>OY728135.1:1244919724-1246169724 GCA_963277665.1 Viscum album | reverse complement strand
AGGAAGAGGTGAGAATTATTATGTATACTGAACATTATTCACTCCTTTTGATGTGGTGTTGTCACCTCTTGATCATTTCTTCCTTTTTTTGTACCTTTAGTTTTTATTTAATAAATTTTGGCGTCATGGATCCCAATCTATGGAGAAGCCGCTTTGAGTATAAACATGCTAAATAAAAATTTTGACTCTAAAATTTAATCCAATAAATATATGAAAAGATAAATTTTAATAAATATATATTTTATATAGTTTTCGCAAAAAATTTATCATAGATTATTAATATGCATCTATTTTTATATTTATTATCATATCTTTTTATTTAATAAATTCTATAAAAAAAATTTCTATCCATGTTTTACATGATGATTAAAAATCATAAATTTTATAAAATTAATATCTTTTAATATAATGTTATTAGTTAAACTAAAATTAATAAAATATGAGAAAAATAGTTTTTAGAAAATATAAATTTTGTTTTTTAACCAAAAATAAAATTGGTTTAAAATCATTTTTTAATAATTAATTAAATATTAATAATTATAAATATCAATATCAATCAATGAAATGAATATAAATGTATACTTACACATAAAAATATAATTACATAGAATAATAAATCTTTTTAATTAAGTGTACTTAAAAATTAAACAAAACATATTTTTAACTAGAAATAAACATATTTTCCTTATAAATATAAAATGAGTAGCTAATATATCCTAATAAATTTAAATAACCATATAACAGTTTGATTTAATCTTATTTCACTGATTATATAATGGTTTCTCCATTGGTGATATAATACCCCCTAATAATGTCATCCTACAACATAATGATTGCTAAAAAATTATATTTTTCCCGTAAATAACCTTACCTCTATAAAATTCATTCAATATATCCTCTAAATGACTATCATATTTAAATTATTTTCCAACTTGCTATAATTTTATTTTTTCTAATGATAGTCATGTTAGATCATGATGATGAATAATTCAATCTTACAATATTTTTTATACTATTTTCATTATCACATTGTAAATTTATTGATCTTATAGATTTTATTCATCCATAAAATATAATTTTATATCATTAATAAATTAATTGTAATTTCTTTTATTTAACATATATATTTTATTCTACATAATAGAATAAAATTTTACTATGAAAAAAAATAAAGTATTAAAATAGAATATATAATACAAATTTGGGTTATTAGAAGTGGTATTTTAATAATTTTTCTTCAAAAAAATTAGTTAAAACATTTTACAATTCCTGTAAGGAAATGAAAATAATCACTTCACCTGTTCCAAGAACTTATTTTTAATTGAATTCATCGCCAATATTACTCTTGGTAGAATCACATGGTTTATATTCTTTTAGAGAGTTTTTGGAATGGTTTATTATAGAATATAAAAACATCCTCACCCTTCTATTATTTCATTGATGTTCTCATGAAATCTATAATATAGTATATTTTGAATGATTTATGGTTTTAATTTATTTAATTTTTATTTAATCAAATATAATTGATTAGAGGGTTATTAGTAAGATGTGGTTCGTTTCCCAAACGATATCGTATTAATTAAAAATAATATTCCTTATGAGGTCTGATATATGGGGTTTTTGGGTTCTTGTGTGTGACCCCAAATGAACAAAAATATTTTGAATATATATTTATAGTGAAATATGTATTATTTAGTCCATTACTGTTCCATAATGTGTTATATTTTGAATTCATATTCCACAATGATTTTAAGTGTAATGCAGAGTGTTATGAAGTTCTTCTTGGGACCCAAAAGTGGTACCATTTTGAGGTAAACCTGCCTAGTAGATGTCAATATATGAATTAGTGTATCCATTACTGATGGGGTTGTAATTAAAATGAAGGCTAGCTTTGTTTTTTTCATGGTTATTCAATTAGAATATTTTGGGGGGTCTTCCTGGATTTTTTATGGAAGGGATTATGGATGTTCACTGTAAATAAAATTGGTTATGGTGATTTGATCATTGGATAGTGTAATAGAAAGATGATATTTTGAAATTTAACTCTTACATTGTATTGATATCAAATTAGTAATTTCCTTAACCCAATCACCAATCTTCATATCATGATAGGTCATCACATCACCTCCAGTATTCCTCTTGGTTAGGTCTTGGATTCCAAATATTTGTGAGGGTATATTAATATAATATGGGGATAAAATACACTTAGCATCATCACAACGGAAAAAAATAATAATAATAGAAACACCTCTTACCCAAATAAATATGATAGTATAACCAAAGGGTATCATTTGAATGAGAATTATAAAAAATAACAACCCTATTATATATAAAAAATTTACACTAGAAGGTAGTCAATCAAAAAAAACATATGATATTCCAATAGGTTTATCCTTTAGAGAAAATATGTACAAATAAAAAATAGGGACCCATATTGTCTTTACCTATTCCTTGTACCTATCTCCATATTTTTTTGAACTCTACTAGCTCATCCACTCATAAAAGGGTTATATCATAGATCAAAATGACAACCATAAGGTCTAAAAGAGCACCAATGATCTCTTTTAGGCTGTTAGTATTAAATATAGATGGCCACAACCAGTGTATAACCAAAAAAAATATTATATATATAATTAATTATTTAATTAAATTGGATTTGAAACATCCCATTATTATTCCATCTAATCCATTTTATACAAAAGTATCCACCCTGATTGTTGAATCATACCTCCCTCGATTCGTTTTATTTTGAGGTGAAGAACCTAAGTATGAACCCCACATGAGTGTGATTGATGCATCCCCACTCATTGCATGATTCAAGGTGATGATCTATCCCTAACACCATATCAATGGTAAATTTTTTATTATCATGTCACGCATTCTTAGAAGAATAATTTACCAAAAACCGAAACAACAATAATTGAAAAAATTTATCACTAGTTGTATAATATATCATAATCCTAATGAAAACAAAATGAATGATCCATCATCAAATAATTTCCCCTGATAAATGATTCTATAAAATCCCATGAAGTGAAAGATATTTTACTGAATCTCATTCACAGGTTAATGTTTTATCAATATATCACAATCCATATGTGGGAAATATACCACCATAACAATCCCCAAGGTAAAAATTCTGACACTGTGACACAACCTAAAGGGGAACAATACAATATATAATATTAGTTCATAGTGAATTATCTATCACCATATCACAATACCTATATTTATGATCTACCCCTACAATACTGACTAAAGTGAAGGGTAAATCACTAAAATCACACAGATGGTGAACGACTCATCACAATAAGAATAATATATTAATTGAATGAGTAATCGCAAAGAGTAAAAATAAAGTATCACATGTCAAATAAATTTTTAATAAGTAGTTACATGAACCCAATTCCTTCTTAGGATACCCATTCCAAAGACATTATATAAGTATAACTCCCATGGCATGCTTAGCCTTTCACCATAACAAATTTGAATTCCATACCATAACCTAAGTAGTAAGAGTAGAATACGGAAACAAACACATTATACTAAAATTACATTTGAATTATAGATTCCCATATATCATATAAAAAATATATGTTTTTTAATGAAACGCATTATAATTTGTAAAAAAAAACATGACTGAGAAAAGGGCAACTTCTAACAATTCAATACCCTAAGTATATCACCGTCTATCATAAGAGATATGGCCATAAATTGAAAATAGACAAAAACAAATATGGTTTAGATGACCTATCATGTTCTTTATAGTCTATCCTCGTCACTCAAAAAAATTGGAAATATCCCATTGGATCCATCTTGGAAATAATCACTTATGTTTCCATGCTATAACCCCATGTATCTAAATTTAAATAATTCCAGTAGATCAATCCTAGACATCAAGACTGGATATAATCCCTTCCAAACAAGACATCACATAGTTAATTGATTCAAATAACAACTCCTATGGTCATTACTAGTTCAAATTCTTCAAGTCTCATAAAAATGGGACATATCCATTAGTGTCCATTTAATAACACATAACACTAATAAAATTTTCATAAGTTTTATAAGAATCAATTGCCTCATATTTTATGAGGGAACCCACCAATTGATCCTTCTAATGTTTTACCCTCATGTATGCCATAATATTAAACCCCAAACATGTATCCATGAAAATAATTAGACATAATATTAGGAACCACATACCTTAATAATTGATTTGTACCATGAAACATTACTCATGCATTATTAAAAAGTCAAACTAAATCCTATACCATTCATAAAATTCTTCTTCAAGGTTTTATGACTATCGAAAATAAACATAAAATAATTATAAAAAATAAAAAATTACTTACCACAATTAATTAATATTTAATAAATTTTTGAATAATAGAAGATAAATCATAGGTATATATTACCTGGTTTGGGTTCAAATTAATTACAGCAAACACCACAACCAGAACCAAATAAAAATATTAAGAACCAAAAGAGGTTTATTATCCAAATTCATCACATTTTGATGAAAAATAAATAAAAAGTTAAATTAATGAAATACCTATGATTAAATGATAATAGACACATAGTGATCATCTTCTATCATCATCCACATTCTATATTAATTGAAATACACATTTTAAAATGATGATTTTAAAAATCATAAGTGAAATTTTATATCTAATTCATAGAATATGATTGAAATTTTTGAATATAAAAAATTAGGTGAATAGTAGATGCTTTATTGAGAGTAATTCCACTCCATAAATGTTTCAACACTCACCATACTCCATGGATCAAATGAAAGGATGATCATGAGATCCAATGAGGGTCTCTTATCCTACATTGGTAAAACAATTGGATCAAAACAATTATGGGGTTTTCAATAATATCCCAATAAAATTAAAAATCATCCAACATTTATTGTGAATGGAATGTTGATATGTTGGAAATATGATGGGATCCATAAGACTTTTAGTGGCTGAAAAAGGCCCTAATGGTCTGGCCTGGCCTTAAATTGTAATGGATAGTGGTTACTGTCTCTACCAATGAAATTCCATTGCCCCCCATAAGTAATATTTTGGGTTTCAACAATAACCATCAAAACAATCCTGATTTACCCAACACATGGGAACCCACTTCAAACCCATTCCTTCTGAAGATAAATCTCAAAAAATCTATTTAATCACTCAAAATAGATCTTTTAAAAGAAATTTATATCTAAATTGAATAATAAAAATTGGATATGGTTTCAAATCATTTAGAAATCATTTCTGATGAATACAATGACATTATTTGGTACTTGTAATTACAATCTCTCAACAAAAACAATATTCATCCCTTTGAAATCTCAATGTGCATCTACCTCAAATTAGCTATGTCATAGATATTTGATGCACATCCCAAATACTTACTAAATCACTATGTATGGTATTCCCCCACAATGACCAAACCAGTTAAACATCCAAAACAATGAACATATCATGATTTAGTCTATCATACCAATTTAGTTTACAAAGGATTATTTTTAATAAACACCTAAACTATTATACCTGGTAATTCACAACACATTCTCATAGGTACCTAGAAATTAAAACTATCTTATCAAATCCAACACCCATGAAATTGAGAAACGACTCAAACCCAAAAAATTAATGTGATAAAATAGTATCTTATGTACTCGTAAATTTAAAATTTATTGATATGAAACACCCATGGTTAACATCACTTATTACCACCCCTAAGAATTTTGAGCACATGTAGTCATATAAAAAACCTCCAACCTAAGACCTAAAACCATCACAGAGATTAAAATTGTTAGACCTTTTGTCTCATATTCAAGGGGTATCGAGATTCTATATACTAGTAAACTATACTGGTCTATATAATGAAACAAAAAAAAGTCATCCCTCCAGATCGTAATATACATATTATACCCATCCTTCATTAAATGTATTGATAATAAGTGAATATCCCATATTGAACCCCAAACATCGAATCACATGACCATAAGAGAACATCTAGTATACTTGTATCCATGTTCAGTATTTCAACCTTAAATACCATCAGTTTAGGTTCTCGATACGAGTCACCCATGAAATCTTTCATAATTACACCTCAAACAAGATTCATAACCTGAAATCCCAATGGTGAACTCCCCACAAAAAAATTTCCATTAATACTCATACATGATCATGATTTATCCTAAAATCTAATATTATCGAAAAACTGACACTTCTAATCTCCAGTCATTATATCCTAGTAATATAACACTATGATCCAAAACTATTATATCCTATTAGACCTATTCCATGAGATACAGTCTAAGGTATGTTACATTTTTTTACTCCAAACTACCTCTATTACATAACTATCAGTGGTCCAGCACTACAAACATGAGGAAATTCGCATATCCTTAAATCAACTATCTCTCCCATTATCGCATGACTCTCATGTTTAATCCCACTTTGTATTCCACAAGGTTCCGCTAGTGTGTTTGGAATTTCATAGGCACCCAATCAGCCACATTTATGGATGATACCCACTTTAATTCACCTTGAAATGGGATAATCTTGTAAAAACATTGAAATCTGACATAATATATTTGTTTTTTTCACTAATTCACATATTACCCAAGAGGCCATATCAGTATCCCTTTTAGTTTTACATCTCTGCTAAATAAACAATCTCATTAACCTAAACCAAATTATATTATTACTACAATTAGCATATATCATATAGTAATTACTTCATAATAAACAAATTATGATCAATCAATGACACACAGAAAACATAGAACATGTCCTACTATGCCCAAAATATAATTCTAAGTCTAATTATAAACACTTTTTTTCCACATCTTGGTCTGGATAAGGGGTACCACAGCCTCCCATAATCACCTTTAACCATGTCAAAAATTGATTATTGTTATACCTTTACATCCATCGTCATACCATTTTTTATTCAAGACATTAGTAAAATTATTTAGTCCTTAGAACCACCATAATAAATAATCCCCAATCAAGGTCCTTTACTTCATACAGATGTCTCATTACTAAAAACACCATAATTTATCCAAGATTATATTAAAAAGGGTTATTATTAATATCTGTCACAATACATCATTGAAAACCAACCCCTCAGGTCATGATAACCTTACAACAGAACTGCCTTATCCTGTAGATATATGAAAAAACAGTAATTCACTTGTCACACATTCCCCCAAAGGAAAATCAAGCCTAAACAATGCATAATAACCCCCAAAAAATTTTGATCCTAAGACATAAGAAACAATATATCACACATATAGAGTGAAGATTACTAACTTTTAACTAAGATAAGAGCGTTATAGTAAAACCCCTCATAATTGTACATAACTAAAACTGTTATTGTTTGAAAAATCATTCCTAAATAGGTGAATTCTTCATGTTCTACCTTACAGTAAATATTAGATCACCCAATATAGTTCATATCTCATTCATCCTAAGATCAAAGATATAAGTAGAATACTTTTCATATCATGTATGTCAATAAAGTCTTCCATGAAGTTTTAATCATACAACTGAAAGCCTTCATACCTGAGGTATCTATCATACCAAAATAAGAACAAGATCATACCACTTTTATGTGTCATATATATCAAACAAATCATCAAATAATTATAATAATACAACATGAATATGTCTTCCCAGATAACCCATCTCACGTGAGATAACCTCATATATACCAACCAATTTATGGAAAAATATCATAAAATCACTCTACTATACTACTATTACTTGATGTACCACTATCCTAACCATAGAAAAATCATCAAAATAATAATTTCAATAGTATATATGTTAAATAACACATAATTCACCACCCAAAAAGATCCCCCAATGCTTCAATTTCAGAAACCAAAAGGTGTACCACATTCCAAAACACTAATCATGGGGTTCTATACACACATGGAATCCACATAACTAGGACAAGTACCAACCTAGGGTAATCATCACACCTATAAGATCATCAAGTAAATTACCCTCACACAAAAAATATTATAATATTTTCATATAATAAAAAATTAATGTTATAAGAAATGTACCTCGCTACCCCATACTCACCACACAACATAAGGGTCTCATAACACTCGAGCATGACTCAAGCTCGATGTACCAATTATTGGGGTCTGGAATCAAATACATATGATTAAAATAACTAATAATTTTATATATAATTGGTAATCAATATTCATAGTCCAGATATGTAAAGTAATACCAATAATTTTTTTTGGAGAAAAAAAATATAACATGTTATTGATACTTTAAACAACTTAACCTTTCTTTATAATAAGAAAATTAATCACATACTTGAATAATAATTAATTTTAATCCTACATACTAAAATGATGAATGGAATAATATTTATTTCACCTAAAATCCCCAATAAAATAAAATAAATCTCCAAATCAAAACATCATACATAGGTAAATAAATATACTATAACTTTAAAAGGAAAAAATTACAATACTAACTCTCTGAAATTGTGGAATTTAACTCATGAATATTCTTTTTATGAATAAGAAGAACAACCATCTGAGGATCCAACAAGTATTATTTCCATTTTATATATTCTTAATAATGAGTCATCGAAAACAAATCATCGATGTCACTATGTAAATACCCTATTCTGATCACTAACCACATCATTGAGTTTATTTTCCATGTCTTCAGATGATCCTCCACATAAGATAGTGGTTATTTACTAGTATTGAGGGTGATGTAATACAATGTTGGAAGATTATACCATCAGTATAAAAATAAAAAATAATCAAAATACTATATAAATACATATAACATGAATACATTTCAGATAGTTATGAATGGTTACCAAACTAGAAGGTAACCGTAAAAAAATTGAGAACCACACAAACCACAACCACAACTTGGACCTATCTCAATATCCTATTGAGTTATAACACCTCATCAACTTGTACTAGGGTAGTCTCTAGGTATACAAACTATATGGCTATGAAGAACACTGAAGTTCATGTGTAGGGTTTGATCATAACTCTGTAGGTTAAAAAATTGGTAGAACTAATAAAATAATTTTACATTTACTATAATGTACTAAACAAAACTTTTTATATAGAATCTCAAATATATACCTGCCGCACCATTGAGAAATCAATGGTCCACCCTGATACTTGACTCATACATGTTTTAGTGACTGTAATATTTAGATGACGCACCCATAAAATGAACACAACTTGAGAGCCAATGATTCAATATCACTATTTGAAATATTGAAGTGGAATGATTTTTCACTAATATCATCCTTATGGTGAATGATATATTAATAAATCACACACCCCCAAGTGATAAAATCATCTTTATTTGAAAAAAAACTCAAGGTGACTTTTAAGTGTTTCAGGGTTTTGTATGTTGATAAGTTGATGGTTAAATGGTTCACGAACTATGTTGTGCACTTGTGATGTTGCTTGAAATTAATGACAATGGTACACCAAATTTTTTAGTACTCTCACATAGGGTATATAGAAACATGGATGTTGAGTTGTTAAAAATTGGTATGTAGGATGAGTATCACAATGTTAGCATTAATGAATGTTATTTACTAATCTCACATAGAAAAGTTTATTGAAATTTTGTTCTGGACAATAAATAGGTATCTAATCTAACATTAAATTTTTGAGGGAAATAATTATATAAAATATTTACCTATATTTTCTCATAAGAGTTATGAAAATTTATTTATTACATGAATAGGGTTTGCATAATCATCAGTTGCATGTATAAAAGAGGTTGTGTTTCAAAAACATGTTTTTGTTAGAGAATGTTTTATATAAAAAACTATAATGAAAAAGCGGTACATTTTGTGGAATTGAATTCCAAAAACCTCAAGGTAATTGCTCAAAATTTCAATAGTAATTTGGATTTCATTATTTGTATAAAAAAATACCCTTATGACTCAAAAATTTTGGAGTAATCATATAAGATTCAACTCACTAGATATATATAATAAGGATTAGTGAGTTCACTTAAAATGTGAGTGTAGTGAGATTTATAATGAAACAAGAGGAATAATTAGTCAAATTCAAACTTATTAACATGAATTCATATTGATTTTTAGAGAAGTGAGTACTCTGTTGAATTTTAATGAATCATGAGGGACTATGATTATACTCGAAAAAGTGTATACAAGAAGGAACACAATTAGTTATCATGAATCTGTACATCATCATTGCATTGGATTTGTAATTTCCTTTTCTAGGATATCCAAGTAAAGTGTAATGTTTCTCTATTTTACATTATTTATCACTCCATATATTCTATTATTGGTAAAATTACTCCCACTAACAATGTAAAAAGACATTTAGTAAGGTTGATTTAATGTAATTGAAATACCATGACCCCCCCCCCCCTCATGGTTTTTGACATATGTGGTATCAATAAGGTTTTTTGAAGATAAATATTCAATCAATTGTAACTATATATTAATGATGTATAATTATATGAATTAATCATATAGTAAATCCAATATCCAGATGAAAATACATTCATCTATGGATAAATGTAATGTAGTATTATTTTTAATATATAGGAATTGATGTGTATACAACCAAAATACATGGGATTTGAGTTATTATGGAAAATGGATCATTATCAGAATGAGACCTTAAAAAACTAGATATTTATTTTTTAAAAAATACAAAATGGTGATATCATGTGATTCCTCACACCATATATGGGAACATATTCTTAATGTTCAAAGTGTCATGTTTTTAATATGGAATGGTGTAATTCCTTCCTGGACTGTTTTCCAAGAAGATTATAGATGATTAGTGGGATGATGATGTTCTAATGAAGAAAAATATATCTAATATGAAATGCTGAATAAGGAACAGAATGAATTTTTTAAAAGGAGGACCTATCTTTCCCAAGAAGAAAATAGATTAAGAGAAACCATTGTGGAAGATACTAATTATTGAAAATATCTCAAATAATATTCGTTCATATTATTTTAGAGAATTTAAAAAATAAGTAATTAAACAATGATTATGATATGGTGGAACAAAGGGAATTTTATTTCCATGTAGAGTTGGAAGATTCACTCAACGAGATAGATATTTTGAGTGAAAAAAGGTATAAAGATAATAGAGTAGTTTATAATTCTAAATTATATATACAAACACATGAATAATGAAATATTTCCTTGAAGGTAGATATTTGGAGTTCCATATCTGAAAATATATAGAGAATAAAGATGGTATTTTGAGTATCAACTCAAAATCAAAGAGTATGCTAGGATATTAATTAATTAACCAGTATATTTAAATATCAACTCCAACATATCGATTATCTTGATGAATATCCAACTATTCTATAATATATTATAGATAATCTAATGAGATTCCATAATCCAGGTATAAAATATTGTAATCTGGTCAAACTAGTGACAAAAAATGAAGGATACATAATGAAATCTAAAAAAATCAAAGGTTGGTTTAGAGAAGAAAATAACATATTAAAATGAAAATTCTAGTATTGGGATTTTTTTAAAATTGAATACATTAGTGGAATATTAGAGGATAAAATAATTCACTAAAAAATTGAAGGATGATTTGGGTGTGACTATAAATTAGAGAATTCAATGAACACAAAAAACTGGGATTTATTAGAAAAGAGATACATGAGTACTCAATTAATCAAGTCATATTGAAATTTATGTAATGGATACTCTCAAAATGTGTGATCCATATCTAAAAGGTACTAGAGGGAAAAAAAGTAATAAATACCCCTTGGAAATCTTCATCATTTCAGCTATGTTTTTTATATCCAATGTTCCTAATATAAAATATATGGATATATGACTAGGTGTTACTGATAAGTTATGTAGAGGAGTGCATCTATGAAGATCAAAATTATTAGTACATAGAATCTCAGTTATTTAATAAGAAGATAGAAAACTAAAAATTGGTTTTCTATTTTCAAGGAAGATATTATGAAAATTATTTAGATTAATATTTAATGTATGAGTCATTACAGGGTGAAAATTTAAAAATATGGGTAAAATTTAAAAGAAGTATTATGGTTGTGGTTATAGATATTTTCCTGATATAATCAAATCCTATAAAAAATATATTATTAATTGAAGATCTACCTCCAATTTTATAGGAAATAAATATCAAGTAATATGTTTCATTTATGACAAGGAAGGTGAAAAAAAAAATTTGACATAAAAATTAACAAATTAGGGAAATCAAAATTTTGGGGAATAGAAACAAGACATGTGGATTTCTTGGTTGTTGATGATATTGTTTATAATTTATCGAGTGTATGATTTTTATGTTAATTAAGAAATTAAATTAAATTCAATATGAATAAATTTGTTTTCAATAGTTGTGATGATGTCGTTTTGATGAATGGGAAGTAAAACATTAGGGGAGAATAATATGTGTGATTTCTATCCATGGATGAATGAAAGAAATCATGAAAAAAAAATATTGGCCACATGATAAAAAATTCCTTCAAAGATTTGGTAATGAATGATGGATCTCAAGATATCCATAAACAACCGTGTAATCATACACACATGTGTGATATGTGACAAAAATGTAAAATTCTTCATAAGATGAACTAATCGAATGAACAATAGTTGGAATGGGTAAATGAATGGGGCATGGATGATCTGTGTAGAATGATATCACCACTATCCACTGATTAAAGAGTTATCATATGTTTTTATGGATGATTATATAATGATGGCATATTTAATGTTCAGTAACTGTAATTATAAGCAAGTCTGATGCATTATATGGTATTGGAAGTAGGTAAATTGATTTTTTTGAAGGGGCTTCTAAAATTATGAATGAATTCGATATTGAATTAAAAAATATCTATGGGGAGGATTATATCATGAATCATGGTATACGGAACCATTAATTATTATTAATCACTCCTCAAAAATTAGTGTTTTCTATAGGAGAAACTATATGATTAATAACCTAGATATAAATATGACTATTGAAAAATACATATAAAATAATTTTTAAATGGGGTTAGTCATGGAATTGCTATACATTTAAAATATATCTTTATTATTCCAGGATGAATAATGTACTCAATATGATATGTCTCAAGGATGTAATTGAATATTGAAATATATTTTAATCATTGGTAGTAATTTGTTTCTTCCAAATAATGAGAAATATATAATGTTTGAGTCTTGTGGAGATGAATCAATTTTCAATGGATAATCATATAAGAGAATAGTGTACACATGTTTCAATAAGTATTATAGAAATATTATTGAAATATACGAATTCAATATTGTAAAACCTAAGTAAAACCTACAATAGAAAATCAAAGAAATTCTATAACAGATTTCAATGAATGCAAGAATCTAAGGGTTAGCACTAGTTATCAATATAGATTATAAATAAATGGATGAAGAGAATAATAAAAAACACAAAATTTTTAAAATAATACAAAAATTAAAGTTTAAATTAGTGAGGAAAATATCATATGTGGAAAAAAAATTGCAAATTTTGAGAAAATACTATATATAGAAAACACCGCTCTTATATCAGGTTGAGATAATATATATTTTAAAAGTTTATATATATAAGAATTGGGTTCATTTAATTAATGATGAACTTCACCAAATTATGAATAATTAGAATTTGGTAAATTATTTCAAGGATAGAAAATAAAAACATCATTGAAAAAATGGGTGTTCAAAAATAGACTTAATAAATATGAAAATGAGATTTTAAAAAATGTATTGTTGGTTAATAAATGATATTCCAAAATTTCTAGAATTGGAATAGATGATATTTTATCACTTTTTTCCAGTTAGAAGAAATATTAATTTTATTGTAAATATTTGTGTAAAGTGGATTGAAAGTGTGTCATATTGGTAGTCAATTAACATAATTTTATGGTGTTCTAGAGGATGAAGTTTAAATTAAACTAAATGTGTTTCATTTAAAAAAAGATGATATAAAGGTGTTTTGTTTGAATATATCTTTGTATTGGATTTGAATTCACCAAGGTGCTTGTATTATGGACTATATCAATACTAAAATAGTTCAGAAATCCATGAGGTGAATTTTTATCAACATATATACATTAATATTGAGAATGATAAAATGTTTTTTGTGGTCATATATGTGGATTGAATAATCATTAACGGCTTAGTTGATGTATAATGAATGATATTTATATAATATATAAAGTGAATTTTTGAAATGTCCATGATTATGGAGTATACAATTTCTTTTTTACAATAAGTAACAAATGAAGGTGTTGGAAATTAATTTTTATTCCAAATATTCAAAAAATATATATAGCGTTTTCTTGTAATTGAGGATAAACACTATAAATTTCCATGATGAAGTTTTAAAGTGTTTTTAGTTGTAAATATGTGTAATGAATTGAGTATTAAAATATTATTTGGATTCTTTAATACAACAAAGCCACATGAACCGAAATTGTATTTTTCACATTCCAATTCAAACGATAAAAAAAATATTATTAGAAAATCTTTATGCTATCAGTGAAAAGTGTAATTCAATATCATAATAATATTATAAAATTCATTTTTCATAATCATATATCATAGTAGGGATTATTGGGATATATATATATAAGTTAGTCATGTAAAATATATTACTAGAATTCAATAACTGTTGGTTCGTTCTACCTTTTATGATTTTGTATGTAATAGGTTAGTAAGAAGTAACACTTCATTGAACTAAGAACTATAGTGGATGAATATATTATGTTCACTCAAGTTTTTACATGACTATTTTGGATATATTAAAATATTTTATATAACATATTTGAATTCATGTATCAAATTGGAATAAATTTTTATAATTATTTATTTATCAATCTAAGAAAATAACATGTATGTCACTCAATAAATAAGTACAATAAAATAATATATCTCTTTATGAAGATGAAGTATAATAATGGGATGGTGAAATTAGAATATTTTCCTACCAACCATAAAGTCATATATATTATGATGAAGGCCTTACCCAAAGTGTTGTTTGAGAATAATCATCTTACTATTGGTATATGATCAACCCCCACAATTAGATAGTGTTTCAATGAAATCTACAATACCATGGGAATGGTGTGCATATATTTAAGTGTTTTATAATTTTTCATTTCATCTTACAACCCAAAACTGAATGAAATTAATGTTCATTGATAATGGGTGAGAGATATTATGAATTAAATGGGTAGAGTGAACTCAAAAACCTATAGAGGATGAGTAATGTTGATGATGCTGATGATGTGAGAGAAAAATTATATGTTATCTTTTCAGGAGAAACGACATTTGGGGAGTAGAAACCATGATTATTTTGATGAATTTATTTAATTTACTAAATATCACAATGGTAAATCATAATTCAAGATGGTTCTAAATAAGAATTGTTTAGATATAGGGAAATGGTCATATTGATTCACTAAGAATATTTAAATGTTACTCTTTTTAATCAAACTAATATTAAATTTTGTGAGATTTTATTATGAATTAATTATGTATGTTATTTCAATGTATAGAATCAAGGGTTGTAATGTGTTTGAAGGAAAACGTGTGAGACTGAGGATCTTAATGTTTTTTTGACAAACAAATTTGGGGATTTTTTTGAAACAAATACAATAATGTGACTTTTAAGTGATTATGAGTTGTATTTGATGACAAAAGACTATTGAAAATTCTTTCATCCTATGAATACATTGAAAAATTATTGAAAAATTAGTTTTATATTTAGATTATGATATTTTGGAGGTTACTTAAAAAATAAAGGAAGATAAAGGATTTGTATAGTGTGGAGTTTCATGAAATAATCAATAATATTTTGAAGTATTTTATAGAATGGTGAGGATTATCATGAAAATTATAGATATTCAAAGAAGTGTGGTTTTTTAATAGGTCAGTCATGTGTATTTGTTTGAAGCTATAGATAATAATGGAGAACCATTTTTCATGAGTTAAAAATTTTCACAATGGATCAGTGCTACTAATAATAGGATGCTAATATGTAATTAAATCATTGAATAACAAATATAGAGAAAATTATAGTGATATATTTTCATGTAATACATACACAAATTCAATTTGTGTAGGAATACAGTTTTCCTCATCATCTTTTGTGTATATAAAGGAGGTTGTTTTTCGCAAAAAAAATGTGGTTGTGTGAACATGAATTAACTGAATATCTTTAGTATAAAAGATGTAAGTTGCATGAGACTCATGTGACATGATAATAATTTCTATTTTAATTATTATATTATTATGTAGATGAATTAATAACATCACAGGACATCAATTTTTATGTTATCAATGTTGATTCAAATCATTAGAATTATCTACTAATTGAGTAGTGAGTGTACTTTTTTAGAGAGAGTAGCAGGTTTTCAACATGTCCTTAGAATTTAATAATATGGGATAGTGAGTATAATATGAAATTATAATCATGTAGTGATATTTATTGAATGAAAAGTGTGGTTCCAAAACATGATTAGAAATGGATTTTCAGTATAGTGAGTCTACTCAATATATTATACAAATAAATGTGTTTAGTGGATTTGAGAAATTAAACAATTATTTGTTGTATACTATTTTGATTAACCCATTGTGGGTGATGTAAAAAAAATATTGTATCTCACTTTTATATTATTTTTTCCAAATTTAATTTAGATCATTAAGTGAATGATATATCAAAATCTTGAAAACAAGGCTAATAGTTGATCATTAAATCATTATCCCAGCTAAATGAAAAATAATCATAAATAATCCTTCGATGAAAATTACCAATCATTGGATCCAAATCCCAGATGAAGGATTTTTCACTGCATCAATATCCGCTGGTGTATGTTCTACCACTAATTCAATCCAAAAGGTGATTAATTTATTACCCTCAACAACAAAATTTTGATTTCTTTTTTTCAGTTAATCATTGTCTCATGTGATTGGTCTTTCCCGATATCACAACTCTCATGTCGGGGATATACCACCAATATACCAACTGAGATGAATGATACATCACAGATAACCAAAACAAGGTTAATTATTCATCCCCTTAAGGAAAGAATTATAATATATTAACTAATAATGAACACTGTAAAAGATTATAAAATATAAAATCCTTGGTAAATGATTTACCACCATTGAAATTTGTACTATTTACTTAATTCCATGATAGTATTTGGAACCCCATAATTTTAACACATAACACTCCGTTGAAAATCCTAACTTTTCACTAAAATATCATTGCATCCATACCATTACGCAAATCTCAAGATCTACCAAATCTAGGTAACTCATCATACTAAAGTACATTTACAAGTATAGATCACAACCTAACCTAAAAAACATGAATTCTTATATCCAAATAATAGTTAATAATATACTATAAGGATTAAAATATAATCTTGAAACAAGAAACCCTATTATAGTTCCATATCCTTGGTATGGAATACTCTTTCAAAAGTAAAATGTCTATATGGGGATACGATTACAACACATAAGATTTATAAGACCAATCATAGTCTAGATAGTTCATGCTCATTTCTCTAGAATCTAGGAAAAAACCTTCAATTATGTTTTATTCATCATCTTATACCCATCAATGATAATGCCTCATGTGGAAAACATAACATCATTCCACCAAATCACACATATACATCACTATAAGTGAGAATCCCTTTCTAACATGCCCTAAAATAGTTTACTGACACCTAAATCATATATGGGCACCCTTGATATCCCAATTCATCTTTTTCCAGGCATCTCATATATTATCATAACCATCAATGGCCATTTAATAATTCAATATAAAAGCACACATATTTTAGAAACCATAACCAACAATTTATTAATTAATGATACAAATAATAAAATAACAATAGACCGATAGACCATGTGAACTGAGTAATTAGATACATATCAAAATAACATGAAATAAGAATATAACTACATTGATTAAAACTCTATAACGTGCCCAAAAAAATTCCACTAATTTTCTAAAATTGCATGGGATAACCTGGGGAATACATAAGAAATGGAAGATCTATAGATCATTATAAAATAATATTCTAAGAATGAAATTATGAACATAAAATATTTGAGTCATGTGGAATATCAAGGTTATATAATAAAGTGATAATCATAAACATGAACTTCAAATCATGACATATAATGATTACATGTAGTAAAAATAAGAATTTGGAAACAAAAAAAAACATACAGTCATTAGGTCAAGTCATGGATATCAACCGAGAAATCATATATTATAGTGATTAGGATAACCACTGATGAACCATACATAGAATCTCATTATATTGAAAAAAATTACAAACTGCAATGGAAATCTATATAATTTCAGGATGGCCCTTCACTTTCATATTATATATATGAATCTGGGTTCCACATAGATTATAAAGCATAAGAAAATCATTCATCAACTTCAACACTAAAATTAAAGAGTTTGGTTTTCAAAAATGGAATTACTAAATCAATGAATGATACATACATCTTGGTGGATACCATTGAGGGGAAATGTGTGCGTGTATGCATAATACAAAATTTTGGCTTTGAAAATCATCAGATAATTTTTGCTGCATAACGGATGTAAAAATGATTTAATTAAGGATTAAATGAGATTGAATAGTGTTATATAATTAAATTATAATTATAAGGATAGTAAATTTATGAATAAAACTATATTAAATCATGATCAATTATAAATCAAAAGGCTTAGTTATATTATCATGGATCTGGATGCCACTCAAATGTTCCCCATACCTGGTAGAACACATGGACTCAAGCGCATCTCCCCAAATTCCAAAGGCTACCCACTAGAAGCGATGGCCTAGGAGTGATAGTGGGGAGACTATTCCCTTTTTGGAAGAGAATTACTCTACTAAATACAATAACAAGACAACAGTGGAAGTAGTAGCACAATACAGAAGAAGTAACCAGCTGAAGAATGATTAAATAAATAACCAAATGTCATATAATAAAAAATATATAACACCCCAAGCTTCCATAGTAAATTTCCCTTTTAATAAAGAAATATCTTGCATTGTGCGGAACTTCGAGATTCAAACCCACAACATCCATTCAAACTAGTCGTTATCAATAGTAATACCCAATTTTTTGAAATTTAAAAAAAATCATTAAAAATGCACATCATTATTGTATTTGGAATGACAAAATTATCTTAGGGTTATTTTTTGATATTTTTTTCTTAAAACATTCAATTTTTTATGAATAGTGAAAAACACACAGTGGTTGTTTAAAACCGACTTTTTATTTAAATAATTATTTATTTTATTTAAATTTATTTTTGGTAAAAATAGATAGATTATACCAATATTTGTTCAATGTAATTCATTGGAATCATTTTATAATAAGTTTAGATTTATAAAAAAAATTTATTAAACCTTTTACCGCCTTTTATCCACATTCTAGGAGTATTTAGAAATTTTCATAAAACATAATTTTACTGCTTCTATGAGTTAAATTTCAAAACTCTGAGAGATACAGTTAATATTAGTATGTAAAATGTGGTTCAATAAGATTGATTTTTTTCTAAAACGTATCTTTTGACTTTTATTTACCAAGGTTAAAAGTAAATGGGTTAATTAAAAGAAAAAATGATTTTATAATTACCATAAAACATGTACTAATTATATTAGAAAAATATAATTCGACCAAAAACAATCTTAGAAATAAAATATGATTCTATTTGGTCCACGTGGATTAGATTAGGGAATTTATTATTAATTTATTTAAAGAAGTGTTAAAAGAGTTAAATTCAATGTAGAGTAACTAAACCATATTTAATATCGGGTCACACAAAATATAAATTGAAATATAAATATTCATTAGAAATAAAAATTGACTTCCAACATAATGGTATTTTATTTATTATTTTTAGATATAATATAATTAAATTATTTATGAAACAATGACGATGTAGTAATTGCCTTATTAATGAAATATTAAAATAAATGATATTATAAATAACCAAATAAAAGAAAATTGGGACTTATGATGAACTGAAATAATTTATATTGGTTAATATGAAATGTTTGGGTTAGTTAAAAAAATTTATTTGAAGTGATAAAGTATTTATGGCATCCAAAAAAATCAAATACTAAATAGTGTCAAAATTGACATAATTGTGTTTTTAAAACAAATACTATATTATTAATTGATATAATATTCCAAAAAATATAAGTTTCGGCCAAAGCACATAGATAAGGTTATATATATTTATAATGTACCACGAGGGGTTCTCTTGTCAGTTTATAGTATGTTTATTACCCATGTAATATAATCATACAAAGAGACATGGTAAATTTAAAACTATTTAACTAAGAGTTAAATCTAAAAGATAAGGTTAATATAGTGACCAAAACCTATATAAACCCTTTTTATTGAGTTTTTTTCGACCCATACCCACCGTACCCTCGAAATAAATTATTTTGGAGCCATTAGAAACCGAAAATAATTTTATTATAAAATAATATTTCAATATTTTTCTAAAGTGAACCTCGCCTCTCTTATAAAAGGGCCACTCCCCTTCTCTTAATTTCAAACATCCAAAGGCATTTGTCTCAGCCAAACCCTACCCAAATATCGTCCCATATTTCCTAAATTCAACCTATAGTAATTAATTATATCTAAAATCCAACCTATAGATCCTTTTTGATCAACTCAAAAGGATACACCAGAAGTAGATGTAAGAATTTCTCCACCCTATTTCAAGTTCTTTTCTTATTCCACTTCCTATTTCATTGTCTTCCTCCATAACAAAATAATAAATCCAGAACCTTCTACATATTGTAATGTTATTATAAATATGGTACAACCATATTCTTTATTTTATCCATCCTTCAAATGAAAATGTCACCATACGTGCGTACATACGGCTTACCGTCTCCACATCGTGGTGTAGTTTGTTATTCAAACACTTCATTGTTTGGATTGGTATAATAATGAGTATAACTGATGTAAATAAAAAATATAACATGTTAATGATTATTTATATATGATATACAATCCAATTACATATGATTTCTCCCTCAATATACTGGTATTGTTGCTTGTGCGTACGTACGGATTACCATCTTCATGAACGTGATGAAATTCATTACCCATCGTAATAATTCAGGAATAATTTTCATTTTATGATTCAAAATAATGTTTATTTACATAATAACATTATGTATATAAATAAAATACATCTTATTCATAACATACATGTCCTATGTGACCAAGAATATAAAATAAAATGTATCAGTTAACACCGAAAATGATGATACTACGAAAATATTATTAACACCGAAATATTATAAGATCATATTTGATATCATATTTACATATATGGTTCTGGTATAATTTAATAAAAATGATTTGACTATTATACAGGAGGTTAATGTACTCTCGACTAAGGAAAATGTACAAGGTAAGGGTTAATTTCACAATCTCGTTATTATCCGAGGTTGTTTTTACGTATGTATCTACTTGACCCCCTTTATCATCCACATCTGTGTTATCATAAAAATGAAATTCGAAACATTTTTAATATTTAATATAATATGGTTTAAAGTCATTTATACTCTTATTTGATCCTATATGTTTTGAAAGGAATCTTTCCATTGTTTTTCAAACAAGGTACTTTATGACCATTTCGACAAAATTAATGTTAGAATGTCTTTTTTTACTTTTAAGGCAGGTGCGACTATTTTCTGCCGTTATAACTTCGTCAAATATTAACATAAATGATTATAAGAATATTTTCAAAATAAAATTTATCTTTTATAATTATATTACTTTTAAATTAATTCAAAATAGAAAGAGATATTTCTCAAAAAAAGTTTTTATTTCATCTATGTCAACATCCTTTAATGGATTTTAAGCGTGATTGAAATTAATTTATTATGATACAAAACATCCATATTGTATTGTAGGTTTTGTGATATATTTGACTGTGGATATGTTATTTTTACCCCATTCATGGTTTATGGATAATGTATTGACATTTTGTATGCTATTTTTAATACGAATGTTAATGATATGTTTAAACCTTTTCATATGAGGAATGCATTGCTCTTAGTAAGTGAATGGTGGAGCCCAATATAGATCCTCAATGTATCGGTAGGTCTCATGAGAAAAACTAGTGTCTTGGAAAAAAGACCTGACAAAAACATAATTCTAGTCTTGGCCAAAGGCCTTGACTATGTGGTTTGGAAGTCTAGCATTATGCATTCCATCATTATGATAGTGGAAATTGACATTGCATGCGATTATTCAACCAGTTTAATATCCCTATTAATATGTAAATGGAATTATTTGATTTTATCTTTGCTATATTATGATGAAGGTTATGTTTAAAAGGATTTTTTTTAGTCTTATACATTTCCTTAAATGTTTATTCTTATTTATGAAAGTTTCCACTATATTTTTATCCTAAGTAAGCATCTCGACTCACACCTTTCTATATATTATTTTTTCCAGGATGTGAAGAAGTATTTTATAGTTGACCTGTAGGGATAGGATAAGGATGTAGCTATTTTCAAAATGGGAAAAAATGATGTTAATGTTATTATTTCATGATGTAATGTAAAACATATGAAAGTATCTAGTAGTTCCAAGGATACTAAACTGATCGGTCTTTGAAGACATGATTATTTATATCATGACAATGTTATGTAATAATTCACTGACTCTGGGTAACTATGGTCGGGGTGTTACAGTTGGTATCAGAGGATGTTTATTACAAAACATGGAAGCTTGATTTAGAAAAACTGTAATTAGAAAACATTACCCTAATATATATTTTGAAGATTAGTATAGAAGAACGTCCTAGAATTTTGGTATTGTAGAGATTTTTTGAGTTTTCCATGAAATGCTTCCATGTCTAGATATGACTAGTTATAGGCGGCTATGGCACAAAATTACCTAGGGGAAAACCCAAAAACACCACATTGAGCTAGACTCGAATGGGAACTGGTACTCTAAAATGGGACTTTCTACGATCATGGTGATGACACTCCTTGGGGATATGCTTAGTATAATTCACATTTTCTATAAAAAAATTATGAAGGATTTATAAGTATATACTTCCTCAGAGAAAACATTTTTATGATTATGGATTATATCGATAAACTGTTCAATTTATGTTAAGTGTTTTACATGTTCGAAATTATGTATTGCGGTTCATAAACAAATCTCTTATATGCCATTGATTAGAAATGGCACCTTGTGGAAAGAATTGAAACCATATCAATGCACGCAATCCATGTAGGTATTTCCCTCTTACTCAAGATAATTATAGTGGAGCTGGTGATGCAACTGATGTTGATCAGCTTATAACCATACTGGTACCACTCAAACAGTTTATGAATAATAATCTTACCTGTATGGAGCACCCTAATCCACAATGTGGAGGATCAATGTTAGACCGATTAATGAGGAAACAACCACCAACATTAAATGTGACTACAAATCCATTTGTATATGAGAAATGGATAAGTTCCTTAGAAAAACTATTTCATGCTTTGGGGAGTAGCGAAAGGGAAAAAGTTTTCATGGATGTTTATAACGTCATGGGAGATGCAGATCAATTGTGGTCATTGATTCAATACAAAAAGAATGATTATGATGTTTCAATTATGTAATAGAGGGAGTGTATAGATATTTTAATAGAAAAATACTTTCCTGATGACCATCGAGCAGATATAGAAAGACAATTTTAGAGTCTGAGAGAAAAGGAGGATGAGAATGTCACAAAGTATGAGGCTAACTTTACAATGTTAGCAAGGCATGCAGCATATTATATATGTAACATAAGGAGTAAGATTGATCGATTATTTTATGAGTTAAAATCATATCTCCATTGATTATTTGTATCACAATCCTTCTCATCAGACGAATTTATTGTCTTGTGTGATATCAAGAAAAAAATGGAATTCTCTATGTCTTATTATATTAATGAAAAGAAAGTGAAAAAGTGATCTGTTGAACACTGTGGAAATTGGAAATTATGGGATGAAGGGAAAAGTTGAATATTCATCCTAATGTAAATCTGGGAAAAAACAACCTGGTACTTGCCTAAAGGGAATGAGAGTCTGTTACAAGTGTGGTGAAAAAGGCCACCAAGCTCGTGATTCCAAGGGGAAGAATGAGGATGTCAAAGTTGAATGCTATAATTGTACAGAAAAGGGAAATTATGCAAACGAATGTCTTAAGAACCCAGGAAACATACCCCAGAAAACGCCAAGGTAGAAAGGCTATGCTTATTAGATCACTACTGCTGAGTTTGAAGCTTCGAAAGACATGATGGAAGGTAATTTAATGGTTTCCTAATGTTCAGCCAATGCTTTTTTGATTCTGGATCATCACATTGTTTCATATCTTCCCATATTTCTAGGAAAATTAGATATTTTAAATTTTACATAACATGGGAGTTCTCAGTAAAAACTCCTAATGGATGTATCATCGCAACAATGTTTTTTGAATCAGTACCCATTAGGGAATATAAATATTCATTATCTGCTAATCTCATCGTCATACCCATGATTTAATTTGATATAATCCTCAGAATGGATTATATGTCGAACCACGATGTGAAAAATTATTGTAAGAAGAAGGAGGTTACAATTTTCGATGATGATAGAGAGTACCTTTTCTTTAGAGCAGAAATGTCAGGACCTGATTATTATCTTGATCTACCCCCAGTAGCTCTACTGAATTCATTTATTTGTGAGGAAGAGAATGAAATAAATATGGGTGAGGGAAAGAATGTTCAAATAGAGGATTCACCTATTGTGCAAGAATATGTTGATGAGTATCTATAGAATTTAGCTGGACATCCTCCAGAGTGGGAAATTGAGTTTTCCATTGATTTAATTCCTGGTTCAAGGAACATATCGAAGAACCCTTATAGAATGGCCACTATGGAATTAGTGGAACTAAGGAAACAAATAGATGAATTGAGTAATAAGGGATTTATTCTCCCTAGTGTTTCTCTATAGGGAAACCCTGTCCTTTTTTTAACAATAAATACAGATCTATGAGGTTTTGCATTTACTATAGGGAGATCAATGATATAACAATAAATAACAACTATCCCCTACCTCGCATTTATGATTTATTTGATCAATATCATAGAGCTCAATATTTTTCAATGATTTACCTTCGATATTCATATCATCAGTTTTGTGTGAAGAATTATGACATTATGAAACCCTCATTTCGAACCATGTACGTGCATTACGAGTTTACAGTAATGCCTTTTGGATTGACTAATGAACCCTCTATTTTAATTGATCTAATTAACAGAGTTATCAAAGAATATCTTGATGACTTTGTAGTGGTATTTATTGATGATATCCTGGTATACTCCAAAATCTATGAATATCATGAAAATCACTTGCACGTTGTCTGAAGGACTCTTAGAAGAAATGAATTATTTGGGATGTTTAGAAAATGTGAATTCTGGCTTCAAGAGAATTATTTTCTAGGCCATATTGTCTCTAAACAAGGAATCTTTTTTGATCCTTCTATGAAAAAGGCAATCCAAGTATGTCCAGCACCAATGAGTATAACTGAGGTACACAGTTTTATTTATTTGGAGATTATTATCAACATTTTGACTCGAATTTTGACCGATTGGAAAACACATTCACCAAGCTCACATGTAAAGGGGTTAATTCGTTTTTGGAAAAAATGAGTATGAATAATGTTTTGAATAATTGTAGAGAAGATTAGTTATTTATACTATCTTGACTATACCATTGGGGAATAATGGGTTTGTTATTTATAGTGATGCATCAAAGAAAGGACATGGATGTTTACTTATTCATAATGATAGAGTTATTGCATATGCATCATGACAACTAAAAATTCATGAAAAAAACTCTCCCACTCATGATATTGGGTTAGAAGCTGTAATATTTGCTTTGAAGATATGTAGACACTATCTCTATGGTAAAAATGTGAGATATATACTGATCACAAGAGTTGGATATATATTTTCTCAAAATGATGCAAAGGCGATGGATTGAACTACTCAAGGATCATGATTGCACCATACAATACCACCAAAGGAAGGAAAATAATTTGGAAGATTCATTGAGTAGAAAATATCATAGATTTTTTAACAAGATTATAGTTGAAAAGGGATCCTATTTTCTGAAATCTAGTAAAGATGGATATGGGAATTACCATGGAAGGTGAAACATCAATACATTATCATGTGGTTTCCCATCCATATTTACTAGAAAGGATAAAGAGTTATCAGACTAGTGATGAGGAGTTTCAAAATAATATTAAAGCCATGAATTATGGGAGATTGAGTGACTTCATATATCAAGATGGAATTTTGAAATTTTGGAACTGAATTTGTGTTCCTAACATACTTGATCTAAAAAGGGAATTGTTGGATTATTCTCATAGCTCCAATTTCTCTATACACCATGGGAGCACCAAGATGTATAAAGATTTGAAGGAACATTTTTGGTGGGACAACTTCAAGAGGGATATTTCTGATTTTTTTCCATGATGTATGGTTTTTCAACAAGTGAAAGCAGGAAGGCAACGGCCTGGAGGAGTCATGAAACCTCTTTCCATACCTGAGTTGAAATGGGATAATATTACAATGGACTTTGTCATGGGGCTACCAAAGACTCCTAGAAGGAATGATGCAATATTTGTTATTTTTTATCGTCTTACCAAGTCAACACATTTTCATGCTATAAGAGAATATTTACCACTTGAATTTCGGGCAAGACTATATATTAATAAATTTCTAAGACTACATGGAGTACCTTTATCGATTTTTTCGGATCACGATCACCATTTTACATAAAGATTCTAGAAAATTCATTAGAAGGACCTAGATACTGGACATTGTTTGAGCACTGACTACCACCATCAAAAATATGGACAGTCAGAATAAACTATTAAAACCTTAGAAGACATGTTGAGATCTTTCTCACTTCACTTTCAAGGTATGTGGGATCAATATTTACCTCTGGTAGAATTTTCATATAACAATATCTTCCATTCAAGTATTAATATTGCATCATATGAAGTGTTATATAGAAAGAGATGTTTCACTCCATCTTCTTGGGATGATGTTGGTGAAGGAAACCTCGTAGGCCCAAAACATGTTGAGGAAATAATAGAATAGGTGAAGATTATCCAAACACACATCAAAGAAGCAAAAAGTAGGAAAAAGAGATATACCGATAACCGAAGGAAGGATTTTGAAATTGAATTAGAAGACCATGTTTTCTTGAAGGTATCTCCATGGAAGGGTGTTATACGTTTCGTTAATAAGGGTAAATTGAGTCCCAGGTACATTAGACCTTTTGAAATTCTCGAAAAAATTGGGGTTGTAGCTTACCATTTATAAATTCCTCTAAGTATCTCGTAAGTTCACGATGTGTTCCATGTATCACTGTTGAGAAAATACATGCCTAACACAATTCATGTACTCACCGATAAAGAAATTGAATTGGAACCATATCATTATTATTGTTAAGATCCTATCAGGATTCTTGATAAAAGAGAACAAGTGATGAGAAATCGGACAACTCGTCTGGTAAAAGGTCAATGGATAAACCATAAGATGGAAGTGGAAACGTGGGAACCCGAGGAACATATGATGAAGAACTATAAGGGCCCAACCTTAAACTTCGCTTAATCTTGAGTTATTTCAAGAATACACATTGAGGATATTTTTATGTTTAGAGTTTTAGAGATTTAGATCATAAATCATGCATTACATTCCACATTTAAACAAAGTGGTTACATAAAAGATAGTATTCATTTTTTCCCATCAACAGAAACATATTTAAAATAAAACAAGGATTATTTCTTGACACTTCATTGACACTATCATCATATCATTTACCTTTCCCTTGTCCTGTGAAGAATATTTCAAAAAAAAGGTATGAGCATAAAAATCTCACTAAGGGATATAAAAATATGGAAAGGAAACATTCGTACATGCATACATAAGAATCAATGAAATCATACTTTACTCATAAAATATAAGCATGTTAACATACCTCATGAAATCATGAGATTTATCAAATACATAAAGAAATCATAAGACATAAAGGTAACATGAGGCATTCATAACATTATTACGTAGGGAGTAACCCACATAGTTACATTTTGAATACCCATCACATTATATTCCCTAAATCACTTAGGAGAAACCTTATCGTTTAACCCCTTCACGATACCCAATGCATTGGAGAGCTATTTCGGGCTCACCCACCCATAGTTTATCACGAAACCACCCGATTTCATAAACATTGCCCAAGAACCATAACATAAGCATAACACTTAAAACATGCATAAAAGAAACATAAAATTTCCACATTTCAATCACAAGAGATCACATCATGATATTATCATAAATAAGAACATATAATAAAATCATTAATACTCTATGAGAGAAAAATTTCTTTATACTTTGAAAATATTGAAAGAAGACATTTAAAAGTGATTTTAGAATCAAAGTGTACCATACCAATTCAAAATATTTGAAGGGTTATACAACATTGATGTCCGTAAAATCATTTTTAAAACATGTACATGGATGATAAATGTTTTAAAATAATAAATCTTTAAAACCATTTAAAACAATGTTTTATTAAAAGAGTCCTTTTCCATTTTGAACATTTAAATTATAAGCCACATGAAAGCATACAATTTTAAAAACCTTTAAATGACTTTAGTATAGAAATAATATGGATATGGAAAGTCAAAGGGGATTTATATACACTTTATAAAAGAATAAACATGTATATCATTAAGAAATGTCTCAAAGAGAAGAAATTGAGATGTAATCCCAATCAAGGATCATGCCATTAGAGAAAGGATAAAGAAATGAAATAATTATGTGTGACACATATAAAAAAACTAAATATAAGTGGATACTCGGTGTAAAAGAATCATATTTCATCCACACATATTCATAGCATGACATAATCAAGATATATAGGTTTAACCCAAAGAATTGAAATTGGGTTAAGAAGTTCCCTTACAGGAATTCGACAGCCTAACGGTGTCACTTTAAAATTCCGAGAATGAGTTGATGACAGATAAAAAGGGTATCTCATCACTTGGACATAACATTTACATCAATAAGGATATATAATATCATATCTCAACATAATAAGATGTAAATTAAAAGACCTAACAAAAATAAGTCTTTTAAAAAGAGGATGGTGAAAGGTTCCCTTACCGACTTGGGTAACATTCGAAACATACACCTCATTAAAGAAGGACAATACAAAATTGATGTAAATACTCATAAAAGAAATTATATAACACTAGGAGTAGAATAATGGTAAGTACATACACCACTCAAAGGAAATGGTGGTAAATGTAGCATAAATCTCACGGGTATAAAAGTGAGATGAAAAATCCCATACAAAAACACGGCAGTCTAACGGCGCCCCTTAAAAAATCCAAAAATTGATTTATGAGATCAAATAGGGTCTCTCATAAAATGAACAAAAAAACTATAGAATGAGGAATATAAAATAACATCCCCAAACATAAGAAATATGAGCTTAAAAGAAATGACATAAAAGATAGTACTTAAAAAGAAAGAGAGAGGTAGGATCCCTTACCTCAAGTCCGACTTGTCTTGTTCATTTCTTTATATTTCTGAATAATAAAAATTGGTCAATTTATAATTTCATAAAGAAATAATTTAATGTTTATTATTCAATTAATATCATATATTATCATGTTATAATAATTAGTTAATTATGTGAGTTCATATCATACGTTTTGTCAATGTTCGGTACTTGAGTCAAAAATGATTTTGTTTGAAAAGAATTGTTAATGTAGTTGTATGTAAATCATATCCAGAATAGTATTAATGATGTAAATATCATTTTTATACTATATATATTCGTTTTTTAATTATTCCATAATATTTGGAGATAAAAATAAATGAAATGCACCGTTCATGGAGACCGTAGGCCATACGTACGCATTCACGCTATTTTCATTGCTTTGGAACATTAATGGAATTAAAACAAGATGAGAGAGATATATATATTATAATTACAGTATAATATATATGTTATATTGGTCACATATGTTCATTAATTTCATTCTTTATACATTCCATGTATTGCATGAATGAGTCACATCACTTGAGGGGGCGGTAGTCCACACTACCTCGTATGAAATTATCACATTTGTACAACATGCAATGCATAATGGTATTTTTTAAATATAAAATACAGAAGCATATAGAAAACATAAATACCATATATATCATATATAAAATACATTGACCTCATAATGGCCACCATGAATGGCATTAAGAGAAGATTGAACAATCATCGTTTCGTGAGGCAGTAATTTTCCAACAACCAAAACCGTTCGTTCTTTAACCATTAGATGGAGGTTTGTGTATGTGTAGCTCTAATATTTCTCATAACAACATACTAGTATATTTATGATTATGTTTTTGTTACAAAAGAGAGGAATAAAAATAATTTAGGGGGTTGGAGAAGCAAAATAATAGAAATGAACATAAGGGAAGGCATTACCTTTAAATCGGGTAACTCCTCTTGATTTGAACCAAAAGGGTTTTATGAAGAGCTTTATACCAAATTTAAGGCTCCTAGGATGAAAAAATGTATGCAGAGAGATAAAATGGTCAGATTTTGGACGAGAAAAAGGCATGATAGGTGAGGGTAAGGGGGTAGAGGTGGGGGCCTTTATAAGAGGGAGTAGGGGCACTCTTGGAATGACTTGAAATGTTACTTTATTATAAAATGATTTTCGGATATTAAAGGTCCCAAAATTATATATTTCGAGGATAAGGTGTTAAGGGTTCTAAATCCACCCATCAAATAGGTTTTTGACAAGTTTAAGTCTTAAATGTTACCTTATCTTCTCATTTTATTTAGATCGTTTATTTATGAGGAAATCACTGCATCGTCATTGTGTCATATATTAATTAATTTATTTAATGTCTAAAAATTATAAAAAAATTACTATTATGTAGGAAATAATTTTATTTTTCTAATGGATATTTATTGTCAAAAATATGACTCGTATAACCCCATGTAAAAATTGTTTTTGTAAAACAATACATGTTTGTGATATTTTTATTTTAACTTTAAATAATAAGTTATTAATAACATTTTCCTACCAATGTTGATCCATGGGGTCCCCAAGTTGACCCATGGATTTTCTTGGTCTCAAATGACTCATCCAATATGGTTAAGACATGTTTCATGGTAATTTCATATTATTATAACATTATCATTACCTTAAATTACACTAATTACCTTTAATCGCGATTAATAAAACGTAAAAGATACTATTCACCAAAAAAATATTTTAATCTCATTGAACCAAATTTTAAATCCTAATGACAACCATGTATTTTGGATTTGTTAAATTCAAGTCACGTAATTGGTAGAGTTTCATTTAAACGAAAAATCATTTTTTTAACTGCCACTTAGTGGTTTCACTATTCATCAAAATTGAAGTTTTTCAAAAAAATACCAAAAATTCACCATAATCTATATTTGATATTATGAATTCTAAAATTATGTCTATTTTACACAATTCAAAACCTAAAAGTTGAATTAATTAATTTTATAATTAATTCCCGCTGTCAAATCAAATAGCATGTTTTTAAGAAACAATATCTATTAAAAGATTGACACTAGTTTTAGTCAAATTTCAAAGTATAATTAATTCCAATGACCACCATTGGATTAAATGGTAAAAATATATTCTATTTTCACTTTAAAACAAATTCAAATTATGATTTAATCACATAAATAAATTAGATTCAAAAAGAGGTTTTGAATTAAAATACAACATTTTCACTAAAACTGATCTTTATCGGAAAAATAACAAAAATTTACACAAAGTAAATTTTGATGTCCAGATTCTAAAGAAAGATTTTATGTTGTCAAATATAACATATAAAATCCTAAAAAGTATATTTAAAAAGGTTTCTCCATCAAAAGGTGGTTAATCGACCTTCTAAAAAATATTAGAAGATTTATGCTTAAAATTTGATTCATTCGCATTTTAAGCCTCTAACATTTATTGGAAAAAAGTAAAAATATTTGACATATATATATAATAATTTTTTAGTTAGTTCTGTTCATTCCTGCCATTAAAACAGCTAGGTGTTAACTACCATTTAAAATAATATTATTTTATTATTAGAGTGCAACGTAAGATTTCAAAGAAACTTGTTGTTGCGTATTGGGTACGCCATCGAGCATAGCATTCCGTTTAAATTAATATTAACATTTTATTCACAAATTTGGATAAATATTAAAAAGTAATGTTCTTTATTTACCTGGGATGTTACACCCTTCCCCCCTTTTGGTAATTTCATCCTCTCAATTTTAAAATTGGGCTCAGAAACTTCATTTAAACTCCCACATCAGAATAAGAGTCAGTAAAAATTCACTTTAAAATAAAGAAAGAGAAGTAAAAAGGTCACATTAGTTAACCCATACTATGATTCCATGAAAACATGGATATGGAGGAGAAAACAAAGGGTCATGTTCTGAGGAAGAGTGATAGAAAACATGTTTAGGAGAAATTTAACCACCAGAAAATCACAAACATGTAATGGCCCGAACCTCTCTGGTCCATTACATTGTGGAATTTTGGTGTTGGAGGTGTTTCGGGATGTCAAGGGGACTTATCCCCAACACTTTGCCAATTTTCCAGTTCTGTGAATAGTGTTTCAAGTTTTATGAACAGTAACAGATCGGTCTCACCGATCGGTCTGACAGATCAGTCTCACAGATCAGTTTCACAGATCGGTCTGACAGATCGGTTTTACAGATTGGTCTGACAGATCGGTTTCACAGATCGGTGTGACAGATCGGTTTCACAGATCGGTGTGACAGATCGGTTTCACAGATCGGTCTGACAGATCGGTTTCACAGATCGGTGTGACAGATCGGTTTCAGAGATCGGTCTGACAGATCGATTTCACAGATCGGTCTGACAGATCGGTTTCACAGATAGGTGTGATAGATCAATTTCACAGATCGGTGGGACAGATCGGTTTCACAAATCAGTGCGACAGATCGGTTTCACAGATTGGTCTGACAGATCGGTTTCACAGATCGGTCTGACAGATCGGTTTCACAGATCGGTGTGACAGATCTGTTTCTCAGATCGGTGTGACTGATCGGTTTCACAGATCGGTCTGACAGATCGGTTTCACATATCGGTGTGACAGATCGGTTTCACAGATCGGTCTGACAGATCTGTTTCACAGATCGGTTTCATAGATCGGTTTCACAGATCGGTTTCACAGATCGGTTTCATGTACAGTAATAGTGGGTGAACAGTGTTTCCAGACTCCTACAGTTTTGCCCCTTTTGACGTTTCCTTTGACGTAAAATACATTTAAATCCTTATTTTAAGGGCTCTTAAGGCCATTTAAAATGCCTTAAATCCTATATTAATTATTTCTAAGGCTTGGAATGTTTTACTTGGTCAAACCGCGTGGGTTAATGCGATCCGTTTTTAATGGAGAATTAATCGGATCTTAAACCGTTGCCCCATTTAATCTTCAAAAAGGGACGAGATATCATTCTCCCTTGTTCTTTCCCTTTGTTCTCAACTAGGAGGAACCAGAACCTTTCAATCCTTTCCGTAGGAGTTTCACAATCCATCTTTACTCCTAGGATTGGTTCTGCTCTGTTTTGGATGCAATTGAGCTGTGTCGATCAATCTTCGATATAAGGTATGTTGTATCATCGTTCTTTTGGGGTTCATCTTCTCCTATCCTCTTTTCCATAATTATACCATGTTTTCTCCAATATTCTAATGGGGTTTTCTTGGGTTTGGTTGGTACTGTCATACCGTGGCATCCTCCGGTGGATGCAGTTGTCGTGAGAGGAGGATTGTGACCTGTTGTGTGGATAAAGAACATGAGGAACTGTTTGAGGTAGGGGATTCATGGCTTCTCTAATTGTATATGTGCAATCGTAGAATTAGCATGATTTATCCCTTTGGATCACAATGAAATTGACCTAATCAAATACTTGAACCAGATTAAAATAATTGGTTGATCACATGTTGTTGCTTTATACCGTGATAACAGTTTGCCTCATGTTTTCCTAGATATAGTGATATCTATGTTTTCTTTGATTTTTTGTTCGTTCATGATAGAAATTGATAATGAACGTAAAGCCGGAATTAATTGTTAATTAATTGGCTAAAGATAAAGAGGCATGTAAATAAATCTTGTTATTGCCGTTTTTGTAGTTGTTCTAATTTGACGATAATCAAATTAGGGAAGTAAGCATGGTTATTTAATGGGGATAGATTGCTGATTAGGTATCCGTGATTGGAACCTATGAATAAAAAATCTTCCAATTCAATATGGATTAGAGAACATATTATGTGGGAATTTCTAAAAGGGTTCTGAGTTACCCTCTTGTTTGTTAAAGGGTCAAGATCCCATGATGTGATGTTTGTTTTCCTGCTTCTTGTGCTGTGATGTGAGCCTGGATGGTTGTTGTGATATGTGGAGGCATGGAGGCCTTGTGGTTATGGAAGAAGATGACGCCTAGAGTGGCGAGATGCCTCATTTTATGCATGTGGGTGTCGGGGAGGACACCAGGGGTGATGGAATGTGATGAATGTGGTTGCTGGTTGCTTGCGGTTTTCTTGAATGTTAATCTACTTTGCTTTTCCCCACTTCTCAAGGCAGCTGGTCTTGCTACCCTTCTTCCGAAGGAGGCGAAGACGTGTGGGGTATGCCACGTGCTTTCCGTGTTTAGCCTCTCGAGGGAGAATGGGAATATGATCTTTCTAAAGGTGGCAAAGACTCGACGGGTAGTATATCTACTCACCGTGTTGAGCCTCCTTTGTGTTTAGAAGCATAGGATGTTTTTCTAGAATGCCTGGGAATGTGGAAAAGTAATTCTATAATGAATGTTTGATTAAATGGTGAAAATCCACGGGGATGGAGATGCTGAAATTTAAAGGTGATGTGAATCTTAAAAAGGAGCAGTTGTGTTTGAATGTGATGCCAATTTAGTTTAATGTGGTAAATTGTTCATGGTTAATTAATTAATTAACGTATAGTGGAACTGATAAAATGAGAATGGAGTAATCTAATAAAGCTCTTCAAATGTTTCTGTGCTTATAGGATACCTAGTCTTAGAAGTAGCAGCCTGTAGTCTGAGAGACGTTAGCTGCAGTTGTTTCTAAGACTAGGTAATGCCCATAGTGTGGATGTGAGTTACTTATATATTCTGTACTTTTTGTGTTTCTATACGCTACTCCACCCTGTCGGTAAGGGCAACTGACACCCCGGGGATTCTGAGCCCTGGGGGGTGTTTTCCCCAACATTCTGATGGGAGGGTGAATGGCTGACTACCCCCTTTGGCTCCTCTCTCTTCTCTTGGTAGATACTTTTTCCATGAGGCACAGCGGTTAGTTACCCCATATATGTGTGTAGAGGGCTGTAATGGCTTGTGGTTATTCACACACATATATTCTGGATATAGTATCCTACGGACTACTATAGGTGTAACGTGTATAGGCTATGATGGCTTGAGTATCCTTACTCAGAGTATGGGTTGTAATGGCTTGAGGTATTATACCCGACGTATGATACACGTTATGCGAGCTGTGGTGGCTCCCGGAAACTACCTCGTTACCTTTGGTTGTGAGGATGGCGTGGTGCTTCGCCCAGGTGTCTGCGGGCAAGCCTATGTGGTGCACGAGGTGCAGATTGTGGAGCTTAGCCCAGGTGTCTGCGGGCAAGCCTTTGGAGAGAGATGCACAGGACGTATGTCGTTGGGGAAAAGTGGCAAACCAGTGGTGAAGTAGTAGCGGGGTACCCTTGATATTCTTTACTATATGTTATATTCTTGTATGCGTTACTTGGTGAGAGTAGCCATGGTGAGGTTGGGAACATAGTATACCTGTTTAGGTGACAATTTAGTTTCACTTGTTGTTCACTGGGATTTAGCATGCTTTTTTACCTTTGCACGAGAGACTTGCGGAGGATCCTACTGAGTATACTGTTATACTCACCCTATGTACATATAAACTGTTTTTCAGGTCACTTTGAGCAAGTTGGAGATCAAGCGGGTTACTACTAGCTTGTGGTTGGAGGAGGAGCTGTTCGGGCTCGTGGTCGCTGCCGTTTTTCTTTCTTTTGGGTACTTTTAGTTTTCCCTTTCAGTTGTAGTACTATTTCATGACATTTCATATATGTACTTGGGTTTCTTTTATATTTAAGTTATGATTTGGAGTTGGTTGGAGTCTATTCTATCTCTCTCTTCTGCATGTGTTCTCTTAGAGGGTAATGCCTCCCATTTGTATGTTATTATACCCTCGGTGCTAGTCGCCAACCCGGGGCCTACTGGAGGCGGGACTCGGGGGTCATTATCTCCCTTTTCACATTGCTGGACCAGGAGGGGTACACTTTGTGGGGAGGGGGTTGTGACATAGTGGTATCAGAGGTCTGGTTGAGGGATAGGATGGAGTTTGGAGTTAGGCACAGGTGAGGATGCATGGGATGGTAGGGCAACGGTGTCATTCATGTTTAGCAAGTGGGGTAAACACTGGAGACCGGCAGAGACATAGGCGTTCAGGGCCCCCTATGATCTGTTGCACGGACCATTAAGTTTACGATGGCTACTAAACAAAGTGATACTGGTTCCAGGGTAGAGACCTAGGAAAGGATCATGCATCATTATTCTTTGTGACTGTGTTTGAATGGGTAGACCTTGGGATAGGTAACCTGAAATTAATAAAACAAAACAATTAATTAATTAATGTTGAGTCTTCCATATTCCAGGCTTAGGAGCTCTAACGGTTGTTATTTTATAGGTATGGCTCCAGGTCGACGTCCTCGTCAGGTTTGCGCAGAAGATGCCCAGCAGGCTGTTCCAGTAAATCAACACCGAGTAGAGGTTTACGAAGATGATACTTGGTGGAAGACACTCCGAGAGTTTCAGTGCCAGAGTCTACAGAAGTATGAGGGCTCCGTTTCAGATGCAGTCATAGAAGACTGGTTGGAGGAGATCAAGATAGGCTTCAGTTCGATTCGTGCTCGGAAGGAACACTGGGTGTCCTTGGTTGTGACGATGCTGCGTGGAGCAGTGAGGTAGTGGAGGTTCTTGTTCCTCGGTGATCGTGAGGAGTCATCAATCTCATGGGAGGAGTTTCGAGACAAGTTTAGATTCGAGTTTCATTCATCGACTGCGAAGCCATCCAGTCGCCAGGAGCTACTCACCCTTCGACAGGGGAGCTCCAGTGTTCGAGAGTTTGGAATCCGTTTCAGGAACCTTCTACGATATGCTTCAGACCTGTTACCAGATGATGAGGCCAGGGCGAGGCATTTCGACATGGCTTTGCATCCAGAGATCCAGCGCCAGGTCACCCCATTTATGCTGAAGACATATCTTGAGGTTCTGGTGAGGGCAGAGGTTGTTGAGAGGACTTTGACCAGGACCGGATCGTCACGAGAGGGGAATCGTCATGATTCCTCACGAAGCAGAGATGTGGTGCGGGGTTCCCGGTTTTCAGGACAGAAGAGTTTCCGTTCACCTGGGGGTAGGTCCCAGCCTTTCCCATCTTGTTTCTCTGGAGGCAGCAACTCTCAGGCCTATGCCAAGGGATCAGGCGCTTGTTTTTCTTGTGGTGGTCGTGGACATCAGCAGCGGGAGTGCCCGACTATTCAGAGCAGTCATCGTGCACTAGGGGCTCCACTCCAGGTTCCTCCGTTGAGGCAGTTCCAGTCGAGGCAGCAGCAGCAGGTTGTACCAGCTTTAGATCACCAGAGGGTAGATGGAGAAGGCAGAGGACATCCCCATGACACTCTCCGTCCTCAGAGAGTGGAGCGCGGCCATGGTGGTGGTCGTCATCAGGGTCAGAGAGGCCGTGGAGGTGGTCGTGGTCAGCTTCATGCTCTAGCGTTGCCAGCTCCAGGCGAGCCAGACGTCGTCCGAGGTACCCTTTGCTTGTTTTCTACCTTGGTGTATGCCTTGTTTGATTCAGGAGAGACACACTCCTTTATATCCCCTACCCTTGTCCACGCTTTGGGACTTGAGGTAGAGAGGCTTCCAGTTCCCTTGGCGTTGACTACACCAGTTGAAGGTTGAGCTAGCTTGTTTGAAGTATGTAGAGACTGTGAGCTAGTGTTGGGGCAGCACCGCTCTTGGGGAGATTTCCTATGTTTACGAATACAACCATATGATGTCATCCTCGGCATGGATTGGTTGTATTCGGAGAAGGCTATTGTGGATTGCTATAGGAAGAAGGTCGTTTTCATTGATGAAGATGTAGAGGAAGTAGTGTTTGTCTGTGAGAGAGATCCTCGGATGAGTCATAGACGAGTTTCATCCATACCATCCATGATGGCTGGGATGATGTTGAGTTCTTCAGAGGTTCAACAGTTTGCGTTTCCTAGGGTCGTAGAGGAGTAACCTGACGTCTTTCCAGAAGAGGTTGTATCCTTACCCCCTCGACGAGAGATTGAGTTTGGGATCGAGCTACAGTCGGGAGCGTATCCTATCTCTATGTCTCCGTATAGGATGGCCCCTTCTATGTTACGAGAGATACGTATATAGCTCGATGGTCTGTTGCAGTGTGGTTTTGTTTGGCCAAGTGTGTCACCGTGGGGTGCACCAGTATTGTTCGTGAAGAAGGCCGACGACAGTTTGCGGTTGTGTATCGATTATCGTCGATTAAACAAAGTGACAATAAATAATCGCTATCCTCTTCCACGGATTGATGACCTATTTGATCAACTGAAGGGTGAAAGTTGGTTCTCAATGATCGACTTGTGGTCAGGATATCATCAGATGCATGTAAAGGATGAGGATATCCCGAAGACTGCTTTCCGTTGTCGTCATGGAAATTATGAGTTTGTTGTAATGCCATTCGGCGTGATGAATGCTCCAGCTGTTTTCATGGGGTTGATGAATGCTGTGTTCCGTGAATTCCTGGACATGTTTGTTGTGGTTTTCATCGATGACATCCTTGTGTACTCCACATCTGAAGAAGAGCATGAAGATCATCTACGAGCCGTTTTGGGAGTTCTTCGCCAACATCAGTTGTTTGGGAAGTTGTCCAAGTGTGAGTTCTGGGCTCGAGAAGTTCGTTTCTTAGGGCATGTTGTGTCCCAACAGGGAGTAGCTGTGGATCCTTCGAAGATAGAAGCAGTAGTGTCTTGGGCAGCCCCCAAGACTGTGTCAGAGGTGCGATGTTTCCTTGGTCTCGCAGGCTATTATAGGAGGTTTGTAGCGAATTTCTCCAGAGTTGCGACTCCTCTGACAGCTTTGACCAAGAAGGATCAAGCGTTCATATGGACTGGTCAGTGTCAGGCAGCTTTCGAATATCTAAAGGAGAAGTTGGTAAGTGCTCCAGTCCTTTGTCTTCCAGTAGAGGGAGTCCAGTTTGATGTTTTCTGTGATGCTTTACATCTGGGGCTAGGCTGTGTTCTATTAGAGGGTAATGCCTCCCATTTGTATGTTATTATACCCTCGGTGCTAGTCGCCAACCCGGGGCCTACTAGAGGCGAGACATGGGGGTCATTATCTCTCTTTTCACATTTCTGGCCCAGGAGGGGTACACTTTGTGGGGAGGGGGTCGTGACAGAGTGGAAAACCACCATGAGTTGTTCGAAAGCTGGAACAAAACTACGACATCCAGGAAGAAACAATCCATACCCAAACAATTCATTCATAACATCACATCAAAGGTATCTAATGTAATGTCCCGGACCTCTCCGGTCCATTACTTTGTGGAATTTTGGTGTTGGAGGTGTTCCGGGAGGTCAAGGGGACTTATCCCCAACACTTTTCCAATTTTCCAGTTCAGTGAACAGTGTTTCCAGTTTTATGAACAGTAACAGATCTGTCTCACAGACCAGTTTCATAGATCGGTCTGACAGATCAGTTTCAGAGATCGGTCTGACAGATCGGTGTGACAGATCGGTTTCACAGATCAGTGTGACAGATCGGTTTCACAGATCGGTGTGACAGATCGGTTTCACAGATCGGTCTGACAGATCAGTTTCACAGATCGGTGTGACAGATCGTTTTCACAGATCGGTCTGACAGACCGGTTTCACAGATCGGTCTGACAGATCGGTTTCACAGATCGGTGTGACAGATCGGTTTCACAAATCAGTGGGACAGATCGGTTTCACAGATCGGTGCGACAGATCGGTTTCACAGATCGGTGTGAGAGATCGGTTTCACAGATCGGTCTGACAGATCGGTTTCACAGATCGGTGTGACAGATCAGTTTCACAGATCGGTGTGACCGATCGGTTTCACAGATCGGTCTGACAGATCGGTTTCACAAATCGGTGTGACAGATCGGTTTCACAGATCGGTCTGACAGATCGGTTTCACAGATCGGTTTCACAGATCGGTTTCACAGATCGGTTTCATGTACAGTAACAGTGGGTGAACAGTGTTTCCAGACTCCTATAGTTTTTCCCCTTTTGACGTTTCCTTTGACGTAAAATACATTTAAAGCCTTATTTTAAGGGCTCTTAAGGCCGTTTAAAATGCCATAAATCTTATATTAATTATTCCTAAGGCTTGGAATGTTTTACTTGGTCAAACCGCGTGGGTTAATGCGATCCGTTTTTAATGGAGAATTAACCGGATCTTAAACCGTTGCCCCATTTAATCATAAAAAAGGGACGAGATATCATTCTCCCTTGTTTTTTCCCTTTGTTCTCGACTAGGAGGCACTAGAACCTTTCAAAACTTTCCGTAGGAGTTGCACAATCAATCTTTACTCCTAGGAATGGTTCTGCTCTGTTTTGGATGCAACTGAGCCGTGTCGATCAATCTTCGATATATGGTATGTTGTATCATCGTTCTTTTGGGGTTCATCTTCTCCTATCCTCTTTTCCATATTTATACTATGTTTTCTCCAAGATTCTAATGGGTGTTTCTTGGGTTTGTTTGGTACTGTCGTACCGTGGCATCCTCCGGTGGATGCAGTTGTCATGAGAGGAGGATTGTGACCCGTTGTGTGGATAAAGAACGTGAGGAACTATTTGATATAGGGGATTCATGGCTTCTCTAATTGTATATGTGCAATTGTAGAATTATCATGATTTATCCCTTTGGATCACAATGAAATTGACCTAATTAAATACTTGAACCGGATTAAAAGAATTGGTTGATCGCATGTTGTTTCTTTATACCGTGATAACGGTTTGCCTCATGTTTTCCTAGATATAGTGATATCTATGTTTTCTTTGATTTGTTGTTCGTTCATGATAGATATTGATAATGAACGTAAAGCCGGAATTAATTGATAATTAATTGGATAAAGATAAAGAGGCATGTAAATTAATCTTGTTATTGTCGTTGTTGTAGTTGTTCTAATTTGAGGATAATCAAATTAGGGAAGTAAGCATGGTAATTTAATTGGGATAGCTTGCTGATTAGGTATCCATGATTTGAACCTACGAATAACAAATCTGCCAATTCAATATGGATTAGAGAATAGATTATGTGGGAATTTCTAAAAGGGTTCTGAGTTACCCTCTTGTTTGTTAAAGGGTCAAGAGCCCATGATGTGATGTTTGTTTTCCTGCTGCTTGTGCTGTGATGTGAGCCTGGATGGTTGTTGTGATATGTGGAGGCATGGAGGCCTTGTGGTTATGGCAGAAGATGACGCCTAGAGTGGCGAGATGCATCAGTTTATGCATGTGGGTGTCAGGGAGGACACCACGGGTGATGGAATGGGATGGATGTGGTTGTTGGTTGCTTGCGGTTTTCTTGAATGTTAATCTACTTTGCTTTTCCCCACTGCTCAAGGCAGCTGGTCTTGCTACCCTTCTTCCGATGGAGGCGAAGACGCGCGGGGTATGCCACGTGCTTTCCGTGTTTAGCCTCTCGAGGGAGAATGGGTATATGCTCTTTCTATAGGTGGCAAAGAATCGACGGGTAGTATATCTACTCACCGTGTTGAGCCTCCTTTGTGTTTAGAAGCATAGGATGTTTTTCTAGAATTCCTGGGAATGTGGAAAAGTAATTCTATAATGAATGTCTGATTAAATGGTGAAAATCCACGGGGATGAAGATGCTGAAATTTAAAGGTGATGTGAATCTTAAAAAGGAGCAGTTGTGTTTGAATGTGATGCCAATTTAGTTTAATGTGGTAAATTGTTCATGGTTAATAAATTAATTAACGTATAGTGGAACTGATAAAATGAGAATGGAGTAATCTAATAAAGCTCTTCAAATGTTTGTGTGCTTATAGGATACCTAGTCTTAGAAGTAGCAGCCTGGAGTCTGAGAGGCGTTAGCTGCAATTGTTTCTAGGACTAGGTAATGCCCATAGTGTGGATGTGAGTTACTTATATATTCTGTACTTTTTCTGTTTCTATACGCTACTCCACCCTGTTGGTAAGGGAAACTGACACCCCGGGCATTCTGAGGCCTGGGGGGGTGTTTTCCCCAAAATTCTGATGGGAGGGTGAATGGTTGACTACCCCCTTTGGCTCCGCTCTCTTCTCTTGGTAGATAATTGTGCCATGAGGCACATCGGTTAGTTACCCCATATATGTGTGTAGAGGGTTGTAATGGCTTGTGGTTATTCACACACATATATTCTGGATATAGTATCCTACGGACTACTATAGGTGTAATGTGTATAGGCTATAATGGCTTGAGGATCCTTACTCGGAGTATGGGCTGTAATGGATTGAGGTATTATACCCGACGTATGATACACGTTATGCGAGCTGTGGTGGCTCCTGGAAACTACCTGGTTACCTTTGGTTGTGAGGATGGCATGGTGCTTCGCCCATGTGTCTGCGGGCAAGCCTATGTGGTGCACGAGGTGCAGATTGTGGAGCTTAGCCCAGGTGCCTGCGGGCAAGCCTTTGGAGAGAGATGCATAGGACGTATGTCGTTGGGGAAAAGCAGAAAATCAGTGGGGAAGTAGTAGCGGGGTTCCCTTGATATTCTTTACTATATGCTATATTCTTGTATGCGTTACTTGGTGAGAGTAGCCATGGTGAGGTTGGGAACATAGTATACCTATTTAGGTGACGAGTTAGTTTCACTTGTTGTTCACTGGGCTTTGGCATGCTTTCTTTACCTTTGCACGAGAGGCTTGGGGAGGATCCTACTGAGTATACTGTTATACTCACCCTATGTACATATAAACTATTTTTCAGGTCACTTGGAGCAAGTAGGAGATCAAGCGGGTTACTACTAGCTTGTGGTTGGAGGAGGAGCTATTCTGGCTCGTGGTCGCTGTCGTTTTTCTTTCTTTTGGGTACTTTTAGTTTTCCCTTTCAGTTGTAGTACTTTTGCATGAAATTTCATATATGTACTTGGGTTTCTTTTATATTTAAGTTATGAGTTGTAGTTGGTTGGAGTTTATTCTATCTCTCTCTTCTGCATGTGTTCTCTTAGAGGGTAATGCCTCCCATTTGTATGTTATTATACCCTCGGTGATAGTCGCCAACCCAGGGCCTACTGGAGGCGGGACTCGGGGGTCATTATCTCCCTTTTCACATTTCCGGCCCAGGAGGGGTACAATTTGTGGGGAGGGGGTCGTGACAAAACGAGTGATGGGTTAAACGGTATTTGATTACCCATTAGGAAAAATTTAATAGACAAAATCTTTGTTTTTAAGTTACTTTTCATTGAGGGATTTATTTATGAGCTTAACTAAATCATAAGGAAACATACTTACTTGTCGTGTAAACTTTCAGCTCCTACTAGATTTTTTACACAAACCCATATTTTCTCCCAAAGATTAGTATTTAGGATGACTTGTTCACATTAAGATCACTATAATCAACTAATAGAGAATCACCTAATCCACAAAAGAGAACTATATATTTCCCCTATCTTTAGACCTTAACCAAAACCAAAATTGTTTGAACAAGATCAGATAATCCACAAAAGGATAATCATTTACAAAGGAAATAAAATCTATTCTTAATCTCCAAAATTTTTCCAACAAAACACAAAGTTCAAAGAAGCCCATTCGATAAACAATTTGACCATAAAATTATTAAAAGTAAACCAAACTAAGATTGAAACCCTAATATTTGAAGATTTAATCACATAGTCTTCCAAGTTACAAATTAACATTTATCTCCAAATAACATCAGTTGCTCTTAAAGTCTCATATTGAAAAGTAATTAACCTAATCACAAATCCTCCATGATAGGTTACAAATTTCCATAGATAACCCAACATCAACATATTCTAGATTCATAAGATCATATAACTAAAAATAATTAGTCAAACTAACCAGGGACTTCATGTAGTCAAGTGGAAGGCGATAAATACCGGTCATAGTATGGTTGTGGGTTTGATTCCAATAGCTTCGTCCGACACGATATGTTTTCACACAGTCTACATGTTGTCCTATTTCAAAAACTACATAATTCTTATAACATTCCCAAAAAGTGATAAAATCTTAAAAAATAACCATAACATAATTTAACCTCATGTTTATCTCATGCCTTTCATATTCCATCATATCATATCGTAATCCCATAATTACCTCAAAATTGAGGATCACATATACCCTATTGGTTACCTTTATAATTATTACCTGAACTTCCCCATAAAGTTGGTTCTCTCGTACATGATGTATTAGAGAACTCACCAAGGTTCAAGTGGTTGATCATGACTCTTGATAGTTGGTTTAGAATAACCATGAGATATCTCATTGAATCCCCCATTTCATCCAGTCTCCTAATCAGAGAACCACCACAGTTTCCTTCAAACCCATTGTCACTTTGGTTCCTGCTAGAACCATCCATTTACTAAAACCAAAAAGGTCAGTGTGGGTATAACAAAAAAATCATCATGTACTAAGTATGAAGATAATCACTATGATATACTTACTCATTATCATTATCTAAAAACTATAACTCTTTCTGAAATCATAGCCATTATGGTAATGTAACTTATGCTTAAAGAATACCATCACCTCTAAAGTTATCTAAACCGACCTCTGATACCAACTATAAGTACTCGTCCTTAAACCTTACTTAATCATGAGTTATTTCAAGAATACACATTTAGGATCTTTTCATGTTTAGAGTTTTAGAGATTTAGATCATAACTGATGCATTACATTCCACATTTAAACAAAGTGGTTACATAAAAGATAGTATTCATTTTTTCACATAAATGAAAACAAATTTAAAATAAAACTTGGATTATTTCTTGACACTTCCTTGACACTATCATCATATCATATACCTTTCCCTTGACCTATGAAAAAAATTTCAAAAACATGGGATGAGCATAAAAATCTCAATAAGGGATATAAAAATACGGAAAGGAAACATTAGTACATGTATACATAAGAATCAATGAAACCATACTTTACTCATAAAACATAATCACGTTAACATACCTCATGAAATATTAAGATTTATGAATAACTCATAGATATCATAAGACATAATGGTAACTTGATACATTCGTAACATTCTTACATAGGGAGTAACCCTCATGGTTACGTTTGGAATACCCATCATAGTATATTCCCTAAATATCTTCAGAGAAACCTCATCGTTTAACCCTTTCGATTTACCCAATGCGTTGGATAGCTATCTCGGGCTCACACGCCCTTACTTTATCACGGAACTACCTGATTTCATAAACATTGACAAAGAACCATAATATAATCATAACACTTAAAACATGCATAAAAAATATATAAAATTTCCACATTTCAATCACAAGAGATCATATCATGATATTATCATAAATAAAAACATCTAATAAAATCATTAAAACTCTATGAGAGAAAAATTTCTTTATACTTTGAAAATATTGAAATAAGACATTTAAAAGAGATTTTAGAATCAAAGTGTCCCATACCACTACGAAATATTTGAATAGTTTTAAAACATTCATGTACTTAAAATCATTTTTAAAACATGTAAAGGGATGATAAATTTTTTAAAAGAATAAATCTTTAAAACCATTTAAAACAATGTTTTAATAAAAGTGTCCTTTTCCATTTTGAACATTTATATTATAAGCCACATGAATGGATACCATTTTCAAATCATTTAAATAACATTAGTATAGACATAATATGGAAATGGAAAGTCAAATGGGATGTATATACAATTTATAAAAGAATAAAAGTGCATATCATTATGAAAAGTCTCAATGAGAGGAAATTGAGATGTAATCCCAATCAAGGATCCTGCCATTAGAGCTATGATAAAGAAATGACATAATTATGTGTGACAAATATAAATACACTAAATATTAGTGGATACATAGTGTAAAACCATCAGATGTCATCCACACATATTCATAGCATGACATAATCATGAAGTAAAGGATTAACCCAATGAATTGAAATTGGGTTAAGAAGTTCCCTTACAGGAATTTGACAGCCTAACAATGTCACTTTAAAATTCAGAGAATGAGTTGATGATAGATAAAAATGGTATCTCATAACATGGAAAAAACCTTTACATCAATAATGATATATAAGAAGATATATCAACATAAGAAGATGTAAACTAAAAGACCTAACAAAAAGATGTCTTTTAAAAAGAGGAGGGTGAAAGTTTACCTTACCGACTTGGGAAACTTCGAAACGTACACCCCATGAAAGAAGGACTATAAAACATTGATGTAAATACTCATAAACTAAATTATATTACACAAAGAGTAAAATAATGGTAATTACATACACCACTCAAAGGAAATGGTGGAAAATGTAGCATAAATCCCACGTGAATAAAAGCGTGATGAAAAGTCCCTTACGAAAACTCGGAAGCCTAACGACGCCACATAAAACTTCATAAAATTAAATTATGAGATCAAATAGGGTCTATAATAATATTAACATAAAAATTAAATAATGAGGAATATAAAATAACATCCCCAAACACAAGAAATACGAGCTTAAAAGAAATGACATAAAAGAGAGTACTTAAAAAGAAAGAGAGATGTAGGATCCCTTACCTCAAGTCCGACTTTTCTTGTTCGTTAATTTATATTCCTGAATAATAAACATTGGTCAATTTATAATTGATTAAAAACATACTTTAATGTTTATTATTCATTTAGTATCATATATTATCATGTTATTATAATTAGTTAATTACGTGAGTTCATATCATACGTTTTGTCGATGTTCAGTACATGAGTCAAAAATGATATTGTTTTAAAATAATTGTTAATATAGTTGTATGTACATCATATCCAGAATAGTATTAATGATTTAAATATGATATATATCCAGTATATATTCGTTTTATACTTATTAAATAATATTTGGAGATAAAAAGAAATGAAATGCACTGTTCATGGAGACGGTATGCCGTACGTACGCATGAACGCTACTTTCATTGCTTTGAAACATTAATGGAATTAAAAATAGATGAGATATATATATATTAATTGAAGTATAATATATATGTTATATAGGTCACATATGTTCATTAATTTCATTCTTTATACATTACATGTATTGCATGAACGAGTCACATCACTTGAGGCGGCAGTAGTCCACACTTCCTTGTATGAAATTATCGCATTTTCACAACATGAAAAGCATAAATGTATGTTTTAAATATAAAATAAATAAGCATATAAAAAACATAAATACCATATATATAATATATAAAATACAGTGACATCATAATGGCCACAATGAAAGGTGTTAAGAGAAGATTGAACAATCATCGTTTCGTGAGGCAGTAATTCGCCATCCACAGAAACAGTATGTTCGTAAACCATTAGACAGAGTTTGTGTATGTTTAGCTCTTATATTTCTCATACAAATATCCTAGTATATTTAAGATTCCGTTTTTGTTACAAAAGAAGGGAATAAAAATTATTTAGGGGGTTGGAGAAGCAAAATAAAACAAATGAACATAAGAGAAGACATTACCATAAAATCGGGTAACTCCTCTTGGTTTGAACCAAAAGGGTTTCTTGAAGAGATTTCTGACAAATTTAATGCTCCTAGGATGAAAATAGGGATGTGTAGAGATAAAATGAGTAGATTATGGTCATGACAATGGCTTGAGAGGTGTGGGTAAAGGGGTAGAGCTGGGGGCCTTTTATAAGAGGGAGTAGGGGCACTCTTGGAATGTCTTGAAAAGTTACTTTATTATAAAATGATTTTCAGATATTAAAGATCCCAAAATTATATATTTCTATGATTAGGTGATAAGGGTTCGAAATTCATCCATCCAATAGGTTTTTGACAAGTTTATGTCTTATATGTCACCTTATCTTCTCATTTTATTTAAATCGTTTATTAATGAGGTAATCACTGCATCATCATGGTGTCATAAATAAATTAACTTATTTAATGTCTAAAAATTATAAAAATATACTATGATTTAGGAAATCCTTTTATATTTCTAATGGATATTTATAGAAAAAAATATGTGTGTTATAACCCCATGTAAAAATTGTTTTAGTAAAACAATACATGTTTGTGGCATTTTTATTTTAACTTTTAATAAAAAATTATTAATGTCATTTTCGTACCAAAGTGGCTCTATGGGGTTCCCAAGTTGACCCATGGATTTTCATGGTCATCCATGACTCATTCAATAATCGTAGGACATGTTTCAAGGTCATTACATATCATTATAACATTATCTTTACATTAAATTATACTAATTACCTTTAATCGCGATTAATAAAACCTAAAAGTTACTATTCACTAATAAATTATTTTAATCCAATTGAACCAAATTTTACATCCTAATGACAACCATGTATGTCAGATTTTTGAAATTAAAATTACAGAAGTGGTAATGTTTCGTTTAAACGAAAAAATCAGTTTTTTAACTACCACTTAGTGATTTCACTATTCATCAAAAAATGATGTTTTTCAGAAAAATACCAAAAATTCACCCTAAGCTATATTTGATATTCGAAATTTGAAAATGAAGTCTATTTTACAAAATTAAAAACATAAATGTTTCTTTAATTAATTTAATAATTAATTCTCGATGTCAAGACAAATAGCGTGTTTTTTAGAAACAATATCTATTAAAAGATTGACACTAGTTTAAGTCCTATTTCAAAGTGATATTAACTCTAATGACCACCATTGGATTAAATAGTAAAAATATATTTTAATTTCACTATAAAACCAATTCAAATGATGATATAATCATATAAATAAATTAGATTAAAAGGAGGTTTTGAATTAAAATACCACACTTTCACTAAAACTGATCATTATGGGAAAAATAACAAAAATTCACACAAAGTAATTTTTGATGTCCAGATTCTAAAGAAGGATTTTATTTTGTCAAATATAACATATAAATTCTTCAAAAGTATTTTTAAAAAGTTTTCCCCTTCAAAAGGCAGTTAATCGACCATTTAAAGAATATTAGAAGATTTATGCTTAAAATTAGATTCATTCGCATTTTAAGCCTCTAACATTTATTGGAAAAAATTAAAAATATTTGAAAAACATATATAATCATTTTTTAGTATGTTCTGTTCATTACCGCCATTAAAATGGCTAGGTGTTAACTACCATTTAAAATAATATTATTTTATTATTATCATGAAATGTATGATTTCAAGGAAACTCGTTTTTGTGTATTGGGTACGCCATCGATCATAGAATTCCCTTTAAATTAATATTAACATTTTATTCAAAAATTTGGATGAATATGAAAAAAGTATTATTCTTTATTTACCTGGGATGATACTAGAACCACCCGAATCATTTTATGTAGTAATTTTCTAGAATTTTGGAGGATGAAATTATTTTAATGAGGGAATAACGTAACACCCCAAGCTTCCACAGTACGTTTCCCTTTGAATAATGCAATAGCTTGCATTGTACGCAACTTTATGATTCAAACACATCACAACTAATCAAACTAGCCATTATGAATATTAATACCCACTTTTTAAAATTTTATAAATTTTATCATTCAAAATGGAATTCATTTTTAAAATTGGAATATCGAAAATTGCTTAGGGTGAATATTTTTTATTTTTCTGAAAACTTTCAATTTTTGATGAATAGTGAAAACACTGAGTTATTGTTTAAAACCAACTTTTTATTTAAATAATTATTTATTTTATTTAAATTTATTTTAGGTCAAAATAGATATATAATACCTATATAAGTTCAATGTAATTCATTGGAGTCATTGTATAATAATTTTAGGTATATAATGATTTTATTGAACTTTTTACTGTCTTTACCCACCTCCTGAGAGAATTTACAAATTTGCATTAAACATATTTTTACTGTTTCTATGAGTTAAATTTAAAAAATCCAAGAAACACGGTTAATATCAGTAAGTAAAATGTGGTTCAATAAGATGAAAATAATATTTGGTGAATAGTAACTTTTGACTTTTATTTACCATGGTTAAAAGTACATAGAGTAATTAAAGGTAAAAATAATATCATAATTACCGTAACACATGTACTAATTCTATTGGATAAGTATAATTAGACCAAAAACAACCTTATTAATAAAATACGATCCTCTTTGGTCCACTTGGGTTAGATTAGAGCATTTATTATTATTTTATTTAAAGAAGAGTTAAAAGAGTTAAATTCAATGCCTAATAAATAAACCATTTTTAATATAAGATTATACACAATTAAAATTTACTATAAATATTCATTAGAAATCAAAAAGGATTTCCAAAATAATTGTATTATATTTATAAATTTTAGTCCTTAAATAATTTAGTTTATTTATGACACAATGACGATACAGTAATTACCTTATTAATGAAATATTAAAATAATTGATATTATAAATACCCAAATAAATGTATATTGATACTTATAATGAATTAAAATAATTTTATAGGTTAATAAAACATGTTTTAATTTGTTAAATAAATTTTATTTGAAATGACAAAGTTTTTATGGCTTTCAAAAAAATAAAATACTCAATAGTGCAAAAATTGGCATAATTGACTTTTAAAACAAATATTGTATTATTAATTGATATAATATTCCTAAAAATATAATTTTAAGAAAAAGGACATAGATAAGGTTATATATATTAATAATGAACCACTTGGGTTTCTCATGACAGTTTATAGAATGTTATTAAACATATAATATAAAAATCGAAAGAGACATGGTAAATGTCATACTATTTAACTAAGAGTTAATTTAATAGACATGGTTAATATAGTGACCTAAACATATCTAAAACCTATTGAATGTGAGGTTTTCGACCCATACGCAACTTATTCTAGAAATAAATCATTTTAGAGCCATTTTAAACTTAAAAAAGGATTTTATTATAAAATATTATTTCACGCTTTTCCTAAAGTGACTCTCACCTCTCTTATAAAAGGGAATTTTCACTTCTCTTAATATCACACCTCCAAATCCATTTTTCCTGGCCAACCCCTAGAGAATATCCTCCAAAATTACCTCACTTTAACCTAGAGGCCTTAATTTTATTATAAATCCAACCTAAGGTGCCCTTTTGATCAACTCAAAAGGAAACACCCGAAGTAGTGGTAATAATTTCACAACCCTCTTTCACATTGTTTTATTCTTCCACTTCCTATTTATCTGTTGTTTTCATACCAAAATAATAAATCAAGTACCTTCTATACACTATGATGTTATTATAAATATGGTACAACCATATTCATTATTCTATCCATCCTATAAATGACAAAGTCACCATACGTGCGTACGTACGGCTTACCGTCTCCACGTCGTGGTGTAGTTTATTATTCAAACACTTCATTATTTGGACGGGTATAATAATGAGTATAACTGATGAATATAATAAATATAAAATGTTAATGATTCTGTATATATGATATATCATCCAATTACATATGATTTCTCTCTTAATATAATGATATTTTCACTAATGCGTACGTACAGATTACCAGCTTCACAAACGCGATGTTATTCATTTTCCAAAGTAATTATTCAAGAATAATTTTAATTTTATGATTCAAAATAATGGTTATGAACATAATATCATCCTGTATATTAATCAAACATATCCAATTCATATGAAACATGGTTTATGTAATCAGGCATATAAAAGAAAAAGAAACAGTTAATACTCAAAACGATTATAATACTAAAATATTTTTAACGAAGAAATATTAGAAGATCATATATGAAATCAAACTAATGTATATGGTTCTAGTATAATTTAATAAAAAATATTCAACTATTATATAGGTTTTTAAATCACCCTTGACCAAGGAAAAGTTTCGCACCCCGACTGATGCTTAATTTTAAATTATTTTTTATTTTTTATTTATTTTTAGTTTTTTTATTTTCCTCTCCATTATTTTTCCCTCCCTCTATTTTTTCCTTCTCCCTCACTATTGTGCTTATCCCCTCCACACATGGACCCCAACTCTCCCCTCCTAACCCTACCCGCGCCACTATTCCCCTCCCCTTGCCTTCCTCCAGCGCATGCCTCCTCCAGCACAACATCCTTCGGCGTTGCCTCATTCGGCACAGCGTCCTTCGACACGACCTCCTCCGGCGCGGATCACCCATCATGTTTTTCACTAGACCAGCTACCACCTAACCGGAAAATTACATCCCTGCCGGGCACCACCCACATGCACGACCTCCCTTGCGCCACCTCCCTCTCGGCCAGACCACCCGACAAACCAACCTAATGAGTCACACCCCTCCTGCTCATGTTCGGCGGTGCCTCTCCGGCCAGAATCCCCTTCTGCACGTGACCCCAATCACAGAACCCTCCTTGTCACACTCGACCAACCACCCAAAAACCCTTCCTCAAGTGTGTTCCAATTTTATTGGTTGTTTTCTTACTTGATAAGAATTTAAAATTATGAATTTTTGTTTTTAGGGTCCAAATGTGATGAATTTGGTTTGATGTCTTGTTTTTAGCTTCCTATATGAGGATGTTGTGGTTCGGTTGTCATGCAGCAGAGTTTGCGCACCGCATTTGAGATGTTTTGACACTAAAGGTATGTGTTTCTGCATATATGTTTTGTTTGATGAATTAATTTTCTTGTTTCATTAATTTATCATTTTCCTTAATTTATTTTCTTGGAACTAATGTGTTATTTAAATTTTATCCGCAATGCGATGTGATAATTGAAGTGTATTTAAATGGTGTTTGTGGTTTTGAGTTTAGTTGCACTAAGAAATATATATATTTATGTATTCCTTTTATGTACACACTTTCTATGTTTAGAATAATTTGTTTTATATGCAATTACCTAAAGACGAGTCTTTCATGTCAAAATTTTTTATTTAGTATGTGAAAATTTTTTTGTGTTTATTGTAAATATTTTATAAGTTCTTTGAATAATATGATAATTATTTTCCATGCTGCGAATATTGTTCCACTTGAGGGTTGGGTGCATTTTATTTTTCTAGTAGTGTTTTTATGCGTTGCACGTGAAACTTTTCTGTCGAAAAACCCAAGATGATTTGTTTATCAGTGTTTTTTTAACTATGCATTTCATCTATTAAAATGTGTGTAGACTGCAGTTGGTGTTTTGGTGTTGCGTCTTGGTGCATTTGGTTTTAGAAATGATTTTTTGGGTGTGTTTTGTGTGCAAACGTTTGATATGCTATTTTGAGATGTTTTATAATATGTTTAAGTGTTTAATAATTTTATTTAATTATATGTTTAGTGGGGGCCCTACCTTGGAGGGTTGAGTCGTCAGTAACAAAGACCTGCATATATGTATATGCATGTACGTGAAGTGGTCTCAGGATTCCTTTGTTAGATGCTTCGTTATTTGAGGTAGGTTCCCTACGCCATTACCTTCAATTAGAGTTTCCAATTTTTCTAGATGTTTATTTATAATTATTTCCATGGTTTTAAATGAAATTCATATTACTATAACTATATATGGTTATGGTAAATAAAAAGTGGTCTCCTGTGTATTCGAACAAGAAATAGTTGTTTCCAAAAGGTGTGTGGTATTTTCATTGAATTTTTTATGAAATTGCAACAACATGTTTGACATTAGAAGGGGATACAATGCGATTTTCAAAATGGGTTTTGCTGTGAACATAGGATTAAATGAAGTTTTGATATCATAAAAATGATTACTTCATTGTAAGTGTCATTTTCTGTTTGTTTTAAAATACACTACCTTCATTTGTTCCAAAATGATGAATACACCATGTGAAGTGATGATGCCCATCTGGCACTTTGAGTTTGGTTTTCGAAAATCGAAAACCCCTCCTGAGACATTATCCTAGTTGGAGAAATGTGATGTAAGTGTTTATGTGTGGTTTGAGATATCTGCCATGTAAAGGGGATTTTTTTTTGTGTGACGGATAGAAAAAAGGGGATGAGCCCAAGGGGGGAGATCAGTGGTGTGAGGGTGGGTGTGTTTTTGAATAAAGTGAAATATGTGCTCATGTATGTTAGTTTTATGAATACTCACCACCCATGAAATAGAGCACAATGAGAAACCTGGGTATCTTGGTGGATGAACTAGGACTTGTGGGCCAGTGTTCCGGAGGGGACATGACATGGTTTCACTGCAGGTTTGACGATTGAAAAACTTACTAAACATATGAATGACTGAGGGTCGGGGTCTTCTAATCCACGTTTTCGGAGTGTCATGGTCTTTTAAGCCACATTTTCTGAGGGTCGCGGTCTTTTAAGGCACATTTTACCTAGACAAGATGACCCTAGGTCCCCAACTAACACTAGGTACTTAGGGACTTCCCATGGTTCTTGTGATACACATTAAAATTCAATTGTTTCATGCTTGTTCCCTCTTTTTTGAAACCCTTATTTGAATATAAATTAGTCTCCTTAAATTTTGAAATGATAATGCATGCTCAAAACCTATTTTGAAAAGGGAAGAGAAATGTTTTTCTTGGAAATTCAAACATTTTATTTGAGTTTAAAGAGTGAATATCATTACTATATTATGCTTTACTTTTAAACTAGCAAGATTTGGATTTCTTATAAAAGGTAGTGTCATAGGGAATTGTTGTATTTTGGCTTTCCTACTTAGAATCTTAGTGCTCATGCATAGTTTATATTTTCAGTTTCAGGTTCTTGTTTTGGATCTCTCTTTTAGAAAGCTTGTTTCTATATTTGGTGGAGACCCATGAGGTCACTTGGTTGTATGTTTAACATTCAATTGTTGTTCTATTTTCAATTACAATTATTTTACTACCTTTATTATTTTATGTCGATAGTTTATAGGTTATATTCTGGGATAAATCATTCCCAATTGCCTCATTGTGGTGCCTGGAACTGGTTTCCAGCCCATGGGGATTGGGAACGCCTTTCGGGCCTTGTCGTGGATCGGGTCGGGGGCCATGTCGGATGACGACCCATCCTGGTTCGTGACATTAAGTACAAGGTAAGGTTTAATTTCACAATCTCATAATTATTCGAGGTTGTTTTTACGCAAGTATCTACTGGGACCCCTTTATCATCCACATTCGTGTTTTCTTAAAAATGTAAATCCAAACATTTATACTATTTTCTAGTCTATGGGTTAAATCATTTATACCCTTATTTGACCATATATGTTTTGAAAGGAATATTTTTTCCCTTTTCAAACAAGTTACTTTATGACATTTTCTATAAAATTAAGGTAAGAATGTCTTTTTTTATGTTATACTGCGGGTGCGGCTATTTTCCACCGTTATAACATTGTCGAAGAATCCCATACAAGATTATAAGAATATTTTCTAAATAAAAGTTTACTTTTATAATTATATGAATTTTAACTAATTTCAAAATATAAAGGGATACTTATCTAAATATGTTTTGATTTCATCTATGTCAACATCCATTAATGGATTTTAAGCTTGTTTGAAGTTGACTTATTATGATACAAAAATACCAAATTGTATTGAAGGTTTTGTGTTATGTTTGATTGTGGATGTGTTATTTTTACACAATTCATGGTTTATAGATAATGAATTGACATTTTCTATGCTAGTTTTAATACGAATGTTTTTCGTATGTTTAAACCTTTTCATATGAGGAATGCATTGGACATAGTAAGTGATGGGTGGAGCCCACTATTGCTCCTCAATTCATTGGTAGGTCTCATGAGACAAACTAGTTTTTTGGAATAAGGACTTACCAAAATCTTATTTGTAGTCTTGGCACAAGGCCTTGACTATGTGGTTAGGAAGCCTAGAATTATGCATTACATCATTATGAAAGTGTCTATTGATATTGCATGTGATTAATCGACTAGTAGAATATCCATGTGAATAAGTAAATGGAATTATTTGATTTTATCTTTGCCATATAATTTTGAAGTCTATGTTTAAAAGGATTTTTTAGTCTTATACATTTCCTTAAATGAATATTCTTTTTTATGAATGTTTCTGCTATATTGTTATCCTTACTGAGCATCTGTGCTCACCCCTTTCTATGATTTATTTTTTCTAGTATGTGAAGTAGTATTTTATGGTTGACCTATAGGGATAGGCTATGGATATAAGTGTGTGTAAAAGGATACCAAATGTTTTTAATGTTTTTATTTCATGATGTAATGTAAAACTTATGAATGTATCCAGTACTTCCAAGTCTACTAAACTGGTCGGTCTTTTGGGACATGATTAATTTTTTATGCCAATGTTATGTAATAATGAACTATATCTGGGTAACTAGGGTCGGGGCTTTACAAAATATGATTTTTAATGTTATGTGTTCTATGAAAATATTCATAAAAGGTCACACTATAGTAATACATGATATATATACCAAAATTACAAAGAAGAAAAAATGAAAATCCGAATCATTATAAGTCATTCTCTCATGCTTATAAACATCATATCAAGAACCTCTCTAAAAAATCTTTCCCTTATCGACACATGAAACAATATAATATACATGGGACAAAAAAACATCACCCAAAGAGGGTGTGACACTAAATCCCAGTAAAAAAACAACCCATGGTCTGTAACAATCTATCTGTGAATATATATAACAGGCAGTGTACCATAATTAAAGTATGAAGTTAGATGTACTCAAAAGTGAAAAGACATACACGAACTAGTTTCTATTCACATTCATTGTATGTTACATAACAATTAAATTACATTGAATTATATAAGTATTGATATTTGTCCAAGTCCCATCGATCCCTTTATAAAAGTATTCATATTATATGTCTCATCAGATCATCTAAACAATTAGAATAGAAGAACAAATCCAAGATTGTTCTCTGGATTTGACGACGCATCATAAGTCATTTAATTTTAATATTCAATTTATAAATTTAGTTTTTCCATGAAATTTCATATTGGGAATTAATGAATCACACCTGGTTTAAATGCACCTACATCTGACGAGCCTATCTATATTATCCTCTCAGGAACCTAGTCCCACTCTAGCTGTGGTGTGATTATATGTATAATGAGCTATACTTGGATCCAATAAATAAGACACAAATATCACCCATGACATATAAATAGTTATAATTGAACCATTCAATGATATATCTCATTACATGATTCGTTTGGCCTTTAAATAAAGCCTCCAGGAACTCATCCACAACATCCGTGGTTCACTCATGGATTAAACAAAAACCCCATTTGTTCCATCCATGGAACCCATTAATGAATCCACAGGTAACCCAATTTATAATGTTCAATAGCCACATAAACTCCTCAATATCATTCAAATATGAATCCCTAATATTCCAATTTAAATTTACCCTTTTAACATTTAATATTCAAATAAATAGTTCATTAGTCATGAAATATTCAAAACATAAGGAATCCAATATAATATAAGGCATAGAAAACTATCATATGGCTTGGCCTTTCAATTAATCACATGGGCCAAATTCTCATAACACGAAACACATGTAAATTAAACTATAAAATGGATTTAAAAATGATAACTCATGTGGGGAAAATTCACATAATAAGAAACTTGTATAAATTAATCTATTACATGGCTTTAACATTAATAAACTCATGTGATAAATTCTTATAACTAGCATATAATGTAATTCAAATTATCACAAGGAATATATATCAATTATCTCATGTTGGAAATGTATTCATCTAAAAAAATTCATTTTAAACAACCCTTAAAGAGAAACAAATGCATTCTTCTAGGCCAAATGGCCATAAACGGTCATATAAGGGAAACATCGGATGTGGTGCCTCATAATCAAGGTACAAACCCAGATTTATTCTATAAAACACTAACTATATTACCTAATCAAAATTAAAATACAACATCGGTAAATTATAAATCATGGAAAACCTGAAAAATTGGTGTGCGAGACTCCGACATATATAAACAGCTTGATAATAACTGAAAGGCACGAGACCTCCTACCTCATACATGTAATACTCTCCTCATCTAGCATCATCCTCCACTTAATCCTATAAGATCTAGAAAACATACATAAATTAAAAAACCTAGATAAATAGTTTAACATAATAATCATGAATAATGGCTCAAGAGTAATTGAGAACCCACCAATGGGTTTCCAATGCATTAGACTGTGTTCAAATCAAAGTTTACATGAAGAATCAAGAGATAATTATTTTTTCAGAACTATTGTTTGAGATCCATGTAGTGGAAGTTATATCCATCTAATAAAAATGAGGCTACATTATGTTTTAAAAAAAGAGAATGTACACGACATGTACTTGATAACACACACCATATATATGATAATTATTCCCTTCCTCTATGGACATCCCTTACACGTTATAATAAGTTCTTTCCCACATCCATTACATGGCTTGTACTGGGATTACACGACTTGTAACCCTGAGCCATGTCATATAAAATTCATGTATCCAAAACTCAACATGTTTTCTCCTTTTTTATTAGTACAAACAATAAAGACAAGATCTGTACTTGAAAGGAAGAACTGAGTTCTTACATTAGTCTCAAGTAGTGCATGAATTTAAATAAAAAAAGAGTGAATATATATTATTGAGAGGGTGCTTTTGAAATATTGTAAAGAGCATATTAGGTAATTGGTAACACCATGGGAATAATTTAGAGTGGAATAGGTAAATAAGTTTCATGATAAATAGGTTTTGAGTGAATATGAATGGGAATTTCAGTGTGTATTTATAAAAAAATGAATTGGGAAATTCCTTAAGTATTTCAAAACATTGGTTTCAGACTCTAAATAATAAAATAATCATTATTAAAAAACATATCTTTGTTTTAGACCATTATTCTATCCAAGAAATGTTTTTTTCAATATTTTGATTGTCTATGAACATAATTCTATAAAATAATACCATTAATGTTATGTATATGAGTCATGTTGATAAAGAATTGAATTTAATATCTTAATATAAAATATTGGTTTTGGAGGATTCATTAATGGTTTATAATATTAATAAAGTAAATTCCAATCAAGTTATTTTACAGTGTAAATATAATTTTAGTTGTTTATTCTGTATATATTATTTATTACCTAAATTTTTATTCTATTGAAATAACATATTAGAGACTTTATATTAATACTATATTTAATTTTTACACCAACAACCGACCCTCTAAAAAATTATTAAAAAATTAACCATTCAATAATTCTGAAAAGACAATTTCACTCAAAATATTCCTTTTAACAAAATAATTTTATATATATGAATATTTATTATTTTCACTAAAAATCCTCATTTTCTCATTAATAATATTTTTTTGTGACACTAACCGCTTTTTGGCAGCAATAAAAATTTCATTGGACTTTATTAAATTTTATTCACATTTATATTAAAGTAAATATAATTTTAGCAAAATAATTTTATAAAATAACATTTATTTCAAAAAAATTAAAATTTATCAAAAAGTGTATAAATTGTAACTATATATTTCCCAAAAAAAATTAGTTTTATTATATCAAAATAATGTTTTAATTAAAATAATTGTTTAAATATATATATATATGTGAAGTATAAAATGAAAAGGGATAAAAATAATCATTGTTGGGAAAAAATTACTCAAGGTAACATTACATCATTTTGGGTTCGATTTTTTTTGTTTACAAATAAGGTTTACATGGATATTTTTCAAGTTCCAGAGATTTTGTTGACAATCCATGTTGAGAAAGAACCATGACATAGGAATGGAAGATCTGGAGGTGGTACAAAACGTAAAGATACAAGGTGCATCTATTTTATAGTGTTTGCCAAATTTTTGGGGTCCAAAAATTGGAGTTTGGTGAGCATCGTGAAAATAGGATTTCCATGAAGATCTAAATTTAATATGGTAAAGGCATGACATTCACGAAGATTGGTTTCATGGATTGGATTTCGCGAAGACCTGAAAATTTTAAATGGTGATGCTTCACGATTAGGAAGAGCTTCGCGAATGGCAGAGGTTGAAGCGCATCATGGCGGTGAAGGGCTTTGTTATAAATATTCGTAGTGAAGGCGCAAAGGAATTTAGGGGAGTTCCATGATTAAGACGAGCTCTATGATCAAAAAATTTTCGTGGTGCTTTTCAATTTTGAGAGAATTTCAGCAGGAACATCAGAACATCATGATTTAAGATGACGTGGTGTTGAATTCACGTAAAAGGTTTGAGGGTCGGTGGAATCACCTATAAATAGACCTTGACCCACTCGGGATAAGTAGAAAGAGTTTTTAGATAAATATTTTGTTCTCAATTCGCGAAGGTGGTTTGCGAGGGCAGTGTGCTTCGTGAAGGAAGACTTTCGTGGTGGCTAATATAGCTCCGCGAAAGTAACGAGTGCCACATTGGCTCAGTGAGCTTTGCGAGGTAAGTCTCTCTATGACGAGTTGATCTATATGATGGCCCAAGCATTGCGAAGGCTTGATCTTTGTGAGAGTGCTTCTTGAAAAGGAAAGAGCGTCACAAAGGCTTGTTTGAGCTTCACGGAATTGGGAGCCTCGTGATGTAGGGTGCTTTGCGAAGGTTTTTTCAAAGGAATTTCCCAGTGTTCAGGGGAAAAGAGGTTTTCATCAGTGGATGGAATTTGGACATCATAAGAGCATCTACATACAGTGGAGGATGCATTAATCAGTGGTAATGAAGAGACCTACATGTCTATAAAATATGAGTGTATCCCTTCCAAGTGCATTGATCCATGGAAGAGGAAGAAAGTTATCCTTTATACATGTAGTGAGCCTAAGAGAGACGAACATGGAGTTCCCCTTGGGAATTTAGTAAGCTGACCCTAAACATTGTAAAGGCTGTGATCCCGGGCATAAAAGTTGTCTAGCCCAAACATTATTGGTAGTGATCTTAAGTGGATTTGGTACAGTGGAACATCGACGTTGTATGATCCTTAGACATAGCCTAGTGAGGGTGAACCAAGTAAAAAATATATATGTCTACATGCATGCTTCCCTGCATTGCATTCAAAGCATCATCATCATATAAAGAAGAAAATAAGTGATTATAATAAACACACAAGTGCAAACAAAACTACTCTTGTAATAAAGAGGTCAAGATCCAGTGGGGCGCGAAAAATTTAGAAAAGAATATACATACCTTAATTCATCTCCCACCCTCTCAGGGTATATAGCACCCTATTGGTCCTAACAATCAATATTTTATTAAAATTAAAATATATAAATTCATAATATGTTGGTCTAGGTATGTTAACCTTTATTACAAAAGTGTACACCCTATGGAAAAGGAATATGATGGTTGTACTTTCTTTGAGGTTTTCAGAAAATATGGTTTAGTCTATCATCTTAATAATCTTTAACATATACTATAAATAGTTTAATACATTTATAAATTGTTAAATTTCACCATGTTTTTGGAAAAGGGAATATCTGAGTGGTACAATCTCCCTTAGAAGCTCTAATAAAAGAGTTTCATGGGAATCATAAAGATTTTCGTCATTGATTCTTCCTTTAATTTCAATTAGACTTTTTCATAACCACTAATATATTCTAATCTTAATGCTCAGTACAGAATAAATATATCATCAATAGTTATGATTATTAATCATCTTCTATGTATATAATAAAACATATATATCAATATTTTATTATGGTGTAAATTATAAAAAATGGATTTAGTTATTGTTTTAAATATAATTTCACAACTTCATAATGAAATTATTAAGTCCAAATAGATATTTAATGATTTTTTTGGGTCGTAGAATTCATAAAAGATAGAGACTGGGTATGGTCCGAAAAAGATTCTATAGCCTCACCTCACATAATAGAATCGACCCAGAAATCCATCCTGGGATTCCTGCACCAGCTTACACACGCATACAATCCATAAAATATATGTATATTGATAATACAGAGTAATATTAGAGACCACCAATCCAAATAATTGAATTTACCTCGACAACAATGCATAAACATCATTACCAAAGTTCCTCCAAGGCAATATTAGTCATTTTTTACCTTCAAGAGTATTCCTCTTAATTGGGAGGGTTGGGAAACCTCGTATGATGGGCCATGTGAGCTATTGATTTAGAATAAAGAGCTAAAAAATTTCACATATAATATGGGATATAAAGATAAATCCATTAAACCTACTCACATATGACCCACATGGTTCATTCTATTTTGAAACACTATATACATTATTTTAATAAAATTATTTTTAAAAATCCCATATTAATATTAAAAATTTAAATTGAGTTCTATAAAATATTTTAATATCTATAACTTTATTGTTAAAATTAATTTCTTTAAAAAATATATTTATTCTTGAATATTAAATGTATGAAAAATAGTCCAAATAAATACACAATGTGGATATAAAATCCTCATAAGGAAAACCATATACATGTTATAAATATTGTGGTGGGTAAATGTTTATTGAAAATAAAAAAATGAATTATGTTTTAGAAGTTTATATGAATTATTCTTAGAAAATAATTAAAAAATGCGCACTCAATTTAATATTTTAACTTCTTTTACTTCACACCAAATTAATTATGGTTTCATAATTAATTCAACATGTTTTGTAACTTTTTATCTACCATGTGCATTTCTCGTATTTTTCTAATTCTATATTTTACAAATATATATATCTTGATGATAATTATTTGGGCTTAACCTGATATTAGGAATCCTAAATGTCATATCCATTGTGGTTACTTCCTTTTTAGAGAGGATTGTTTTTAACTTTCACTTATATAATATTAAATACTTAAGATCCTAACTAAAAAATTACATTGGTAAAAAGTGAATCCCAAGACCTTACAGATTTTTTAACAACTCTATTCACAAGGACCTTCCACCATCAAACATCCAAATTATTTAATTATAAAAAATATAAAATAGGTAAAAAATAATCTATAATTAATCCCTATTTATATAATCTAGAAGACTATGTAACTTTAAATAATATTGTAAATAAATTTTTATGATTGTATTTTTAATCGACGTAAAAACACATATATATTTTCGGAAATTTATATATTCCACATTGAAAAATCCCATTAAATAAAAAATTTGAGCAGATTCCAAATTAATTATTTTATAATCAACAAGAAATATGTTTTTAGGACTATTATTTTAGATATATATTGTAAAAACAATTTACCACATGAGTTATAAGATAAAAATTACGGAATATATTTTCAATAGAACATATAAAAATAACCAAATATATAATAGTATTGCAATATATTTAATTAATACTACTATACTCAAACCTATAAAACAATATAATTTGTAGCAATGCAATAGAATATTCTATCATTAAAACATGAATTATAATTAGCTAATAAATATATATATCATAACATTTCTTAAACTACAACTAATTTACAATATCATTGATAAAATATAAAACATATATAAAAAATATAATGATTTTAACTAACAATTAATCTAATATTTTAAAAACAGTCACCCTATAATCCCCATTAATGATTTACCTTAGTACCACTATATGGGTGATGCTCATGAAAAAACGAAATAATAAAAAGAAACTGTCCATCATTCATTTTTAATATAAATATACGATAAATAAAATAAAATCAAAAAATAAAACATATCCTTGTGAAATAATATAATTATCCATGTTTTAAATATTAAATAAAAATATCTATTAATATAATACAAAAATTTGACTCCTCCATTTTTATAAATAAAATTTTATTTCAAAAAAAAATAACTATTTAAAATATCAATTTAGGTATCATTTAAAATATCATAAAAATAAATTATGTCACATATTCACACACATATTATATTTTTTTTGACATCTTGTTATTTAACTATGATTTTTCATCGATGACCTATTTATAAATTATAAAAGTTAGCTACAAAATTAATAGTTATTAAGAATTAAAATAATTAAAATTACTTCTCTTATACTGCTTCAATGTGGTCTCACACAACACCATGTATCAATCATTAACAATTAGAAGTCATTTCACATTGATGAAAATGTCAAGCATCCATTGAACACTAATATATAAAAAATACAATGTGAGTAATGAAATTAATTAAGTAAAATTTTAAACTATAATAAAATATTGTTTATATAATTCATGTGATAATGAATCATCAATCAAGTTAGTAAATTATTTTTAAATCATTCATAAATATATTTTTCACTTTATATTTCGAAAATTGTCCTTGTTATTGGAGAAATAATTAGGGATCAATTAACCCATTCACTACAGCTGAATGATTTTGAAAAAAGTGTATCATCACACCTAATTAGAAATACTTGTTAGTAAGTTACATCAAGTTTATATAATTAAAGAAAAAGATAATTGAATTAAAAAAAATAACGATCAAATTAATGCCTAACATATCTATATATAGAAGCTCAATGATATCATTCCAACATATCTTCATTATATAGTTATGATCCTAGATTTAAAAAATCAATAGAATCACACATACATCAAAAAATATAAATAACTATAATTATAATGACGGGATTGTGAATCCTTCATCATGTTTTTGGATTCAATTCACCAAAATGAGAAATTATTGTTGAGTTCATTGATCTTATCAGAGTAGTGATAAAATTTAACTTCAGTGTACTGTTAGGTTTTCGGATGATGGTGTTATTTTGATTGGAAGTGCATGTGAGTCTTAGATCGTCAATAGATGATCAATCCGAGAATTATTTTAAAAATATAAGTACATTCTTGTTACATCAATTGATTCTATCTTGGTTATAGTAGATTAGGTGAATAACCTACTTCCAATAGTGGGTTGACCAAGAATATCAAATGGTGTGGTGACCTATATAACCAGTAGAGGACCACTATAAAATAATAGCACGACTAAGTGTTGTGTGTTTTTTTTGATATAACTATAACAATGAATAAATAGAATTGTAAGATATTTTTCTATATTGATGGTAATCCTTCTATTAATAGTGAAATATATATTATAAGGCACTATCCAGTGTACATAAGATGAATTTTTATACCACATAATTATTTCATCTTATTTACTTATCATATTTTATCATTTCTTGAATGTTTTATATGAGTTGATAAAAAGATTTTATGCATGATTTGACATTGAAGAGGTGAAATGGTTTCAACATACATTACAATTTTGGTAATCTAACACATGATAATATCTGGTAGTTTTATTTTAAATGTGAAGGATCACTTGAGCGTGTGATCATCTGGAGAACCCATGTTCCATCATCTAGTGATTGACCGGATGATCTATTCCAATGTAATAGTAATAGATCCTAGATAAATTCTTAGTTGTCAATACATATATTCTCATGTCACATTATGTATCACCTTTTAATTTTATTAATTTCAATTGGTTTTAATTTGATCATATGATATAACATCTAAGGGACGGTTTGAATTGATAAATATAATGGAGGAAACTTGTTTTTTCCCAATGAAAATGGAATATTGCATTGTATAATATTATTTTAAAATACATTAGGGTAGAATTAAGCTAAATAAAATAGATACGGTTAAATGGGATATATATATATATATATCTGTGTGTGTGTGTGTGTATAAACATGGATTAGTGGTGATTTTTTGGACAAGAAATATAGTCTCTAATATTTATGAGAAGAAGAATAAAGATGAGATGATGTGTAACGACCTAGATTTATATCAATGGAAATTAACTTCTTATAATTATGTCATATATTATAAATCATATAAAATTACAGAGAATAAAAATTAAAACCTTCTTAATGAAAAATGAATGAAATTAGAGGTATTTCAAGAAATTAAGGAACATATACCATTTGAATAGTAACCTAAACATTTAAATAGAAATGCAATGATTATAAATAATAATCTGGGTAATATAGTAGTAACGTCACCTATGAAAATATAAATAAAATGTAGATATCTTACCAGTGAAAATATGATATATGTTCGTCAAGGTATAAGTACTATGTTTTTTAAATGATTAATGAAGTGTTGGTTTTTTTGGGAAATGGTAATTTTTATTTAAAATTCAAAAATTAATATAAGGATTTAAAAGATACTTTTTTTCATAAAATAGATGTATAAGTTAATATTTTTTTATCATGATTATATGACAAATTTAGGATTCCGTCATTACTTTTTAAAAGTGTCATAAAATGAGTTATAATATTAAAATCCAAATTTTTGGAATATACGATGATTTTAAATAAAAATTAAATTTCTCAGAATTAGAAAATTATTTTCAATATATATAATTCTTTTTTAGATTCTACACATCAAAAAAATATTGGGGTGATGTTTTTGGTATTTTTCGAAAATAGTATTATTTTTTATGAATAATGAAATATAATAATTTATGTTATTTAACAATTTAAGCCAAATAAATGAATTTATTAGTCATAGATGATATAAGAACCTATTATTATTAATTAAAATGAACTAGTTACTATAATTAGTCACAATAATAAATACAATTTATTTCCTTGAGCCAAATTAATAAACAAATGCATTAAATAATAAAAAACACTCCTCTTATCCGATTAAAAATACCACCCCTCAGCACCACTTATCCTCAAAATTTTAAAGCCATGGAGCTCGAATATAATCCACCCAATTTAAACCACAAACATATTACACACATTATAGTATTTTAGGTCTCACAAAAAGACAATTTCCATGTTCTGTAAGGTGTTTTTTAATGAGATGATGCTCAAGAGGTAAAACCCTTCCTCTTTCTGTTTTAATTTCTTTTATTTTCTTATCCTTCCCAAAAACAAACTCTCCAATATAACATAAAAAATCTAGTATCATATATATGTATAATTTAGTTGTTTTAATTGTATATATATCATAAAATATCTTATCTTCTATTTTTGTCAAAAAAAACATCATTTGTGATGTATCGATTCACCACCTATATGAACAATAGTTTTTTTCTATTGCCGCATTCATGGAAGGTCATAAAAAATTCTAATGGATAAAGAAGATTGTAAAATTTATATTAAATTTTTTTAAAACAAATCTAGTTTTTGATACCCAAAAATTCACCAAAATAAATAACCAATCAAAAATAAATTTTATCTAATGAATCATTCACATATCTGAAAAAATTATATATGGGATCATTTAAAATTATTTATGTGGATAAATATAATATAATTCCCCCTTTTTATAATTTTTTTTCATTTGAAAATAACTCATATAATTAACCTCATGGGAACCAATCAAAAAATAATGAAACAAATGATCCCGGGACATCAAAATTAAACACTATAACTCAAAGATACTTCGATAAATGAACCTCATTAAATTATAATAAATAAAATATATGTCTAATTGTTTAAAAATTAAATTATTAACTACTCTAAATTTATTATAAAGGAAATTAAGTACAAGTAGAGAATATTTTCAGACATAAGGTAAGCGGTTCTTTATGAACCTCCATTTTTTACATTGGGTTAAGATTTATCTCTCTTCATAACATTTAAATTTTTATTCATTATTATATACTCCTACTAAATTAATTTTCATTATATTAAAAAAAATATTTACCTACCTCCATTCATTGTTATTTAATAGGTAAATATAAGTTTTATATGGATCCCTTTTCAATTCCCTTGATATGAAAACTGATTAAATGGAACTTCACAATATTTTACCCATTCCCTAGTACACTCCACCGTATATTTTAATACACAAATATTTTTTTATGACCAGACTTTTTATCATGAAATACTAACTTCACTATTTTATGGTTTTATTCACGTAATTATTCATGTGTCCACTTTTAACTCTATTTTTTATTTTCCCTAAATCCATACAGAACTTGATCAATTATAATGTTTATTAAACACTCTTTTTACATGTTTTGACCTTACTTGGACAAAATTAATAATGGTATATTCCTATGTTACCTTATTAATATCCATTTATGATTTTAATCCATTCTTTTACGAGAACCTTTATGATACACCCATTTGATATGCCTTATGACATGATTATGATACACATTTCATTACAAGGGTTAGCCTTATGTATATTACTTAGTCATGATTCATCATGTAGTAAAAATACGAAAAAACATGTCTTGATAGGTATTCATAGATATCAATCCAATTAATTGGGTAATGTTTAGTTTCATGAGTTTTCATGTTGGACTCGGAGTAAACATGATTCTTTTATAATAATTTTTCCACCATGTGATATAGTCATGGAAGTTAGCCTTGATTCATGTTTATGTCATGTGGTATATGTCTTCCAAATACCAATGATTCCCTGATTACATGATATGTGTTATACATGTTATTATTTGATATGTTAATTCATTTTCCAATAATTTTTATTTAATCATGTAATGCCTTCAAACCCAAGTTCCATGCATTATTCCTATATTTATTACATTATTGTGATTTTATCTCATCACTTTGTTAATTAATTTCCCAACATTGTCATATGAATATGTAATATCTAAAAGAAATTTAGAATCTCATTATGGATTTAAAAAATAAATATTTCATTACTTTGGTTTCATGATTTCTATGTATGTATATAATGTTGTAAAGAAACTAGAAAATATGATCCTTGGTTTGTATTCGATGGATAATTATGATTTAAATCATATAATATTATTTTTAATGGGTTAGGGTCGATGTAGTTGGTATCATAGGAAGGTGTAATTGTTTTTTGGATTATGATTAAAAAAATTAGTAATAATCCTATAGATAATTCTATGTACATATATAACAATTATTGAAACTTATGAAAAAAAGGCTATGATATACTTTTCATTTATATGTTTATCCATCTATGTTAAAATTCTCATTTTTTTATTAGCTATGTATTGAATCAATAAATTGTAATCGTTTTTCTTAGTAAATGGCTAGAAAACTGAGAAATCATGCTAATAATCAATACAATAGTCAATGTGATGATTGACCTAATGAAATGCCAATTGTGATGGGAATGAAAAGTACAAACATAATGACTTTACTAGATCAACTAGATCGTGTTATTAATAATAACATGAATTATGTGGAACTCACTCCTTCTCTTAAGAAATAGAAAGTTGAGGTTAAATCATTTATTCAACAAAGGCATCATATCTATAGTGGATCGTATAATCCCTTATTAAGGAAAAATGAGTCAACACCATTGAAAAGATATTCTCATCCACTAGTGCTCGGAAGAAGATAAAGTTGTGTTGGCGGTCTCTCGATTTTATGGGAAAGTTAATCATTGGTGGACACTGATCAAAAACACAAAGTACAAGGAGTTAATTTATGAGATGTATGATGATGAATTCTAGATAACATTTTTTAATAATTATTTTCCCAAAACTCTATGTTTTAGGAAAGAAATGGAGATCCATGGGTAGATGGAAAAGTATGAGAATTCTATCAGTGATTATGAGGAAAACATTACATGTATTGAATGATATGCCTCTAGTATTGAAATGGACACTAAAATATATGTGCCTCACATATTTAGTGGTCTAAAGCTAAGTATATAAAAATTATATGTGATTCTAGACCTTGAATAATATAAGGATATTTTTTATTGTTCCCTTATGGCTAAAATGGAGATGAGAGACTCTTAGTAGTCTTGTGGGGCCAGGGAAAAAAATTATAAATTCTAGTTTAATATAGGAGGATCAAAATATAAATCATATGATATGAAAAAAACCCAACATCCCACTTGTCAAAAGTGTGGGACAACACATCAAGAGGAATGTCTAAAGGGAACCAAGATATTATTCAAATGTGGAGGAGAGGGGAATTAGGATAATTATTGCCTATGTGATATCTAAAATCCAACAAATGCATATGATGGAAGCAAGGTTAAAATTAACAATCAGATTTTAGTGCAGTGTTTCATCTATAAGGAACATGGGAATTATAGAACCCAATGTAATAATACAATGTCTGATAGAGGATATTAACAAAGAAATTCTTAAGACAATATGGTAGAGCCTTTTCATATCACTATTTCTGAGGTGGAGCTTGAAAATTATGTGTTCATTGGTTTGTTTGATACATATTCAATAATAGCCTATATATTATTTTAATCTAGTTTTAAAAATTCATTCATATCATATATGTTTAGTTTAACTTTTAAAATTGCAACTAAAAAATTATATTTCGTTATATATGAGAATAGAAAATGGGGTATTTATTGCTTCCAATGTATATAACTCCTCCCTAGTTGATTTTTTTGGACTGAACCTACCAAAAAAATATTTTTATACTTTATATAGTATATTTTAAGGCTTACTGGGCATGTATTGGATATATTTACATTAATCCAACATCAAATGTAAGGAAATGGAGATTAATATTCATATCCTTAGGCATCCTCCAATTTTTTATAAGTGTAAGGATGAGGGCGTACCTCATTTAGAATCATTGTCTTGTGTATTGATATTATTTCTTTATGAAAAATCATATCTAGCATAAATGATTGAGACAATGGGTTGAATAATGCTCGAAGACATGCCCATTGTGAGGGACTACATAGATGTGTTTCCCAATGAATTATATTTTCTTCTTCCTGGATAATAGGTTATGTTATCAATTGAACATATCCATTCATCTCTTATAATATAATATAAACCTTATAGAGTGGCCGCCATTGAGTTGGACGACACAAAAGAGGATTTTCTGGAGAATCTAGACAAGGTTTTGACCACCGGTGGCTGCTTCACCATGGGCTACACTAGTTTTCTTCATTAAAAAGTTTAATAGATCAATGTATCTCTACATTGATTATTATTAACTAAAAAAATAAGGAATTGAACAAGTATCCCATTCCATAGATAGATAAATTGTTTTATTCTATCAGGTGGACCTTCAATAAAGATGTTACCAATTAAAAGTGAATAAGAATGATATTCTAAAGACTATATTTAAAATGAGGTATGGATACTATGAGTTTATAGTGATTCCCTTTGAACTCATTAACACTCTAACAATATTTATGGACATAATAAATAGATTCTTTATATATTACCTCGAAAAAAATTGAATTCTTTATAGATTATATTATTATATAGTCCAAAAGAAAGATTTATCATGAGGATCATTTGAATATTGTGCTAATGATGTTAATAATAGATATACATTATGCAATATACAATAAATGTGAGTTCCTAATGGAGGAATTAAAATTCTTGGAGCATTTTATTAGAATCAGAATAATATTTGTGGAACCTTCTATGAAAAATGCAGTTGAAGAGTGCCATTGGACAACATCTATAATAGAGATCTATAGTTTTCATGACCTAGCAGGGTATAACCAATGATGTTTTAGGAATATCTCAATATTATTAAACCCATTAAACATGAAGACACATAATGTAGTAATTTTTTATGGACCAGAGAATGTGAGGACTTCTTCAATATTTTGAATTATTGGCTTGTCACTAAAGTAGTACTCAAACTACCAACCAATGGGGAACTCATTATGGAATATAGTCATCTGAAAATAGGGTATTGGGATATGTATTGAAGAAAAATGATAATGTGATATCCTATTCCTGAAATAATTTTATGGTTTAAGACTAATGTTATCCCACACATGATCAGTATTTGTTGGCTATAATTTTCACATTAAAAATTTAGTGACATTATCTCTATGGGGAGAAGTGTGAGATATATACATATCATAAGAGTCTAAAATATAAATTCAGTTAGATAGGGATTAATAATCATCAGTAAATATGGTAAGATATCATCACGAATTAGGTCTTCTCAGTCCACTACAATCCTTGTAATGGAAAATGAAGTGAAAGATTCTCTAATTAGAAAAGGATAATGAAACATAATCAATGATAATAATTGATAAGGATCCAAATAATCTACGATATAAAGATGATTTAAATGGGAATCATTAATAAAATAACATCATAACTAATTTCTTAAATGATTCCTCAACCACCCCATAAGGTGAAAATAAATGATGCTCAATAAAATGATGTGGAAATTCAGAACTAGGTAGAAGATACTGTCAATTGGAAATCCTCAGAGTTCATAATTGATAATGTGGGAGTAATAATATTTGTGTAACGACTATGACTATCATCAAATATCGAGATAATAAAAGTAATTTTGAATGAATGACATATCTCACCCTTCTCTATTCACCCAATGCTCCCAATGATATATTGAGATATCTAAAAGCACTATTGGTTGCACAATAATGAGAAGGAGATCACTAAATATATATATCAAAGTGCCTGGTTTTTCAACAATAGAAATTTTAAATAATAAATTTGAAGGGGGTGATGAAACTATTACGCATAAAAACATAGAAATAGAAAAACATCAATATGGACATTGTCACTCAAATTCCAAAGATATCAAGAGTAAAAAATCATATATGGGTTTTTTTGTATCATATAACAAAAAAAATACATTACCTCAATTTAATATGACTTTTCACTGAACCATACTGTACGAATATACATTAAGTACATGAGGAGGCTGAATGGGGTACCATAATCAATTGTATCCGATAAAATTTATATATTTACCTCCATGTTCTAGAAGTTTATATAAAGTGATTTAAACACTTAGTTAAACTTCAGAATGACCTATCATCCTCAAATAGATTGTCAATATGAGAAGAATATTCAAACCTTAAATTACACGGTGAGAGTATGTTCTATGTACTTCAAAGGAAGATGGGACCAAAGTCATCATCTTTTCGAGTTATCATTAAAAACTAGTTTCAACTCAAACTGCTAAATGGATCCATATGAATTAATTTTATGCAAAAAGATGTAGAACACCGATATGATGGAATGAAGTCAATGAACGCAAGATGCTAAGACCTAAAGTTGTTGATGGAATGGTTTAAAAGGTGAAATACATTTCAAATCACATCAAGGAATCCCAATTTTGATTGAATATATATGTGTACTATCATCGATGAGACCTAGATTGAATTTTGGAGATTTACTCTGCATATATTCATGGAAGAGGATCATGAGATTTTTTATGGAAAGGTGGGTGCTAGGTAAATCGGACCCCTAAAGAGTCTTTATTGTGTTAGAGCTATGGCCCATCGATTATTAATTCCTCCTACAATGTCTCAAGTAATATATATATTCCACATATCCCTATTGAAGAAGACATACTAGATCCCTCACATGTACTGAATTTAGATATGGCACAACTATAGACAAACCTCTCATAGGAAGAGAAGCTATGAAACATTCTATACCATAGATATTATGTTATACATAACAAGACTACTCACCATGTTAAATTATTCTTGCATAACCATATCTAAAAAAGAGGTTACATGGAAAATAGAAGAAGAAATTAAGAATAATTACAATCACTTGTTTTCACCATAATATGTAAAAAAAATTTCGAATGTGAAATTTCAAAAAGTGGACAAAATTCAATGACACATAATTTTATCATTGGAAAATACCTTCTTATAATTATTTAATATATTATAAATTGTCTAAAATCACATAGAGAACATAATAAAGAATTTATAAATGAATAATGAATCAAATAAAAGGTATTTCTAGAAATTAAGAAATATATACCAATGGAATAGGGATTGCATCATGATGTTAAATAGAATCAGGCTCATAAGTAAGAAGTCCAATATCAGTGAATAAACGAAGAATATCATCTCCAGCTTTCAGAAACAAATATTCTTAACTTAAATAAATTGTTTATAAAAATATCAAATATAAAAAACTATTACATACCAAAATATAATAATCTTACCTAAAATTTTTTTAATACATATATGAAATATAAGAAACTAATAAATATTAGAATATAACAATTACCTATAACAAAATAGAATAATATAATACATTAATCATCACCATCTTCATCATTTTCATTGAGATCAATGTCTTCATCTTCATCTTCATCATCATCAACATCAAAAAAAATTATTTTCATTATCCTATATTACATAATCAATATTATGTATATTATTGACCCTTAATTGAGGGGGTTTCATCATCGATATTTATATCTTATCTCGTTAGCGATATATTTTGGGATATTTCTTGAAAATTTATAATATGTTGCACCTCCACAGAACCATTTTTATTTTTGAAAAACTTATTATCATGTGATTTTATTTTTATCACACTCCACCTAACCATTAAATATATCGAAACATCAATGATATTTAAATAATGAACATGATGTGATTGGTGTTCCAACATAAATGGTTCATTATATTCAAGAAAGCTATTATATTAAATTTCATCGACTCCATTTTCTTGATTAACTCATAACCCCTGATCAATATCAAACCAATTAGTAAATTATTTCATCCAATAGACCATAATAATCAAATTCACTTTTCGAGTGATGATATCCTTTCACAAAAAATCTCAATATTTATTGATTTCTTAGAGTCACCATATATGCATGTATGGATTCGAAATCCATTAAACAAATAACCCCCCCCCCCTCAAAATACTTTATTTTTATATTTTCAAATGACACTTCTAAAGTGTAAGTGTGAACCAGAAACAAATTAAAAAAATTAAAAAAATATAATTAAATTCATCCCAGGTAGCGAATGGAATCTCCCCTCCCCAATTGATAAATTGATATGAAAAGTCTCTTCCTTCACAAGACCGTTCAGATAGATATACCATGTAGGGTTTCATAGTCCTAGTATCGATGGAAAAATCCATAACCTCCAGACATTCCAAATAAGGATGGCCAAGCATTGGTGAAAAATTACTTCTTGGAATACACATATGGAGTTGTTCATCGTATTATATCTAGGAGTTTTCATATTCAAAACAAAAAAAACAAGATGTGAAAAAAACACATTACAGCATCAGAATGCATCCAAGCAATTATAGAACATCCACAACAACTTTAGACTATGGGAGTTGATAGAGAAAAACTCACCAAAAGGAGATAGTGATCGATCAAAATAAATTCTCAGAGCACTATCAAGACAACCACTCAGTTATGCCATGGAGAGAGTGGTAGAGTCCTAGAGAAAGAGCAGAGAATCAAGAACCATATGTACTTTGTGGAGCACCACTCCTCAGAATCGCATATCCATGGCCATCCAACACCGGCAGTCACCAAAAAATTCGTAAAAAAATACAAACAACAATTCTTCCACGTAGCATTAAAACAACCAATACTTCCCACACAAAAATCCACCATCACAGATGAGTAAACCTATAAATCATTTTAACGAGAGCTATCTGACATAGGCCACACCAGGAAATCGATGCACACTTTTCAACACCTCCAAAAACCTCAGAAAAACCACTATTGTAGATCTGACAGGGATAGATTCAATTGAATCAAGAGTCCAGGGCATGATAGGCGATCAGAACCACAAAACAAAGGAAACAACGCTAGTACAACCACTAGAAGAGCCACCAGAAGCATCATCACGTCGAGGAAAATAGGGAAAGAAGTGCGAAATTGGTGGCGGATGAACCAACATGGTGATGGGATATGAAACCCACTCCTCCACTATTGTAGAGGGCGACACTGAGCACATCCCCCCAGAACCGGATGACAACTCCACATACAACCAAGATACAACTGAAGCTAATAGATCCTCAAAAGCCACCGGTGATTCCAGTGAAGTTGTACTGCATCTCTGACAAGCCGAAACTAAATCCGATGATACCACATCTTAAGTTGATGGTGCCTTGAAACCACCTCATATGTATCACCAATGAAGCCTCACAAACCTCATCAGAGCACTGACGAGCCGCATCTGAATCTAAGATACCTTAGCGATGCCGATGAAGACTCGCATCTGAAGATGATGTGATGCCCCTATAGAATGGCCGCCGAGAGTCCTCACCCCAAAATCATGTTCCACAAATCGTTTGACATCTCCATTCCCCTGGGATACACCACATCAGTCACAAAACCATAGGGCACTCATGGGAAAAAATCTATTGAGAGCACTTAATGTGTTTTTGAAATAAACACCCCATTAAACTCATACCCATTATATGATTTTAAACTATTCTATTGAGGGGTTTTGAGCACACATAATCTACTATAAATATTATTTACAAGTTCTATAGTGTGTAAATAATAAAAATTATTACTGAAATATATCATTTCAAAACTAATTTATTATCCCATAAAAATCGACATAATTAACTTGTATTTGAAACCAATATAAAATATTTTGTTGATGACATTCGTTAAGATAAGAAGATGTGAATTTTAAAAATTGTTTCATGATATGGTAAACATATAGTCCACAAAAAATATAATGGAAATAAATATATATTTTAAAAATATTTAACAAAATATAATAATGTAGTAGTTGTGAAAAAAAATTGTGTGATTTCTTCACAATTCAGCAAAACAAGTCTATGAGATCTATGCAGTTCGTTATTTTTATTCCATTGTTCATGATAACAACCAAAACAAATCCATGATTGATTAAAAAATGAAATCTGATGGTCTTTGGTATCATAAACATTTATTTGATTGTGACCTATTCGATTTTTTTGAAGGCTATTCTGATTTAAAATAATATGAGATGAAATTTGAAATTTCATCATTTATGAATTCTTCTGTAATAGACATTTCAATTGATGCTTTCTTATTTACTTTTGATTTAATTTATTTACACATCTCAAATGAATACATCCACTAAAACTGTAATGGACCTCTACATTTATCTTTATATGGGTAATTCAATATTGAAAACTCCATAAAATCAATGAATCAAATTGGGAATATTTTCTACAATATAAATAAAATTAAAACAATATTGTTTTCTTGAAAACTCAATGTCTCATAATCCGATGATCCTAGAAGAAAATCTCAAAAAAAAAATGATATTTTATTCAACATGTCTTATATTGAATAACTAAATAATCCTCTAGGACCAATATGTCAAAATATTTCAATGATGAAATAACAGTAATGTCTTTTTAACACTATAATGTGATCATTTTTTATACAATGAGAAAAATTTGAAGCATAACCATATTGTAACATAAAATATAAAATACTTTTGTATAATAATAAATGGGATTCTTTAGTATGTGATTAATCTTTTTTGGCTTCATTAATTTATTTTATCTTTCATATTAAAATAATTAATTTTCAAGATGTCTCCAAATCTATGAAATATCTAACCATGAATTTACATTATCTTTGGTCTTAACAGGTGTGTCCACCATAGTATAAAATATGTTTTAATGAAAATTATTATCAATATTCATTATTTCTAACATGTGATGAACTAATAAATCAGCCCAAAATTAAAGAACCCAAAAATACTCCATTTTACCTAATTATGATCTCCACCAAAACCATTTAATTTTTGTTAATTTTTTGTTGGTTCATAATTAATAGGAGGTAATGCAGAGATAATATATTTTACCTGATTACTGAAGAGCACTATTGGATGTTCTTCTATTTCATTTTGATCTTTTGTATAATTATTTCTATTCCATTTAAAAGGGTTATTTTTGGGAAGAAATATCCGATGATAGTAAAAATATCTAACCTTTCTCCCATGAATAATAAAAAATGAATTGTTCTCAGCCATGCAGTATGGAAAAGATTTTTGACCATGTTTTCTACATCCAGATGATGTACCATACACTATAAAGTCCCTAATTATCCATAATAATGAAACCCTCACTTGAAAATTCTGATCTTCAACTATATCTAATAAAGTCCCACCATTGTCCCCTAACGAAGTTAACAAATATAGTTGTGGCTTCAAATAAACATCAACATTATTATTTGGATATCCTATAATTTATAACATAAAATATATATGGTTCCTTCATCAACATCCAATGAGTTATTTATTAATGAAAATAAAAATGGTCCAATAAAAATGATGATTTCTATAAGCACCAAATGGAAAAAACCCATCAGTAAAAAGACATAATCATATTATATGAGTCTAAAGAAAATGAATGATGCATATAATTAATGTGATTCCATGAATCACCGTCACATGGATAATTTAATCTTGTACTGATAGAAATATTTTATTATTTCTATGTCATCAATCCAATTGTGTTGCATGACATATATAAATTTAGTAAATGAGTAGTAATTTAAAAATACCTCATCTTTTTCCCAATATATCAAGAATTTCACTATTGTACCACTTTATACCTCGATTCTCTACATTTTGTAATGTTATAAAATTATTTATAATCACTATAATATAATATGAAGTCCTTTGAACATGCATTAATTTTTTGATAACCATGACCCAAATTATGAAGAAACCTCCTGCATTCCTGGAAACATGGAGGTAATGTAACTCCGTGAGGAAACAACTATTTAACCAAAGATAAAATCTGATAAAAAAATTATCTAACATTAAATAATCTTATTTAATAACTATAATTTTTTTAATATCTTCAATTATTCTTGTCTGGCATCTCAGATATAAGGCCTCCTCAGCAGATTTCAAAAAATTATAAATCTAAGAAGGTTCAAATTAAAGAATGGTAATATAATTCTGAGATATTGTTTTTGGAATAGAAAGATCAGTAGCCTCATGTACAAAATTCTAAATTGATAGATCTGGAACCGAAATATATATATATTTTTCTGAATTCATTTTACCATGATGATACCCAAAAATATAATCTTTTCAAAAACCAAAACAAAAATGATGAAATCTAACATTGTCATACGTTTTAGATATCCTAAGATCTCATTTATAACAAGAAAATTTAATTATTTTCTTTTATAAAAAAATCGGAATTTGATAAAGCAACTGATATAATGGTTTTAATACCATCAATGTAGAAAGGATTTATAACAGATATGTTTGGATTTTTGTGATGATTTATCTAATCATGATCGCATAAATGAATCTGGTTTCTACTTCCTATGTCCATAGTTATATAAAAAAGAACAAAGATAAGAATTATTATTTTTGATCGCATTTCCTAGTTACAAATAATTATTATATTTTAAAACCATGAAATATTCTTTGGAATATGATCAGAGTGAGTGCTGTATTAATAAATTATTACGCGGCCCCCAGAGGCTCAGTGCATGTAGAATAAAAATATTAAATATATTATATTATACACATGATATTATTTGAAAATAACAAAAACTCTCTCTCTAATAGTTTCTCAAATGAGAAAATGGAGACCATCTCTGGGTTCAAGGTGTGGGGTTTTCCCTAAGTGCAGCATAAAATTTTTGAGCATCAGGTGTTCAGTTACATGAAACTCGAGATTAAATAGTTTAATATTTTTATTATAATTTATTTTTAAAATTTAATGTCTCTATTAAACTATGTGTTGTATGAAAAATCGGAGACCACCGTTGGGTTCAAGTTGTCGGGTTTACCCTACGCATTCCATAAAAGATGTGAGTATTGGGTGTTTCGTTACATTGTAGGAGAGGGTTATTCATTAAATATTTTTATAATAATTTTTTATTAAAATTTAATCCATCTTTCAAACATTGTATCGTATGAAAAATTAGGGAAAACCGTTGGGCCTGGGATGTAAGGTTTACCCTAGGCATGACATTACATTTGTGAGCGTCTGCTGTTTAGTTACATTGAACCCGGGGGTAATTCATTACATATTTTTATTATAATTTTTTTGAAATATTAATGTATCTTTCAAACTATATATTGAACGAAAATTTGTATACCACTGTTGGGTCCCAGATGTGGGGATTACCCTAGGCATGACATAATTTTTATGAGCGTCAGGTATTTAGTTTCATTGCACACGAGGGTATATATTTTAATATTTTACTAATATTATATAAATATATTATTAATATATATTAATATATATTAGAAAATTTATGCCAATACTTTATAAGAAATATTTTAATTAATTAAACTTTTATAAGAAAATATTATTAATTAATTGATAATTAATATATATATATATATATATATCAAAATTTAGTATAGATTTTGAATTTATTCTTTTTAATTATATAATGATTATTATTATAAATTATGAAATGATTATTATTAATTTTTATAAATTATTATATATTATGTAATGATTATTAATAATTATTTAATGATTATATATATATATATATCGTAATTTCTTAAACTATTATTAAAATTTTATTATTAAAATTTTATTATGTAATGATAATTATTATTAAAATTTCATAAATTATTTAAATTATTTTAAATCCTATAATGATTGAAATTAATTTTTTTAATTTTTTATTTCAATTTTATTAATTACTATATAAATATCACCATTTCTTAATTAAGATAAATACATCAAATACATTCTACCGCATTTTCAAAAAAAATATAGAAATATAAAATATTTTTTAACCATATATATTGTAATTTAATTTCCTTATATGTAATTTTAATTATAAAAAAAAGTTATTATCTTGAACTAATAATTTAATTAAAAAATTCATAAATAAATTGTATTTCGAATTTTTTAAGAATTATTTTAAAATAATAATTATTTTGAATTAAAATTTTTTACCCTAGATATATTATCATAGTAGTGTGAGTTAAGTGTTTTTAATATATTTATACAAAATATTAATAATTATTATTTTAATTAATACAACATTTATTTGATTTTTTGTGAATTTCTAATATTTTTTATATTTTATTAATTTTGTAAAAAATTATTATTACTCTATAATTATCACTAATATGTATGATTAATTAATAATAAACACATATTTATTGGTACAAAATATAAATTATTTAATTATGCATGGAAATTATTTAAATTAATACTAATTTTTTAATAATTATAATTTTTTACAAATTCTTAATAAATTGTTGTATATGTTATATTTTTATAAATATTACAAAAAAATTATCCTAATTATTATGAATTATGTTTTTAATAAATCTAACCTTTTTCAAATTGTTAATATTTTTCATTAAACAAATTTGGGAACTTTTTTCTGTAAAGAATATCTTATAAATAATGTTTTATTAAAAAAAATTACTTCAATTATTTTTCTCATAATTATTAAAAACCAATCATTTCTATTTATTTCATATCATATATATATACATATAAATATATATATTACATAATTTCATAATCAATTCTATTAACTTAAAATATATTATTACATTTTTTTAAAAACAATTAACTTTAAAAATATTTAGACATACATACACATGAATGGTCAGAAAAATCTGTAACCGAGAAACAAAAAATTGAATTCCAAAACAAAAAAATTATAACTTACACAGAAGAGTAAAATAATATTAAACATTCAGAAACCCTAGTCACAAAAATGATTAAAAGAAACTTAACTTTTACCAAAAACGACATATTTTCAAACAATCAAAAATTTGAAGTATATTAAAGAAATCATATTATTTCAAATAATAATATAAATTAATAACATATTAGTTTCCATATTCACAAAAATATTAAAATATTAAATTTAGAGGTTAAACAACTTGAAAAATACTTTAAATCAAATTAAAACAACTCAGGCGGAACCAAGACACTCAAATTGGGAATAAGAAATTTAGATTAACCCTAAATGCCAAATAAATTGTCAAAATATGGTAAATTTATAAATATAGGTTTTTCTAAACAGATATTTACACCATCTAACCAGAATACACAAAAAAATATTGGGGATAGAATTAGATTACATACCTTGTAGATCTGAGGAAAAATCAACCAAAAATCCAAAAAAACTATCCTTTTTTGGAGGTTCCTTAAGCAGGGCAGCCGATGGTGATTCATCACAAGTATTTAGGATAGGTGAGAAGAAAATAGCAGAAGTATAAATTAGTTATGTGAGCTATTAAATTGACAGAATATTAGCAATGGATTAATTGGGATGGAATTAATTCCATCAAAAAAAGTTTTATCAGTCCAAATTATTTATGATTGGTGTTGATTTCTATGGAAAATAATCTCACCTTGATAGGATATTGCATTAGGCTTATATGTCCATTTTAAATTTCCATTGTGAATAATTGTTTCACTATTTAGCATGAATCCCTACCAAAACAATTTTTTATGGATGCAATATTCAATCGAAAAAACAACTTTTTGTGACTAAACCATACATCCATCGAAAATAATCCATAAAAAACCCTATTTGAGAAGGGGAATTTTTTTCATTGAAAATTCCCCATTTCAAATACATTAAATTTTAGTACTATTTGAGTTACATCCATTTTCTATCCTCTAACTACTCGTCTCACACCTAAATATCCCACCAATTCTTTTTTGGTCCCCATAACATATAAGATGCTAACTTGACAATCCAATTGGTCTAGAATGATCTAGACATTCTCAATCAAGATTTGAACTCCATCATGTCCACCCTCTCCAATAAATGTCAGAGTATACTACATCAAAAACACCCTAGCCAAATCAAACATACATGGTGCATCCCATTCCAGGAAACATTCCATAAACAGTAAAAAAATGTGTAATATCATCACAATGATATCACCTAAAACCAATGGGGTCTCTCTTCCCACCATCAGAGTAATATTATCAATAATGTACTCATTTCTTCCTTCTATTATCAACTTTCATGTTGTAATATCTATACAACTCTAAATATATGACTTTAAATACCTGACATATCACCTTCACATTTATATTTAAGATGAGGTTCATAACTAGAAATATCATTTCAAACTTCATACACTATCCCAACTGATATAGCCACAACATTATTACAACCCACATCCATCCCTATTTTGGGCCATTCATAACATTGGGTAAATCAACTTCCTTATTACATGATTTTCATTTGACACTATTTTCACCACATCGATTTAACTTCACTTAATTAATAAAATTGTAACTTCTTTATCAAACACCATATGTTAAATACTTAAATAAATGAAAACCCATTTTAGTTTTCCACATCATAAACATGATATTATTTCCCATGTGTTCATAACATGACACATTTCACATAAATCCCTTAATCTGGATAATGATACATGCATGTGATATTTTCTTGCAATGCATGAACTTAAGAAAAATTTCATAAAATGAAAAAATCACACCACATTTTTATCACTCTAGTTGAAATAAAATAAAACTATAAAAAGTGAACATCATGAACAAACATCCCACTAAGGTAAAATGTGTTTTCCCATCACATGGGTAAGATACTCTAACATATGATATCATTTATATGGAATGAAACATCATAGTCTCGTATCTACCATTAATAAAATTTCAATGAAATAAGAAATAAAACTTATTTGATATTGTGTTGTATCATCCCAAAATGGGTGACACTATACAAGTTCCTCGAGCCAGTTCATCACATAAAATCAAGCAGGCCTCCCCATATTCAAGGGTGTGATTGGGAATGTGGGGAGACTATATCCTCTTTAATAAAGTAGTGAAACAATGAAAATAAATGTAAACTTCAATCATATATGTAATAACAAATAACCATTCATCATGTAGTGAATTCCCAAAAAATTGTAAAAACCCTCAAACCAATATGGTAAGTTTGTCATGTCATAAAAGTGGCATGTGTACATGGACTCAGAAAATAAATATTCAGTAAAAATACACTGAAATAGGTCCTAACATCTTCCATGTCACCTAATCTATTCTCATACATGAATCCATAATCTTTAATTAGACATAAAATTTTTTCCATTATCCTAGCCTATAACCATGAAATCATCCTGAGTACTAATGGAGGTCTAATATGGATTTTAATACAATGTAACAATCCACTACCAATGGTGTATAAGGTGATATCTATTGTAATAAATGTGAATACAAGTGTATATATGATTAACATAATGATATTAAAATAAACAAGGTTCATATTTAAAATATTATATCAGCTATACATTTAGGCCAATGGGTTATTTAGTGACCCAACCCTCTAAATGTTTATCATACAGGATATAAATCTAAACAATCAATATGATGGGTGTTAAAGACTTTAAACAATTAGAGGAATTCATTAGTTAGTTAAATAAAAATAATGAGTTAATCTATTTCAAAATACTCATAACATAACAAATGCCGTCAGTTCTTGGATACCATGATATTCCTCTAGCTAAAAATATGAAATTAGATTTCAGTAATTTCAATAAAGGATATGAAACTCTATATTAATACATCCCAGATCAAGGATAAAGAATTCCATGTCCATATTCATCACCCAAGGGAGTGGAAAGTGTTGTCCACCACTCATATCCTGGAAATATGGAATGTTATTCCTATTATTCCAAACCATTCTATGAATACACATTTTTCGATTTTTAAAATATGAGGGATTTTAATATATCACAAAATCAAGGGTGAAACATTTCAAATTACCATTTCTTTATCATGGTCTATCTGTTTTTACATATTTAACCCAATTCCACACATAAACCATTAAACCAATTATTCATTTTTTACAACAAATAATGTTATATAAAACCATGTTACAATATATCAAAACCACTTAATCATTTCCTATTTATTTCTCTTCCCTTGTCATAACACCTTAATTTTCCAATTAAACCAGAAAAACCCCATATGTCATTCTATCTTGTTAAAACATCAAGTGTAACTATTTTAATCAACAAACCCGCATTAATTGATCATTTAGAATCAATTTTCTATTTTAAATGGATATACATGTAAAATGGATGGACATTAGCTCAATCATACAATCATCAATGGACTCAACATGGTTATTGAAGGGTATCACATATCAATTTAAAGCACAATTCATTTCCATACATAAATGTTAAAATATAAAAAAGGAAATGAAATGGAACAACAGTATATGCATTAATAAAATGAATAATGTATGATAAATATTTTAGACCAGCTACCTATATCTTATAAATAAGAACCCACCCAACTATGGGCATTGATTCTAACCCATAAAATGCCTAACAACTGAGTATGAATTACTTATAAAATTTTGTGTTTAGGATCTTCAAAATATGATAAATTTAAAAATAATTATTATTCAAATAATAGAATGATTATGACTCATATACATACCCATATCATAGATTCTCACTAAAATACACTTCAAAAACCCTCAAATATAAGGATAACAATCATTGTAGAAAGAGGTATTTTCTGTTTTTCATCCCTTAATACAGGAGGTAAAATGGGATGAAATGTTTTAGAAGAAAAATTTCTGTTATGGATGGAAAACTTTCATTTTCCCATTTTTATGTGGGAGATGGTTTGGATGAATTTTTTTAAAAAACATGTCCCAATCATGAGGTTAACTCTATCAAAAAGAAACTGAGTTGCATGGCTTGTCTAGCCAACCAACAGTTTTATAAACTAGGACATAGTCATGATGCTTCCTTTTTCTATGGAGGGATTGAGCCATATTATTTTATTAGGCCAACTAATAAATATTTCTAACCATTATTCTCCCTCAACTAGTACACATAGTTATGGTACAAAGTTAGTTATTATTATACAACAACTTTCTTCTATTCACTGGATGGAATCTTTCTATATATTTTCATTTCCTGATCTCCCAGTACACTCTTAAGACCTTTTTTACTCCTTAGAGGTATTACATTAACCAACATAAAGGTAGTTAAACCGAAATGAAGTAAAAAATACCACTTTTAAGGTTTGGGACCTTCCATATAACAGAACTTGTGGTAACCCAAAAGAAACAATAATGAGATAATGAATTCAAATTGGTTAATGACACAGAATATAGGCATGTCATTAGAAATATATTATACTTATTTTTGTCACAACCTATTTTTTCAAATTCCATAATGAAAACGTTTATAATATATCAATGAATTCTATAAATATACAGTGAAATTCACTTTTTTATATTAAGGTATTAATTGATTTTATTTTTTGGTAATATAAAAAAACTCATTAAAAAAGTTGTATTATATGTAGATTGGGTTAGTTTAGTAGATTAGATAAAATCAATATCATGTGGTCTATTTTATTTTAGTGGAATTTTTATTTCATGGTTCACAAAGAATAAATATTTCATTTCATTTAGCACTTCAAAAGTGAAAATATTTTATCTACTAAAGCTTGCATGTAGTTATTGTTGATGATGTTGTAGCTTGATGGAATTTGATTTGAAGTGAACTTTATGATCTGAATCTATTTTATCAGTTAAAGTGATCTATATCATAAAAAAAATTCTATCACTCATGTACAATGAAAATTTAAATTAAGTATCATCTTATCATGGAAAGGGTGGAGAATGCACTTGTAAAGTTGGAGTATGTTCTTATAGAAATATTGGTTTAAGTGATAATAATGATTGAATTACCCAAAGAAGTAGTTAAATGTTATTGACTATATTATGGAGGTTATTCAACTCCCCACACATGAATATGTGTCTATGAATGACCCCACTACATGAGGTATGAAGTGTTTTTTCATTTATTTTGATATGATTTCACGACAATTTTGTTTTAGAAAATGTTGTGACCATTGGGTTATTTGAAAATGAAGGAGATGTTGTGGTCAAGAAAGGGGGAGAAGACAATAGGGAGAGAAGATACAGAAAGGTTTTCTTAAAATTTAATAATGTTTATGATGATTTTGAAATGTTAATTTATTTTAGATGATTTATTTCAGGATGATAGTTATTTCCCATTGGGATTAAGTGATTTATCGTTTTTAGATGAATCATTTTCCCTATAGTAATAATAAAACAATAATATCGAGTTCCATAATTCACACTTGGGGGATGATTAAATGGTTCTATTACAATGATAGAGTGGACTAATTTTTTATAAGTAATGATGTATAAGTTCTTCTTTAAAGAAGAGTTCTACAAAAGGGTGTTTTTAAATGAAGTGATTCATTGATGAACATTTCATGTCAGTCTTGTTTCTCACACTAAACCTGGATCTTACAGGAATAGGGTGTGTGAGTAGTAAATAATTTATTTCTATAAATAATCACAATATTTTAATTTTATTATAATATCAATCAGTATATGTTTTGTCAAGAGGATTCAAAAAAGTATTTAATATGGTATCCAGGGATAATGAGTTTTCAAGAAAACATGACTGGGAGATTGTTGGGAAAATATCCACCAAGGCGACTTAATGATGAATCAAAGGCTATAAATTTATTAATTAATTTATTAAATGATCTTATTTAATTAAGTATTCATAATATCATCAATTTAATGAGGAAATATTGGGTCAAATATGTTAAAAAATCATCAATATGGTTTTTCAGTATCCTGGAAGAGAAATGTTTTATGACTAATTGGAATGTTTCAGGAAATTTGAGATAGGGTTTCATGGAAGTGAATATTATGTGAACCAGATGTATTTCAAATAAAATTATATAGTAAATGGGTATTTATAAATTGTATAAAACTATTGAAAAATGGAACATAAAATTATTTGCAAATAGTATTGTTTCATTTGATTGAGAGATTAATTTTTTGAAACAGATGTGTCAACACATCAGTTAAAAGAGTAGTGAGATTTAATATTATGATTGATAGTGATCTAAGAGGGACAGTGAAACTAATATGAACTTCTTAATAGAATTACACTTTATTAGGTTTAGTACATAGGATAATTCCATTAGTATTCTCCTTGGATGTAGTCCAGTGCTAGAGAAGAAGGTAAAATTGTTGTGTCTAGAGAAATTTTTCATTTCTTCTCATACATTTAAATAAAAAATGATAGAACAATTATTTGATTAATAAAGAAACACGATATATAGAGAAAATTGTTCTAAAATTTTATACCCTCATTCACCCATGCTCGTAGAGTTTTTAATCTAGTTGGGATCACAATGACAGTAAAGGAGTCTAAAGTAAAGTTATAATGATATGAGCCATTTGGTGGAAGTCACCTTGGGAGTACTCACCCTTCAAGAAGCCTTATTGGAGGAGACCAAAAACATTATTTTCATGGTAGGGGTAAGATCACCATTAGTTTGGGTTTTGGCAGGGGGTGTCCCTGATATCTAGAGAGTCTCTTGAAAACCCATTGGGGATCTACTAGAGTTCTGTTGTGAACCTAGTTACTCACATTTATGAGTACAACAACCTAAACATAAAAATCACATAAATTCAATTTTTATATAAAATATTAAATGACATACATTACCAATAGATTATTATAGTGTTTTGTAGTATTTGTAGAAATAAACCACAATAATACATAATTAAATACCACCATTCTATAACCTATAAGAATATATTTCTTTCAAAATTTATATTCTTAAAATGAAATTGTTACTTCTTTCAAGTATAATAACAAAAATATGATTTTTTAATTTTTAATTTTTCATACTCATCCTTAAACCATGTAAAAAAATAATTATCAAACATTAAATAATCATAGAATACAGTGTATGTGGTATAAAATAGTTTAAAAATAACTTATTTAGGAAAATACATGAATTAATCTGAATATTATTTTTTAAAACATAATAAATTTAAAACAACAATATGATTATAATGTAATATAAACACATGAAATCAACTAATTGTCTCATGTAAATGAATTCTATGGAATTCATTAAAAAAAATAAATGATATCTTAATGAAAATATAATAATCATAAAGGTTCATTAGAAAATTATATTCATATCATGCATAATCACATGTAATCACCCATAATTAATTATTTTTCAACAGCCAATTCCAATAACATGTAAATGAATTATTTCACTAGTTAATTTCAACATTATTTATTTGGAGAATAAGTCATTACTAAATAAATTTGGTGGATTTATCAATGTAACAAAAATTAAAATAATTAATTCTTAAGAACTTTAAAATGAATAGAACCATATGAAATTTCATCTCATCTATTAACAATAACCATTGATGACATATTGATAAAGGAAAAAAATTAGAAAATGGATTACCCAATTAACCAGCGAGAGGAAGGTTAAAGTGTATAGTAAAATACAGATTTATATTTATTTATAAGAATATAGTAATGGAAATTATTAAAAAAATATTATAGTGGGGGATCTGAGAAACAAATCTTCAGTACATTTAATGTATTAAATTAAACCTTTTACCCCGAGTACTGTCTCACTTTATAAGTTCTTTATATTCATTACAAACCTTTTTATCTCCCTTTTATTGAGGAAAAATATTTTAGATGAGATCATTTCTTATATTTTGGAGAAACATAAACATGTATTTGGATGTTTTTGGAGGGATTTGGTAAGAAAATATAGTGAAAAACATTATATATGTTTGGAAAAGTGTAGAACAAGTACCCATTTGATAAATATATGGATAAAATTTTCAAAAATATTCATTCATTAAATGTTAATTGTGTAATTTCATATGTATTAAGTGACTCATAATTTTGGAATGGATGATATGTGTTATGAAAACTCAACCTTATTTGACTCATGATAAATTTTTAATATTTTATATGAATTTATACTTAGTTTTTAATATTTTGTAACATTTAAAGATATTTTCAAGGCTATTTCCATAATTATACTTTAAAAATAAATGGAAAATTATGGAATTATAGTAATAATATTTATTTAAATATTTATTATCATAATAACTAAGCTATATCATTAAGAAAATATTAATCCTTTAAAATTATTATCACTAAGACACTATTTGTAACATTTTTTAATGTTGCATAAGCATTTTGTATGAATCGATAAGTATTTTCATATTTATCATGGGAAAAAATAATTTATATCAACTGTATAGTATTTTAATTGTATTTTATATATATTTCCATTCAATTCACATTCCATAATCTTCCACAATCATTTATATCATTTTATACAAAAATATTATATTAATAAGTAGAATTCCATTAGAAGATGATTTTTTTAAATGGAGTTAAAATGTTTTATTAGATTTCACACAAATTCAAAATCAATATTTCCTATTAAAAATTAATATTTTATTTTATCTATTATTTGAATATTTTCCACATGTTTCTATAATGTTCTAAATCATTCAAGATAGATATATAATAAATATAAATAGAGTTCCTCATCAATTCAAACAATTATTTTAAAAATAATTTCGAATATGTTACTCTTCCTATAACATTCATGACATATATTTGATGAAGTGTATTAATGTTAAATTCCAAATCTGACTCATACTTTTAAAAAAGGGAATTGAAATTTTTTACTCAACATATAATCGAATGGAATTTAAATTTTGAACCACTCAATAAAAAGGATTAATTTATATAAAATTAAAAAATATTACATATATTTCTAAATTTCTTTTAAATAATCTTTATAATTATACATGAATAATTAATAGAATTAAATTTGAATAATAACTATAATATTTTTTTAAAATAGATTCATCTTTAAATGAATCACATAACTTAGAACCATATTATATTAATATATATAATTTCAAAATTAAAAATTTAAACCCTTGAAGAATATAAAAGGAAAAGATAATAATATTTTTAATCATTTATCATAATAATTTTTAAAAAAACTATGACTATATATCAAATTTGATATTTATTAACAAATGTTGATTTTTATTTAAATTTCAGGAAATTCATTTTCCATTCATTATTTATTTGAGGATTAAAAATATAAAATTTATTAAAATAAATATCTAATTATGTAATAAATTCATTTAAAACAGATAAAAAATATTCTATTAAAATAATATTTTCTAAAAAAAGATAAATTTCATTTAAACAGAAAATCACATTTTGGGTTCATTGGCTACTTTAATGTAGTTTGAAATAATTATAATTATTAATATCATTATTAGGAAATAAAATGAATATTAAAAAATATTTATAATATGTTCTAATATTACATAAAGTAATATATATTATTAAGTAATTGTAACATCCCAAGTAAGTAATGAATAATAGATATTTTATATCTATGTCTATTAATGAATTAGATAGTTTTTTAGAGGCTTAAAATGAAAATAAATCCAATCTTAAGCATGGAATACACTAATATTTTAAAAAGATTGTTTTAGTGCCTTTTGATGGAAAACCATTTTTGAATCTATCTTTTGACAATTTTATAGACTATGTTTTCCAAAATAAACTTATTCTTTATGATTGGGACATCAAAATTTACTTTGTGTGAATTTTTGGTATTTTTCTGACAATGTTCATTTTTTAATGAATAGTGAAAAATACTGCATTTTACATCAAAACTGCTTTTTAATATAATTTATTTATATAATTAGATTATATTTTGAAATGGTTTTGAAGTGAAATTATAATGTATTTTTACCATTTAATCCAATGGTGGTCATTGGAATCAATTTCACTTTGAAATTGGACTTAAACTGGTGTCAATCTTTTGATACTTATTCTTTCAGAAAAACACGCTATTTGCTCTGATAGCGGGAATTAATTATTAAATTAATTAATGTGACTTATATGTTTTGAATTTTGTAAAATAGACTTCATTTTTGAATTCAGAATATCAAATATAGATTAGGGTAAATTTTTGGTAATTTTCTGAAAAACATCAATTTTTGGTGAATAGTGAAACCACTAAGTGGTACTTATAAAAACTGATTTTTCCATTTAAATGAAATTTTCCATCATTGTGTTTCGAATTTCAAAAATCCGAAATACATTGTTTTCATTATGAAGTAAAATGTGGTTCAATGAGATTAAAATAATTTTTTGGTGAATAGTAACTTATTAAGTTTTAATCGCGATTAATGGTAATTAGTGTAGTTTAAGGTAAAAATATTGCTTTAATAAAATGAGATGAGCTTGACACATGTCCTACCCTCATTGGTTGTGTCATGGCCGACCACGAAAAGCCATGGGTCAACTTGGGGACCCCATGGATCTACTTTGGTTGGAAAATGACATAAATAACTTTTTATTTAATGTAAAAGTAAAAATGACACAAACATAATATGTTTTACGAAAACAATTTTTACATCGGTTTATAAAGATCCGATTTTTGATTATAAATAGTCATTGGAAAGAAAAAAATATTTTGTACATCATAGTATTTTTTTAATAATTTTGATACTTTAAATATATTAAATTATTTATGACATCATGATGATGCAGCGATGACCTCATTATTTAACGATTTAAATAAAATGGAAAGATAATGTAAAATCTAAAACCTACACATGGAAAAAACCAATTGGATGAGTGGATTTCGAAGCCTTATCACCATATCCTCGAATTATAGAAATGTGGGACCTTTTGAATCTGAAACTCTTTTTAAAATAAAGTAACTTATCTTTACTTTCCAAGAGTGCCCCTCCTATCCTCTTATAAAAGGCCCCTACCTCTACCTCATTTCACACACTCCTCAAGCCTTTGGCTCGGCCATCCCTGCCCATTTACTCTCTCCACATCCCTCTCCTCATCCTAGAGGATTCCCTTTGGGCAGAATCCTTTCAAAAGAATCCTTTAGGCTCAAATCAAAAGGAGTTACACTTTTAAAGGTAATTCATTCTCTCATGTTCATTTGTATTATTTTTCTTCTCCAACCCCATAAAATCTTTTTATTTACTTATTTTGTAACAACACCAGTATCTTAAATATACTAGGATGTTGTTATAAGATTTATTCGAGCTACAATCTCACACAACTACATCAAATGGTTAAAGAACATACGGTTTCCGTGGATGGAAAAATTCTGCATCCCGAAACAATGACTGTTCAATACTCATTTAACACCATCAAAGGTGGCCATTATGATGTCACTATTTTTATATATGATATATAATATGTTGATTCTTTCCTTAAGCTTCTGTGTTTTTCATTTATGGCATACCATTATTGTTTCCATTATGGGTAAACACGATATCTTCATTTTAGGAAGTGTGGACTACCGCCCCCTGAAAGTGATTTGATTCGTTAATACCATATGTGGGATGTGTAAAGGATAAAGATAATGATATTATATATGTTATTATACTGGAATTATAATATACTCTTATATCATTATGATTCCATTCCGGAAAATACGAAATAGAAATGGAAGTAGCGTTCATGCGTACGTACGGCTTACTATCTCCATGAACGGTGCATTTCATTTCATACTTCTAAATGTGATGTAATATTATAAATACATGTATATGATTAATATATATGATATATATGTTATCCAAATCATTAATATCATTCTGGATATAACGAATCTTTGACCAAATTAACAACATGTAAGTGTAAGAACTCTATTTTTGATTTAAGAACCAAATACCGACAAAATGAACATTATTAACTTAAATGATTACATGATGTTCATAACATGGTATAAAAGGAATAATGAACTTGAAAAAGGTTCTTAAGCAAGTAGAGATTAACTCGAGTTTATTATTCAGGAGATTAAAGAACGGTCGGGTCACGTCGGATACGAGGTATGGGACTTCGTCTCAATCTCCTTTCATTGAGGCATATTTTATTTTATACACAACATTATTTTATACGGTGTATGAACCTCTTTGAATTTTATGTTTATCCAAAAGGAATCTTTTTTATATGAAGCGTTTTAGAAAACGACCAAAGGGAATGTTTTTGTCGTATGTATGCGGTGACAACGACTTCTCCACCGCCTTGACCATTATTTGAGTTCCGGCTTCCTCTACAAGACATACCATCTTTTTAAAAGAAAAATAAATACCATGTTTTACTTTTCTTTTATTTTGGTATTGAAAATGGTTTTCATAATGTTTTTATATCAATGTGTTGTATTGATATCTTGTGATTGAAAGGTGGAAATGTTATGTTTCCTTTTTGAATGTTTTTTGTGATATGATTATGTTGAGGTTCTTGGGAATTATTATGAAAACAGGTGGTTCTGTGATAAACTAAGGGCGGGTGAGCCCGCTATAGCTCTCCAATGCATTGGGTAACGCGAAGGAGTGAAACGTTATGGTTTCTCCGAAGAGATTTAGGGAATATACTGTGACGGGTATTCCAAACGTAACCAAGAGGGTTACTCCCTACGTAAGGATGTTATGAATGCCTCAAGTTACCTTTATGTCTTATGATTTCTATGATATATTCATGATTTGATGAGGTATGTTAAAGTGCTTATGTTTTATGGGTAAAGTATGATCTCATCCTTATGTATATACGTACCCATGTTTCCTTTCCATATTTTTATATCCCTTACTGAGCTTTTTATGCTCATCCCAAGTTTTTTTTGAAATGTTCTTCAGAGGTCAAGGGAAAGGTACATGACATGATGATAGTGTCAAGGAAGTGTCAAGAAAGAATCCATGTTTTATTTTAAATAAGTTTCCATTGATGGGAAAGAAGAATACTATCTTTATGTAACCACTTTGTTTATATGTGGAATGTAATCCACGTTTTATGATCTAATTCTCTAAAACTCTAAACCCGAAAAGATCCTCAATGTGTAATCTTGTAATAACTCAAGATTAAGTAAGGATTAAGGTAGGGGACTTATAGTTGGTATCAGAGGTCGGTTTAGATAACTTTAGGAGTTAGAATTCTATTAAATGATTATCCAAAAATATTTTTTTGAAATGATATAGCATTTGAAGATTACCATGTTGCTTCATCTAAGACATGTTTGTTCCGAATGGTTTTCCGCAGAGGAAATAGGGAAGAAGTGCTAGGAAGGCATACAGAAGGAAATAACCTTCCGAATCAGCATCCTGAGATGGTCGGAATTGGAACTGAATAGTTTGTTGCAGTAATGGAGCATTTGACTCAGGCTATAAATGGTGGTGGTATTCATGTACGAAATCAGCCAGATCAACCGCAGAGGAACATGTTAGTGGTGGAACATTTCATGAGGCAACATCCCCCATCATTCAGAGGATCATCTAACCCTGTGCTAGATGAAGGGTGGATTAAAGCATTGGAGAAGATTTTTGATGTCATGGGGTGTTCAGACAATCAAAAGGTTAGTCTTTCTATTTACCGTTTGGAGGGTGAAGCAGATCAGTGGTGGTCGATGGTTAAAAATATCAGGGACACTGATGAGATTAATTCTCTTGACTAGGATGAATTCAAAGGTATGTTTCTTGAGAAGTATTTTCCTAAGGCTGCTCGACTTAGTATGGAAAAGAAATTCTTGGAATTGAGGAAAGAGGAAGACGCAGTGGCTACCTATGAAGAACGGTTCACTCAATTGGCACGGTATGCTCCAAATTTTATCCAAGACCTTGATAGTAAAATCAATCGTTTTTACTCAGGATTAAAGCCAAAATATCGTAGGGAATTAGCTTCTCGTGAGTTTAAAAGTTATGAAAATCTTGTTCAATGTGCTGAGAAGGTGGAAATGGAGTTTGCCAATGATCAAGTGTTCTCTAACAACCAACAGAAGAATAGACCGAGGTGGCAGGAGAAAGGTAAGAATTCTTCAAAAAAGTCTGATGGTAAGAAAACTAAGTTTCCAGTTTGTGATAAATGTGGCAAAAGGCATGCTGGGGAATGTCTTCTGAATTCTGGAAAGTGCTACCGATGTGGTAAGATGGGACATAAGGCTCGTGATTGCACTGAAAAGGATCAAGGTGAAGGTAAGACCAAATTTTATTTACAGTTAGTGAAATGTTTTAAGTGAAATGAGATGGGTCACTATGAAAATGAGTGTCCAACAAAGAGCTTGAGTGATGGGAAGCAGTTAGAATACAAGCAGAAAGGGGTGGTGAAATCCTTTGCAACTACTTCAGCAGATGTCAGGCCATCAAATGAAGTTGGATCAGGTACTTTGTTTGTTTTTTCAGATTATGCCAGTGTGTTGTTTGATTCGGGGACTACACATTCTTTCATCTCTGAAACCTTTTCTAGTAAAATGGGAATACCATCTCAAGAAATGACTCTTGAACTTTTGGTAAAAACACCTGGGGGGAATGTTGAGGCAAAAATAATTTATAAGAATCTTCCTATCCTTATCTGTGGAAATAACCTACTTGCAAACCTTATTGTTCTTCCTCTAGTAGAGTTTGATGTTATCCTGGGTATGGATTGGATATCTATTTACCATGCTAATATTGACTGTAGAGCTAAAGAAGTTTCTTTTCAGAAATACTTTCATTTTTTGTACAAGAATGAACCCTTACTGTTGATAACTTATCAAGAGGCCGAGAAACTTGTAAAAGATGGAAATGAATGTTACCTTGCACACATCGTTGAAAATAAAGGAACTGTTCAGATTAATGATGTGCCAGTGGTAAATGAGTATCCTGATGATTTTCCTGATGAGTTTCCTGGAATTATACCAGATGGGGAAGTTGAGTATACTGTTGACTTAGTTCCTGATGCTAAGACAATTTTAAAACCCCCTTATCGAATGGCTCAAATTGAACTTTTAGAGTTAAAGGAGCAATTGCAAGATTTATTAGAGAAAGGTTTCATTCGACCTAGAACATCACCATAGGGTGCTCCTATTTTATTTGTTAAAAAGAAAGATGGTTCTATGAGACTTTTCATTGATTATAGGGCCTTGAATAACATCACTGTTAAGAACAAATATCCTTTGCCTCATATCGATGATTTGTTTGATCAGCTCCAAGGAGCTCAGTTTTTTTCAAAGATTGACTTGAGATCGGGGTACCATCAGGTGAAGGTAAAGGAGGAAGATATTCTGAAGACCGTGTTCCGTATGAGATATGGCCATTATGAATATGTAGTAATGCCTTTTGGGCTAACCAATGCACCTGCTGTATTCATGGACATAATGAATAGAATTTTCCATGAGTTCTTGGATAAGTTTGTGTCGGTTTTCATTGATGATATTTTGGTGTTTTCAAAAAGTAAAGAGGAGCATGAAAGACATTTAAGGGTTATCTTTCAAACCTTAAAAGAAAATAAATTGTATGGGAAATTCAGTAAGTGTGAGTTTTGGTTGCAACAAATTTCCTTCCTTGGTCACAATGTTTCTAAAGATGGGATAACTATTGATCCTGCAAAAACAAAAGTTGTGGAAGACTGGCCAAGACCCACAAATGTAACTGAGATTCGTAGCTTCCTTGGTTTGGCAGGCTATTACCGAAGGTTTGTTAGAAATTTTTCACGGTTATCTAGTCAAATGACTAAGCTAACTCGGAAGGGTGTTAAGTTTATCTAGACAAAAGAATGTGATGATTGTTTTCAGGAATTAAAAAGAATATTGGTGAATGCTCCAGTTTTGGCACTACCTTCCAGGAATGGTGAGTTTGTTATCTACAGTGATGCTTCATTGAAAGGACTTGGTTTCTTCCTAATGCATAATGATCAGGTAATTGCTTATGCTTCACGACAGTTGAAAACTCATGAGGTAAATTACCCTACACATGATTTGGAATTAGCTGTTGTTGTTTTTGCTTTAAAAATTTGGAGGCATCATTTTTATGGAGTAAAGTGTGAAATATATACCGATCACAAAATTTTAAAGTATATATTCACTCAGAAAGAATTGAACATGAGAAAAAATAGATGGATAGAATTAATCAAGGATTATGATTGTACAATTCATTACCATCCGGGAAAAGCAAATAAAGTGGCTGATGCTTTGAGTCGAAAAATTAATGCTTCATTAGCAATGTTGTGTTTGGAACGTGATCCTTTGGATAAGGATTTGATGAAATTTGGCATAGAAGTTGTTCATGCAGGAAGTTCTTCTGTTTTGTTTTAGTTATTAGTGAGATCATCTCTATCAGATAGAATCAAGCAAGCACAGAAGCAAGACAGTGAGTTGCAGAAAAAGGTAGAGATGGTTCAGAAAGGTAAGTTGCCTGAATTCAACATTGATAATGATTGAGTTTTGAGATTTGGGAAGAGATTGTGTGTGCCTTGTGATTCACAGTTGAAGAGAGAGTTGTTATGTGAATCTCATAGTTCTCCGTTTTCAGTTCATCCTGGCAGTACTAAGATGTATAGAGTTCTGCGGGAGTATTACTGGTGGGATGGAATGAAAAGAGATATTGCTGATTTTACTGTGAAGTGTTTGACTTGTCAGCAGGTTAAAGCAGAGCGGCAGTTACCGAAAGGGATGCTTCAGCCTTTACCAGTGCCGGAGTGGAAATGGGAGAATATATCCATGGAATTTGTTGTGGGATTACCGAAGACATCTCGAGGTAATAATGCAATCTGGGTTATTGTTGATCGCTTGACCAAATCTGCTCATTTCCATGCTATACGAGATACTTTTTCCCTAGATCAACTTTCCCGTTTGTATCATAAAGAGATAGTCAGGTTACATGGAGTTCCCCTCTCCATTGTATCTGATCGTGATCCCAGGTTCACTTCTAACTTTTGGAAAGGCCTTCAGAAGTCATTGGGTACTGAATAAAATCTTAGTACAACTTTTCATCCTCAATCAGATGGGCAGTCAGAACGAACAATTCAGACATTGGAGGATATGCTACGATCTTGTTCTATGTATTCTCAGGGAAGTTGGGACCAACATCTTTCTTTGGTTGAATTTTCATATAATAACAGTTTTCATTCCAGTATACAGATGGCACCATTTCATGCATTATATGGGAAGCGGTGTCGAACTCCAGCTTTCTGGGATGAAGTGGGTGAAAGGAAGTTGATGGGACCAGAATTGGTAGAAGAGATGGCAGAAAAAGTTCAGCTGATTCAGAAGCACATGAGAACAGCTCAGAGCAGGCAGAAGAGTTATGCGGATAACCGGAGGAAGGATCTATCTTTCGAGGTAGGTGATCATGTTTTTCTCATAGTATCACCATGGAAAAGTGTGATGCGATTTGGTAAGAAAGGAAAGTTGAGTCCAAGGTTCATTGGACAATATGAAATTCTGGAGAGAGTTGGACCAGTTTCATACCGAGTGGCTTTACCTCCGAGTTTATCTTAGGTACACAATGTTTTTCACGTTTCGATGTTGAGAAAGTATATGCCAGATCCATCTCATGTTTTTAGTCCAGAGGTAGTTCAGCTGGAAGAGAACCTATCTTATGAGGAACAACCGGTCCAGATTCATGAACACAGGGAGCAAGTGTTACAGAATAAGGTGATTAATCAGGTAAAGGTTTTGTGGAAAAACCACATGATGGAAGATGCAACATGGGAATCTGAAAATGCTATGAGGGATAAGTACACCATTTATTCGATAAGTATATAAATTGCGGGGATGCAATTTTCTAAAGGGGGAAGGATGTAACATCCCAAGTAAGTAATGAATAATATATATTTTTTATATATGTCTATTAATGAATTAGATAGTGTTTTAGAGGCTTAAAATGAAAATAAATCCAATCTTAAGCATGGAATACACTAATATTTTTAAAAGATTGTTTTACTGCCTTTTGATGGAAAACCATTTTTGAATCTATCTTTTGACAATTTTATAAATTATGTTTGTCAAAATAAACTTATTCTTTATGATTGGGACACCAAAATTTACTTTTTGTGAATTTTTGTTATTTTTCTGACAATGTTCATTTTTTTAATGAATAGTGAAAAATACTGCATTTTACATCAAAACTTCTTTTTAATCTAATTTATTTATATGATTAGATTATATTTTCAAATTGTTTTGAAGTGAAATAATAATATATTTTTACCATTTAATCCAATGGTGGTCATTGGAATCAATTTCACTGTGAAATTGGACTTAAACTGGTGTCAATCTTTTGATACTTATTGTTTCAGAAAAACACGCTATTTGCTCTGACAGCGGGAATTAATTATCAAATTAATTAATGTGACTTATATGTTTTGAATTTTGTAAAATAGACTTAATTTTTGAATTCAGAATATCAAATATAGCTTAGGGTGAATTTTTGGTAATTTTCTGAAAAACATCAATTTTTGGTGGATAGTGAAACCACTAAGTGGTACTTATAAAAACTGATTTTTCCATTTAAGTGAAATTTTCCCATCATTGTGTTTTGAATATCAAAAATACGACATAAATGGTTGTCATTAAGAAGTAAAATGTGGTTCAATGAGATTAAAATAATTTTTTGGTGAATAGTAACTTATTAAGTTTTAATCGCGATTAGTGGTAATTAGTGTAGTTTAAGGTAAAAATAATGCTTTAATAAAATTAGATGAGCTTGACACATGTCCTACCCTCATTGGTTGTGTCATGGCCGACCAATACAAGCCATGGGTCAACTTGGGGACCCCATGGATCCACTTTGGTTGGGAAATGACATAAATAACTTTTTATTTAATGTAAAAGTAAAAATGACACAAACATAATATGTTTTACGAATACAATTTTTACATGGGGTTATAAAGATCATAGATTTGGTTATAATTAGTCATTAGAAATCTCAAAAGATTTCATACATCATAGTATTGTTTTTATAATTTTTAGACTTTAAAGAATTTAAATTATTTATGACATCATGATGATGCAGCGATGGCCTCATTATTTAACGATTTAAATAAAATGGAAAGATAATGTAAAATCTAAAACATACACATGGCCAAAACCAATTGGATGAGTGGATTTAGAAGCCTTATCACCTTATCATCTAATTATAGCAATGTGGGACCTTTTTAATCCGAAACTCTTTTTAAAATAATGTAACTTATCTTTACTTTCCAAGAGTGCCCCTCCTCTCCTCTTATAAAAGGCCCCCACCTCTACCTCATTTCACACACTCCTCAAGTCTTTGTCTCGGACATCCCCTGCCCATTTACTCTCTCCACATACCTCTCCTCATCCTAGAGGATTCCCTTTGGGCAGAATCCTTTCAAAGGAAGCCTTTAGGATCAAATCAAAAGGAGTTACACTTTTAAAGGTAAATCATTCTCTCATGTTCATTTGTTTTATTTTGCTTCTCCACCCCCATAAACTCTTTTTATTTACTTATTTTGTAACAACACCAGTATCTTCAATATACTAGGATGTTTTTAGAAGATTTATTCGAGCTACACTCTCACACAACTACATCAATTGGTTAAAGAACATACGGTTTCCGTGGATGGTGAAATTCTGCCTCCCGAAACGATGATTGTTCAATACTCATTTAACACCTTCAATGGTGTCCATTATGATGTCACTATTTTTATATATGCTATATAATATGTTTATTATTTCCTTAAGCTTCTTTTTTTTTCATTTATGGAATACCATTATTGTTTCCATTATGGGTAAACACGATATCTTCATTTTAGGAAGTGTGGAGTACTGCCCCCTGAAAGTGATTTGATTCGTTAATACCATATGTGGGATGTGTAAAGGATAAAGTTAATGATATTATATATGTTATTATACTGTAATTATAATATACTCTTATATTATTATGATTTCATTCCCGAAAATACGAAATAGAAATGGAAGTAGCGTTCATGCGTACGTACGCCTTACCGTCTCCATGAACGGTGTATTTCATTTCTTACCTCTAAATGTGATGTAATATTATAAATACATGTATATGATGAATATATATGATATATATGTTATCCAAATCATTAATATCATTCTGGATATAACGAACCTTTGACCAAATTAACAACATGTAAGTGTAAGAAGTCTATTTTTGACTTAAGAACCAAATACCGACAAAATGAACATTATTAACTTAAATGATTACACGATGTTCATAACATGGTATAAAAGGAATAATGAACTTGAAAAAGGTTCTTAAGCAAGTAGAGATTATCTCATGTTTATTATTCAGGAGATTAAAGAATGGTTGGGTCAAGTCGGATACGAGGTATGGGACTTCGTCTCAATCTCCTTTCATTGAGGCATATATTATTTTATACACAACCTTCTTTTATATGGTGTATGAACCTCTATTACTTTTACGTTTATCCAAAAGAAATATTTTTTATATGAAGCGTTTTACAAAACGACAAAATGGAATTTTTTTTGTTGTACGTATGCGGCGACAACGACTTCTCCGCCGCCTTGACCATTATTTGAGTTTCGGCTTCCTCTACAAGCCATACCATCTCATTAAAAGAAAAATAAATACCATGTTTTACTTTTCTTTTATTTTGGTATTGAAAATGGTTTTCATAATGTTTTTATATCAATGCGTTGTATTGATATCTTGTGATTGAAAGGTGTAAATGTTATGTTTCCTTTATGCATGTTTTATGTGATATGATTATGTTGAGGTTCTTGGGCATTATTATGAAAACGGGTGGTTCCGTGATAAACTAAGGGCGGGTGAGCCCGATATAGCTCTCCAATGCATTGTGTAACGCGAAGGAGTGAAACTTTAAGGTTTCTCCGAAGAGATTTAGGTAATATACTGTAATGGGTATTCCAAACGTAACCAAGAGGGTTACTCCCTACGTAAGGATGTTATGAATGCCTCAAGTTACATTTATGTCTTATGATTTCTATGATTTATTCATGATTTGACGAGGTATGTTAAAGTGCTTATGTTTTATGGGTAAAGTATGATCTCATCCTTATGTATATATGTACCCATGTTTCCATTCCATATTTTTATATCCCTTACTGAGCTTTTTATGCTCATCCTAAGTTTTTTTTGAAATGTTTTTCACAGGTCAAGGGAAAGTTAAATGATATGATGATTGTGTCAAGGAAGTGTCAAGAAAGAATCCATGTTTTATTTTAAATAAGTTTCCATTGATGGGAAAGAAGAATACTCTCTTTATGTAACCACTTTGTTTATATGTGGAATGTAATGCAAGTTTTATGATCTAATTCTCTAAAACTCTAAACCCGAAAAGATCCTCAATGTGTAATCTTGTAATAACTCAAGATTAAGTAAGGTTTAAGGCAGGGGCCTTATAGTAATCATTCATATCAATTAAGAAAATAATATTTATGGACTAGACATAAACAAAATTATATTTGTAATTTAAAAATGAATATAATTTTTTTTATTTTATTTATCTAATCATATAATTTATTATTTTAACTCTTGTTTGAATGATCGTATAATGGCCACTATAGGAGTCAATTAACAAAAACTCATAGTGACTAAAAATAATATAACCAATATCCTAAAATGTGTATTTCTCTATATATAACCATAATTATTTATAAAAATTTATTATTTATATATTTTAAATGTATTTTCATTATTTTAATAATTATATTAATTATTGGTATTCCTCTGTGGTATTGGTGACCTATTCTTCAAGAATATAGTTTTTTGTTTTATTATTTTTATTATGTCAATTTACTTTCATTTATCTAATGTGCTACATTGATAATTCCCATGTAATATTGAAAAATAATTAACATTATTATAATTTTAATCAAAATTTTTATTATGAATAATATAATTTAACATTATAATGAATAAAATATATTTTTTAATAGGTGATTTATAATAAAATTAGTGTTATTATATCATCCCCTTAATGAAATAACTTTATTCTAATTTTTTCACATTAAAAAATAAACAAAAATATAAATATTTATTTTCTCTTTATAATTACATGTAGATAATTTTCAATCATATAAATCTATAAATGTTTAGGCCTTTCCATTGCCTTATAATACAACACATTCTTTCTAAAATCTAAATTTTTAATCATATCTGAAAATTCATTTATCATAATGTAATAATGATATGTTTTTCAAAATAGGTGCTATAATATTTCAAAAATTCAAATAATACATTTTAGATGTCATTCCTTTTCTATACATATTTAATTCTAATAAAATTAACTTCCAAAAAGAATTATCCATATGATATGTTCTATATCCTTCTCGAAACATTCTCTTTCATCATCAACATGAATAACAACAAATTCCCATTAATTTAATCCTTTTGCAATACACTGACCACTATATAAGGATTCAATTGAACATTTTTTCACATTATATTCACCTCTATTAAATGACTTTAAATCTAAAGTCATATATCCAAATTTACTAAACATATAAATTTTAATTTCCCCCATATAACACAAGTTTGAATGTTTCGTACCACAATTAAGGGTAAAAAAATTTATTCTTTTACCATTATGTTTTTTCATACATGAGCCTTATAAAAATTAAAAAATATTTAATTTTTTTAATGGAGAAATTGAAATTTATGAAAGAAAAAAACTATGTCTTTGCCTTCCCTACACAGTAGACACTATCTTAATAACATAAAAAATACCTAGGTGGGAATTTCCCTTTAATAAAAATGGTATCTATCCTATAAAAATATATTAATATAAATATCATTATGGGGATCAAAATTTGGTTCCTACCTTCCAAATCATATAAAATTTCGTCATAAGAAAAAACTGAGTCCCCGTACTTTTTCTTCAACTCTACAAATTACCTCTCCATTATAAAGAAATGAAAATTTAGAAGATGTTTTTTATGAAAAAATATATTAAGCACCTTTGATTCCCTTGAATAAATCATATCCTTCTCATTTACATTATTAATTAGATACAACCACCAATAGAATTAACCTTCAAGATGATAATCTTAATAATTTGCATTTTAAATCTATAAAAAACCCAAAAAGGAAATTATTTTAGCCAATAAATTTAACCATCCATCAGTAATACTTAGATTTGATGATGTATGAAATATTAAATGATTGTGGTTTATAAATAATCGCCACAATTTTTATATTGTTTATGGAGAATTTGGTTCCCCATTTCCATGGTACCAGCATTTATATCCTATTTTATATAAGTTAACACTCTCATAAATTAATAACCTCCAAATCTAAAAAATTGGGGTTTCTAATCAGTATTTTTATACACTGAAAAAAATTTTATTTGATTCCAAATTATATATAAATAGAAAACCACTATAATGTATTTATAAATTTGTTAAAACAATTTTGAAACTATCATTAAATATTATAAAAGAGTTATATGATTCTACTATAAATTTTTTGTCATTATATAAACCTATATATTTGGAATATTTTTCATTTTCAAAATTTTAAACTATATTTACTACATAAAAAATATTTTGATTATGGATATTTTTCATTCACTAGAAATAGAAACTCCAATCCACTAGAACATCACATTTTATCTAATCTGTGTAGTATAATTTGATACTGCATACCTCTCTTTCATGACTATGTGTATTAAAGTAGGAAGCCTTTTTTATGATACCCATTATAAAAAATCATCTTGAAACACCACATATAATGAAGATAACAAATATAGAGATGTAATTTATAAAACAAATCATAAAAAATAAGTGGTAAAACATAAAGAAGGAAATCATAAAATTAATTAACATTAATCAGAGAAGTTGTCTTATGTGCATGCGGTAAACATTTTTAACTTATTTGTCTCCTCCAAATATAAAAATATGTACATGAAACTAAAAAACAATTTCTATTTAACATTTTAGAGAATATAATTATGTGAATCAATAATTCATAGTGTAATTTTTCATTACATAGTTTTAAAATCGAATGAAATTTGTAAAAGGAACCCACATCCTTTTATTGAAAAAATCAGTTTGTCTTCCTTGTGTCACTACCTTCCAGAATTATTATATAGATCACAAAATATTTTTTTACTAATGATATCCAATAACTCTATAGATCTAAGACACTTTCTTTGATAATTTTTTTGAGAGACATAATTTTAAATAATTCTATTTTACTAACATTGTAGACATACATGAATTTATCCGAAGATATGATATATTGATTTCATATCACTACCTAACCAGATTATAATACTTATATTAGAAAACTTTGTATGGGAAATGTATGATGCATGAAATTATGGTGACTATAATTAAAATGGATTAAATTATGATTATATAAATATTGTCTTTACATCCTAAAAATACCCCATATGAAGACTCATTTTGGTAAAAACCTATGAAAACTATAAGACACGTTGATAACCTCATTCCTTCCACTTCTACAATGTGTAGTGTTATATATCCTCCATACCATAATCTAATTCACAATTAATAATCATGATTCATAAAAATTTCTTGAACAATGGTTTTGGTGAAAATGCCAATTGTATCATGGATTTATGATATCTTTAAAATATGAATCAAATTCGCCTCCAATATGTTTCTAAGAAATTTATACTTCAGTTTTATGTGATCATTCCATTCATAGAATACTATATTTGGAGAAAATTGGATCATAGTCTTACTAACATAGAATATTATTTATTTTTACTAACTTCTTAAAAATTCCTTCAGAAAACACAGCAATCAGATCAAATTCTTCCTTGCCTCAATTTTGACCACATATTTTATTTTATTCTTATTTAATTTAACAGACATCTATTTTTTATATCTAACTAATAATTTCTCCCCCATAGGTAAACATAATACCCATCATTATAATATAAGTATTTGAGTCTCTAGGGAATATCTCTTCCACAAACATATATAATGTATATTCCTTTACAAAACACAATTCAAATACTATTTTTTTCACTTCATGTAATGAACAATATAATTGATTTATTTTTTTTGTTTCTTTTTAGGTTTTAATGAAAAATTAGTAAAAAATCCTACTATAGACGTAATATTTTGTCTGGTACAAATCAATAGTTATATCATAATTCCAACTACTAATGATAATGGATTATTCATCATATACCAAATCTATTTTTATGGTAATTCATATACCTTAGGCCATATAATATGTCTTCCGTGATTTCTTGAGAAAGTTTCCATCATACTATCCAAAAATATTTGATGATCTTCTAGTTGTAGTTCTTTTATAGAAACACCAAATTTATGGTTCTCATATCCATATTAATCGTCATCCCTATTGTTTTCATAACATGTCCAAAATTAATCATTTCTAATCTTATACATAGCTAATTCTTCTATTCATAAAACATTTAGACCAATATACCCACTTAACACATGTTATCAATAATAAAATTAAGAATAATGAATGTCTGATCATACCATTACTTTTTGTGACTACAATGATATGTGTTTAACCTCTCGACTCATTCTTCATGTATTAATCCATAAAAATTTGGATTCCATTCTTTTCATGACATATATATTTTATAATGAATTCTCATTAGCTATAGGAAATGTTCTAGTTTTTTTCTTCTAGAAAATCCAAATGTTGTTTAATATAAATTTATTTCTCCCACACACCATAAAGGAATGTGGTCTGAACATCCATATTTTAAATCTACATATCTTATGATTCTACCATTCTTAGAACTATCCAACAACATTAATGTTTCACTAATAGTTGTAAAAGAACCGTGAAATAAGCTCCATCTTGATCACGGTGAAATTTTAAAAATAAAAATATGTTCCATATAATATATGACATGAAACACCAAGCCTACACGAACCATGAAATATTATATTATAAATATGTCTGATATAACCGAGTTTTTAAATTTGAGGGTATAAGTAGAATGTAATAATAAATGAAATATGTATAAATATCATTATCAATATAAATGTATTAATATATTTTTGTAAATATTAACTCAATTTATTGTAATGTCAATTAATTTTTTGAAAATAGTTTTTCATCAAAAATGATTTTTATTTATTTTTTTGAGATTTTTTTTAATAATTTCCAAAACATTTATAAATTTTAATTCATAAATTGAACATGATTTGTGAAAGAATCATATCAAATTTAGGTTATGGTAAATGTTTTGATTTTTTGTTAAATGACTTATTTATAGTGTATTGTGAAAACTACCTATATTTTAAATACAATTAATTATTCTATTAAATAAAGTAAATTAAAAGTACCATTATATTTTGGATTTTTTATTAATTTAAATATATGGACCATTTTTATAATAATATACTTAAATTCATTTTAATCATTAATTTTCATGATGTTGGTTTAAGTTTTCTTTTTATGCATAAAAACACAACTTTCAGAAAACAATTTTATGTGCATAAATATTATCATTTTTAATTAATTAAAATAAAAAATAATACAAATTGAATTAAATTTTATTTATATATTGTATATATATTTATATAAATTTAAATTTATATAATGATTATTTCTGGTCATATAGTTAATATAAGATCGTATATTTCTTGAAAAAAGCATTTTATGTAAGAATCACTTTTAATCACTTTTTTGGGTATAATATTAAATTAAATTCTCTGACTTCTAGAAATTAAATTTTTGAAAATTGATTCCTTATTTTTAATTATTCCAATTAATATTATTTAATAAATTTAACTTATTATTTTTTTCATAATGAATTTTAAAAGCAATAAAAATTAATTAACACTATAAAAGGGTGGTTCATGTAATCTTAGGAAACAAATAAGTTATAATGACACCATATTTCATCTCAAATATTATGGAATGAATATATTTCACTCCTTATCAACTTTTTCATGATAATTTTTATTGGATGGTTTTCCATAAATGTGGCCTATATAATATTTTATGTAATAAAAAAAATATCAACCTATTTCTTTAAAATATATCTTATATGATCAAAAATATACAAAAGAATGATTTTTATGAATATTGGCGTCCATTTTGTGAATAATGATATTATTTTATTGAGGAAAATTTAATTATAATTTATTTATAATTATATAATTATATAACTTCTTTTGTAACGCCAATATAAAATTATTTTAATTAAATGAAAAATAAAATATAAGAATTTAAATATATTAAAAGTAATATAATTCAAATGAAATTTAGTGATCTTACCTTTCTAGAAAAATTATATATAATTTAGAAATTTATAAATGTTTTATTTTATTTTTTTCATTGTTGTTATGTTTTAAAGTAAAATTAATGAATAGTGTCAAAATTGAAATCAATTTTATTTAATAAACAATAATGTTGTATTAAATGATTTAAAACTACAAAAAACATATATTCCTCCATGAAAGTTGAATAAGTATGAAAATATTAATCATTTACCATTTATTGTCTATTTATCATTTTATTGTATCTTTATTAAACCGAAAAAATTATGACTTTAATACAACTGTAATTCAATAAAATAGTTAACACATTTTAAAAGAATAAAATAACAGTGAACAAATCACTCAAACGTATCCAATTTATACTGGATGAGATGATATAGAATCATCCTCATATTATCTTAAAATATTATCAAATTTTATATATTTAGAAAAAAATTATATGAATTTAATACTTTAAGAAATTCCTTGAGTTCCTCCCCTCTTTAATAAAATGGAACCTCCTACACTATTTTATTCAAAATAAAAAACAAATTGGGTCCAAAAATACCCACAAAAACATATCCATACCTCACTACTCAAATCCAGTATTCCTTGTTTGGATCCTAAAACCAAACATCGAATGGTTTTGGTGTAATCCTTTAGACGTTTTTCATAGAAGATGTGTTTTTATTGATCAAGAATATTTAATTTATTTATTAATATACATCATTAGAAATTTCTTCAACCATGATAAAATGATAAAATACATATATTATATACCATTAGGTATTAATATTCAAATTTAAGTATCAATATCTATACATTCTTCCATCAAGTTGAAAAACACTATCATTCATGTGTACGGTGGACTACAGCCTCGTGAACTGATATAATTCATTTTCCACAACCACCTATAATTTATTATTGTAATGATGGATTTAATGTATATATAAATATATAATATAATCATTACATAATAATCAATTTTAATAGGGAATATATCATTTACATTCTTACCTTTCCATATGCTGAAAAATGATAATGGCATTCATGTATACAGGTGGACTACCACCTCCATGAAGAAATGTGATTCTTTCATCGCCACAACATCTCATTAATGATATATATGTATATATGTATATTTAAATAATTAATGGTTTATTTATAATATTATTATAATTTTTCAATGAAAAAATATTATTACCTTCATTCCATAAGGATCGTTGATAAATGAAAACAGTTCTCATGCATGTATATGACCAATCAAATCCATGATTGTAAAGTAGTTAATTATTAGAACAATATATCATGGCTGGATTAAAAATTATAATCTACGGATAAATATTATTATTATTTCATTATTATTATTAAGATAATGGAATAATTAAGTATTTGACCATATTCATCCTATCAAAGTAATTTTTGACATATGAGCCTAATATCGTCCAAATGATTGATGTGAACGTAACTGAGTAAGTAATTTATTATAACATATTAAAATGAATTATGAACATGCAAATTGTTATAAATAAAGTTAATAACTAACATATGTTTATTATTTTGTAATTAAAACAACATACGTTATTATTCACATTGAAGGTAAGGGATAATCTTTTTAAAAAATCAACTTTTAAATATTCCCAACTAAAATATTTCTATTCCACGTCTATGTTTATATAAATGTTTCAATATAATATTTATTTATACATCAATGGATTATAAAGGTCATTTTTTTCCTAACATTCATTAATTAAAATGTTTTTTTAAAAATAATTCTTCTTACCGTTTTACGTAACATATAATTTACATTTAAAACATATTTTTAAATATATTAAAGATTAATTTTATAAATATATTTATTCTATGTACATACATTTAAAAAAAATTATTTATTAATTGGTAAATATTATAATTTTTAATGGAAAAATATGAATTTATTATTTTCATTCAATGGGTTTCAAAAGGCTTTTTTGATATTTTATAATGGTCCTTTGTAATTTCATTAACAATTTCAAAATTAATTTTTTGTTTTAACATATGAATAGACAAAAATATTTCCCACAAATATAATATTTATTTTCTATTTTTATTCCATTACAATAATTCATTTTTTATTTAATGAAAAATGATTTTTCCCTATTTCTATGAATTATTTCTTTGACAATGTGGTTTAAAAAATGTAATGGGTATTTTGATATCTAAAATACTTCTAATTACAGGTTCAAAAAAGTCTTTAAGGGATTCATAATGAAAATGTGAACTGTTAAAATATATTACAATGATATTCACCTTGACGTTTTTTAACTTTTTGGGTGATCTTGATATAGGTTATGAAATGGGTTCACTCAAACATCCCTTCAATGTATTGGGTAATGATTATGTTCATTGAATATTTATATTTGATGTTGAAGGTTCAATTATTAGAATTATTAGAAACCACTTTTCAAAAATATTGATTATGTATTATATATGTTTGTGTCCTTACGGATGGAGCCATATGAAAGGCTTAGATAGCATTAGATATTTTTATGTTTTTATGTGAGATTAACATAATAATTAATGATAAAATAATGGGTTAAAAATTATAACCTTTACCATTTTATCAAATTATTAGAAACCACTTTTGAGGGTTTATGTTATGGTATTTCAAGGTGATGAAATATATCATTTGAGATATTTTCTAGAGTTAAATTTTAGGTAACCCCTAGGTTTGATGTAAAGGATTATTTTAAAATATTTCTTAACAATGGATATAAGTTTAATGTTTTGAGATTGACTTTGATGTTAAACCATTATTTAATGTTATGTATTTTATAGTTTTTTAGGATTTTAATGTTATTGTATTATACAATTTTATCGGTATTGAATTTATAAGGACCATTTTCATTATAACTTGTAGTAATTAATTTCATGTTTTAATGATATAGTTTTTTATATATTAATTATTTTTTATCTAGTTTAAATAAAATTTATCTAAAAAAATCATTTTGTCCCTCCAACATTATATCATCATCACTGTCATGACCAAATCATATTAAAAATATTTTGAATTCTTTTTGGAAATCCAAATCAACTGTTACAATCTATTTGATATATCTAACACACATTAATTTCTACAAATTTAATGTTGATTATTGAATCTATTTTATTTAATTTCAAAATCTAAACTCATCCATATCATTTGAAAATGGAAATAACACTAGGGACATGAAAATTTATTTTTTGATGATATGAACATCATGATGATTGATAAAGGGGGTATCAACAACAAAAAAGGGGATACTCATGTTTTTATTTAAGGTATGATTTGTTTTATTATGTTATATGTATTAAACATGATTGGGGAAGATTAATAATATATAAATATTTCATATCATTGATAAAAAGGTGTCAATTGTGATGGAATTTTTTGAGGATGCACAGTTAATGGTTTTGGATGGAGTTTGAATGAAGGATGGGTTTATGTATTGATTTTTCATAATTATGATGTTCTTATATTTTATAAATTATATTTTTATACTCTATATAAATTATAATAATCATGAAACAGTTGATTATTATTCTATATTATGTTATTTATTCAAAATTTGGAACATATGTTACATGTAATCAATTACTTAGAAAAATATCTTAGTTAAAAGGTGATAAATTTTTGGAATCATTTATTGAGCCTTAGTATTAGTATGAGGTGTTTTTATGGTTCAAATATGTTTAATTAATGTCTATTTCAAAATGAATGAAATTTAATTTTATAGAAAATAGTATAAAGGGAATAAGAACCATTAGGGTTTATATGATCTTTTATTTGTCGGTAATTATTGGTTATTTAAATTTGTGAATCCAGGTTTTATCATAAAGATAACAATGGGATTTAAAAGTGATATAGTCATTTAGTTACTAAATTTTTTTAGAACAAATAACTCTATTTTTGTAACCTTATGTGTTTTAGGTAGGAAAAAATTTTGGGCTTTTATTTTATGAATAAATTTTGAAGTATGTTATGGAATCGTATATAATTTAAATGTGACCTTATAGGGATTCAAGTTATTTATGGTAATGGCTTACATATCATGAAGATTATATGATAAGGGGGTTTATTTTTGTTTCATATGAGATTAAGAGTGATATGTGTTATTTGGGGATTAATGTAAAATTTGTATTGAATTAAATTATGATTATAATCCTCTTTGATATTTTCATTTCAAACAATGTGGGGAATAATACAGTTAGTTAATTATCAACTGATCTAATATGATATTTAGGACTGTTTATCGTAGATTTTGAGGTTAATATATAATTTTATATTGTGATCTTATATTCATTTTGTTAATTATCATATCATATACTAACTAGTTTTTATTGGGTGAATGACTATAGAACAAAGGAATATCCTTTTGTCATATTTGGGATTATGCAACCTATTAGAAGTTTAATTTTCTCCAGTCATGGAAAATTCATCTAGAATACTAATAGTTTTGAGAAAAAGATAAGACTGCAGTTAAAGATGAATAATTATTACAATTTCACTTGTTGTGTAATTATATTATCCATGTTATTTCTCTAGATTGTAAAGAATTTTTCAACTCTTCGAAAATGATCATGTAATTAAAATTTTATCATATTTCCAGTAATTTTTAAGAATCGGTGGAATTTTTTGCACCTATTTGGCGTATTGTTTTGTGATCATTAACATTATAATGGCCATTCACTTTCATTTAATTAAGGATCTCTATCAATATCCATCATTATTTGGAGATTAAAAATTTCATCCATGTCAAAAAAATTCACTTCCCACTAAGATTCTCATATTTGGGGACCTTGTTATGAGTTATTCCATATGACCCTTGTATTTCCCTTTATTTATTATTGAGAGAAATTTTTGTTCACCCATTTAATGGTGTCAAATTTTAATAAAGGTATTTTCAAATGGAAAAACTATGATTATAAAGATCAAGTTAAAATTTTAGCAAAATAACATTTTAATGGGGTGTGGAGTGAATGTAAAAATACAAGACTTTAAAAATAAACTATGATCTATAATATATACATTATGAAACACCAATCCTAAAAAAAATATTAATATTTTAGGATTATTGTTAAAACCTAGCCATAAAATAAGCATATATTAATTGAATATATATTTTTATGTAATATATATATATATATCCTAATAAATATTAATTTATTTATAAATTATTAGCAAATAATCACTCAATTTTTAGTAATGACATTTTATTCTTTAAAAATACATTTTAATTGTTTTTGATAAAATATTATAATTAATTTGATGAAATTTTATAAATTTATTTTTTTAAAAATATACATAATTATTAAATAATAATATCTAAATAAATAGATATTGTAATTTTCGGTTTTTTCTCAAATGAATAATTTTTCAATGAATAAAGAAAATATTTGATTTTTCAAATATAATAATTTGTTTCTATTAAATATAGTAACCTAAAACTACCATTATATATATTATATTTGGTATTATTGTTTCATATAAACCATTTTATTTATGAATAACATTATTAATTTAATTTTAATAAAACATTTACCTGATTTTGGTATAAGAATTTTTTATTCTTACAATACAATGCTTTTTGGAAACTTTTTAGACCATATAATGTTTATCATTTTTATAAATTAATGTAACCCACAATAAGGAATAAATTTATTGAAATTCATTTAATATATATCTATTTATATTAATTTAAATTCACATAATGATCATTTTTAGTCATAGAGTTAATATGTTTTTATACATTGCTTGAAAATTCATTTTCTTGATTCCCCCTATTCATCACGTTTTTTGGTTTAATTTTAAATTAATTGATACCCTTTATAGAAATTGAATATGCCTAAAGAATTATATATTTTTAATCATAATAATTTATAATATTTAAAAATTAAAATTTAATATCTAGTCAAAATGAATTGAAAAAATTGTAAAAATTCATCACCATTGTAAAAAGGGTAAATCAGGTTTACATACGATAAAACTAATTGATAATGAATCTATATATCCTATATAACCTTAATATATAATTTTATTTCATACCTTGTCACATTATGATCGATATTTAATTGTTTTTGGGAAAATTTTCCAAGAAGGTGACCATTATAATATTTTAAGTAAATAATAATACAAAATGTTACCCTATTGATTTTAGAAATTTCTATTGTTTTTGAAAATGGAAAAACCAATTTGGGAATTAATATTAAAGGTTATTTTGAGAATAATTAAATTATTTCAATATATAAATATATTGAAATATTTTAGTAATTTTATAATTACCAAAAATTGTTAGAAAATCCCAATGCAGTATTAATTTAATTTAATGAAAAATAAATAAATGACTATAAAAGTACTAAAAGTATTATAAATTGAATGAATTATAATGTCCAAAAATTTTAAAAACTATTATAAAATATTTTTTGTAGTTTATAAGGATTATATTCTAAATTTATTAATTTCGTGATGATTTAAAAGTTGGCTTAAATATTTTGTGTCAAAGTTTATATTAATGATATTTTATATTAAATAATGGTATATGAAATGTTATAAAAATCCGTTAAAACATGACATATAATATATAAATCATATATTTTTTATAATATAAATTGTGGTCTATTTATTTTATGTTTTAAGTTTTAATAGAACAGTTTTTATTGAAATAATGATTCTGAAATGGGGGAAATAGATAACAGAGAAAGGGGAAAATTGGCTTATTAGATATTCATGACTGAAAAGATGGTTTGAAAGTGGAAAAATGTAATGGTAAAAATTGAAAATCGATTTCTCTAGATCAACAAAGTTATATCGATCTTATTTAGTGGCAAGTTTCATGAAATAATATGCAATGAATCAATCTCAACTTGAGATGGAAAGAGAAATTAACTTTTCAGACATGGTCAAATATACTCTGAATCATTCTTACACTAATTTTGTGGACCCTTTCCAAGGAAGAGTCTTCCATAAAAGGGAAAATTCTCATGACTCGGAAGAAGAATCTAATTTGGAGGAGAGAATCAATCGTTATAGGTTTTCTATTATTGAAGGAGTCGTAACCTGGACTGGTGAATGTTTGTTAAAGTTCAACGAGATTCTTAAGATGATTGGGAAAATATGAGGATTTGATGAATAGAGTATGATTTTTAAAGGGAAGGGGTTATATGATATTTTTCCCCTATAATGATTCAAACCATGGAATTCATACTTTGGCTATGTAGCTCGAAAATATAGATTTCTCCAATTTTAGGAGATGCGTAGGAACAATGATCTGAAAAAATCACATAAAAACCCTCACCCATGTTTGGATTCAAAAATACAAGATCAGTTGGATCTATTTTAATCCCATTATTCTATGGGATATTTCAACTTTAGTTGGAAATATGATCATACTGGATAAGAAAACTGAAAACCCATGGTTTGGTCAGTATGCTAGGGTGTGGGTTGAAGTGGACATGGATAGTACCTTGGTGGAAGTTGTTTTGTTGACAAAGAGATATGATATCATCATACAAGAAATCCATTATGAGTGGAAAAAAATATATACATGAACAATCCGTTTTTTCTTCAGGATTCTACTGAATTTAGTTGAGATAAGATTTATTGTAGACAAAGGGCATCATGAGATTTCATACATGTGAGAAACAAGTAAATGGATAGCCCTGGTTCAAAATCCCCTTGATGATATATCACATTACCCCTTTTCCTCAAGCATCATCAGTAAATATTTGATCCCCGAAAACATTCTTCAAGACCCTATTGTCCATGATGTTGCAAAACCCCCAATATTTGACGATATGGTAGAGGGTCTAGATAATGATATTGTTGCCTTAATTGCGGTAGTATTGGTGGAAGGGTTTGATAAATCCCTCCAACATCAACTCACTAACAAAACCTATAATAAAATATTATTTTTGGATATCAGTCAAATAGAAAGGATTAACAGATGATGCATTATGTTGTTGATGTTCTCCTAACTCCTGTGGTGTCTCTAGAGATGAAATCACAAGAATTAACCTAGGATTTGACTTATATTTCTGATAAGGGTCACTCAATCAAGGTCTTGTATAGGAATTATTATGTACCCACTACTTTTATAACTGGTCCTTTTATTCATTATTGCTTTTAGGTTGAATCGATCACATAAAATCTTTCTGATTGGGTCCCTATCAATAACAATATTGGTGAAGATGTGTTGATCTTTGGTTGGATAAGATCTGACAAGTGCACCATATAGAGGTAAAGGTTATAAAGGATGATGAACTTTCTCCTCATGTAATGGTTCATGATACACAAGACTATTTGAATACTGAATTCCTTTTTTAGATTCTATTTAAACTAAGGGCTTTCAATATGGATGAGGGTGAAGATATTATGAGATCCGATGTGAACAATGTGGGATATGTTAAAATGTGGGTTACATCTCCTCACTCTATAATGATACAAAAACAGATGGTGTTTTTGGACACATGGCATTCGATGTTGAGACATAATAACCATTTATCCAGGTGACCTCTGATAAATATTCTGAGATAATAAAACCATGAAAAATGATCACATAAATAGTTTAATCTAGTAACACGTTCACCCCTTTCAGTGGACATTTTTAGGAAAATGAAAATGAAAAAAATACAATTTCATGATCCTAAACATGATAAATATAGATTTCATGAAAATAATTATATACATGTTAGATATATATGAACTAATGAAAATATAATTAAATTAAAAGGTAAAGTTAAGAAATCCATTATGAAGATGCCTCAATATAGAGGACCTCTAAAGAGAGAAAATACATTAATTAATGAATATATTATCCAGAAATTTTCATGTGTTTGAGAATTATCCAATAGTCACTACAATTATAAATTATAATTTTAGACATTAAACATTTCTTTTCAGAATTTCAGAGTCAAATAATCTATTCATAAACTGGAAGCCTTCAAATGGATATTTTTTGGATATAACATTTTCTCTCATAATGTTCATGGAATTAACATGGAACAATTTGGGATTTTTAAGAATGATAGTCATCATATAATTTAATGTCTGAAAAGTCGACAACACAATTACATATCATTATCTATGCAATGTCACACCCTTTCCGTATATTTTTTATTCTTCAACCTCTTATTTCAAAAAAATGAGATTTGGAGGGACATTGAAATGGTAGATAATATTTAAGTACAAAGGTGGATTATTATAGTGTACTTCATTTCTATATTGTGTTTTGATAATAAAATAGGACCTAATTTAAATAGAATTTCCCTTCATGATTTTTTCAAATTTATTCATCACAGAAACACGTTTTCAGTCCCAATTGAAAAAGAATATTATACACTGAGTAAATTTACTATACATGGTAGACATGCCAATAAATTAGATAGAGGTTTTTTTCAAATGTATGATATGAGTGTTTCCATATCATTATATAGTTTCACCATTCCAAAAATTTATTTAGATCACAATACTATTAGTGTCTATTTGAACATGATAATTTCATGGATGACCCCTATTCCTTTTAAATTTAATAATGGTTTTTTTGGAAATTCATGGATGAATGGAGATTATCATGGAATCATGGAACAATAATTCTCTTAGTATCTCTTTAAAGTCACTTTAAAAAAAGCAAAAAAACTGCCAAAGGATTATAAAGGAGTGTATTATGAAGTATTTTTCCAGGATCATGGAAGAAATAAAGGCTACATAAGAAGACTTGTGTCATTCCAAATTAGAATTCAAAATCAAGATTATCGTTCTAGAGTATAAATTTAACCACATTGAAATATTGATATTCTTCCAACCCTCAAGAAATGTCTTTAAAATAATTATATAAATGTAAAATTGATTAAAGAGGGTCATGATAATTCCAAATTGTTTCATTGAATTAAAAATAATAAAATAATGATGAGAGGACATTATGTTATTAACATATTTGGGAGAACTCTCACATCTGAAAATGACACCTCGGATGATGCGATTTTTCATTTTGAATCCCACTATTCTGAAGAAGGATTTGAGAATTCTAAATTGATGGTTGGCAACATTATTTTTTTTATTGAGGATTATCAAAATTGGAGCCTCACTTTGGCCCCATATTAAGGGGAAGTTAAGAAAGATCTATTCTTCCTCGACATTGGTAGATCCCATAGACTAGTAGGATTAACCAATAAATTTTTTATGTTCTAATATAATATTTTTCATTATGAGGTGACCAATTCCTTTATGAATTTTTTTAAACATTAATCTATGACTTATGGAATCAAATCCAATTTAATAGAACTAATTTGATAAAAGAAGGTTCCATTGGCATTTAAGAATTCTGTCCTGTTAAAATTTGGCATTCAGTACCCAAAATCATTAGTAGCATTATTAAAACCATATTAGTTTTTATCATAAGTTGAATAATAAACCAATTTGTATTATTCTTGAGAAAAAGTATTAAATGTTTAATTTTTAACACCTCTTAATGTGTCAATCGTATGAGGTATAATGTAAAATATGAGAAATTTTCCCAAAAACATAACATCTCAAATAATTTGGCACTATGAAACAGTGATTCATTTTTCTATTCTTAGGATGTAAATTTTCTCAAAATATATTATTTGAATCATCAACACCAATATCTGCACAACTGGAATCCCTATTCATATAGATGAATCTTCTATAGAATTATTTAGATTCAAGAGGGGATTCAGATAGTGTGACCCCATTTCGAGGAATACTATTTTGTATGATTGAATACAATATTTTCATGTGTATCATTGATCAGAATCAACTTGGTAATTGAACATGCCTATATGTGGATAAGTATTTTCACACTCCTTCTCATCTTCTCAATGATAATGATATATTTTAATTTGGTCAGGCCTCCAAAGTCAAAATTTCTTCCATTAAATGCATCTTCAATCACTATGAAGAGGTTTTATGATAGTCCTTAAATTTGAAAAATTATTTAATTCTCTTTGTACATGGAATTTTTCCTTCCAGGGTGAATATAATTACCAGGTTTATTAGGGTTAGATGTGTAACTTTACCATTTATTTATCTCATAATTACATTATTTTTTAGATAAATAAATAGAAGTCATCTTGAAAATACTTTCTACATCAACAATAATCCACTGGCCAATTGGAAAGGAAAATATATGTTTCAATCTTGTAGAATTTTCTTGGTCAACTTGGCGATCATCTCCAAATTTGAATATGTAATGTATCTATAAAAATGTAAAATGGGTCTTATCAATACTCTATAAATGATGATTAGAAATTTCATATAAACTGGATTGGTACATGATAAGAGTCTCATAACTGTTCCCAAAAATGAATGAATCAAACTCACTAATATGGTGGTCTTGGAATCAAGGATCTTAAAACCATTAACAATACACTTATTGGAAAATTTTATTTGAATCTATTTACATCTTATAATTCATCCATTGACTTTTTATCAGAGAGGTTCAATTCAGAGAAGATGTGTGGATCCTCTCAACACCTTTCCCCAACTAGATTGAACACCCTCAGAAGATCATTCAATGATATTATAAATAGTTCAATGTTTGTGGTATTCCAACAATCCAAACTGAATTATTGGAATAACCCCTGGTAGGAAAGACCACTTATTATGTATGTCCATCCAACACTGTGGAATATTTCTATTGTTTTCCTTGTTCAGAGTAGAATCAACATGAATATATTAATACCAACCCTTGTCACTTTTTTTGTAATGATATAAATTATTTGACAAGGATACACTTATCTTGAATCAAAATGTGGTTGGTATCTTCATCTTTAGGCATTATTATAGACTGAACTGTGAAGGTTGTTTGGATACTCTCTCATAACTACGCAAGATAAAAAATTGCTACATCCTGCAATCTAAATGGTTTCTCATTTAGAAAATATGAAGAGGTTTGATCTCTACATGGGATAATATGCAATGGGATGGAATATAGTAGGCCTTAGTTTGTAACATGAGTTTCCAGAATGATGAAAATGTGCAACATATTCTCGTTATATGCATCATTTCTTTCAAATTTTCAAAGAACGTATAGGTTCTATTGGGATTCAACATATGAATAAATAAACACGTGGATAATATTCTTCAATATATCCCTAATAGAAAAATGAGTGAGTAGGTCAACAAACTATTTATGTTATCTATTGTCTCAACTATTTTCTATAATTGTAAATCTCAAAATAAAATAGATGTTAACAATCTATGTCCTTACATTCATGCATTAATATTAATGATAAACAAGAATGTCTTTATAGATTTGATGATTCAGATATGTGTGATGTAAAATAGTTTTTATGATCTGAATAATCAATGGATTTCTGGAATTAATGTTATTCCTAAAATCCTTGTAGAAGATAAATATAGTTGGTTGAATTATCACATTCCTCTATAGATAAAGGTGAATGTCGACGGTTTTGCCTTGGCCATGCAAAGGCTCTCTAGTTGTGAGGATTTCTTTCGATCACATAGAGGAATCATCAATTCATGATTCTTAAATTACATTTAGATTAGAAATTATTTTGATGATGAACTATAGGCCATGGTTAGATCTATTAAGGATGATTTCCACCATGATTGGAATTATCATTGTATCGAATTGAACTCAAAGCATTCTATTCAATCCATGAATGCCAGATCCTGGAATGTACCATGGGGGGTACTTCCTTAGTAGACATACTATGTCCATGCCACTGATCCCAAAAAAAATTTCTCTCACATGTATATAAGGAAACTAATCATCCTACAGATGCATCATCAAAAAAAATTAGAGGAATTTATTTGAATGTAGTATTATACGATAGCATATTTTTGTGAATCCCCTGTGGATATGAATATGCAAGGTGTCATGCATTCCCTAATTTTTAAAACCCTTGTAATGGATATAATTCCTTATATTATTCTCACTAATAAAATTTAGAGCTGATGTATCATGGATCCCAAAAATTTGGGAGTAATAACATTCTTGACCTATAAAGAGTAAAAATTTCAATACCTAATTAATTTTCAATATGGATTAACATGAGTTAAAATAGAAATAAAAGGGTAAAAATCATCTAAAAATGATATATTTATATTTAATAAGAGGAATTTTTCTCAATATCATCTAAAATTAGAATATTACTAATTTGGATCCATTTAAATATGAAAATTAATTTTCATTAATTTAATACATTATGAAAATAATTGAGTACATGTACAATCTCTTATAAAAGGCCACCACCTCTCTTATTTTCATCATATATAAAAACCCATTTGGATTGGAAAATACCTGCTCAAATACCTTACATGAACCCTCCCCACATCCAATATGTATTATTTTAATCACAAAACCAAACTCGGAAATATGTTTTTTAAACCATTAGAGGTTCTCCGAAGAAGATGTATAATTATTAATCATTATTTTTTTATAATTTATTCTTATAACTTTTTCAATCCTTATTAAAAAATTATAAAATATTAACATTATTCTTTTATAAAAAAATTTATTTTATAATTCATATTTCATGACCTATATCAGTCCCCACATCTGTCAAAAAGGAGATGAAACCATTGTTTGTGTGTACAACTGACTGCCGCCTCCCAAAATGATATAATTTTTTACCATCTTCATCTATCATAGATGTTGGTTATGATGGATTTAATTTAAATATATATATATACATAAGGAATACCACCTCCATATAAAAATGCAATTCATTTCTCATATTCAAATACCATGGATGATATATATAATTAAATTTAAAGAAATAATTTTGTATTTATGTTATTATTTTCACTCTATAAATTTAAAATAATAATTACTTTATTTATATAATGAATGATGAATAATTGAATCATGACTTATGTGTGCATATGAGATGCCATATCCATGATTGTTACATAGTTAATTTTTAATAACCATTGGAAGTATTTTATTTCAACATTATAAATTATTTTTAAAGATAATTATTATATAATTATTACTATTCGTGAGATATTAAAAACTTGAAATTTGGTTAAAAGTCAACCTTCCGAAGTCATTTTGGACGTATGATCTGAATGTCATCAAAACGTCCTACATGAACTCAACTGATTATTAAATTTTAAAAGTAATAATAAAAAATATTATGGTCATAAGAAAGTAATTAATTTCCATATTTACTTTATTTATTAACATATAGAATGTACTTGATGAGTTTGAATCAATGTACAGGACATTAGTTTTTATAAAATCCTCTTTCAGTGTTTCCCTTCCAGGTCATATTCATACATGTCCTTATTCTTCTAAATGTTTCATGAATATTTTTATTTGTAATTAGATTGATGATAAAGGTCATTTTAAGAATAATTTAATATCATTAATATGTTTTTGGAAGGTTATTTTTATGGTTTACATAAGTGAAACTTTACTTTTAAATCCAATTTTTGTATATTTTAAATATTTATTTTCTATATTTTTTTTTCAAACTCGGTATTTTTAAAACCATATGGTGGATGTATTTAAATTGAAATAAATGAATTGTAATGGAATTTTTTTTCCCTTTTTTATTTTATTTCAAATGTTTTATGAGGAAATATTTTTATGTATTTTATAAAAATTGAATTTTATTTCATTACAAAAACACAAAATGAATGTTTTGTTTTAACATATATAGTGAATACGGATATTCCCTATGCCATAAATATTATTTCATATTTATATTTATTTATAATATTCAAATTTATTTTCAATGAAAAATATTATGTCTAGTTTTTTTGGGAATTATTGTTTTGAGAAGGGTCTTTTTAAATAAATAAGATTTTTATATAAATAAATGTTTTCATTTTGGGTTTAAATAGGATTTATAAATGTTTAATGATGAAAAGGCGTAAGATTAAAATATATTGTTCATGATATTGTCCTTGAAATTTTTTTATGATGATGGAAGAGACCGATAAAGCTCTTGATGATGGGATTTTGTGATATAGCTTATATGTTGGGTCCTCCCGGATTGCGCTCTAATCCATCGGAAAATGAATAAGTTCTCTAGAGAATTATGTTGGATGTCAAGCACATGGTTCTTCCAATGGTAATGGTTAATCAAAGTTTTATATGATAATAATTATCCTTGTAACCTATATTATAAATCTATTCTCAATAATGAGTCTTCATGAAAAACATTTAATTTCAAAATGAATGCTAATAATAATTTATTTTAATGTGATGATTTTTCTATTTTAGGTTAAAGATAAATACTTTGCCAAATAAGTTTCATCGGATCTCATATTTTAAAATAAATTACCATATTTATGATTTTTAGAATTTTTTCTTATTATTTTTTAATGAAAAACCTTGGTTAGATAAACAAATTTTATTTTATGTTAATTTGGAATGGAAAAATATATTTAATAAATCAATATTTTAAAATAGACTAACAGTTTATCCCATTATTTTTTATTTGTTGTTATGATTTGTCTGCCTATACTGTGTTTTTAATTTTTTCATGTGGTCTAGGGATGGGGTAGAACCAATAATATGTCAATTTTAATGTTATTATGATTTTTCATGAAATGAAAATGTGTTTCATTTTATAAGTTTTTGTTGTAAGAAAATTCTATATTTATCAAAAGTTTCCAATTTTTAAAACAGGAATATATTATATCAGTGTTATTACCTAAATCTATAAAAATATAAACCATAAATGTCATAGAGTATGTGTAAAAATGATTTCTTGATGAAAAACTCAATATTATGAAATTTTTAATGCCAAATCTAAATATAATCCTTGTATTGAAAACCATTTACGATTTTTCAAACATTGAAATGATTCTTTATTTCAACAACTTTATTTAAAAGATATAACAATTTAATTTCATGTTCTTATTTTTCACATGGAATGTTAGTATAATCAAATTTACAATTAGAATTTTATGGAGACATATCATAATCTTTTTCTGAATTATATTATTTTCGATCACTAAGACTCATTTCTTTTTTATGATTTTATGTTTCAATACATCCTTTTAAAAGAATAATCGTTTTATCATCGCAAACCTCTAAACTAGTATTTTGATTATATTTCACATTATTAAATTATGTTATTAGTCAATACTTATCTATTATACTCCATCTTATAGATCCCTAGTTTCTATTTCTCCCACTTGAGATTTATATTCCCTTCAAATGTCTAGCATATTTACCATTGTCTACACATCTGGAAATATGATGCATCAGGTATCCTCAATGGTTTTATTTGAAATTTACCCTCTTACGGTATTATTACCCAAGTTACATTGATCCTAAATAGCTTATTTATCATCATCATCCTCTTTCTCTACAAACATTTTGTTTTTTATTAGAACCTTCTTATTGTCGATAAAAAATTTCTCCATATTATTTTTATCCATTGTTTATCCTATAATCGAAATCCTAAATTTTTATTTCAATATAAAATTATTTGATAGAATTTTTATGTTTCCTCATTATTTAGTAATCCATAGAGTTAATATGAACTTACACCAAAAATCCCATTTTTGGATTGTGGCTACCTTCTAAAAATTTACTAGTCTATATCTCATCCTCATGTTACTTACATACAAATGATGATGGAATGATATTCATAAGTTATGTTGGTTGGTTGAGAGCCTCTTCCAATATTTCATTACTCTTTACGGAGTGAAACGATATTTTCCATGCATTTTAAATAATGGATCATTTCATCTTTTAAGCAATAAAAATCATCTTAGATATACCAGAAATATCTTATCATCCATTATCGCATTCTTTTGACAGAAAATCCAAATTTGTGCCTAATGTTCTATCCTCCATGATCAAAATAATGACACTTAAAGATAACAAAAATATTCTGTTTCAACCATATATTCCTATTGTAAAAACACCTATGAAATTTGATTTGTTATTTAAAATTTTTTTAGAAACATTTCTATTAGCATCATCTATTAATGTAACAAAGTATATGTCGGCTCTATTAGAATGATCAGGGGGGATATTCCAAACATCTGTATGAACCAATTTAAATTTTTGGGTTATATAATTTTTTCCAATAATAACTGAAAGGAATCCATCTTTATATAACTATTATATGACTTTCACACCATTAAATGACCATGTAAGCAAGCATCAATATTTTTTATCCTTATAAAATTATGGTTATTTTCATTGAGGTGACTGATCCTATAATTCCCATACTCTAGTTTATTGGAAGCCTAATTTTCAGACGCTGCACAACCCTAAAACAATCTAGTAATGTAAACATTTATATCCTTTAATCCTTCAAATAATACAATATATCCTTGAGTGAATCTCTATAATCAATTATAAATTTTAATCTAAAAACTACCTTATCGTGTTTTACAACTCGCATGAGGTTCTTCATTTGACTAGTATTGTGTATTACTCCTTTGATCTTCAGGAATCCAGTAATATACTATCAAATACTAGCATATGTTTTTGTAATAACCTATAGAGATTCATTTTCTACATGGTGAAAACTTCTAAACATCCATGATTCATAAGTGACCAAAAAGCGTTATTTACTAGTTGAATGGAAGGATTATCCTGAGTGAATAACTCAAGCTTATACCGATTTAATAATACAAAGAAACAATCCTCTTCCAACTTTCATTAGAATAATGGAATATTAAATTCTATAATTTCATGACCATATATTATTATCCTTATAAGTTTTTCATTTTTTATTGACACTTCATCTTTTCACAAAACTCTAGCTTGTAGGACCTGGTCCAACCGATTCACTATATATTATTTAGATGACTTATCTTGTAATAGTTCCTTCTAGTATCTCAACTAGTGTGTCAATCCAAATATGGTAGTATTCAGATAACCAATGGATTGTTTCTGGAATTCTATTTGCTGAATTTACTATTTAAAAAAATCACATCCTAAAATAGAATATCCATTTTTCTATTGGAGTTACTAATAGTAATATTCATCACATCCAAAATTTTCAGAAGCGATAAAAGTAAAATTAACACCAATACATATTTCATAAATTTTATGTTCCCAAATTTGAGTTTCCTATAGATCATATTTATATCATTTAAATGATCTTATATTGGAATTTATTTCATATAAATTACGTTGAAATCCCATTGTATCATTAACATATTGTTTAATGTCATTTGTTTCTCATAAATTTCAACCATGAAATAAATGATTTATATTATTTTCCTTACATCATAGATGTTAAATGAAGCATTAAATGGTAATGAAATTTTAACAAACCCTAACGACTTCATGTATTTATACTCCCATTCTAGATTCTCCATTTTCTCTAGATAATCACTAGTAAGTGGAATGTTCATGTATTATAGAATTCGATGATCCCCATTCTTCATTCTCAAAAAACCAAAATCCATTCCATCAATCTAATCTACATGTACATTACCTTCATCTAATGGCATACATTATATTGATATTAAAATTACCACTAAAAAATTTCATAAAGGTAATAAAAAATAAAACATCACCTACCATAGATGTGTTATGTGTGAAATAAATCAAATTCTCTGATACCAATTTATGAATGTTGGGATATCATGAATTTATAAAATCCAATACCACTTATTCAAGAGAGCTTTTAACAATAGAAGATCAATGATAAAAATAAAATACTTTATAACATCTTCACAAGACTATGTATATTATATATTGGAATTATTCTCACTCTAAATATCAAAAAAATTCATCCTCACATATAAGATCAATGAAATATCACTTGCATACAAATGTAACAGAATAAACTAATTGAAATAAGATAAATAGAAAATCATAAACTAAGTAAAAAGAAATTTTATTAACATGATTCAGATAATTTATACTATGTGAATGAGGAAAACACTAATTCATTATTTATATTCACTGGACGTACATAGAATTTCCAGCAATAAAAAAATGATAAAATAAATCATTATAGAGAATTTAATTTTGAAATACAATTATGCACTCTATTCTATTTCAGTTCATATTTTTATATCTAAATAAACTATGATAATTTTCCCACATCTTTTTATAGAATACTTCATGTGATTTTACAGGTATCACCACATTCTGACATTCATGTAGAGTCCTTAAAATTTTTTGGGACTACTTATATCTAGTATCTATGTTGATCTCGGGATCTTGCGTTAGTAAACACATTTAGAGACTAATATATTGATTCTTCTATTTAATCAAACATTTTTTTAACTTCCTATTATCAGAATCCAAGATTTAAATCCCTAAAATACCGAAACCCTAAATTTATCTAAACACCTCTCTGATACCACCAATAACTACAAAAAAATATATCAAAATTATAGGTTTTCCAACTAATATTACCATAGAAACATTCCTAAGTCCTTTAGGTGTAGTGTTTTAGAGGATTAGAACACCAGACCCTAAATAATAATAAATGAATTACCAATATTATACAAATTTAAGGACCAATATAATTCATAAATACAATTTCATCCTTCAAGAATAATCACCATAAATGGAGTTTTAATTTTTTTTAATGGTCCATATAAATAAACCCTCAATAAAATTGATAATATAGATTAATAATATAAAAATAAATAAGGGGTATTAAAGTTGAATAAAACACTTAATGAAATAGTATTTTATAAAAAACCAGGAAAATATTTTTATTTTAAATAAAAATTATTGAAATCATATAATATTATAAACATATATTTAATCATGAAATCATCTTGTTTTCCGATATAAATTAAATTCAAATAATTCCACAAAAAACACATAGTAAAGAAAAATATAAATATAATATTCATGAAGATATCTCGTTAAATTATATATGAAAAATAATTTATTTTGATGACCTGTAATGGGATAACATCACCTGTTAATTTTGAAAAATTGTAGTGGAATAAATTTAACAAATAATTCAAATACAATTCTTTGAATAATAAATATTTTCTTATTAAATTATAGGGATTAATCGGATGATGAATAATCAGTATCTATATATTAAATAAAACATGTCATGAATAAAATACACAGGGGATATCATTTCTTCCCCAAAGTAAAAATATTAATTTTAACCCATGAAAATTCAATAAACAAATTTTTTTTTTAAAAAATCATGATGAGTAGAAAATGAAAGAGAATCATATAATATTATTTTCTAGAGACATATAAGAAGATTAATAAGAGAAATGACGTAAAAAATATAGATAAATGTGAAAAAAATATATGAAATCATATTAAAAATTTAAAGGAACACATTGCATCAAGTACCGAATTGCTTTATAAGTACTTTAAATCCTTTTCACTATGATTCAACTTATCTAGATAGAGTCCAATGTCGTATAAATATGAAGTTTTGGATAAAAAAATATACACCTAAAAATAACATTATGAATGTATGGAGAGGAATTTTGATATATTATAATGATAAAACTAAAGTATAAATGTGTTTTCAAGAGCATTGAATGAGTCCCTTTTATATATAATATTTGATGGTTTACATAAAATGTGTATTTTTAATGGATATTAATGTAACTTTTTATGTGTTAATCTAATCATAATTCAAAATGGAAAGATATTGTTGACTGATCTTCATCCACATATGACTAATGAACTTTGTTATGATTTTATATTAAATTATCAATCATTTTTAATATTATATCTCATTTAATGATATTTTATTGTGTTATTATTCTAATTTAATTTCAAAAATATCTTTAAAATTATGGAATATAATTAATAATATTCATAATAATTATTTTTGATTATATTTATCCTTTAATTTAAGTAATATACATATATTTTTCAAATAATATAACAAATTTACAATTTTGACTTTTCCAAAGACGCACAACCATTATGTCACTGTCAATTAGTTATTTTATTATTTTTATTTACAAAAAAAATTATTTTTTAATTATTTTATAATATATAAATTATATTTTTATTATATTAGAATTTTTGGAATGATTTACTGGTTTCTATAATGTTTTAAAAAAAATTAGATAAAAATTTTATAATAAGAAGACGAAATCCATTTAAAAAAATTTATTTTAAAAGGTGTACAATTGTATTAATCAATATCTTAGAAATTAATATTCCCCTCTCAGATTTGAAAATTAATATTTTATGTATAATAATCATTTTAATCCTTTATATATTTTTAAAAAATATTCCATATCGTTATAGATAAAGATATAATAATAATTAGTCGAGTCCACCTTGAATTCATAAATATATATTAAAAAGAAAATAAACTGTTTCAATCAACCTATTACTAATTTTAAATGGTTTATTAATATTAAAAATATAATTTTTTAAAAAACTATTTACATTATTCACTATATAACTTTCTTAGGGGTAATGAAATATTCTAGAAAATATTTAAAATTTCATAGTAAAGTACAATACAAAAATGAAGTGATATTTTTTATAATGAATTCCACTAGATTTTCAAACATACAATAAAATGGAATATAATTATTGAAACATATAATAAAAATATCTTCTGTCTATAATATCCTAACATTTTTCATAAATTTCATAATAGTTATAAAATATTCAATATATCTGTAAATTAATAAATAAAATATTTCAATTAGAAATAATACTCTTATATACTAAAAAATTCAAATCCAAATTTATCTCTCAACTTATAAACATGTTAAATGATTCTGTTTTTCTTGTGGCTGGATATTTTAAGCTTCAACTCTCAATCCAGTATGACTGGATACCTTATTTTTGTGATTCCGGCCTTTGCATTGGTCACTCATGTGATCAACGTAAAATGAATATTAATTATTCTCTGTGTAAATATTTTGGGCACTCTGCTGATCAGGGTATGAAGGCTCAAACAGGTACTGGACAGACTGAAAATATGGTATTCAAGAAGAAGGATACTTCGTCTTTTGTTGAGATTCTCAAGCAGATATTAAATGAGTACCATATTGGTGGGGATCCTGCGTGCCCACCACAACACGTCAATGAAGTGGTTAGTTGTGTTGATGCTTCCATGAATGATAGGGTACCCGCTGATGAAAGATCATCCTGGGCCCAATTGGTTGAAAATGAATCTGACCGAGACGAACTTATTCAAAAAAAGGTTAATATAGATATGGGTTAAATAGCAGTTGCTTCTGCTAGCAGTAAAGGAAAGTTGAAGCAGCTTGATGATGATGGATTTGAATTGGTGATGTCCAAAATGTTGCGAGCTCCCTCTGATCGAACTGAAGGGGTGTCGGTGGCTAAGGATATTGGTCCTTCTCTTGCGATCATTGGAACCACTACATGATCTCTTGAGCATGCTCTTCCAGATTTTCCAAATATGGTCTCCCAGATTGTGCCCTCTAACCCTGCTGATCAGAATGGTGTAGCTCCTCCTCTCCATGCTAAGTTGCTGAATTCCATCCAGATTACTGCACATCCTGTTGTACAAGATGATATTTATGATAATTCAACCTCTATACTATATAAATCTAATGGGGATTCCATGGATGTTCCAATTCAAACATCAACAAAATTGTCACCCAGACCGGACAAAACTGGTTTTAATTTCTTTTTTCTATATTAGATTCTATTAACACACCTAAATTTGACTTGCTCAATCTTGAGGGTCTTGAGAGTATAGGTTGAAGTAATCAAACACATGGTCATTTTCTGCATTCACATGTTAGAAAGGTTCTAGTACAGACATTGACCCCTGATAGAGGTGATGATAATGTATCCAGTGAAGATGTACCCATACAAGAGGCTTTTCAGGATAAAATTCTACGCACAGAGCAACTAATGATAGAGGATAGTGTACCACAATAGGTTGCTGATAAGAAAGTTGTCCTGTTTTAGGAGGAGGTGGCAGTCCAGGATGAAAAATATGTTCATGAGTTCCAATTTCAGGTTAAGGATTCGAATCAAGTAGAAGAGACAGCAGATGAGGCATATCATTTGCAGCAAATTCAATGTTAAAGAGGGCATCACTCAATACCTCATGGTGGAAATCGAGGTCGGTTCCGACCTAGGAATAGGTGAGAATTATTATGTATGCTGAACATTCTGCACTCCATTTGATGTGGTGTTGTAACCTCATGATCATTTCTTCCTTTTTCTGTACCTTTACTTTTTAGTTAATAAATTTTGGCGCCATGGATCCCAATACATGGCAGAGCCGCTTTGAGTATAAACATGCTAAATAAAAACATTAACTCTAAAAATTACTCCAATAAATATATTAAAAGATAAATTTAAATAAGTATATATTTTATATGGTTTTCCCAAAAAAATTATCATAGTTTATTAATAAGCATCTCTTTTTATATTAATGATCATATCTTGTTATTTAATAAATTCCATAAAAAATAATTTATATCCATGTTTTACTTGATGATTAAAAATCATAAATTTTATAACATGAATATCTTTTAATATAATGTTATTAATTAAACTAAAATTAATAAAATATAATAAACATAATTTTTAGAAAAATAGAATTTTTTTTAAATAAAAATGAAATTTTGGTTTAAAATCATTTTTTAGTGAACAATTAAATATTAATAATTATAAATATCAATATCAATCCTTGAAATGAATATAAATGTATACTTACACATAAACATATAATTATATAGAATAATAAATATTTTTTATTATGATTACTTAAAAATAAAACAAAACATATTTTTAACTTGAAATAAACATATTTTCCTTTTAAATATAAAATTAATATCTAATATATCCTAATACAATTAAATATTTATATAACAGTTCTCTTTACTATTATTTCATTGATTATATAATGGTTTCTCCAATGGTGATATAATACCTCCTTATAATGACATCCCACGACATAATGATTACTAAAAAATTATATTTTTCCTGTTAATAACCTTACCTCTATAAAATTCATTCACTATATCCTCTAAATGACTATAATATTTAAATTATTTTCCCACTTTTTATAATTTTATTTTGTTTAGTGATAGTCATGTCAGATCATGATGATGAATAATTTAATCTTACAGTATTATTTATACTATTTTCATCATCACATTGTACATTTATTGATCTTACATATTGTATTCATCCATCAAATATAATTTTATATCATTAATAAATTAATTGTTATTTATTTTATTTAACAGATATCTTTTATTCTATAAAATAGAATAAAATATTACTATGAAAAAATAAAGTATGAAAATAGAATATTTCATAAAAATTTGGGTTATTAGAAGTGGTATTTTAATAAATATTATTCAAAAAAATTAGTTAAAACATTTTACCCTTCCTTTAAAGAAATGAAAATAATCACTTCAAATATTCCAAGATCATATTTTTAATTGAATTCACCCCCAATATTACTCTTGGTAGAATCACATGATTTATATTCTGTTAGAGAGTTTGTGGAATTATTTATTATAGAATCAAAAAACATCATCACCCTTCTATTATTTCATTGATTTTATCATGAAATATATAATATAGTATATATTGAACGATTTATGGTTTTAATTTAATTAATTTTTATTCAATAAAATATAATTGATGAGAGGGTTATTAATAATATGTGGTTCGTTTCCCATAAGATATCGTATTAGTTAAAAAAATAGTCCTTATGTGGTCTGATATATGGGGTTTTGGGTTCTTGTGTGTGACTCCATATGAAAAAAATATTTCGATTATAAATTCATAGTGAAATATGTATTATTTGGTCCATTATTGTTCCATAATGTGTTAAATTTTGAATCCATATTCCCCAATGATTTTAAGTGTAATCCAGAGTGTTATGATGTTCTTCTTGTGACCAAAAAGTGGTACTATCGTGAGGTAAAACTACCTAGTGGATGTTGATATATGAATTAAAGTATCCATTACTGATGGGGTTATAATTAAAATGCAGTGCAGTTTTGTTGTTTTTTCATGGTTATTCAATTAGATATTTTTTGGGGTTTTCTTGGATTTTTTATGGAAGGAATTATGGATGTTCACTGTAAATACAATTGGTTATGGTGAGTTGATCATTGGATAGTGTAATAGAAAGATGATATTTTGAAATTTAACTCATACATGGTATTGATATCAAATGAGTAATTTCCCTAACCCAATCACTATTCTTAATATTATGATAGGTCATCACATCACCTCCAGTATTCCTCTTGGTTAGGTCTTGGATTACAAATATTAGTGAGGGTATATTAATATAATATTGGGATACAATACTCATAGAATCATCACAACTGAAAACAAGAATAATAATAGAAACACCTCTTACCCAAATAAATATGATTTTATAACCAAAGGGTAACATTTGAATGAGAATTATAAAAAATAACAACCCTATTATATATAAAAAATTTACACTAGAAGGTAGTCAATAAAAAAACATATGATTGTCCAATGGGTTGATCCTTTAGAGAAACTTTGTACAAATAAAAAATAGGGACACATGTTGTCTTTATCTATTCCTTGGACCTATCTTCATATTTTTTTGAACTCTACTAGCTCATCCACTCATAAAAGGTTTATCTCATATATCAAAATGTTAACCATAAGGTCTACAAGAGAACCAATGTTCTCTTCTAGGTTGTTAGCATAAAATATAGATGGCCACAACCAGTGTTGAACAAAATAAAAATATTATATATGAAATGAATTATTTAATTAAATTGGATTTGAAACATCCCATTATTATTCCATCTAATCCATTTTATACAAAAGTATCAACCCTGATTGTTGAATCATACCTCCCTCGGTTCGCTTTATATTGAGATGAAGCAGCTAAGTATGAACCCCACATGACTGTGATTAATGCATCCCCACTCATTCCATGACTCAAGGTGATGATCTATCCCTAACACCATATCAATGGTGAATTTTTTATGATTAGGTCATGCATTCTTAGAAAAATAAGTCACCAAAAACCAAACCAACAATAATGGAAAAAATATATCACTAGTTGTATACTATATCATAATCTTAATGAAAACAAAATGAATGATCCATCATCAAATAATTTTCCTTGCTAAATGATTCTATAAAATCCCACGAAGTGAAAGATATATGACTGAATCTCATTCATAGGTTAATGTTTTATCACTATATTACAATCCAAAGGTGGGAAATATAAGGCCCCAGCCTTAAACCTTACTTAATCTTGAGTTATTACAAGATTACACATTGAGGATTTTTTCGGGTTTAAAGTTTTAGAGAATTAGATCATAAAACTTGCATTAAATTCCACATATAAACAAAGTGGATACATAAATATAGTATTCTTATTTCCCATCAAGGGAAACATATTTAAAATAAAACATGGATTCTTTCTTGACACTTCCTTGACACTATCATCATATCATGTACCTTTCCCTTGACCTGTGAAAAACATTTCAAAAAACCTAGGATGAGCATAAAAAGCTCAGTAAGGGATATAAAAATATGGAAACGAAACATGGGTACATATATACATAAGAATGAAATCATACATTACCCATAAAACATAAGCACTTTAACATACCTCATCAAATCATGAATAAATTGTAGAAATCAAAAGACATAAAGGTAACATGAGGCATTTATAACATTCTTACGTAGGGAGTAACCCTCTTGGTTACGTTTGGAATACCAATCACAGTATATTCCATAAATATCTTCATAGAAACCTTAAAGTTTCACTCCTTCACTTTACCCAATGCATTGGAGAGCTATATCGGGCTCACCCGTCCTTAGTTTATCATGGAACCACCTGTCTTGATAATAATGCCCAAGAAGCTCAACATAATCATATCACATAAAACGTGCATAAAGGAAACATAACATTTCCACCTTTCAATCACAAGATATCAATACAAAACATTGATATAAAAACATTATGAAAACCATTTTCAATACCAAAATAAAATAAAAGTAAAACATGGTATTTATTTTTCTTTTAAAAAAAGTTATGGCTTGTAGAGGAAGCTGAAACTCAAATAATGGTCACGGCGTCGGAGAAGTCGTTGTCGCCGCATACGTACAACAAAAACATTCCCTTTTGTCATTTAGTAAAACGCTTCATATAAAAAAGATTCATTTTGGATAAACGTAAAATTCAAAGGGGTTTATACATCGTATAAATGAAGGTGATGTATAAAACAAAATATGCCTCAATGAAAGGAGATTGAGACGAAGTCCCATACCTCGGGTCCGACTTGACTCAGTCGTTCTTTAATCTCATGAATAATAAACTTGAGTTAATTTCTACTTGTTGAATAACCTTTTTCAAGTTCATTATTCCTTTTATATCACTTATTGCCATGTCATGAACACTATGTAATTATTCAAGTTAATAACGGTCGTTTTAACGATCATTGGTACTTGAGTCAAAAATAAACCCTTTATAATTACAAGTCGTTCATGTATCTATTATATACAGAATGGTATTCATGATTTAGATATCATATATATCATATATATCCAGTACATGCATGCATTTATAATATTACATAACATTTAGAGGTTAGAAATGAAATGCACCGTTCATGGAGACGGTAAGCCGTACGTACGCATGAACGCTACTTTCATTTCTATTTCATATTTTATAGAATGGAATCATAATGATATAAAGGTATATTATAATTCCAGTAAAATATCATATATAATATCATAGTTCCATCCTTTATACGTCCCACTTATGGTATTTAACGAATCAAATCACTTTGAGGGGGCGGTAGTCCGCAATTCCTTAAATGAAGATATCGGGTTTACCCATAATGGAAACCCTAAAGGTATGCCCAAAATGAAAAATAAAGAAGATTAAGGAAAACATAAAAATATTATATATCATATATAAATATAGTGACATCTTAATGGACACCTTTTAAGGTGTTAAAAGAATGTTGAACAATCATCGTTTCGGGAGTATTAAATTCACCATCCACGGAAACAGTATGTTCTTTAACCATTAGATGAAGGTGTGTGTAAGTGTAGCTCGAATAAATCTTATAACAAAATCCTAGTATATTGAAGATACTAGAGTTGTTAAAAAATAAATGAATAAAAATAGTTTAGGGGTTTGGAGAAGCAAAATAAAACAAAAGGACTCAAGTGAAGACATTACCTTAAAATCGGGTAACTCCCTTTGGTTTGAGCTCAAAGGCTTCCTTGGGAAGACTTCTGCCAACAGTGAGGCTTCAAGGAGTAATATAGTGTTGTGGAGAGACAAAATGGGCAGGGTTTGGCCGAGCCAAAGGCTTTGGGAGTGTGCGTAAGGAGGTAGAGGTGGGGGCCTTTTATAAGAGGAGAGGATGGGCACTCTTGGAAAGTAACGAAATGTTACTTTATTTGAAAATGATTTTCGGATTCAAAAGGACGAACATTTATATAATTCGAGGGTAAGGTGATAAGGGTTCTAAATACACCCATAAAATAGGTTTTGGACATGTTTAGTTCATATATTTTACATTATTATTTTATTTTATTTAAATCCTTTATTAATGAGGTAATCGCTGCATCATCATGATGTCATAAATAATTTAATTTATTTAAAGTCTAAAAATTATAAAAAAAATACTATGATGTAAAAAATATTAATATCTTTCCATTGAATATTTATAATAAAACATCGGACTTGTATTACCCCATGTAAAAATTGTTTTAGTAAAACATCTCATGTTTGTGTCATTTTTACTTTAACATTAAATAAAAAATTATTTATGTCATTTCCCAACCAAAGTGGCTCCATGGGGACCCCATGTTGACCCATGGATTTTCTCGGTTGGCCATGACACATCCAATGAGGGTAGGACATGTTTCAATCTCATCTCATATTATTAAAACATTATTTTTACCTTAAACTACACTAATTACCACTAATCACGATTAAGAACTTAAAAGTTACTATTCACCAAAAAATTATTTGCATCTCATTGAACCACATTTTACTTCTTAATGACAACCATGTATGTTGGATTTTTGAAAATCAAATCACAGAAGTGGCAAAGTTTCATTTAAATGAAAAATCAGTTTCTATAACTACAACTTAGTGGTTTCACTATTCATTAAAAATTGAAGTTTTTCAGAAAGATACCAAAACTTCACCCTAAGCTATATTTGATATTCCGAATTCAAAAATTATGTCTATTTTACAAAATTCAAAACATGTAAGTTTCATTAATTAATTTAATAACTAATTACCGCTGTCATGACAAATAGCGTGTCATTGTGAAACAATAAGTATCAAAAGATTGACACTAGTTTAAGTCCAATTTCAAAGTGAAATTGATTCCAATAACCACCATTGGATAAAATGGTAAAAATATATTCTAATTTCACTTCAAAACCAATTCAAAAGATATTCTAATCATATAAATAAATTATATTAAACAGAGGTTTTGAATTAAAATACAACATTTTTCACTATTCATTAAAAAATGAACTTTATCGGAAAAATACCAAAAATTCACACAAAGTATATTTTGATGTCCCAATAATAAATAATAAGTTTATTTTGAAAAACATAGCTTATAAAATTGTCAAAAGATAGATTTTAAATGGGTTTTCCATCAAAAGACAATAAAACAATCTTTTAAGAATATTAGTGTATTCCATGCATAAGATTGTATTTATTTTCATTTTAAGCCTCTAAAACACTATCTTAATAATTAATAGACATAGATAAAAATTTCTATTATTCATTACTTACTTGGGATGTTACATCCTTCCCCCCTTTAGAAAATTGTGTCCCTGCAATTTATTTACTTATCGAATAAATGGGGGTACTTATCCCTCATTGCATTTCCAGATTCCCATGTTGCCTCTTCCATCATGTGGTTTTTTCACAAATCCTTTACCTGATTAATCACCTTATTCCGTAACACTTGCTCCCTGTGGTCAAGAATCTAGACCGGTTGTTCTCATAAGATAGGTTCTCTTCCAGCTGAACAACCTCTGGAATCAAAACATGAAATGGATCTGGCATGTACTTTGTCAACATCGAAACGTGAAAAACATTGTGTACCTAAGATAAAATCGGAGGTAAAGCCACTCGGTAAGCAACTGATCCAACTCTCTCCATAATTTCATATGGTCCAATGAACCTTGGACTCAGCTTTCCTTTCTTACCAAATCGCATCACACTTTTCCATGGTGATAGTTTGAGAAAAACATGATCACCTACCTCAAAAGAGAGATCCTTCCTCCTGTTGTCCGCATAACTCTTCTGCCTACTCTGAGCTGTTCTCATGTGTTTCTGTATCAGCTTAACTTTTTCCACCAACTCTTCTACCAATTCTGGTCCCATCAACTTCCTTTCACCCACTTCATCCCAGAAAGCTAGAGTTCGACACCGCATCCCATATAACACCTCAAATGGTGCCATCTGTATACTGGAATGAAAACTGTTATTATATGAAAATTAATCCAAAGAAAGATGTTGGTCCCAACTTCCCTGATAATCCATCGAACAAGCTCATAGCATATCCTCCAAGGTCTGAATTGTTCGTTCTGATTGCCCATCTGATTGAGGATGAAAATCTGTACTAAAATTTCATTCAGTACCCAACGACTTATGAAGGCCTTTCCAAAAGTTAGAAGTGAACCTGGGATCATGGTCAGATACAATAGAGAGAGGATCTCCATGTAACCTGACTATCTCTTTAAGATACAAACGGGAAAGTTGATCTAGGGAAAAAGTATCTCGTATAGCAAGGGAATGAGCAGATTTAGTCAAGTGATCAACAATAACCCATATTGCATTATTACCTCGAGATGTCTTCGGTAATCCCACAACAAAGTACATGGATATATTCTCCCATTTACACTCTGGCACTGGTAAAGGCTGAAGCATCCCTTTCAGTAACTGGCACTCTGCATTAATCTGTTGACATGTCAAACACTTCATAGTAAAATCAACAATATCTCTTTTCATTCCATCCCACCAGTAATACTCCCGCAGATCTCTGTACATCTTAGTACTACCAGGATGAACTAAAAATGGAGAACTATGAGCTTCACATAACAACTCTCCCTTAAACTGTGAATCACAAGGCACACACAATCTCTTCCCAAATCTCAAAACGTAATCATTATCACTGTTGAATTCAGGCAACTTACCTTTCTGAACCAGCTCTACCTTTTTCTGCAACTCACTGTCTTGCTTCTGTGCTTGCTTGATTCTATCTGATAGAGATGATCTACCTGATACCTAAAATAAAACAGAAGGACATCCTGCACCAACAACATCTATGCCAAAGTTTATCAAATCCATATCCAAAGGACCACGTTCTAAACGCAACATTTCTAATGAAGCATTGCTTTTGCGACTCAAAGCATCAACCACTTTATTTGCTTTTCCCGGATGGTAATGAATTGTACAATCATAATCCTTGATTAATTCCATCCATCTCCTCTGTCTCATGTTTAACTCTTTCTGAGTGAATATATACTTTAAACATTTGTGATCAGTATATATTTCACACTTTACTCTATACAAATGATGCCTCCAAATTTTTTCTAAGCGAAAACAACAGTGGCTAATTCCAAATCATGTGTAGGGTAATTTACCTCATCAGTTTTCAACTGTCGTAAAGCATAAGCAATTACCTGATCATTCTGCATTAGGACGCAACCAAGTCCTTTCAATGAAGCATCACTGTATATATCAAACTCACCATTCCTGGAAGGTAGTGCCAAAACAGGAGTATTCACCAATCTTCTTTTCAATTCCTGAAAACACTCATCACATTCTTCTGTCCAGATAAACTTAACACCCTTCCGAGTAAGCTTAGTCATTGGACTAGATAACCGTGAAAAATTTATAACAAACCTTCTATAATAGCTTGCCAAACCAAAGAAGCTATGAATCTCAGTTACATTTGTGGGTCTTGGCCAGTCTTCCACAACTTTTGTTTTTACAGGATCAACAATTATCCCATCTTTAGAAAAAATGTGACCAAGGAATGAAATTTGTTGCAACCAAAACTCAGACTTGGTGAATTTCCCATACAATTTCTTTTCTTTTAAGGTTTTCAAGATAACCCTTAAATGTCTTTCATGCTCCTCTTTACTTTTAGAAAACACCAAATTATCATCAATGAAAACCACCACAAACTTATCCAAGAACTAATGGAAAATTCTATTCATTAAGTCCATGAATATAGCAGGTGCATTGGTTAGCCCAAAAGGCATTACTACAAATTCATAATGGCCATATCTTGTACGAAACGCAGTCTTCGGAATGTATGCTTCCTTTACCTTCAGCTGATGGTACCCCGATCTCAAGTAAATCTTTGAAAAATACTGAGCTCCCTGGAGCTAATCATACAAATCATCGATATGAGGCAATGGATATTTGTTCTTAACAGTGATGTTATTCAGAGCTCTATAATCAATGCAAAGTCTCATTGAACCATATTTCTTTTTAACAAATAAAACAGGAGCACCCCATGGTGATGTTCTAGGTCGAATGAAACCTTTCTCTAATAAATCTTGCAATTTCTCCTTCAACTCTAAAAGTTCAATTTGAGCCATTCGATAAGGGGTTTTTGAAATTGGATTAGCATCAGGAACTAAGTCAATAGTAAATTCAACTTCCCGATCTGGTATTATTCTAGGAAACTCATCAGGAAAAACATCAGGATACACATTTACCACTAGCACATCATTAATCTGAACAGTTCCTTTATTTTCAACGATGTGTGAAAGGTAACATTCATTTCCATCTTTTATAAGTTTCTCGGCCTCTTGATAAGTTATCAACAGTAAGGGTTCATTCTTGTACACAAACTGAAAGTCTTTCGGAAAAGAAACCTCTTTAGCTCTACAGTCAATCTTAGCATGGTAAATAGAGAGCCAATCCATACCCAGGATAACATAAAACTCTACTAGAGGTAGAACAATAAGGATCGCATGTCGGTTCTTTCCACATATAAGGATAGGAAGATTCTTATAAATTCTTTTTGCCTCAACATTTCCCCCAGGTGTTTTTACCAAAAGTTCAGGAGTCATTTCTTGAGATGGTATTCCCATTTTACTAGAAAGGTTTTCAGAGATGAATGAATGTGTAGACCCCGAATCAAACAACACACTCGCATAATCTGAAAAAACAAACAAAGTACCTAATACAACTTCATTTGATGGCCCGACATCTTGTGAAGTAGTTGCAAAGTATTTCACCACCCCTTTCTTCTTGTAGTCTAACTGCTTCCCATCACTCAAGCTCTTTGCCGGACACTCGTTTTCATAGTGACCCATCTCATTGCACTTATGACATTTCACTAACTGTAAATCAAATTTGGTATTACCTTCACCTTGATCCTTTTCTGTGAAATCACGAGCCTTATGTACCATCTTACCACATCGGTAGCACTTTCCAGAATTCAGAAGACATTCCCCAGCACGCCTTTTTCCACATTTATCACAAACTGGAAACATAGTTTTCTTACCATCAGACTTTTTTGAAGAATTCTTACCTTTCTCCTGCCACCTCGGTCTCTTCTTCGGTTGGTTGTTATAGAACACTTGATCATCGGCGAACTCCATTTCCACCTTCTCAGCACATCGAACAAGCTTTTCATAACTTTTAAACTCACGAGAAGCTAATGCCCTTCGATATTTTGGATTTAATCATGAGTAAAAACGATTGATTTTACTATCAAGGTCTCGGATAAAATTTGGAGCATACCTTGCCAATCGAGTGAACCTTTCTTCATAGGTAGCCACTGAGACTTCCTCTTTCCTCAATTCCAAGAATTTCTTTTCCATCCTAAGTCGAACAGCCTTAGGAAAATACTTCTCAAGAAACATACCTTTGAATTCATCCCAGTCAAGAGCATCAATCTCATCGGTGTCCATGATATTTTTAAACATATACCACCACTGATCTGCCTCACCCTCCAAATGGTAAATAGAAAGACTAACCTTTTGATTGTCTAAACACCCCATGACATCGAAAATCTTCTCCAGTGCTTTAATCCACCCTTGATCTAAAACAAGGTCAGATGATCCTCTGAATGATGGGGGATGGTGCCTCATTTAATGTTCTACCACTGACATGTTCCTCTGCGGTTGATCTGGCTGATCTCATGTATGGATACCACCGCCATTTATCGCTTGAGTCAACTAGGCCATTACTGCAACAAACTGTTCAATTCCAATTCTGACCATCTCAAGATGCTGATTCAGAAGTTTATTTCCTTCTACATGCCTTCCAAGCACTGCATCTCTGTTTCCTCTACAGAAAACCATTCTGAACAAAAATTTCATAGATGAAGCAACATGGTAATCTTCAAATACTATATCACTTCAATTTGACCAAAAAAAATTTGGATAATAATTTAATAGAATTCTAACTCCTAAAGTTATCTAAACCGACCTTTAATACCAACTATAAGGCCCCAGCCTTAAACCTTACTTAATATTGAGTTATTACAAGATTACACATTGAGGGTCTTTTCAGGTTTAGAGTTTTAGAGAATTAGATCATAAAACTTGCATTACATTCCACATATAAACAAAGTGGATACATAAAGATAGTATTATTATTTCCCATCAATGGAATCATATTTAAAATAAAACATGGATTCTTTCTTGACACTTCTTTGACACTATCATCATATCATGTACCTTTTCCTTGACCTATGGAAAACATTTCAAAAAACATGGGATGAGAATAAAAAGCTCAGTAAGGGATATAAAAATATGGAAACAAAACATGGGTATATATATACTTAAGAATGAAATCATAATTTACCCATAAAACATAAGCACTTTAACATACCTCATAAAATCATGAATAAATCATAGAAATCATAAGACATAAAGGTAACTTGAGGAATTCATAACATTCTTACATAGGGAGTAACCCTCTTGGTTACGTTTTGAATACCCATCACAGTATATTCCCAAAATCACATCACAGAAACCTTAACGTTTCACTCCTTCGTGTTACCCAATGCATTGGAGATCTATATCGGTCTCACCCGCCCTTATTTTATCATGGAACCACCCGTCTTCATAATAATGCCCAAGAACCTCAACATAATCGTATCACATAAAACATGCATAAAGGAAACATAACATTTCCACCTTTCAATCACATGATATCAATACAACACATTGATATAAAAACATTATGAAAACCATTTTCAATACCAAAATAAAAGAAAAGTAAAACATGGTATTTATTTTTCTTTAAAAAAAAGGTATTGCTTGTAGAGGAAGTCGAAACTCAAATAATGGTCACGGCGGCGGAGAAGTCGTTGTCGCCACATACGTACGACAAAAACATTCCATTTTGTCGTTTAGTAAAACGCTTCATATAAAAAATATTCCTTTTGGATAAACGTAAAAGTCAAAGGTGTTTATACATCGTATAAAAGAAGGTTGTGTATAAAACAAAATATGCCTCAATGAAAGGAGATTGAGACGAAGTCCCAAACCTCGGGTCCGACTTGACTCGATCGTTCTTTAATCTACGGAATAATAAACTTGAGTTAATTTCTACTTGTTTAAGAACCTTTATCAAGTTCATTATTCCTTCAATATCACTTATTGCCATGTCATGAACACTATGTAATTATTTAAGTTAATATCGGTCGTTTTAACGATCATTGGTACTTAAGTCAAAAATAAACCCTTTATAATTACAAGTTGTTCACGTATCCATTATATCCAGAATGGTATTAATGATGTATATATCATATATATCATATATATCCAGTACATGCATGTATTTATAATATTACATAACATTTAGAGGTAGGAAATGAAATGCACCGTTCATGGAGATGGTAAGCCGTACGTACGCATGAACGCTACTTTCATTTCTATTTCGTATTTTATAGAATAGAATCATAATGATATAAAGGTATATTATAATTCCAGTATAATATCATATATAATATCATAGTTCCATCCTTTATACGTCCCACATATGGTATTTAACGAATCAAATCTCTTTGAGGGGGCGGTAGTCCGCACGTCCTTAAATGAAGATATCGTGTTTACCCATAATGGAAACCATAAAGGTATGCCCAAAATGAAAAAAAGCTTAAGGAAAACATAATCATATTATATATCATATATAAATATAGTGACATTTTAATGGACACCATTGAAGTTGTTAAAAGAATGTTGAACAATCATCGTTTCGGGAGGCATAAATTCACCATCCACGGAAACAGTATTTCCTTTAACCATTAGATGTAGGTGTGTGTAAGTGTAGCTCCAATCCTTATTATAAAAACATCCTAGTATATTGAAGATACTGGAGTCGGTACAAAATAAATCAATAAAAAGAGTTTAGGGTGTTGGAGAAGCAAAATAAATCAAAATGACTCAAGTGAAGACATTACCTTAAAATCGGGTAACTCCCTTTGGTTTGAGCTCAAAGGCTTCCTTGGGAAGACTTCTGCCCAAAGTGAGGCTTCAAGGAGTAATAGAGGGATGTGTAGAGACAAAATGGGCAGGGGTTGGCCGAGCCAAAGGCTTTGGGAGTGTGGGTATGGAGGTAGAGGTGGGGGCCTTTTATAAGAGGAGAGGAGGGTCACTCTTGGAAAGTAAAGAAATGTTACTTTATTTGAAAATGATTTTCGGATTCAAAAGGTCCCACAATGATATAATTCGAGGGGTAAGGTGATAAGGGTTATAAATACACCCATCATATAGGTTTTGGACATGTGTAGATTTTATATTTTACATTATCATTTTATTTTATATAAATCCTTTATTAATGAGGTAATCGCTGCTTCATCATGATGTCATAAATAATTTAATTTATTTAAACTCTAAAAATTATAAACAAAATACTATGATGTAAAAAATCTTTTTAGAGTTCCATTGACTATTTATAATCAAAAATATGACTTGTATAACCCCATGTAAAAAATGTTTTAGTAAAACATCTCATGTTTGTGTCATTTTTACATTAACATTAAATAAAAAACAATTTATGTCATTTCCCAACCAATGTGGCTCCATGGGGTCCCCAAGTTGACCCTTGGATTTTCTTGGTCGTCCATGACACATCCAATGAGGTTAGGACATGTGTCAAGCTCATCTCATATTATTAAAACATTATTTTTACCTTAAACTACACTAATTACCACTAATCGTGATTAAGAACTTAAAAGTTACTATTCACCAAAAAATTATTTTAATCTCATTGAACCACATTTTAATTCTTAATGACAACCATGTATGTAGGATTTTTTAAAATCAAATCACACAAGTGAAAATGTTTCAATTAAACGAAAAATCAGTTTCTTTAACTACCACATAGTGGTTTCACTATTAATCAAAAATTGAAGTTTTTCAGAAAGATACCAAAACTTCACCCAAAGATATATTTGATATTCCGAATTCAAAAATGATGTCTATTTTACAAAATTCAAAACATGTAAGTTGAATTAATTAATTTAATAACTAATTCCCGATGTCATGACAAATAGCGTGTTTTTATGAAACAATAAGTATCAAAAGATTGACACTAGTTCAAGTCCAATTTCAAAGTGAAATTGATTCAAATGACCAACATTGGATAAAATGGTAAAAATATATTCTAATTTCACTTCAAAAAAAATTCAAAATATATTATAATCATATAAATAAATTATATTAAAAAGAGGTTTTGAATTAAAATACAACATTTTTCACTATTCATTAAAAAATGAACTTTATCGGAAAAATACCAAAAATTCACACAAAGTATATTTTGATGTCCCAATCATAAATAATAAGTTTATTTTGACAAACATAGCTTATAAAATTGTCCAAAGATAGATTTAAAATGGGTTTTCCATCAAAAGGCAGTAAAACAATATTTTAAGAATATTAGTGTATTCCATGCATAAGATTGTATTTATTTTCATTTTAAGCCACTAAAACACTATCTTAATCATTAATAGACATAGATAAAAATATCTATTATTAATTACTTACTTGGGATGTTACAGGAAATATACCACCACAACAATCCCCATGGTAAACATTCTGTCATTATGACACAACCTAAAGGGGAACAATAAAATATATAATATTAGTTCATAGTGAATTATCTATCACCATATCACAATACCTATATTTATGATCTACCCCTACAACACCAACTAAAGTGAATGGTAAATCACCAAAATATCATAGATTGTGAACGACTCATCAGAGTAAGAATAATATATTAATCGAATGACTAATCGTAATGAGTAAAAATAATGTATCAAATGTCAAATAAATGTTTACAAAGTAGTCAAATCAACCCAATTCCTCCCTAGGATACCCATTCCAAAGAAATTATATAATTATAACCCCCATGGCATGCTTAGCCATTCACCATAACAAATTTGAATTCCATACCATAACCTAAGTAGTAAGAGTAGCGTATGGAAACAAACACATTATACTAAAATTCCATTTGAATTATAGATTCCCATGTATCATATACAAAATATATGTTTTTTTTATGAATCACTTTATGAGTTTTAAAATAATAAAAACACATGACAGAGAAAAGGACATCCTCTCACAATTCAATACCCTATGTATCTCACTGTGTATCATAAGTGATATGGACATCAATGGAAAATATCAAAAAATATGGTTTATATGACCTATAATGTTATTTACAGTCCATGATCATAGCTGAAAATATTAGGGAATCTCTCATTGGATCCATCTTGGAAATCCTCACATATATGTCCATGCTATAACACTGTGTATCTAAATTTAAATAATTCTAGTAGATCAATCCTAGACATTAAGACTGGATATAATCCTTTGCAAACATGACATCACACAATTAATTGATTCGCATAATAACTCCTAAGGTCATTACTAGTTCAAATTCACCACGTATCTTAAAAATGGGACATATCCATTAGTGTCCATTTAATAACACAAACCACTAATAAAATTATCATAAGTTTGATAAGAATCAATTGCCTCATATTTCTTGAGGGAACCCACCAATGGATCTGTCTAATATTTCACTCTCATGTATGCCATAATATTAAACCCTAAACTTATATATCCATGAAATTAATAATACGTAACATTAGGCACCACATACCTTAATTATTGATTTATACCATGAAACATTAGTCATGCATTATTAAAAAGTCAAACTAAATCCTATAGCATTCATAAAATTCCTCTACATGGTTTTATGACTATCGAAAATACACATAAACTAATTATAAAAAACAAAAAATTAGTTACCACAAGTAATTAATATTTAATAAATTAATGAATAATAGAGGATAACTCACATGGCGATATTACCAGGTTTGGGATCACAGAAATTACAAAAAACCCCACGACTAGAACCAAAGAATATATTAAGAACCAAAAGCGATTTATTACCAAATTCATCACATTTTAATGAAAAATAAATTAAAAATTAAATTAATGAATTTCCTATAATTACATGATAATAGACACATAGTGATCATCCTATATCATCATCCACATTCTATAGAAATTGAAATACACATTTTAAAATGATGATTTAAAAAATCATATGTGAAATGTATATCTATTTCATAGAATATTATTGAAATTTTAGAATATAAAAACATAGGTTGATAGTAGATGATATATTGAGAGTAATTCCCCTCAATCAATGTTCCAAAACTCTCAATACTCCACAGATCAAATGAATGGATGATCATGAGAGCCAATGAGGGTCTCTTATCCTATATTGGTAAAATAATGGGATCCAAACCGTTATAGGGTTTTCAATAATATCCCCATAAAACTAAAAATCATCCAACATTTATTGTGAATGGAATGTGGATCTATTGGAAATATGATGGGATCCATAAGGATTTTAGTGGCTGAAAAAGGCCCCAATGGTCTGCCCTAGCCTTAAATTGTAATGGATAGTGGTTATTGTCTCTACCAATGAAATTCCATTAGCCCCCATAAGTAATATTTTGGGTTTCAACAATACCCATCAAAACTATTCTGATTTACCCAACACATGGGAACCCACTTCAAACCCATTCCTTATGAAGATCAGTCTCAAAAAATCTATTTAATCACTCAAAATAGGTATTTTAAAATAAATTATATATCTAAATTGAATAATAAAAATTGTATATGGTTTCGAATCATTTGGAAATAATTTCCTATAAATCCAATGACATTATTTGGTACTTGTAATTACAATCTCTCAACAAAAACACTCTTCATCCCTTTGAAATCTCTATGTGCATCTACCTAAAATTAGCTAAGTCACAGATATTTGATGAACATACCAAATACTTACTAAATCACTAGGTATGATATACCCCCACAATGCCCAAACCAGTTAAACATCCAAAAAAATGAACATATCATGATTTAGTCTGTCAAACCAATTTTGTTTTCAAATGATTAATTTTAATAAACATCTAAACTATTGTACCTGGTATTGCACAACACATTCTCATAGGTACCTAGAAATTAAAACTATCTTATCAAATCCAACACCCATGAAATTGAGAAACGAATCAAACCCAAAAAAATGTTATGATAAAATAGTATCTTATGTACTCCTAAATTTATAATTTATTGATATGAAACACCCCTGGTTAGCATCACTTATTACCAACCCTTAGAATTTTGAGCACATGTAGTCATATAAAAAACCTCAAACCTAAGACATAAAACCATCACGGGGAATAAAATTGTTAGACTTGTTGTCTCAGTTTCAAGGGGTATCGAGATTCTATATATAAGTAAACTATACTGGTATATTTAATGAAACAAAAAAAGGCCATCCCTCCAGATCACAATATACATATTATACCCATCCTTCATTGAATGTATTGATAATAAGGTAATATCCCATATTGAACCCCACACATCGAATCACATGATCACAATAGAACATCTTGGATACGTGTATCCTTGTTCAGTATTTCGACCCTAAATACAATCAGTTTAGTTTCTCGATACGAGTCACCGATGAAATATTTCATAATTACATATCAAACAAGATTCAGAAGCTAAAATCCCAATGGTGAACTCCCCAAAAAAAGAATTCCATTAATACTCATCCATGATCATGATTTATCAGGAAATCTAATATTAATCAAAAACTAGCACTTCTAATCTCCACTCATTATATCATAACAATATAAACCTATGATCCAGAACTATTATGTCCTAGTAGACCCATTCCATGAGATACAGTATATTCTATGGTACATTTTTCTACTCCACACTGCCTCTATTACAAAACTATTAGTGGTCCATCACTACAAACATGAGGAAATTCACATATCCTTAAATCAATTATCTCTCCGATTATCACATGACTCTCATGTTTAATCTGACTATGTACCCCACAAGGTTCCTCTAGTGTTTTTGGAATTTCATAGGCACCCAATCTTACACATTTATGGGTGTGACCCTCTTTAATTCACCTTTAAATGGGATAATCTTGTAAAAACATTGAAATCAGACATAATATTTTTTCCAACTAATTCACATATTACCCAATGGCCATATCAATCCCCATTTTAGTTTTCCATCTCTGTTAAATAAAAAATCTCGTTAACCTAAACCAAATTATATTATTACTATAATTAACATATATCATATAGTATTTACTTCATAATAACCCAATTCATATCAATCAATGACACACACAAAACCTAGAACATGTCTTACTTTTCCCAAAGAATAATTTTAAGCCTAATTATAAATACTTTTTCCCCATCTTTGTCTGGATAATGTGTACCACACCTTACCATAGTCACCTTTAACCATGTCAAAAATTGATTATTGTTATACCTTTACATCCATCATCATACGATGGTTTTATTCAAGACATTGGTAAAACTAAGTAATCCTTAGAACCACAATAATAAATAATCCCCAATCAAGGTCCTTTACATAATACATTTGTCTCATTACTGAAAACACCCAAATTTATCCAATATTATATTAAAACGAGTTATTATTAATATTTGTCACAATCCATCATTGTAACCCAACCCCTCGGATCATGATACCTTTACAACATAACTGCCTTATCATATTGATATATGAAAAAACACTAATTCACTTGTCACACATTCCACCAATGAAAATCAAGCCTAAAAATGCATAATAACCCCCAAAAAATTTGATCCTAATCCATACGAAACAATATATCACACATATATATTGAAGATTACTCACTTTTAACTTTAATAAGAGAGTTATAATAAAAGCCCCCATAATTTTACATAACTAAAACTGTTGTTGTTTGAAAACTCATTCCAAAATAGGTGAATGAATCATGTTGTACCTTACATTAAATATCAGATCACCCAATATGGTTCATATATCATTCATCCTATTATCAAAGATATAAAGAGAATACTTTTCATATCATGTATGTCAATAACGTCTTCCATGAAGTTTAAATCATACATCTGAAAGCCTTCATACCTGAGGTATCTATCATACCAAAATAAGAACAATATCATACCTCTTTTATGTGTCATATATATGAAACAAATCATCAAAAAATTATAACAATACACCATGAATATTTGTTCTTAGACAACCCACCTCATGGGAGATAAACTCATATATACAAACCAATTTATGGAAATATATCATAACATAACTCTACTATACTACTATTACTTTATGTACCACTATCCTAACCATAGAAAATCATCAAAATAATAATTTCAATAGTATATAAGTTATATAACACCTAATTCACCACCCAAAAAGATCCCCCAATGCGTCATTTTCAGAAAACAAAAGGTGTACCACATGCCAAAACACTAATCATGGGGTTTCATACACACATGGAGTCCACATACCTAGGCCAAGAACCAACCTAGGGTAATCATCACACCTATAAGATCATCAATTAAATTACCCTCACACAACACATATTATAATATTTTCATCTAATAAAAAATGATTGTTATAAGAAATGTACCTCGCTACCCCATACACACCATACAATATAAGGGTATCATAACACTCGAGCATGACTCAAGCTCGACATAAAAATTATTGGGGTCTGGAATCAAATACATATGATTAAAATAACTAATAATTTAATATATAATTTGTAATCAATACTCATAGTCCAGATATGTAAAGTCATACCAATAATTTGTTTTAGAAAAAACAATATATAACATTTTATTGATACTTTAAACAATTAAACCTTTCTTCATAATAATAAAATTAATCACATGCATGAATAACAATTAATTTGAATCCTAAATACTAAAATGGAGAACGGAATCTTATTTATTTTAATAGAAATCCCTAATAAAATAAAATAAATATCTAAATTAAAACATTATACATTGGAAAATAAAATAAACTATAACTTTAAAAGCCAAAAATTAAATTACTAACTCTCTAAAATTGTGGAATTTAACTCATGAATATTCTTTTTATGAAGAAGAAGAACAAACATATGAGGATCCAACGAGTATTATTTCCATTTAATATATTCTTAATAATGAGTCATAGAAAATAAATCATTGATGTCACTATGTAATTTCCCTATGATGATCACTAACCACATCATTGAATTTATTTTCTATGTCTTTAGAAGATCCTCCACATAATATAGAGGTTATTTACTTGTAGTGAGGGTGATGTAATACAATTTTGGATGATTATACCATCAGTATAAAAATAAAAAATAAAATAAATACTATAGAAATTCCTCTAACATGAATACATTTCAGAGAGTTATGAATAGTGTACACATGTTTCAATAAGTATTTTAGAAATATTATTGTAATATACGAATTCAATATTGTAAAACCTAAGTAGACACTATAATATAAAATCAAAAAAATTAAAAAACAGAGTTCTATAAATGCAAGAATCTAAGGGTAAGCACTAGTTGACAATATAGATTCTAAATAAACGGATGAAAAGAATAATAAAAAACACAAAAAAATTAATAGAATACAAAAATTAAAGATTAAATTGGTGAGGATAATTTCATAAGTGGAAAACAAACATTGAAAATTTTGAGAAAATACAATATATAGAAAACAACGCTCTTATATCAGGTTGAGATAATATATATTTTAAAAGTCAATATATATAGGAATTGGGTTCATTTAATTAATGATGAACTTCACCAAATTATGAATAATTAGAATTTGGTAAATTATTTCAAGGATAGAAAATAAAAACATCATTGAAAAAAATGGGTGTTCAAAAATAGACTTAATAAATATGAAAATGATATTTTAAAAAATGCATAGTTGGTCAATAAATGATATTCCAAAATTTCTAGAATTGGAATAGAGGATATTATATCAGTTTTTTCCAGTTTTAAAATATATTAATTTTATTGTAAATATATGTCTAAAGTGGATTCAAAGTGTATCATATTGATTGTTAATTAGCATAATTCTTTGGTGTTCTAGAGGATGAAGTGTAAAAAAAATATAAATGTGTTTCTTATAAATGAAGATAATATAAAACTGTTTTGTTTGAATTAATCTTGTTATGGGATTAGAATTCACCAAGGGGATTGTATTATGGACAATATCAACACTAAAATAGTTCAGATATCCATGAGGTGAATTTTTATCACCATATATACATTAATATTGAGAATGATAAAAAGTTTTTTGTGGTCATATATGTGGGTTGAATAATAATTAATGGCTTAGTTGATTTATTATAAATGGTATTTATATAATATATAAAGTGAATTTTTGAAATGTCCATGATTATGGAGTAGACAATTTCCTTTTTTCAATAAGTAACTAATTAAGGTTTCGGAAATTAATTGTTTATTCCAAATATTCAAAAAATATATATAGAGTTGTCTTGTAATTGAGGATAAACACTATACATTTCCTTGATGAAGTTTTAAAGTGTTTATAGTTGCAAAAATGTGTAAACAATTTAGAATAAAAATATTTGTTGGTTTCATTAATACAACAAATCCACTTGAATCGAAATTTTATTTTTCACATTCCAATTATAACGATAAAAAATATATCATTAGGAAATCCTTATGCTATCGGTGAAAAGTGTACTTCAATATAATAATAATATTATAAAATTAGTTTTTTTATAATCTTAGATCATAGAAGGGATTATTGGGATATATATATATATAAGTCAGTCAAGTTAATTATATTACTAGAATTCAACAACTTTTGGTTCATTATACCTTTTATGATTGTGTATGTATTACCTTAGTAAGAAGGAACACTTCATTGCACTAACCACTATAGTGGATGAATATACTATGTTCACTCAAGTTTGTACATGACTATTTTGGATATATCAAGATATTTTGTATAACATATTTGAATTCATGTATCAAATTGGAATAAATTTTTATAATTAATTATTTATCAATCTAAGAAATGAACATGTTTGTCACTCAATAAAGAAGAAAAATAAAATAATATATCTCTTTATGAAGATGAAATTTAATAATTGGATGGTGAAATTGGAATATTTTCCTACCAACCATAAATTCATATATATTATGATGAAGGCCTTACCAAAAGTGTTGTTTGAGAAGAATCAGCTAACTATTGGTATACGATCAACCCCAACACTTAGATAGTGTTTCAATGAAATCCACACTCCCATGGCAATGGTGTGGATATATCTAAGTGTTTTATAATTTTTCATTTCTTCTTAAACCCAAAAATAAATGAAATTAAGGTTCATTGATAATGGGTGAGATATATTATTAATTAAATGGGTAGAGTGAACTCAACAACCTATAGAGGATGAGTAATGTTGATGATGCTGATGGTGTCAGAGATCAATTATATGTTATCATTTTGGGAGAAACGACATTTTGGGAGTATAAACCATGATTATTTTGATGAATTTCTTTAGTTGACTAAATATCATAATTAAAAATCATAATTCAAGATGGTTCTAAATAAGGATTGTGTAGATATATATAAATAAACAAATTGATTCACTAAGGATATGTAAATGTTACTATTTTTACTCAAACTAATATTAAATTTTGTGACATTTGATTATGAATTAATTATGTCTATTATTTCTATATATAGATTCAGAGGGTGTAATGTGTTTGAAGAAAAACATGTGCAACTGGGGATCTTAATGTTTTTCTACCAAAAAAATTGGGGGATTGTTTTCAAAAAAATATATAATAATGTGACTTTTAAGTGATTATGAGTTGTATTTGTTGATAAGGGACTATTGAAAATTATTTCATCCTATGAATACATTGAAATATTCTTGAATATTTATTTTTACATATAGATTATGATATTTTGGAGGTTACTTAAAAAATGAAGGAAGATGACGGATTTGTATAGTGTGGAGTTTCATGAAATAATCAATAAAATTGTGAATTATTTTATATAATGGGGAGGATAATAATGAAAATTAGAGAGATTCAAGGAAGTGGGATTTTTTAATAGGTCATTCATGTGTATTTGTTTGAAGCTAAAGATAATAATGGAGACACATTTTTCAAGAGATAAAAATTTTCACAATAGATTAGTGCTACTGATAATAGGATGCTAATATGTAATTAAATCTTTGAATAACAAATATAGAGAAAATTTTAGTGATATATTTTCATGTAATACATTCACAAATTCAATTTGATCAAGAATACATTTTCCTCATCATCAGTTGTGTATATAAAGGAGTCTGTGTTTTGCAAAAAAAGTGGTTGTGTGAACATGAATTAACTGAACATATTTAGTGTACAAGATGTAAGTTGCATGAGACTCATGTGACATGCTAATAATTTATATTTTAATTATTATTTGCTTATGTATATGAATGAATAACTTCACAGGACATCAATTTTTTTGTTATCAATGTTGATTCAAATCATTATAAGTATCTACTGATTGAGTAGTGAGCGTACTTTTGTAGAGAGAGGAGTAGGTTTTCAACATGTCCTTGGACTTTAATAATATGGGATAATGAGTATAATATGAAATTATAATCATGTATTGATATTTATTGAATGAAAATTGTGGTTCCCAAAGATGATTAGAAATTGAGTTTCAGAATAGTGAGTCTACTCAATATATTATACAAATAAATGTGGTTAGTGGATTCGAGAAATTAAACAATTCTATGTTGTATACTATTTATATTAACCCATTTTGGGTGTTGTAAAAAATATATTGTATCTCACTTTTACTTTATTTATTCCAAATTTAATTTGGATCATTAACTGAATGATATATCAAAATCTAGAAAACCAAGAAAACAGTTGATCATTAAATCACTATCCCTGGTAAATGAAAAATAATCACACATAATCCTTCGATGAAAATGACCAATCATTGAATCAAAATCCCACATGAAGGATTTTTCACTACATCAAAATCCTCTGGTGTATGTTCTACCACTACGAAAATCCTAAAGGTGAATAATTTATTACCCTCATCAAAAAAATGTTGATTTATTTTTTTCACTGAATCATTTTCTCATTTGAATGATCTTTCCCGATATCACAATTCTCATGTCGGTGATATACCACCAATATACCAACTAATATGAATGATACATCACAGATAACCAAAACAAGGTTAATTATTCATCCCCTAAAGGACAAAATTATAATTTATTAATAAATAATGAAAATCCTAAAAGATTATAAAATATAAAATCTCTGGTAAATGAGTTACCACCATTGAAATTCGTACAATTTACCTAATTCCATGATAGTATTTGGAAACCCCTAATGTTAACACCTAACACTCCATTGAAAATCCTAACGTTTCACTAAAATATCATTCAATCCCATACCATTATGCAAATCTCAAGATCTACCAAAGGTATGAAAACTCATCATAATAAAGTAAATTTACAAGTATAGATCACAACCTAACCTAAAAAACATGAATTATTATATCCAAATAATATTTAATAATATACTATAAGGATTGAAATATAATCTCAAAACAGGGAACCCTATTATAGTTCAATTTCCATGGTGTGACATACTCTTTAAAAAGTAACATGTCTATATGGGGATACGATTACAACACATAAGATTTATAAGACCAATCATAGTCTAGATAGTTCATGATCATTTCTCTAGATTCTAGGAAAAAACCTTCAATTATGTTTTATTCGTCATCTCATACACATCAATGATAATTCATCAAGTGGAAAACATAACATCATTCCACCAAATCACTCATATACATCACTATAAGTGAGAATCCCTTTCTAACATGCCCTAACACAGTTTACTAATTCCTAAATCATATATGGGAACCCCTGATATCCTAATTCATCTTTTTCCAGGAATCTCATATAGGTAGCATAACTATCAATGGCTATTTAATAATTCAATATAGAAGAATACATATTTTAGTAACCTTAACCAACAATTTATTAATTAATGATAGAAATAAAAAAATCCCAATAGACCGAGAGACCATGTGAACTGGGAAATTAGATACGTATCAAAATAACATGAAATTAGAATATAACTACATTGATTAATACTCTATAACGTGGCCTCAAAATTCCCTTATTTTCTAAAATTACATGGGATAACATGGGGAATACATAAGAAATGGAAGATCTATAGATCATTATAAAATAATATTCTAAGAATGACATTATGAACAAAAAAATTCCTGTCATGTGGAATATCAAGGTTATATAATAAAGTGATAATCATAAACATGAACATAAAATCATCACATATAATGATTACATGATGTAAACATAAGAATTTGGAAATAACAAAAAAACATGCAGTCATTAGATCATGTCAAGGATATCAACAGAGAAATCATTTATTATGGTGATTAGGATAACCACTAAAGAACCATACATGGAATCTAAATATAATGAAAAAAAATTCCAACTGGAATGTAATTATATATAATTTCAGGATAGCCCTTCACTTTCATCTTATGTATATGAATCTGGGTTCCACATATATCACAAAGCATAAGAAAATCATTCATCAACTTCAATAATAAAATTAAAGATTTTGGTTTTCTAAAATGGAATTACTAAATCAATGAATGATACATACATTTTGGTGGATACCATTGAGGGGAAATGTGTTCGTTTATGAATAATACAAATTTTTGGCACTGAAAATCATCAGATAAATATGGTTTCATAACGGATGTACATATTGATTTAAGTGAAGATTAAATGAGATTGAATAGTTTTATATAATTACATGAAAATTATAAGGATAGTAAATATATGTATAAAACTAAATTAAATCATGACCATTTAGAAATAAAAATTCTTAGTTATAATATCATGGATTTGGATGCCACTCAAAGGTTCCCCATACCTGGTTGAGCACATGGCCTCAAGCGCATCTCCCCAAATGCCAGAGGCTGGTCACTAGAAGCGATGGCCTAGGAGTGATAGTGGGGAGACTATGCCCTCTTTGGAAGAGAATAAATCTACTAAATACATTAATAAGTCAACTATGGAAGCTGTAGTACCATATAGAAGAAGTAACCAGCTGAAGAAAGGTTAAATAAATAACCAGATGTCATATCATACAAAATATGTAACACCCCAAGCTTCCACAGTGCATTTCCCTTTGAATAATGAAATAGCTTTCATTGTGCGCAACTTTGAGATTCAAACCCACCACAACCCATCAAGATAAATGTTATGAATAGTAATACCCTTTGTGAAAATTTTAAAAATACTTTATTCAAAATGCACTTCATTTTTGGATTTGGAATATCAAAATTAGCTTACGGTGAATTTTTGATATTTTTTCTGAAAACATTCAATTTCTGATGAATAGTGAAAAACACATAGTGGTTGTGTAAAACCGCCTTTTAATTTAAATAATTATTTATTTTATTTATATTTATTTTAGGTAAAAATATATAGATAATACGTATATATGTTCAATGCAATTCATTGGAGTCATTTTATAATAAGTTTATATTTATACAAATTTTATTGAACTTTTTACCGTCTTTTATCCAAATTGTAGGAGTATTTGTAAATTTGAATACAACATAATTTTACTGCTCCTATGAGTTGAATTTCAAAAATATGAGAGTCACGGATAATATTAGTAAGTAAAATGTGGTTTAATAAGATGGATTTTTTTTGCTAAATTGTAACTTCTGACCTTTATTTACTATAGTTAAAAGTATATTGGTTAATTAAAGGTAAAAATGATTTCATAATTACCCTAAAACATGTACTAATTCTATTGGATAAGTATAATTAGACCAATAACAATTTTAGAAATAAAATATGATTCTCTTTGGTCCACGTGGAATAGATTAGGGCATTTATTATTAATTTATTTAAAGAAGTGTTAAAAGAGTTAAATTCAATGTAGAATAACTAAACCATATTTAATATAGGATCACACACAATATAAATTAAAATATAAATATTCATTATAAATATAAAATGATTTCCAACATAATGGTATTTTATTTATAATTTTTATACATAAAATAATTTAATTTATTTATGACACAATGATGATGTAGTAATTGCTTTATTAATGAAATATTAAAATAAATGATATTATAAATATCCAAATAAAAGTAAATTGGGACTTATGATGAACTGAACTAATTTATATATGTTAATATGAAATATCTGGGTTAGTTAAATAAATTTTATTCGAAGTAATAAAGTATTTATGGATTTAAAAAAATTCAAATACTAAATAGTGTCAAAATTGAAATAATTGAGTTTTTAAAACAAATACTATATTATTAATTGATATAATATTCCAAAAATCTTAGTTTTTTCCAAAGGACTTAGATAAGGTTATATATATTAATAATGAACCACTAGGGGTTCTCTTGTTAGTTTATAGTATGTTTATTACCCATATAATATAAACATACAAGGGGACATGGTAAATGTAAAACTATTAAACTAAGAGTTAAATCTAAAAGATAAGGTTAATATAGTGACCTAAACCTGTATAAACCCTTTTTATTGAGTGTTTTCGAACCATCCACACCTTAACCTCAAAATAAATTATTTTGGAGACATTAGAAACCGAAAATAATTTTATTATAAAATAATATTTCATCCTTATTCTAAAGTGACACTCACCTCTTTTATAAAAGGGACATTCCCCTTCTCTTACTTTCACACCTCCAAAGCCATTAGTCTCAGCCAGGCCCCACCAAAATATCCTCTAAAATTTCATAACATCAACCTAGAGTCATTACCTATATCCAAAATCAAACCTAAGGATCCCTTTTGATCAACTCAAAAGGAAACACCCGAAGTAGAGGTAAGAGTTTCACCACCCTATTTCAAGTTCTTTTCTTATTCCACTTACTCTTTCTTTGTTTTCCCCCATAACAAAATAATAAATTCAGTACCTTATACATACATTAATGTTATTATAAATATGTTAAAACCATATTCATTATTCTATCCATCCTTCAAATGACAAAGTCACCATACGTGTGTACATACGGCTTACCGTCTCCACATCGTGATGTAGTTTGTTATTCAAACACTTCATTATTTGGATTGGTATAATAATGAGTATAACTGATTTAAATAATAAATATAACATGTTAATTATTATTTATATATGATATAAAATCCAATTAAATATGATTTCTCCATCAATATAATGATATTATTGCTCGTGCGTACGTATGGATTACCGTCTTCACGAACGCGATGAGATTCATTCCCCATCTTAATAATTCAAGAATAATTTTAATTTTATGATTCAAAATAATGTTTATTAACATAATATAATTCTGTATATGAATCAAATACATCTTATTAATAACATACAGGGCCTACATGACCAAGCATATAGGAGAAAATGAATCAGTTAACACCAAAAATGATGATACTACTAAAATATTACTAACAAAGCAATATTATAAGATCATATTTGAAATCATATTTACATATATGGTTCTGATATAATTTAATAACAATGATTTTAATATTATACAGGAGTTTAACTTACCCTTGAACAAGGAAAATGTACAAGGTAAGGGTTAATTTCACAATCTCTTTATTATCCGAGGTTGTTTTTATGTATGTATCTACTAGGCCCCGTTTATCATCCACATCTGTGTTTTCATAAAAATGTAATTCAAAACATATATAATATTTAATATAATATTGTTTAAAGACATTTATACTCTTATTTGATCATATATGTTTTGAAAGGAATCATTCCATCATTTTTCAAACAATGTACTTTATGACCTTTCGACAAAATTAATGTAAGAATGTCTTTTTTTAACTTATATGGAAGGTGCGGCTATTTTCTACCGTTATAACATTGTCAAAGATTACCATAAATGATTATAAGAATATTTTAAAAATAATTTTTTTCTTTTATAATTATATGACTTTTAAATGACTTCAAAGTAGAAAGAGATATTTCTCTAAAAAAGTTTTGATTTCATCTATGTCAACATTCTTTAATGGATTTTAAGCTTGTTTAAAGTTAATATATTATGATAAAAAACTTCCATATTTTATTGTAGGTTTTGTGATATGTTTGACTATGTATATGTTATTTTTACCCCATTCATGGTTTATGGATAATGTATTGACATTTTTTAGGCTATATTTAATACAAATGTTTATGATTGGTTTAAACATTTTCATATGAGGAATGAATTTCTCTTAGTAAGTGAATATTGGAGCCTGATATAGCTCCTCAATGTGTCGGTAGGTCTCATGATAAAACTAGTGTCTTGGAACAATGCCCTGACAAAATCTTAATTGTTGTTTTGGCACAAGGCCTTGACTATGTGGTTTGGAAATCTGGCATTATGCATTCCATCATTATAAAATTTGAAATAGATATTGCATGTGATTATTCAACTAGTGAAATATCCTTATGAATATGTAAATGGAATTATTTTATTTTATCTTTGCTATATTATGATGAAGTTTATTTTTAAAAGTATTTTGTTTTAGTCTTATACATTTCCTTAAATGTTTATTATTATTTATGAAATTTTCTACTATATTGTTATCCTATCTGAGCATCTCGACTCACCCCTTTCTATATATTATTTTTCCCAGGATGTGAATAGTATTTTTTTAGTTGACCTGTAGGGATAAGATAAGGATATAAGTGTGTTCAAAAAGGGAAAAAACGATGTTAGTTTTTTATTTCATGATCTAATTTAAAACATATGAATGTATGTAGTAGTTCCAAGGGTACTAAACTGATCGGTCTTTGAAAATATGATTCTTTATATCATGCCAATTTTATGTAATAATGCACCGACTTTGGGTAACTATGTTCGGGGTGTTAAAGTTGATATCAAAGGAAGTTTATTACAAAACATGGAAGCTTGATTTAGAAAAACTCTAATTAGAGAACATTACCCTAAGATAGACTTCGAGGATTAGTATAGAAGAACATCCTAGAATTTTGGTATTGTATAGATTTTGTGAGTTTTCTAATAAATACATCCATTCTTGGATACGAGTAGCTAGAGGCGGCTCTGGAACAAAATTACATAGGGGAAAAACCTGAAAACACCGCATTGAGCTAGACTCGAACGGGAACTAGTACTCAAAAACAAGACATGCTACACTCTTGGTTCTGAAACTCCTTGGGGATATGCTTAGGATAATTCCCATATTATTTAAAAAAATTATGAAGGATTTATAAGTATATACTTCCTCAAAGAAATCATTTTTATGATTATGGATTATATCCATAAACTGTTCAATTTATGTTATGTGTTTTACATGATCGAAATTATGTATTGCGGTTCATAAACTAATCACTTATATGCTATTTATTATAAATGAAACCTTTTGGAAAGAATGGAAACCATATCAATGAACGTAATCCATGTTGGTATTTCCTTCCTACTCAAGATAATTATAGTGGAGCTGGTGATGCAACTGGTGTTGATCAACTTATCACCATACTGGTACAACTCAAACAGGTTATGAAAAATAATCTTACCCATATGAAGCACCCTAATCCACAATGTGGAGGATTAATGTTAGACTGATTAATGAGGAAACAACCACCAACATTCAATGGGACTAAAAATCCATTTGTATATGAGCAATGGATAACTACCTTAGAAAAACTATTTCATGCATTGGAGAGTAGCGAAAGGGAAAAAGTTATCATGGCAGTTTATAACCTCATGGGAGATGTAGATCAATTGTGGTCATTGATTCAATACAAAAAGAAAGATGATGAAGTTTCAAATATGGAATGGAGGGAGTGTAAGATATTATCATAGAAAAATATTTTCGTCGTGACCATCAAGCAGATATAGAAAGTCAATTTTTGAGTCTGAGACAAAAGAGGGATGAGAATGTTGCAAAGTATGACGCTAAATTAACAATTTTAGAAAGGCATGAAGAATATTATATATGTAACATAAGGAGTAAGATTGATAGATTATTTTATGGGTTAAAACTATATCTCCATTGATCAGTAGTCTCAAAATCCTTCTCATCACACAAATTTATTGTCTAATGCACTATCAGGACAGAAATGGAATTCTCTAAGTCTTATTATATTAAAGAAAATAAAGTGAAAAAGTGATCCGCTGAAGACTGTGTAAATAGAAATTATGGGATGAAGGGAAAAATTGAATATTCATCCTATTGTAAATGTAGGAAGAAACAACCTGGTACTTGCTCGAAGGGAATGGGAGTCTGCTACAAGTGTAGTGAAAAGGCCACCAAACTCATGATTGCAAGGGGAAGAAAGAGGCTATCAAAGTTTAATGCTACAATTGTATGGAAAATGGGAATTATGAAAACGAATGTCGTAAGCACCAAGGAGACTTACCCCAGAAAATGGCAAGGTAAAAAGGCTAAGCTTATTCGATCACTACTGCTGAGTTTGATGCTCTGAAAGACAAGGTGGCAGGTAATTTATTGATTTCATAAAGTTTAGCCAATGCCTTATTGGATTCTGGATCATCACATTGTTTCATATCTTCCCAGATTTCTAGGAAAATTAGATATTTTCAATTTTACATAACAAGAGTTGTCAGTCAAAACACATAAGGGATGTATCATCGCAACTATGTTTTCTAAATCAGTTCCCATTAGGGCATATAAATGTTATTTATCTGCTGATCTCATCGTCATACCCATGATTGACTTTGATATAATCCTCGGAATGGATTGGATTTCGGACCACGATGCGAAAAATTATTCTATGCAGAATGAGGTTACAATTTTCGATGATGATAAAGAGTACCTTTTCTTTAGAGTTGAAACATCACCACCCGATTGTTATATAGATCCACCCCCATTAGCGCTACTGAATTCAATTATTTTTGAAGAAGATAATGAAATAACTATGGGTGAGGGAAAGGATTTTCAAATAGAGGATTTACCTATTGTGTAATAATATGTTGATGTGTATTTATATAATTTACCTAGACATCCTCTGGAGTGGGAAATTGAGTTTTCTATTGATTTAATTCCTGGTTCGAGGCACATATTGAAGAACCCTTATAGAATGGCCAGTGTGGAATTAGTGGAACTAAATAAACAACTAGAGGAATTGAGTAATAAGGGATATATTCTCCCTAGTGTTTCTCCATGGGGAACCCCTATCCTTTTTATTAATAAGAAATACAGATCTATGAGGTTGTGTATTGACTATAGGGAGATCAATGCTATAACAATAAAGAACAAGTATCCCCTGCCTCGCATTGATGATTTATTGATCAAAATCATGGAGCTCAATATGTTTCAAAGATTTACCTTCGATCTGGATATCATTAGTTGTTTGTGAAGAATGAAGACATTTTGAAACCCACATTTCATACCATGTACGCGCATTACGAATTGAAAGTAATGCCTTTTGGATTGACTAATGAACCGTCTTTTTTCATTGATCTAATTAACATAGTTATCAAGGTATATATTGATGACTTTTTAGTGGTATTTATTGATGATATCTTGGTATACTCCAAAAGCTACAAATATCATGAAAATCACTTGTGTGTTGTCCTAAGAACTCTTAGAAGAAATGAATTATATGGGAAGTTTAAAAAATGTGAATTATATCTTCAAGAGAATTCTTTTTGTGGACATATTGTCTCTAAGGATGGAATATTTGTTGATCCTTCTATGAAAAAGCCTATCCAAGTATGTCCAGCACCAACGAGTATAACTGAGGTACACAGTTTTATTGGTTTAGCAGGTTATTATCGGCGTTTTGTCTAGAATTTTGCTCGATTGGAAAACCCATTAACCAAGCTCACATGTAAAGGGGTTAATTTTTTTTTAAAAAGAGTGTGAATAATGTTTTGAAGAACTGAAGAGAAGATTATTTAATTCTCCTATCTTGACAATACCATCGGGGAATAATGGGTTTGTTATTTATTGTGATGCTTCAAAGAAATGACTTGTTTGTTTCCTTATGCAGAATGATAGAGTTATTGCCTATTAATCATGATAGCTAAAAATTCATGACCAAAAATTCCCACTCATGATCTTCAGTTATCAGCTGTAATATTTTCTTTGAAGATATGTATACACTATCTGTATGGTAAAAATGTGAGATATATACTGCTCACAAGAGTTAGATTTATATTTTCTCATAAGAAAAACTCGACATGAAGCAAAGGCGATGGATTGAACTACTCAAGGATTATGATTGGACTATACACTACCACCCAAGGAAGGAATATAAGGTGGTAGATGCTTTGAGTAGAAAATATCATAGATTTTTGAAGAAGATGACAGTTGAAAATGGATCCTATTTTCATGGATCTAGTAAAGATGGATATGGGAATTAACATGGAAGGTGAAGAATCAATACTTTTCCAAATGTTTTCCCATCAATCTTTACTAGAAAGGATAAAGAGTTCTCAGACTAGTGATGAGGAGTTTCAAAAAAAGATTAAAGCTATGAATGATGGCAGATTGAGTGACTTCATATATCAAGATGGAATTTTGAAATTTGGGAATTGAATGTGTGTTCTTAACATACTTAAATTAAAAAGGGAATTGTCGGATTGTTCTCATAGATCCAATTTCTCTATACACCATGGGAGCACCAAGATGTATAAATATTTGAAGGAACATTTTTGGTGGGACAACATGAAGAGGGAGATTGCTGACTTTTTGTCAAGATGTATGGTTTGTCAACAAGTGAAAGCTGGAAGGAAATAGCCTGGAGGAGTCATGAAACCTATTTCCATACCTGAGTTGAAATGGGATAATATTACAATGGACTTTGTCATTGGGATACAAAAGACTCGTAGAAGGAATGATGCAATATGAGTTATTTTTTATCATCTTACCAAGTCAACACATTTTCTTTCTATAAGAGAAGATTTACCACTTTATGTCTGGAAAGACTATATATTAATAAAGTTGTAAGACTACATGGAGTACCTCGATCGATTGATTCGGATTTTGATCCCTATTTTACATCAAGTTTCTAGAAAAGTATTCAGAAGGACCTAGATACTTGAAATTATTTGAGCACTGACTAGCACCCTCAAAACGACGGATAGTTAGAACAGACTATTAAAACCTTATAATACCTGATGAGATCTTCCTCAATTGACATTAAGGTATGTGGGATCAATATTTACCTCTGGTAGAATTTTCATATTACAATAGCTTCCATTCAAGTATTCATATTACATCATATGAAGTGTTATATAGAAAGAGATGTTGCACACCATCTTGTTGAGATGATGTTGGTGAAAAAAAACTCGTAGACCTAGAACATGTTAAGGAAATAATAGAATAGGTGAAGATTATTCAAATGCACATCAAGGAAGATCAAAGTAGGAAAAAGAGATAGATCGATAACCGAAAGAAGGATTTGGAATTTCAAGTAGGAGACCGTGTTTTCTTGAAGGTATCTCCATGGAAGGGTGTTATACGTTTCGGTAAGAAGGGTAAATTGAGTCCCAGGTACATTAGACCTTTTGAAATTCTAGAACAAATTGAGTTTGTATCATACCATTTGTTAATGCCTCCACTTCTCCCCAAAGTTCACAATGTGTTCCATGCATCATTGTTGAGAAAATACATGCCTAACCCAACGCATGTACTCACCGATGAGTAAATTGAATTGGAAACAGATCTGTATTATTGTGAAGAGCCTATCAGGATTCTTGATACAAGAGAACAAGTTCTGAGAAATCGGACCACTCTTCTAGTAAAAGTTCAATGTATAGACCATAAGATGGAAGTGGCAACGTGGGAACCTGAGGAACTTATAATGAAGAACCACCTGAATCATTTTATGCTGTAATTTTATATAATTTTGGAAGAAGAAATTATTTTAAGGAGGAGATAATGTAACACCCCAAGCTTCCACAGTATGTTTCCCTTTGAATAATGCAATAGCTTGCATTGTACGCAACTTCGAGGTTCAAACACATCACAACTAATCAAACTAGTTGTTATGAATAGTAATACCCAATTTTAAAATTTTATAAATTTTATCATTCAAAATGAAATTAATTTTTGAATTTGGAATATCAAAATTAGCTTAGGGTGAATTTTTTGTATTTTTCTGAAAACATTAAATTTTTTATGAATAGTGAAAAACACAGAGTTATTGTTTAAAACCAAATTTTTATTTAAATAATTAATTATTTTATTTAAATTTGTTTTAGGTCAAAATTGATATATAATACCTATATAAGTTTAATTTAATTTATTGGAGTCATTTTATAATAATTTTAGATATATAATAAATTTATTGAACTTTTTACTGTCTTTACCCACCTCCTAAGAGCATTTACAAATTTGCATAAAACATATTTTTACTATTTTTGTGAGTTAAATTTCAAAAATCCAAGAAACACGGTTAATATCAGTAAGTAAAATGCTGTTCAACAAGATGAAAATAATTTTTGATGAATTGCAACTTTTGACTTTTATTTACCACAATTAAAAGTAAATTGGGTAATTAATGGTAAAAATGATATCATAATTACCGTAACACATGTACAAATTGTATTGGATAAGTATAATTAGACCAAAAATAACCTTATGAATAAAATACGATCCTCTTTGGTCCACATTAGTGAGATTATAAAATTTAGTATTATTTTATTTAAAGAAGAGTTAAAAGAGTTAAATTCAATGCCTAATAACTAAACAATTTTTAATATAGGGTTATACACTATATAAATTTTACTATAAATATTACATAGAAATAAAAAATTATTTCCAAAATAGTTGTATTTTATTTATAATTTTTACACATTATATAATTTAATTTATTTATGGCACAATGATGATGCAGTATTTACCTTATTAATGAAATATTAAAAAAATTGATAATATAAATACCCAAATAAATGTAAATTGATACATATAATGAATTAAAATTATTTTATAGGTTAATAAATCATGTTTTCATTTGTTAATTAAATTTTATTCAAAGTGATAAAGTTTTTATGGCTTTCAAAAAAATAAAATACTCAATAGTGTAAAAATTGACATAATTGAGTTTTTAAAACAAATATTGTATTATTAATTGATATAATATTCCTAAAAATATAATGATCAGAAAAAGAACATAGATAATGTTATATATATTAATAATGATCCACTTGGGGTTCCCTTGTCAATTTATAGTATGTTTATTAACCATATAATATAAAAATTGAAAGAGACATGGTAAATGTCATACTATTTAACTAGGTGTAAAATCTAATAGACAAGGTTAATATAGTGACCTAAACCCATCTAAAACCTATTTGTTGTCATTTTTTCGACCCATACTCATCTTATCATCGAAATAAATCATTTTAAAGCCATTTGATACAAAAAAATGAGTTTATTATAAAATAATATTTCATGCTTTTCCTAAAGTGACCCTCACCTCTCTTATAAAAGGCAATTTCCCCTTCTCTTAATTTCACATCTCCAAATCCATTTTTCCAAACCAACCCCTACCAATTATCTTCCAAAATTCCATCACTTTGACCTAGAGGCCTTACTTTTATCAGAGATCCAACCTAACGAGCCCTTTTGATCAACTCAAAAGGAAACACCCAAAGTAGAGGTAATAATTTCACCACCGTCTTTCAAGATCATTTCTTCTTCCACTTCCTATTTTTTTTGTTTTTTTCATACCAAAATAATAAATATAGTACCTCCTATATACTATGATGTTATTATAAATATGGTACAACCATATTCATTATTCTATCCATCCTACAAATGACAAAGTCGCCATACGTTCGTACGTACGGCTTACCGTCTCCACATCGTGGTGTAGTTTGTTATACAAACACTTCCTTATTTGGATGGGCATAATAATGAAGATAACGGATGAAATTAATAAATATAAAATTCTAATGATTCTGTATATATGATATATCATCCAATTACATATGATTTCTCACTCAATATAATTATATTGTCGCTCATGCGTACGTACAGATTACCATCTTCACAAACGCGATGTGATTCATTTTCCATCGTAATCATTCAAGAATAATTTTTATTTTATAATTCAAAATAATGATTATGAACATAATATCATTCTGTATATGAATAAAACATATCATATTCATACGAAACATGGTTTATGTAACCAAGCATATAAAGGAAAATGAAACAGTTAATATCCAAAACGGTTATACTACTAAAATATTATTAATGAAGAAATATTAGTAGATCATATATGATATCATATTAACGTATATGGTTATTTTATAATTTAATAAAAATGATTTATCTATTATATAGGAGGTTAATTTACCCTTGACCAAGGAAAAGTGCCACACCCTGACTGATGCTTATTTTTAATTTATTTAATTTGGGTCTTACTTTTGGAGCTGTGGTTTGAACCGGTTGTAATTTGGAAGAAATTGAGATCTTATACGGGCGCATGACCATACGCGCGACCGCAATCGAGCACGCGACCGTGTGTGTTGTCTCACCTCAATCAATAAAGATATTATCATTTTTGTTAGTTTTATCATTTTAGTTTTATCATTAGTATTGTTATTATTTATGTTAATATTTCAAAATAGGTTGTTATTATTATTATTTTTATTATTTCAATTAATATTTTAATTAGGTTATAATTTTTATTAAATAATTAATATTACTATAAGATTATTATTGTCGCTTTCTTGTTTTTATTATTATTTCTAGTTATTTTTATTCATTATTTCTTTTATTCTCCTCTTTAATACTAATTTTATTTCCTTTTTATTTTTTATTTTTTTATTTTTTTTATTTTCCCCTCTTTTATTTTTCCCTCCCTATATTTATTTCCTTTACCCTCACTCTTGCGCTTCTCCCCTCCACACGTGGACCCCCCACTCTCCCCTATTAACCCTACCTGCGCCGCTATGCCCCTCCCCTTGACATCCTCCAGTGGAAGCCTCCTACAACACGACATCCTTCGGCATGGCCTCCTTCAGCGCGGCGTCCTTCGGCACGACCTCCTCCGGCGCGGACCACCCCTCTTGTTCGCTCCTCCCTAGACCAGCTACCATCTAACCAGCACACCACATCCCTACTAACCACCAACCACGCGCACGACCTCCCTTGCGCCACCTCCATCTGGCCAAACCACCCGGATAACCAACCCAATGAGTCGCACCCCTCCTACTCCTATCCAGCGGTGCCTCTTTGTCCAGAATCCCCTTGTGCACGCGACCCCCAACATGGAAACCTCCTTGTCACACTCAACCAACCACCTAAAACCCCTTCCTCAAGTGTGTTCCACTTAGATGGGTTGTTTTCTTCTACTAGTAGAATTGAAAATTATGGCTTTATGTTTTTAGTGTCCAATTGTGATGAATTTGGTTTGGTGTCTTGTTTTTAGCTTCCAATATGAGGATGTTGTGGTACGGTTGTCATGCGGTAGAGTTTTCACACCGTGTTTGTGAAATTTTGATACTGAAGGTATGTATTTCCACATATACATGTTGTTTGATGAATTAATTTTCTTGTTTCATTAATTTATCATGTTCCTTAATTTATTTTCATAGAAATAATGTTTTATGTAAATTTTATGTGCAATGTGATGTGAAAATTGAAGTATAATTGAAGAGTGTTTGTGGTTTTGACTTTAGTTGCACTAAGATATATATATATATATATATGTATTCCTTTTATGTACACACTTTCGATGTTTAGAATAATTTGATCTATATGAAATTTCCTAAAGATGAGTATTTCATGTGAAAGTTTGTTATTTACTATGTGAAAAGATTTTTGTGTTGATTGTAAATAATTTATAAGTTCTTTGAATAATTTATTAATTATTTTCCATGCTGCGAATATTGTTCTACTGGAGGGTTGGGTGCATTTTATTTTTCTAGTAGTGTTTTTATGTGTTCCGTGTGAAACTTTTCTATGGAAAAACCCAAGATTAATAGTTTATCAGTGTTTTTTTACTATGAAGTTCATCTATTAAAATGTTTGTAGGTTTTCTTTGGTGTTTTAATGTTGCGTCTTGGTGCGTTAGGTTTTAGAAATGATTTTTTGGGTGTGTTTTGGGTGTAAACTTTTGATATGCTATTTTGAAATGTTTTATAAAATGTTTAAGTGTTTAATAATTTTATTTAATTATATGTTTAGTGGGGGGCCATGCCTTAGAGGTTTGAGTCGTCAGCAAAAAATACCTACATATACGTATATGCACATACACGAAGTGGTCTTGGGATTCCTTTGTCAGATGCTTCATGATTTGAGGTGGGTTTCCTACACCTTTACCTTTAATTAGAGTTTCCAATTTTTCTTGATGTTTGTTTATAATTATTTCCTTAGTTTTAAATGAAATTCATATTCACTATACATATATATGGTTATGGTAATTAAAAAGTGGTCTCCTGTTTATTCGAACAAGAAATTGTTATTTCCAAAAAGTGTGTGGTATTTTCATTGAATTTGTTATGAAATTGTAACAAAATGTTTGACTTTTGAAGGGGTTCCAATGTGATTTTCAAAATGGGTTTTGGTGTGAAAACAGGATTAAAAGAAGTTTTGATATCATAAAAATGATTACTTCATTGTAGGTTTCATTTTGTGTTTGTTTTAAAAATAAACTACCTTCATTTGTCCAAAATAATGAATACACCTTGTGAAGTGATGAGGCCCGTTTGGCACTTTGAGTTTGTTTTGCGAAAATAGAAAACTTCACCTGAGACATTACCCTAGTTGGAGAAATGTGATGTAAGTGTTTATGTGTGGTTTGAGATATGAACCTGGTAAATGGGATTTTGTATTTTGGTGTGACAGATAGAAAAAGGGGGATGAGCCCAAGGGGGAGATCAGTGGTGTGAGGGTGGGTGTGTTTTTGAATAAAGAGAATTATGTGCTCATGTATGTTAGTTTTGTGAATACTCACCACCACATGAAACAGAGAATAATGGGAAACCTGGGTATCTAGGTGGGTGAACTAGGACTCATGGGCCAGTGTTTTGGAGGTGACTTGACTTGGTTTCACTACAGGATTGACGATTGAAACACTAACTAAACATATGAATGATTGTGGTTCGGGGTCTTCTAAGACATGTTTTCTGAGTTTCGTGTTCATTTAAGCCACATTTTCTGTGGGCCATGTTATTTTAAGCCACATTTTACCTAGACACGATGATCCTAGGCCCCCAACTAACACTAGGTGCTTAGGGACTTCCCATGGTGCTTGTGATACACTTTTAAATTCAATTGTTTCATGCTTGTTCCCACTTTTTGGAAACCCATATTTGAATCTAAATTGGTCTCTTTAAATTCTGAAATGTTAATGAATGCTCAAAACCTATTTTGAAAAGGGAAGATAAAGGTTTTTCTTGGAAATTCAAGTTTTTTATTTGTGTTTAAAGAGTGGAGAACATTATTTTATTATCCTTTATTTTCAAACTAGCATGATTTGGATTTCTTATAAAAGGTAGTGGCATAGGGAATTGTTTTATTTTGGCTTTCCAACTTAGCATCTTAATGATCATTCCTACTTTATATTTTCAGTCTCAAGTTCTTGTTTTGGATATCTCTTTTAGTGAGCTTCTTTTTGTGTTTGGTGGAGACCCATGAGGTCACTTGGTTGTATTTTTAACTTTCCATTCTTGTTCTATTTTCAATTACAAGTATTTTAATACCTTTATTAGTTTAATTCGATTGTTTATATGTTATGGTCTTGGCTAAATCATTCCCAACTGCCTCATTGTGGTGCCTGGCACTAGTTTCCAGCCCATGGGGATTGGGAACGCCCTTCGGGCCATGTCATGGACCGGGTCGGGAGCTATGTTGGATGACGACCAGGCCTGGTTCGTGACAATAAGTACAAGGTAAGGGTTAATTTCACAATCTCTTTATTATTAGAGGTTATTTTTACATAAGTATCTACTGGGACCCCATTATCATCCACATCCGTGTTTTCATAAAAATATAATTCAAAACATTTATAATATTTACTAGACTATGGGTCAAATCTTTTATACCCTTATTTGACCATATATGTTTTGAAAGGAATATTTTTGTCCCTTTTCAAACAAGGTACATTATGACCTTTTTTATAAAATTAAAGTAAGAATGTATTTTTTTAAGATATACAGTGGGTGCGACTATTTTCAACTGTTATAATATTGTCAAAGCATCCCATACAAGATTATAAGAATATTTTCAAAATAAATGTTTTATTTTATAATTATATGAATTTTAACTGATTTCAAAATAGAAAGGGATACTTATCTAAATATGTTTTGATTTCATCTATTTCAAAATGCATTAATGGATTTCTAGCTTGTTTGAAGTTGATTTATTATGATAAAATAAATCAAAATTGTATTAAAGGTTTTGTGTTATGTTAGACTGTGGATGTGTTATTTTTACACCATTCATGGTTTATATATAATTTAATGACATTTTGTATGCTATTTTTAATACAAATGTTTTTCTGATGTTTAAAACTTTTCATATGAGGAATGCATTGGACATAGTAAGTGATGGGTGGAGCTCGCTATAGCTCCTCAATTAATTGGTAGGTCTCATGAGACAAAATAGTGTCTTGAAATAAGGCCTTAACAAAATCTTATTTGTAGTCTTGGAACAAGGCATTGACTATGTGGTTATGAAGTCTACCATTATGCATTCCATCATTTTGAAAGTGGCTATTGATATTTCATGTGATTAATCGAATAGTATAATATCCATGTGAATAAGTAAATGGAATTATTTGATTTTATCTTTGCCATATTATGTGGAAGTTTGAGTTTAAAAGGCTTTTGTTTTAGTCTTATACATTGCCTTACATGATTATTCTTATTTATGAATGATTCTGCTTTATTTTTATCCTTACAGAACATATGTGCTCACCCCTTTCTATGTTTTATTTTTTCAGGGATGTGAAGAATTATTTTATGGATGACCTATAGGGATATGCTAAGGATATAATTTTCTGAAAAAGGGGTCCAATTTTTTTTAATGTTTTTATTTCAAGATGCAATGTTAAACTTATGAATGTATCTAGTACTTCCATGTATACTAAGCTGATCGGTCTTTCGGTACATGATTATTTTTATTATACCAATGTTATGTAATAATGAACTAACTCTAGGTAACTAGTGTTGGGGCATTAAAAAATATGATTTTTATTGTTATTTGTTCTATGAAAATATCCAGAAAAGCTCACACTGTAGTAATACATGATATATATACCAAAAGTTCAAAGAAGAAAAAATGAAAATCAGAATCATTGTAATTCATTCTCTCATGATTCTAAAAATCATATCAAGTACCTCTACAAGGAATGTTTCCCTTATCTACACATGAAACAATATAATCTACATGGGACAAAAAAACATGACCCGAAGAGGGTATGACACTAAATCCCATTAAAAAACAACCCATGATCTGTAACAATCTATATATGAATATATATAATAGGCAGTGTACCATAATTAACGTAGGAAGTTAGGAAGTACTCAAAATTAAACATTCCTACAAGAACTATTTTCTATTCAAATTCATTGTTTGTTACATAACAACTAAATTACATTTAATTATATAAGATTGAGAATTTTCCAAGGCCCGTCAATCCCTTTATAATAGTAAGAATATCAGATGTCTCATCAGATCATATAAACAATTATAATAGAATAACAAATCCAAGATTGTTCTTTGGATTGGCCGACGCATCATAAGTCTTTTAATTTCAATATTCAATTTATAAATTTAGTTTTTCTATGAAACTTCTAATTTGGAATTCATGCCTCACACCTGGTTCAAATGCACCTACATATGACGATCTTGTATGTATGATCCTCTCAGGAACCTAGTCTCACTCTAGGTGTGGTGTGATTATATGTGTAATGAGCTATACTTGGATCCTTTAAATAAGACACAAATATCACCCAGGCCATATAAATAGTTCTGATAGAACTATCCAATGGTATACCTTATTACATGATTTGTTTGGCCTTTAAATAAAGCCTTCAGGAACCAGTCCACTACATCCGTGGTTCACTCATGTAATAAACAAAAACCCCATTTTTTTCATCCATGGAATACCTTAATGAATCCCTGGGTCACCCAATTTATAAGGTTAAATAGTCACATAAAATCCTCAATATCATTCAAATATGAATCCCTCATTTTCCCATTTCAATTTACCCTTCTAACATTTAAGATTCAAATAAATAGTTCATTAGTCTTGCAATATTCAAAACCAAAGGAATCCAATATAATATAAGGCATAGAAAACTATCATATGGCTTGGCCTATCAATTAATCACATGGACCGAATTCTCATAACAAGAAACACATGTAAATTAAACTATAAATGGATTTAAAAATGATAACTCATGTGGGGAAAATTCACATAATAAGAAACATGTATAAATTATACTATTACATGGCTTTAACATTAATAAACTCATGTGATAAATTCATATAACTAGCCTATAATGTATTTTAAACTATCACAAGGAATATATATCAATTATATCATGTGTGAAATGTATTCATCTAAAAATTTTCATTTTAAACAACCCTTAAAGGGAAAAAAATGCATTCTTCTAGGACAAATGGCCATAAACGGTCATATAAGAAAAAACAGATGTGGTGGCTCTAAATCAAGGTACAATCCCTAATTTATTCTATAAAACACTAATTAGATTACCTAAACATAAATAAAATACAACATGGGTAAATTATAAATCACGAAACACCTGAAAAATTGGTGTGCGACACTCCGACATATATAAACATCTTGATAATAACTGAAAGGCATGAGTCCAACTACCTCATACTTGTAATACTATCCTCATCTAGCATCAGCCTCCACATAATCCTATAAGATCTAGAAAACATACATAAATTCTAAAACCTAGATAAATAGTTCAACATAATAATTCATGAAAAAGGACTCAATAGTAATTGAGAACTCACCAAAGGGTTTCCAATGCATTAGACTATGTTCAAATCAAAGTTTAGATGAAGAATCAAGACATAATTCTTCTTTCAGTACTATTGTTTAAGGATCATGTAGTGACAGTTATTTCCATCTAATAAAAATGATTATACTTCATGTTTTAAAAAAGTTAATGTACACGACGTGTACTTGATAACACACACCATATATATGATAATTATTCCCTTCCTCTATAGACATCCCTTACACATTATAATAAGGTCCTTCCCACATCCATTTCATGGCTTGTTTTGGGAATACACGATATGTAACCCTAAGTCATGTCATATAAAATTCATGTTTCCAAAACTCAACCTGTTTTCTCCTTTTTCATTAGTACAAACAAAAAAGACATGATCTGTACTTGAAAGGAAGAACTGAGTTCTTACATTAGTCTCAAGTAATACTTGAATTGAAATAATAAAAGAGTTAATATATTTTATTGAGAGGGTGCTTCTGAAATATTTTAATGAGAATATTAGGTAATTGGTAACACTATGGGAATCATTTAGAGTGGAATAGGTAGATAAGTTTCATGATAAATAGGTTTTGATTGAATATGAATGAGAATTTCAGCGTGTATTTATAAAAAATGAATTGGGAAATTCTTTAATGATTTCAACACATTGGTTTCAGACTTAAATAATAAAATAATCATTATTAAAAAACTTATCTTGGTTTTAGACCATTATTATATCCAAGAAATATGTTTTTAAATATTTTGATTGTCTATGAACAAAATTGAATAAAACAATACCATTAATGTTATTTATGTGACTCATGTTCATAAAGAATTGACTTTAATATCTTAATATAAAATATTGGGTTTGGATGATTCATTAAAATTTTATAATATTATTAAAATAAATTCCAAACAAGTTATTTTACAGAGTAAATATAATATTAGTTGTTTATTCTGTATATATTATTTAGTACATACCTTTTTTTTTCTTTTAAAATAACATAATGCAGATTGTATATTGATACTATTTTTAATTTTTACACCAAAAACCGACTCTCCCAAAAATTATTAAAAAATTCACCATTCAATAATTATGATATGATAATTTCAATCAAAATAATCCTTTTAACAAAATAATTTTATATATATGAAAATTTATGATTTTCACTAAAAATCCTCATTTTCTAATTAATAATTTTTTTTGTGACACTACCCACTTTTTGGCACCCAAAAAAATTGCATTGGAGTTTATTAAAATATTTAATCATTTATATTAAAGTAAATATAATTTTAGAAACATATTTTTGTAAAATAAAATATATTTCAAAAAATTTAAAATTTATCAAAAAGTGTATAAATTGAAACTATATATTTCCCAAAATAATTAGTTCATTTATATCAAAATCATGTTTTAATCAAACTAATTGTTTAAATATATATATATATATATGAAGTAAAAACTAAAAAGGGATGAAAATAATCATTGTTGGGAAAAAATAATCAAGGTAACATTACATCATTTTTTGGTTTGATTTTGTTTGTTGAAAAATAAGGTTTACAAGGATAATTTTCGAGTTCCAGAGATTTTTTTGACAATCCATGTTGACAAAGAACCATGAAAAAGGAATGGATGATCTGGAGGTGGTACAAAAAGAACAGATACAAGGTGGTGCAATTTCTAGTGTTTGCCAAATTTTTGGGGTCCAAAAATTGGAGTTCGGTGAGAATCGTGAAAATAGGATTTCCATGAAGATCTAATTTTAATATGGAAAAGGCATTAGTTTCACAAATATTTTTTTCATGGATTGGATTTCGCGAAGACCATAAAAATGTTGATGGTGATGCTTCATGATTAGGACGAGCTTTGCGAACGACAGAGGATGAAGCGCATTCCGGCAGTGAAGGGATTTCTTAGGGATAGTCGCAGTGAAGGCGCAAAGTTATTGATGGGTGCTCCATGATTATGATGAGCTCTGTGATCAGAGAATTGCTGTGGTGCTTTGTGATTTTGAGATAATTTCGGTGGGAACTTCAGAGCATTATGATTTAAGATGATGTGGTGTATAATTCATGCCGAAGGTTCGAGGGTCGGTGGAATCATTTATAAATAAACCTCGACACCTAGGGAGAAGTAGAGAGAGTTTTCAGAGAAATATTTTTCTCTCAGTTCGCGAAGGTTGTTCGCGAAGGCAGTGTGCTTCGCGAAGGAAGAGCTTCGCGGTGGCGAATCTAGCTCTGTGAAAGTTACGAGCTCCGCATTGGCTAAGTGAGCTTCATGAGGGAAGTCTCTCTATGATGACTTGAGCTCCATGATGGCCTGAGCATTGCGAAGGATTGATCATTGTGAGAGTGCTTTGTGAAAAGGTAGGAGCTTCATGAAGGCTTGTTTGAGTTTCACATAAGCCTCATGAGGTAGGGTGCTTTGTGAAGGGTTTTTCAAAGGAATTTCCCAGTGTTCAGGGGGAAAGGGGTTTTCATCAATGGATGATATTTGGTCATCAGAAGAGCATATACATAAAGTGGAGGATGCAATCATCAGCAGTAATGAAGAGACATACATGTCTATAAACTACGAGTGTATCCCTTCCAAGTGCATTGAGAAAAGGAGGTGGAAGAAAGTTATCCTTTCTACTGGTAGTGATCCTGAGAGAGAGGAACATGGAGTGACCCTTGGGAAAGTAGTGAGCTGACCCTAAACATTGTAAAGGAAGTGAGACTGGGAATATAAGTTTCCTAGACCAAACATTATTAGTAGTGAGCTTTAGTGGATTTGGTACAGCGGCACATCTCCATTGTATGCTCCTTGGACGTAGCCCAATGAGGGTGAACCAAGTAAAAAAATCTCTATGTCTACCAGGATGCTTCCCTACATTTCATTCATAGAATCATCATATGATAAAGACAAAAATAAGTGATAACAATAAACACACAAGTCCAAACAAAGTGACCCTTGTAATAAAGAGGTCAAGATCCTGTGGGGCAAGAAAATTTAGAAAAGAATATACATACCCTGATTCATTCTCACCCCCATCTCGGGGTATATAGGACCCTATTGGTCAAAACAATCATTATTTTATTAAAATTAAAATATAAAAATTCATAATACATGGGTCTAGGAACGTTAAACGTTTTTACAAAATTGTACACCCTATGGAAAAGGAATATGATGGTTGTACTTTCTTTGAGGTTTTCACAGAATATGGTTTTGTCTATCATCTTAATAATCTTTAACATATATTATAAATGGTTTCATTCATTTATAAATTGTTAAATTTCCCCATGGTTTTGTACAAGGGAATATCCCAGTGGTACAGTCTCCCTTGGATGCTCTAATAAAAGAGTTTCATGGTAAACATACCGATTGAAGTCATTGATTCTTCCTTTAATTTCAAGTAGACTTTTTCATAAAAACTAATATATTTTCATCTTAATGCTCACTACAAAATCAATATATCATCAATAGTTATGATTATTAATCATCTTCTATGTATGAAATAAAAAAATATATCTATATTTTATAACGGTGTAAATTATAAAGATGAAATTTAGTTATTTTTTTAAATATAATTTCACAACTTCATAATGAAATTATTAAGTCAAAATAGATTTTTAATGATTTTTTTGGGTCATACAATTCATAAAAGATAGAGACTGTGTATGGTTCGAACAAGATTCCATAGACTCACCTCACACAAGAGAATCGACCAAGAAATCCATCCTGGGAATCCCGCACCATCTTACACACGCATACAATCCATAAAATATATGTATATTGATAATACAGAGTAATGTTAGAGACCACCAATAAAAATAATTGAATTTACCCCGATAACAATGCATAAAAATCATTACCAAAGATCTTCCAATACAATATTAGTCATTTTTTACCTTCAAGTGTATTCCTCTTAATTAGGAGGGTTGGGAAACATTTTATGATGGGCCATGTGAGCTACTGATTTAGAATAAAGGGCTAAAATATTTCACATATAATGTGGGATATAAATAAAAATCCATTAACCATACTCATGTATGACCCACATGATTAATTCTATTTTGAAACACTATATACATTATTTTAATAAAATTATTTTTAAAAATAACATATTAATATTAAAAATTTAAATTGAGTTCTATAAAATAATTATTATTTATAAATATATTGTTAAAATTAATTTCTTTAAAAAATATATTTATTCATGAATATTAAATGTATGAAAAATAGTCCAAATAAATACACAATGTGGATATAAAATCCCAATAAGGAAAACCATATACATGTTATAAATATTGTGGTGGGTGAATTTTTTTTGAAAATAAAATAATGAATTATGTTTTAAAAGTGTATATGAAATATTATTAGAAAATAATTAAAAAATACACACACAATTTAATTTTTTAACTTCTTTTACTTCACTACAAATTAATTATGGTTTCTTTATTAATTTAATATGTTTTGTAACTTTTTATCTACCATGTGCATTTCTCGTATTTTCTAAATCTATATTTTACAAATATATATAGCTTGATGAAAATTATTTGGGCTTAACCTGACAATAAGAATCCTAAATGTCCTATCCATTGTGGTTACTTCCTTTTTAGAGAAGATTGTTTTTAACTTTCACTTATATAATCTTAAATACTTAAGATCCTAACTAAAACATTACATGGGTAAAAAGAGAATCCCAAGGCCTTAAAGATTTTTAACAACTCTATTCACAAGGACCTTCCTCCATCAAACATACAAATTACTTAATTATAAGAAATATAAAATAGGAAAAAAATAATCTATAAATGATCCGTCTTTATATAATCTACAAGACTATGTAACTGTGAAAAATATTGTAAATACATTTTTATGATTGTATTTTTAATCGAGGTAAAAAGACATCTTTATTGTTGGTAATTTATATATTCCGCATTGAAAAATCCCTTAAAATAAAAAATTTGAGCAGATTCCAAATAAATTATTTTATAATCAACATGAAATATGTTTTCAGGACTATTATTTTAAATAAATATTGTAAAAAACAATTTACCACATGAGTTATAAGATAAAAAACAAGGAATATATTTTCAATAGCACTTATAAAAACAACCAAATATATAATATTATTGCAATATATTTAATTAATACTACTATACTCAATCCTATAAAACAATATAATTTGTAGCAATGAAATATATTATTCAATCATTAAAACATGAATTATAATTAGCTAATAAACATATATATCATAACATTACTTAAACTACAACTAATTTATAATATAATTGATAAAATATAATACATATATAGAAAATATAATGATTCTAACTAAAAAGTAAATCTAATATATGAAAAACAGTCACCCTATACACCACATTAATGATTTATCTTAGTACCACTATATGGGTGATGCTCGTGAAAAAACAAAAAAATAAAAAGAAACTAACCATTAGTCATTTTTAATATAAATATACGATAAAAAAATTAAAAAAAAACATAATCTTGTCAAATAATATAATTTTCCATGTTTTAAATATTAAATAAAAATATTTATGAATATAATACCAAAATTTGACTCCTCTATTTTTATAAATAAAATTTTATTCCAAAAAAACTAACTATTTAAAATATCAGTTTAGGTATCATCTAAACTATCATTAAAATAAATTATGTCACCTATTCACACACATAATATATATTTTTTCACATATTGTTATTGAACTATGATTTTCCATCCACGACCTATTTGTAAATTATAAAGGTTAGCTACAAATTTAATAGTTATTATGAATTAAAATAATTAAAATTACTTCTCTTATACTGCTTCAAAGTGGTCTCACACAACACCATGTATCAATCATTAACAATTAGAAGTCATTTCACATTGATGAAAATTTCAAACTTCCATTGAACACTAATATATAGAAAATATAATGTGAGTAAAGAATTTAATTATGTGAAATTTTACACTAGAATAAAATTTTGGTTATATAATTCTTGTGATAAGGAATCATCAAACAAGTTAGTATATTATTTTGAAATCATTCATAAATATATTTTTCATGTTATCTTTCACAAATTTTCCTTGTTATTGGAGAAATTATTATGGATCAATTAACCCATTCACTACAGCTGAATGATATTGAAAAAAGTGTATTATCATACCTAATAAGAACAAATTGTTAGTAAGTTACATGAAGTTTATATAATTGAAAAAAAATGATAATTGAATTAAAATAAACAATAATGCATCAAAGTAATTCCTAACATATCTATATATAGAATCTCAAAGATATCATTCCAACCAATCATCATCATATAGTTATGATCATAGATTTCAAAAATAAATAGAATCACATATACATCCAAAAATATAAATAACTATAATTATAATGACGGGATAATGACGCCTTCTTCATGTTTTTGGATTCAATTCACCAAAAAGAGAAATTGTAGTTGAGTTCATTGATCTTATCAGGGTAGTGATAAAATTCAAATTCAATGTCCTCTTAGGTTTTCGGATGATGGTGTTCTTTTGATTGGATGTTCATGTGAGTCATAGATCATCAATAGATGATCAATCCTAGAATTATTTTAAAAATTAGAGTACATTCTGGTTACATCCGTTGATACCATCATGGATATAATAGATTAATTGAATAAACTACATCCAATAGTGGGTTGACCAAGAATATCAAATGGTGTGGTAACCTATATAACCAGTAGAGGACCACTATAAAATAATGGCGGGACTAATTGTTGTGTCTATTTTTTTATATAATTATAACTATGAATAAATAGAATTGTAAGATATTTTTCTATATTGAATGTAATAATTGTATTTATAGTTAAATATATATTATAAGGCAATATACAGTGTACATAAGATGAATGTTTATACCACATAATTATTTCATCTTATTTACTTATCATATTTTATCATTTCTTGAATGTTTTCTATGAGTTGATAAAAATATTTTATGCATGATTTGACATTGCAGAGGTGAAATGGTTGCAGCATACTTTATAATTTTGGTACTCTAACACATGATAATATCTGGTAGTTTGATTTTCAATGTGAAGGATCACTTGCACGTGTCATCATCTGGAGAACCCATGTTCAATCATCTGGTGATTGACCAGATGATCTCCTCCAATGTAATATTAATAAATCCTAGATAAAATCATAGTTATAAATACATATATTCTCATGTAGCATTATGTATAACCTTTTTAATTTTATTAATTTCAATTGGTTTTAATTTTATCATATGATATAACATCTAAGGGATGGTTTGAATTGATAAATAAAGTGGATGACAATTGTTTTTTCCAAATGAAAATGGAATATTGCATTATCTAAAATTATTTTAAAATACATTGGGGTAGAATTAACCTAAATAAATAGATACGGTTAAATGGGATATATATATGTATATAAACATGGATTAGTGGTGATTTTTTGGACAAGAAATATAATCTCTAATATTTATGAGAAGAAGAATAAAGCTGAGATGATGTGTAACGACCTAGATTTATATCAATGGAAATTAACTTCTTATAATTCTGTCATATATTATAAATCATCAAAAATTACAGAGAAAAAAAATAGAAACATTATTAATGAAAATTGAATGAAATTACAGGTATTTCTAGAAATTAAGGAACATATACCATTTTAATAGTAACCTAACCATTAGAATAGAAATGAAATGATTATAAAAAATAATCTGGGTAATATAGTATTAACGTAACGTATGAAAATATAAACAAAATGTAGATATCTTATCAGTGAAAACAAGATATATTTACTTCAAGGTATAAGTACTAATTTTTTAAATGATTAATTAAGTGTTGGTTTTTTTGGAAATGGTAATTTTTATTTAAAATTATAAAATTAATATAATTATTTAAAAGATATTTTTTTTCATAAAATAGATGTGTAAGTTAATATTTTTTTGTATCATGATTATTTGAAAATTTTAGGATACCGTCATTACTTTTTAAAAGTGTTGTAAAATAAGTTATAATATTAAAATCGGTATTTTTGGAATATACGATGATTTTAAATAAAAATTAGATTTCTCAGATTTAGAAAATTATTTTCAATAAATATAATTTCTTTTTATATTATACAAATAAAAAAATTCTTGGGGTGATTTTTTTGGTATTTTTCAAAAATAGTATTATTTTTTATTAATAATGAAATATAATAATTTACGTTATTTAACATTTTAAGACAAATATATGAATTTATGAGTCATGGATGATATAAGCACCTATTATTATGAATTAAAACGATATAGTTACTATAATTAGTTACAATAATCGATAAAATTTATTTCCTTGAGCCAAATTAATAAACAAATGAATTAAATAATAAAAACACTCCTCTTATCCCATTAAAAATACCACCCCTCAGCACCACTTATCCTCAAAATTTCTATGAAATGGAGCTCGAATATAATCCACCCAATTACAACCACAAATATATTCCACACATTCAAGACTTTTGGGTCTCACAAAAAGACCATTTCCATGTTCTATAAGGAGTTTTTTAATGAGACGACACTCAAGAGGTAAAACCCTCCCTCATTCTCTTTTAATTTCTTTTATTTTCTAATCCTTCCCAAAAATCCCCTATCCAACGTAACATGAAAACTATAGTATCATATATATAGTATAATTTAGTTGTGTTAATTGGATATCCATCATCAAATATCTTATCTCTTATTTTTATCAAAAAAACATCGTTTGTGATGTGTCGATTCACCATCTTTATGAATGATAGATTTTTTTCTATTACCGCATTCATGGAAGGTCATAATAAATTATAATGGATAAAGTAGATTGTAAAATGTATATTAAAAATTTGTTATGTTCTGAATCTAATATATATACATAATATAAAATAATAAAATAATTCTAGTTTTTGATACTCGAAAATTCACCAAAATAAGCTACCATTCAAAAATTACTTTTTTCTAATGAATCATTCACATATGTGAAAAAATGATATATGGGATCATTTAAAATTATTTATGTGGATAAATATAATATAATTCTACACTTTTTTTAATATTTTTCCTTTGAAAATAAGTCATATAATTAATCTCAAGGGAACCAATCAAAAATCATGAAACAAATGCTCCTGGAACATCAAAATTAAACAATATAACTCAATGATATTTTTGATAAATGAACCTCATTAAATTATAATAAAAAAATTATATGTTTAATTTTATCAAAATTATATTTTTAATGAATCTAATTTAATTATAAAGGATATTAAATACAAGTGGAGAATAGTTTCAGACATAAGGTAAGCGGTTCTTTATGAACCTCCAATTTTTACATTGGGTTATGATTTATCTCTCTTCATAACATTTAAATTTTTTTTCATTATTATATACTCCTAATACATTATTATTTTTATATTAAATTTTTTTGACCTACCTCCATTCATTATTATTTAATAGGGAAATACATGTTTTATATGGATCACTTTTCAATTATTTTTGATAAGAAAAACCGATTAAATGGAACTTCACAATGTCTTACCCATTCCCTAGTACACTCCATAGTATATTTTAATATACTAATATTTTTTTATGACCACACTTTTTATCATGAAATACTACCTTCACTATTTTATGGTTATATTCAATTAATTATTCATGTGTCCACTTTTAACTCTATTTTTTGTTTTCCTAAATTTATATAGAACTAGATCATTTGTAATGTTTCTTAAACACTCTTTTTAAATGTTTTAACCTTACTTGGAAAAAATTAATAATGGTATATTCCTATGTTACATTATTAATATCCATTTATGATTTTAATCCATTATTTTACAGGATCCTTTATGATACACCCAATTGATATGCCTTATGACAAGATTATGATACACATTTCAATACAAGGGTTACCCTTATGTATATTACATAATTGTGATTCATCATGTAGTTAAAATATAAAAAAACATGTCTTGATAGGTATTCACAGATAGCGATCCAATTCATTCAGTAATGTTTAGTTTCATGAGTTATCATGTTGGACTCAGACTAAACATGATTCTTTTATAAAAAATTTTCCACCTTGTGATTTAGTCTTGGAAGTTAGCCTTGAATCATGTTTATGTAATGTTGTGTATTGCTTCCAAATACCAATGTTTCCATGATTACATGATATGTGTTCTACATGTAATTATTTGATATGTTAATTCATGTTCCAATAATTTTTATTTCATCATGTAATGCCTTCATACCCAAGTTCCATGCATTAATCCTATGTTTATTACATTATTGTGATGTTATCTCATCACCTTGTTAATGAATTTTTCCACATTATCCTATTAATATGTAATATCTAAAATAAATTTAGGATCTCATTATGGATTTAAAAAATTAATATTTCATTACTTTGGTTTCATGCTTTCTATGTATGTATATAATATTATAAAGAAACTAAAAAATATGATCCTTGGTGTTTATTCGATTGATAATTATGTATTAAATCATATAATATTATGTTTAATGGGTTAGGGTCGCTGTAGTTGGTATCAGAGGAAGGTCTAGTTGTTTTTAGGATTACGATTAGAAAAATGTAGTAATAAACCTATGGATAATTATATGTACATATATAACAAATATTGAAACATATGGAAATAAATTCTATGATATACTTTTCATTTATATGTTTATCCATCTATGCTAAAATTTTCACTATTTTTATTAGCTATGTATTGAATCCAAGAAATTGTAATGATTTTTCTTAGTAAATGACTGAAAAAATGAGAAATCATGTTAATAATAAATTAAATAGGCAATGTGATGATTGACCTAATGAAATTCCAAATGTGATGGGAATGAAAAATCCAAACATAAAGACTATACTGGATCAACTAGATCATGTTATTAATAATAACATGAATTATGTGGAACTCACTCCTTATCTTAAGAAATAGATAGTTGAGGTTAAATACTTTATGTGACAACCGCATTATATCTGTAGTGGATCATATAATCCCCTTATTAATGAAAAATGGGTAAACACAATTGAAAAGATATTTTCATCCACCGGTGCTCGGAAGATGATAAAGTTGTGTTGGCGGTCTATTGATTTGATGGGGAAGTTAATCAGTGGTGGACACTGATCAAAAACACAAAGTACAAGGAGGTAATTTATGAGATGTATGGTGATGAATTCTAGATAACATTTTTTAAAAATGATTTTCCTGAAACCCTATGTTTTTTGAAGGAAATGGAGTTCCATGGGTAGATGTAAAAGGATGAGAATCCTATTAGTTATTATGAGGAAAACATTACAAGTATTGAATGATATACCTCTAGCTTTGCAATGAACACTAAAATATATGTGCCTCACATATTTAGTGGTCTAAAGCTATGTACATAAAAATTATATGTGATTCTAGACCTTGACTAATATAAGGATATTTTTTATTGTTCCCTTATGGATAAAATGGAGATCAGAGACTCTCAGTAGTCTTGTGGGGTCAGAGAAAAAAATTGGAAAATCTAGTTTAATATATGAGGATCAAAAGATAAATCATATGATATGAAGAAAACCCAACATCCCACTTGTCAAAAGTGAGTGATAATGCATCAAGAGAACTTTCTAAAGGGAACCAAGATATTATTCAAATGTGTACAAGAGGGGAATTAGTATAATTATTGCCTATGTGATATCAAAAATCCAAAAAATGCATAATAAGGAAGCAAGGATAAAATTAACAATCATATTTTAATGTAGTGTTTCAACTGTAAGGAACATGGTAATTATGGAATCCAATGCAATAATACAACGACTGATATAGGATATTAACAAAAAAAATCCTTACGAAAATAAGGTAGAGCCTTTTCTTATCACTATTGCTGAGGTGGAGCTCGAAAATTATGTGTTCATTGGTTTGTTTGGTACTTATTCAATAATAGACAATATACTATTTTAATCTAGTTTTAAACAGTCATTCATATCATATATGTTTAGTTGAACTATTAAAACCCTACCTAAAAATAAATATATTTCATTATATACGAGAATAGAAAATGGCGTATTTATTGCTTCCAATGTATATAACTTCTCCCTGGTTGATGTTTGTGGACTGAACCTACTAAAAAATATTTTCATACTTTCTATAGTATATTTTATGGTTATTGGGCATGTATTGGATATATTTACATGAATCCAACATCAAATGTAAGGAAATGGATTTCAATCTTCATATCCTTAGGCATCCTCCAATTTTCTATAAGTGTAAGGATGATGATGTACCTCATTTAGAATCACTTTCTTCTGTATTGATGTTTTTTAATTATGAGAAATCATATCTAGAAACAAATTATTGAGACAAAGGATTGAATAATGATCAAAGAAATGCCCATTGTGAGGGACTAGAAAGATGTGTTTCGCAGAGAATTATATTTTCTTCTTCCTGTATAATAGGTTTTGTTATGAATTGAACATATCCATTCATCTCTTATAATTTAAAATAAACCTTATAGAGTGGCCACCATTGAGTTGGACAACACTAAAAAGGATTTTCTGAAGAATCTAGACTAGGTTTTTACCACCAGTAGGTGCTTCACCATGGGATACACAAGATATCTTCATAAAAAAGTTTAATTTATCAATGTATCTCTACATTGATTATTATTAACTCAAAAAATAAGGAAATGAATATGTGTCCCCTTCCATAGATAGATAAATTGTTTTATTTTATCAGGTGGACCTTCAATAAGGATGTTACAAATTAAAGGTGAATAAGGATGATATTCTAAAGACTATATTTAAAATGAGGTATGGATACTATGAGTTCATTGTGATTCCCATTGAACTCAGTAATACTATAACAATATTTATGGACTTAATTAATAGAGTCGTTATATATTACCTCGACAAAAAATTTAATTCTTTATGGATGATATTATTATATAGTCCAAAAGAAAGGATTAACATGAGGATCATTTGAGTATTTTACTAATGACGTTAATAAGAGATAAACATTATGCAATATACAATAAATGTGAGTTCCCAAAGGAGGAATTATATGTCTTGGAGCATGTTATTAGAATCAAAAGAATATTTGTGGAACCTTCTATGCAAAATGAAGTTGAAGAGTGCCATTAGAAAACATCTATAATGGAGATCTATAGTTTTCTTGATCTAGAAGGGTATAACCAATGATTTGTTAGGAATTTCTCAATATTATAAAACTAATTAACCATGTAAACACATAATGTATTAAATTTTTTCTAGACCAGTGAATGTGAGGAAATCTTCAATATTTTGAATTAGAGGCTTATCACTAAAGCATTACTCAAACTACCAACCAATGGGGAACCCTTTATGGAATATATTAATGTGAAAAATAGGGGGTTGGGATATGTATTGAAGAAAAATTATAATGTGATATCATATTCCTAAAATAATTTGATGGTTCATGACTAATGTTATCCCACACATGATCAGTAGTTGTTGGCTATAATTTTCACATGAAACATTTAGTAACATTATCTCTTTGGGGAGAAGTGCGAGATATATACATATCATAAGAGTCTAAAAAATATATTCACTTAGATAGGGATTAATAATATTCGGTAAATATTTTATTATATCATCATGAATTAGGACTGCTCAGTCCACTACAATCCTTGTAAAGGAAAATAAAGTGGAAGATGATATAATTAGAAAGGATCATGAAACATAATCAATGATGAGAATTGATAACGATCAAAATATAATAACATATAAAGAGGATTGACATGGGAATCATTAATGAAATAAAATCATAAATAATTTCTCAAATGTTTCCCCAACCACCCCATATGGAGAAAATAAATGATGCTCAATAAAATGATGTGGAAATTCAGAACAAGGTAGGAGATACCATAAATGGGAAAACCTCGGAAATCATAATTGATAATGTGGGAGTAATGTGATTTGGGTAACGACTATTACTATCATCCAATATCAAGATAATAAAAGTAATTCTGAATGAATCACATATCTCACCATTCTCTATTCTCCCAAAGCTCCCAATGATATATCGAGATCTCTAAAAGCACTATTGGTTTCACAATAATGAGAAGGAGAACACTAAATATATATATCATAGTGTCTAGTTTTCCAACAATAGAAATTTGAAAGGATAAATTTGAAGGGGATGATAAAAATATTACCCATAAAAACATGGAAATAAAAAAACATCAATATGGACATTGTCACTCCAATTCTATTGATATCAAGAGTAAAAAATCATATCTGTGTTATTCTGTATCATATAACAAAAAAACATACATTATCTCAATTTAATATGAGTTTTCACTGAACCATATTGCACGAATATACATTAAGGTAATGGGGAGGCTTAATGGGGTACCATAATCAATTGTATCCGATAAAACTTTTATATTTACCTCCACATTCTAGAAGTGTATATAAAGTGATTTAAACACTTAGTTGAACTTCAGTATGACCTATCATCCACAAATAGATTGTCAATATGAGAGGAATATTCAAACCTTAAAAGAAACGGTGATAGTATGTTCTATGCACTTCAAAGGGAGATGGGATCAAAATAATCATCTTTTCGATTTATCATTAAAAACTAGTTTCTACTAAAGTTGCTAAATGGATCCATACAAATTCATTTGATGCAATAAGATGTAGAACACCGATATGATGGAATGAAGTCAATGAACGCAAGCTGATAAGACCTAAAGTGGTTGATGGAATGGTTTAAAAGGTGAAATACATTTCACATCACATCAAGGAAGACCAATTTTGATTGAATATATATGTGGACAATCATCGACGAGATCTATATTGAATTTTGGAGATAGATAATTACTCTGCATATATTCATGGAAGAGGATCATTAGATTTTTGATGGAATGGTGGGTGATAGGTACATCAGACCCTTAAAGAGTCTTTATTATTTTAGACCTATGTCCCATCGACTATTAATTCTTCCTACAATGTCTCAAGTAATAGATATATTCCACATATCCCTCTTGAGGAAGTTTTACTAGATCCATCACATGTACTGAATTTTAAGATGGTACAACAAGAGAACAACCTCTCATAGGAAGAGAAGCTATGAAACATTCTATACCATAGATATTATGTTATACATAACAAGACTACTAACCATCTTAAATTATTATGGCATAACCATATGTAAAAAAGAGGTTACATGGAAAATAGAGGAAGAAATTAAGTATAATTACAATCACCTGTTTTCACCATAATATGTAAAAATAAATTTCGAATGTGAAATTTCAAAAAGGGGGAAAAATGCAATGAAACATAATTTTATCATTGGAAAATACCTTCTTCTAATTATTTAATATATTATAAATTGCATAAAATCACATAGATAACACATTACAGAATTTATAAATGAATAATGAATGAAATAAGAGGTATTTCTAGAAACTAAGAAACATATACCAATGGAATAGTAACCAGGACGTTAGAATAGTAATGTGACCATTAGGAATTATAATCCATCCAATAGAATAGTAACCTCATCTATGAAAGTATAAATAATATTTCTCATCTTATGAGTGAAAATATGATATATTTATGTCATTGAATAAGTAGATATATGTTTTAAAAACTATTAATTAATTATTGGTATTTTTGTGAAACATAAATGATTATTTAAAACATTAAAATTAGATAATGATTTACAATAAATTATATTTTTATAAAATAGACACCGTAATTAATATTTTGTTGTCTTATTATAATAAGATAATGTAATGATTCATTAATTAATTTTTCAATGTTTTATAAAATCAGTTGTAATATTAAAATCTATATTTTTCCAATAAATGATGGTTTTAATTGAAAAATAAATTTAAATTATTTATAAAATTATTCTTAGAAAATGTTTTAAATTTTTTAGATTTAAATTTTGATACGTGGTTGTGTGATTTTTTTGGATTTTTAAAAAAATAGCTGAATTTTTTGTGAATAGTGAAATACAATAATTTAAGGTATTTAACATTTCAATTCCAATACTTGAATTTTTGAGTCATCGATGATATAAGAACTAGTTAGTATGACCTAAATTCATAGTTACATTACATAGTCATATGAATCGATAATATTGATAGTCTTGAGCCAAAATAATATAAAAATAATTTATATAATAAAATACAAGAGTCTCCTCCCACTATAAATACCACCCTCACCACCTCTAATCTTCACACATTCTATGATATTTAGAAAATTTATATTCTACCCATATCCCCTTCAAAGCCTATTCCCCAGGTTCTGGTCTTTCTATTCTCACTAAAATACCTTTTCCATGTTCTGTAAGGATGTTTTCTATGAGACGACACTAATGAGGTAAAACCCTATCTCATTCAATTATAATTTCTTTTCTATTCTTATCCTTCCCTCACATCCCATATCAAAAGTAACATGATAATTCCAGTATAATATATATTCTGTAATTTTTATATATTAATGGTATATACATCATTAAATCCTATATTTCCTCTTTTAATATTAAAAACAAAAAACATTGTATGTGATTTTTTGATTCACCGCCTTCATTAATGACAATCATTCATTTTATATTATGGCTTTAATGGATAATAATAAAACTATTATAACGGTTAAAAAATATTTTAAAATGTATCATAAAACTCATTTTATGTTTTGTAACTAATATACATACATAATATAAAATAATTAGTTAGAATTAATTTTGGAAAATAAAAAATTCACCAAAATAAAGAATCGTTCATCATTAACATTTTATCTAATGAATTAGTCTCATATATAAAAAAATTGAGTATGGGGCCATTTAAAATTATTTAGGTTCATACATATCATATAATTCAACTTTGGTATTTCCAAATCCATTTGAAAAGAACACCTATAATTAAACATAAGGGAACCTATAATAAAATCCTAAAATAAACATTACCAGAATGAAAAAATTAAACATTTTAACACAACTTAATGGCCATAAATGAACCTAAAAAAATTATAACAAGTAAAATATCTTTTTAATATGTCCCAAATTAAATTATTAATTAATTTAATTTTATTATTCAGGACATTATGTACTAGTGGATAAATTTATTGTACACAAGATAAAGGATTCTTTCCCAACCTCCATTTTTTCCTTCGGGTTATGCTTTTTCTATTTTTATCCCAATGTAATTATTAATTATTATAATGTGAACCTCTAAAAATAAATTGGTATTTTCCAAACATATTAACACTTAACAATTATTATTTCATTGGTGGGGAAATACTTGTTTTATAAGGTTCACTTTTAAATTCCCCACGGTAAGCAATCCCAATAAAGGGGATCTTCTTATTGTCTTACCCATATTCATGTACACTCCATAATCTATTATAATCAACCTTTATTTAAGTAACTCTTTTTATCCTGAAATAGTATCATAGTACATTTCATGTTTTATGGTAGCAATCATTACTTTTTTCTCTTTATGGACTCTTTTTAATTTTCCCTTAAACCGCACTGAAGTGGCTCATCTCTAACGTTTTTAACACTACTATTACAAGTTATCACTTCATTTGAACATAAATTTAATTTATCTATGTATACATTCCCTTAAAATTTTCATTTATGATTTAATTCCATTTTTTAGGAAGATCACTATGATACCCCTATTTTGTATTCCTTATTAAAAGATTATTTGACCCATTTCATTCCATAGGTAACCCTTATGATTATTAATTATGTTTTATCATTAATGCAGAACACAAAAGTATGATAATTTTATGATGATTACTACTACATATTTTTCTAATTAACTGGGTAATGTTTATTCTTAAGAGAAGTCATGTTCGGATAAGGAGTAATTACGGTTCATTTATGAGACATTTCCACCAAGTGATATAGTCTTTGTTGTTAGACTTGACTCATGTTTATATCATTTTTTATGTTGCTTAAAAAAATTTATGATTCCATTATTACATGATCCAATTTTCTATATGATATGATTCCATATGTTTATTAATGATCCATTCATTTTTATGTTACCATGTAATGACTTCTATCCTATGTGTTATGCTTTAATCATATATATATTCCCTTACTATGATTTTTTTACATCACATGGTTCAAATATTTCCTCTAGTTATCCTATGTAGATGCAATAACTAAAAATAAGTAATAATCACTTCATTTAGTTTAAATAAAATATTTCATTATTTCGGTTTCATTATTTATAATTATTTACTTAATCTTATGAAGACATTATACCATATAATCCTTGGTTTGTTTTTGATGGTCAATTATGCTTTAAATCATGTAATATTATGTGTAAACATTTATGATTGATATATTATGGAATCCCTGGTGGATATGTATGAGAAAAATATAACACTAAAAAAATTATTGATGTGAAAATATTTTTCATGAGGTTACCGAAAGGGATGTCAATTATACATCATGAGAAAGATTTAAACATGATCAAGAGTTAATATAATGCAGCACGACCTACAGTCATAGATGATGTATCAAAAATCTTTATACATTTATTTTTAATATAATGATGAAATAAAATAATTATTATCTTTTTAATACATATAGAATGTGTAATATAGTGTCAAATGTTGTCCAGAGGATGATAAAATTTATGATCTCCAATGGAGGGATTTCTATGTACATTATATTAATGCACTGAATACTTAAAGAAGATGATTTTCACTTTAGAGAAAAAATAATCTGTAACTAGAAGATAAATAAAGGGGGAGGTTTTGATGCATTTTTACTTTTCCTATTCTCACCAGATATGTTACAAAGAATGTAAATTTCTATAGATACTATATAATATATATGGAATTAACCCGGGGATAGCCACTCAAAAGTAAAATTACCTTAACATTACAGATGGATGAAACAACGAGTAGATCAGTGTAAATTTTATTATGGAGTCAAGGTAGTTTAACCTAATTTATTCTATACATTCAATAATAAATGATATAATCATGGTCAACTATGTATATAGAATCTTTTCAAGAGTTCATATTAATTTTGACAATGTTTTTGGGCTCATTTTAAAGAGTTATGAAAACATCCTGATATATAATGGGTGTCTCCTATTATTAAATGTACTAAGTTTCATTAGTCATATTTGAATAAATCTAATTTCAATGCGATTGTTGGAAAATGTTTATTGTAGAACTATCCATTATAATTGACTCAAAAAAGTGACTCAAGGATCCATGGTTGTGCCCTAAAGAACAAGTATTGAATTACATTGATGGATAGAATTTCATATTGAAGTGAAATGGATGTAATTACAACCATGATATATATGGATAATTGGTATTATAGGCTCATTCACCTTTTTTAGAAAAATTTAATGCTTAGATTGGGGAAAATAATTCTGAATCATGATCATAGAAAAATTATAAGCTTTGAGAGTTGATTTTAGTGGAAAAAATAGGGCTCCATTCAATTTTAATGGATAGAATCCCAGATCCCATTATCAATAATTAGTTCATGAGGATGTATAGGGTCCTACCCCATTCCAGTATCATAGAGGATATCATTTCTTTAACACCTGAATTGATGATGTGAAAAGGAATATATGGGTGTATTTCCTTTAGTATAAATCAAATTACATGAGTTCTTTTGGGCAATATAAATTCCTCGATTGGAAGGAAGGAGTTTAGAAGATGAGGTTCCAAATATCAAATTATAGTAGAGAGTACCATGGTAGAAACATCAGGAACATTTTCTATATGAATGGGGTTAGCATATAAATTAAGAACATGGTACACCAAAATAATGAATTTTTAATATAAATTTAATCATTCATTTTCTAAAAAAAATGTCTGTGGGTGTAATCTAGAATTCACAAGACATTTGTTTTTGATTAATCAAAACTATATTTAGTCTATAGATTTTCTAATTCAACATCCCGTAAAGGTCTATCGAAATTTATATGGTCAGGTATGTTACTAGATTTCAGAAATCATAAATTATAAAAATTCTTTACAAAAGTACAGATAGATTCAAGGATAGTTTCATACATGTATCCAATATTATGGTGTGTTTCCAAACTATATATGAGAATAATGATTTTTGGTTCAGACTATGGGATAATGACTACCACAAAGTCATCACAAGTGAAAAAATTTCTTTTAATGTGATGATCCAATAAATGTAAAACAATTTAGATGAATTAAATGTTGAGGGAATGAATATAACTACTAACGATCTTTTTATTTGTATTGATAACCTAGATTATCATATTTTTTTGTGACACAATATGTTATCACAAATCCACTAGAAGATTATTTAGTGATAGATGATCTAGAATGACCATGTTCAATGTCATCCCAATGGAATACTCTAATAGTTGATTATGAAATAATTGAGGAACATAAAGGTATCCAACCAAAAATGAAGGTACAATGTCAAGATAAATCTCATTTTTTTTATAATATAATATGGTGTTATGAAACATAACTTGATATATGGATTTGGATTTAATTTATTACATATATTGTATAGTGGGGAACCCAAATTTCCAAAATAATTATTAACATGTAGTGGATAAATTTTGTTGGAGTCTAAAATGAATAATGAAATGAATTTCATAAATTTCCATGGAACATTTAAGAGTACATAACTATGACCTGGAATTAAAACATAAGATAAAAAAGTGAATTTTTTATTAGAAATATTAATTTGACATATTTATAATAAACGAGTGTAATAGGTGGTGAAAAGATTCAATAAAAGAAAGGAATTGATTTATTATAATATTTTTCAATATTAATTTTGCATACTATAATTTAGAAAATGGTACATTTAGTGGGTTATGATGATATAGACTTGGTGAAAATAAATGTGAATGATGAAATTATATATAGTGACATATTAGGTGAGATATACGTGAATAAGTTTTAGTGTATTGAGAATCATCAAAATGGGGGGTGGTATTTTTATGTTAATGGGAATCAATAAATAATTGATATTAGACCCCAAGAATGTTCAACTATAATACTGACACTTTCATGACTATTGAACATTTAATGTGATGAAAATTATATCATTTATGTTATAAGAATTTATAGAGTTCTCTCACATTCATTATAATCTTATTATATTTGGATATAATTTTTCTTGTAGTTATGAGGGTTTCAAGGATTAAATAGCTAAAAAGTATGTTTTTTGTATGATTTTAAATGAAGGATCATGGAAAAGAAAAGAAAAGATTAAGAAAGAGGATAAAATATTTTAGAAAATCGAGTAAGTTTTTCTTATTATATAAATAATACACTAGGAAGATCCTAGAAAATTATGGAATCGATGAATGTAATCATTCCCTAAACCCTTGGGTCAAACACTTCAAATTTTCTAAGTGATAAGATCTGAAAAATGAAAATGAGTCCTGATCATGGAGAACAAAACATTTTCATAAATTTTTTAGAAATATCATGAATACTTTGATTTTTACATGAAGAGACATTTTTTTGTGATAATTTTTATCCTTTTTAAATCTGACCTAAAAAAAACTAGTATTTCCTGTTGTGGATCATTTGATAATTATTAGGTTTAAGAGATTCTATGATATGATTTGGAAAATATGGTTGATGAATTGAATTTTTTGTTTCTTATTTTTCAAGGGATTCAGAAACAAGGACTTAAACAATAGGATATATGATTAAATTTAGAAAAATATTATTCAGTTAGATTTCATGAATATATCCTATTGTTTCTTTCTCTATAATAAAATCAGAACATATAACAGATACAGATTCTATGAAGGATATAGTTTTTTAATTTCATGTAGTAGAGTTTCCAAAAATGAATCTATAATGAGGTGTGTTATTTAGAGATAGTTATTATGAAGTTAAACGTTCCTATATTCATGTGTTTCCTAAAAGAAAATTTATCAATAACCAGAGATTCTATTTCAAAATGAATTTTCTAGAAGACAAGGTTTTTGATCTGTTTTTTAAGGTTGGGGTCGATGCCTCAATTTATTATTAAAGAAAATACCTCTTTAGACTGGGTAAAGGGTGACCCATTACATAGCCCGAAGGCCCAAGGCCAAGTGGACTGCATACAAGGCTATAAAGACCATTTTTTAGCCTAAAGGACCCCTCGGTGAACTGTACTGCTACAGTATCCCCACCGATACACTAACTGCTACAGTACCACCACCGCTACAGTAAATCCAACAGTCGCCCCGCCACTACAGTGCCTCCAACAGTCGCCCCCCCCGCTACAGTTAATTTTTTATAAGATTATAAATATATATATATATATAATTAAATAAAGTGAATGTTTACAGTGCAGCGTCTAGGGCACCCAGTCCGGCTGGCTATGGAGTAGTATTCCGCACACATAGAGGGTTCTTTAAAGGATGTTTTTATCATTACATTGGAAATGCATTTGCTATTGAAGTGGAGCTATGAGCGATCATTAAAGCTATCACGTGTGTGGTCTTCCATAGATGGCATAATATTTGGATTGAATCAGATTCATCCACTGCTGTGAAAATTCTTCGAGAGCAATCCCGAAATGTTCCATGGAGGATTATCTCGGCGTGGGTGGAGTGTCTTCTTCTTGCAGACTCTATTTCTGTGGAAGTTCTTCATGTCTATCGTGAAGCAAACTAGGTTGCAGATGTTATTTCCAAACGAGCGATTATGGAGGTAGGGTCATGTTGGTCTTTTATTATGCCTTCTTTTTGTGACAGCTTTGTTCAAGCTGATGTACGTGGGGATGTTTATACACGTCTTTGTAAAGCACCTTCCCAGACTTTCCTATATTCTTTCTTTTTAATTTTAATTTATTTTGAAGGAGTAGGATTTTTCTCCGGTCTCTGGATTTTATTGGTATAATTAAATAATTATATGATTATAATAAACTAAATTAAATAATAAATATATTTATTAGATTTATTATTTTATTATATTGATTAAATTTATTACATATTTATTAGACTTATAATTATCTGATTTATTAGATTAATTTATTAGATTTATTAGATTTATTGGATTAATTCATTATATTTAATATATTTAATAAATTTAATATATTTATTTTATTTCTATTTTATAAATACTTTTTAATATATATCTTAATAATTAGAATAATTGAATATATATGTGATTTCCAATGAATTTGGTCCATGAATATATTGATCCTGCGTATATGTTATGTATTGTCCATGAATGTATGAAAAATACATTACATCACATTTTCCATTGATGTGTTATATTTTTTAATTCAAAATGTTGCCCATATGAACTATATTTGTTCTAAAAATGTACTTATAAAATTACATTAAATATATATAAATAATAAATATATTTTATTATATTTTTAATGATATTTATAAATACATTACAAATACATTTTTAATTATAATGATAACTATATATATAAATGATTCTAAAAGTATACATATAATATTACAATTTTATTAATATATATATATATATAATAACAATTATATTCAAATATTAATCAATATATTGTATTTCTAGTTATAATTATAACTACGAATATATATATATTTATATTGTGTTTGTGTGTTTAAATAATTAAAAAATTATAATAATTATGTTTATTATACTACTTATATAGTTATAAATATATAAATAAATATAAATATTTATAATTATATATAATTATTTATAAATAAATACATATTTATTTATATTTATTTAAATAATTATTAATTTATTTAAATATATTTATTATTTTATATAAAATATGTTATATATAATTTTATAAATATATATTTATAGATATATTTTTAATTTTTTATAAAACGATTGATAAATAAATACCAATGTTATTTATAGTTGTAAATAAATAATACTATATTTCAATAATCTTATTATTATAATAAATATATTTTTTATATATATTAAAAAATTATAAATATTAGACATATAAATTTTCTATAATTTTATATTTAAATAAATAAATAAATATTTATTTATTTAAAATAATATTTAAAAATAAATATATATTTCATATAAATATTTATAAAATTATAAGAAGTATAGTTATATATATCTATAATATTTTAAATATATATAGTTAAGATATTTATTTTATATATTTATATGATTATAAATATAATATGTATATTTATTATAATTTTATAATCACTTAAATTAAAATTTTATAAGTATAAATAAATATTAATTTATTTCTAGATATAATTATTAATAAATATGTATATTTATCCTATATATGATTTTAAATAAATATATACTAATATAAATAAATTATTAAAATTATACCTTTATCAGGGCTATAATTATAGCACTGGTGAATTGGTCTTTTATCAGCTCTTTTTAGCACTGATAATGGTATGTTTTATTAGCACTTTTTATTTTAGTGTTGATAAAGGATCCAGCTGGTTTTATAATAGAACCCTAATAGGGTCCTCCTCCCTCACACCCTATCAAGCCTTCGTTGAAGCTAACCCTTGTGTCGTAAGACCCTCGTCCGCTGCGACCCCTCCTCTACAGCGACCCATCCTCCTCATCCTCCTATGTCGTAGATGCATCCTCCTCCTCCTCTATGGTTGCAGACTCATCCTCCTCTACTGATATCGCTCCCTCATTCTCCTCCCCCTCCCCTTCTTTTCCTTCTCCTTGCATGCCCCCCTTGTCCACATGACCTGCTTCGGCATGCCCTCCTCATCCGATGATTGTCTCAGCAGCCTCCTCTAAAGCACACAGATTCTTCCTGGTGAGTCTCTATTGTGGTTTCCCCTTGTTTCCATAGGTTTTGTAGGGTTTAGATGAACCCTTCCTCGGTTTAAGAATGTAATTATATTTTATTCCCTTTATTTGAGACTTTCATTGATGCTAAATGTTCTAAACATAGTTTTTAAATAGAAAATTGATGTTTATAGTATATAAATTTGATTAGTCACATATTTTCCAGGATCGCATTCAAGTTTCCTTTGACATTATGGTTGTATTTAAATAATTCAATGATACTTTTATTCAATATTAAGTTTCATTTTTATAAATGATTAATAAAATGGAAAATATGGTTTTTTTGAAGATAAATTACTTGTTCATGGTTTATTAGAATAATAGAAATTTTCTAAAGCGGAGTGAATCTTGGTTTAGGGATTTTCCATATTATTAAAGGTGTGTGTGTATGATTTATGGAATTATTTAATGAGATCCATGGATTAATTGTGATTTTTTTTGTAATTTGTTTATTCCATTACATTTACACTTTTTCAAATGGTTTTAAATTGTTATTTTCAAATGTATGAATACTATATATTTAGTAATGTATTATTTGGATCTTGATAAAAAGGGTATTTATTTAGTTAGTTTTATCCCCTTGATGAGACCTATGTCATGGTTTAGTGTGATAATTGTTTTCTTGGTCATGTTTCAAAGATCTGGAAGTTCATTATTTTAATGTTCACTTGGGAGATTATAGATAAAGAATAGTTCACTAGAACCATTGAATTAGGATTTTATGACGCTCAATTACATTAACTAGAAGTTTAAATGTTGGATCAATTAGTTCACCTATAGTAGCAATTTCAGTTTAATAAATTTTCAATAAATCCTAAATATATTAGCTCAGTGGATGTAGGTATCTAAATGGTTCCATCACTGAATGTTAACCAAGAGTGTCTTTACTAGATGTTTAGAATGAGTAATTGGATGAATGAGTTTTGTTGATGGAGTACAGGGGAGTCCAAGTGTGGAAATATCAAGGTGGAACATTCTATGAAATTATCCATGGAATAGGATATAGTTCTCAATAAATGTAGTGAGTTGAACAGTAGAAGAAGATACTAGTATTTGAATGAGTACTCAGAGGTGGTGATGGATGTGTTGAAGTGCATCAGTTCCATGAACTCTATTTATGATGCATGAGAATCTCTTCTATAAAATGAATATGTAATAGTTCATCAAAGTCATTAGAGATAAGTGGATATGGAAAGAACCATTCACTAGTGTTTGTGGTCATAAATGAAATTTCTACTGACAATCAACAATTAATCATTCCAACGTAATGACTCCTAAAATTCATGGAGGGAAGTTGTGACAGGATGAATAGATTTGGACTACTGCAAAGAGTCGTATGAACTACATGTGTAAGTATAAATTCATATAGTGATAAATGTAATAGATTATTTGACCAACACTAATGAGTCCTATGTACCGAATGTAAGTTTCTATATTAAGAGGAGCACACTTAAGCACATCTAGAATTCCCTAGGTTGAAATTAAAAAAGCCATTTTCAAAGAACATGAAGGATCATAGAGGATATGAAATGAATGAATCATTGTATTGGTTATATATCTTCTTGAGAACTAATAGGGTTTTAAAAAATTTACATTACCTTGTAACTCATGTTCTCTTTTTTCAATTTAATAAAAAATTGATGTTCTTGATCTACCATAAACATTCCATTGAAGTATAAGTAAAATAATACCTATATAATATGTTCATTGTACATTGTCCTTACATGTTTATATATTCTATGTATGATTATTCGGTTTTATGATCATAGAAATAAGGATTCTAAGATGAGTAAAACATTTGGAATCCATCTTTGATGAAAAAAGGTGTGGTGGTCAGGGTGTGTGGTCATCCCGGTTTCGGTATTTGACATCATGGGGGATGAATGTATCCGTGGCTAATATGATACATTGGAGTAAAGTTCCACATTTTTGGATAAAAATTAGTAAAAAATATCTATGATCTTAAAATTTCTACTTGTCCATAATAAGTTGTATCATAACTTATGTGAATTTTTTTCATCAAAAATTGGTTGTAGTTATTGATGATAGAGCACAATTTTACAGTTTTTGGTGGAGTATTTTTTTATAGAATCGAAATGAGTTTGGCTAGAAAACTATTTTGATCAAATGATTTGATGTATTATTTAGGTTTTAGAAGAATTTCACTAGAAGAAGGTGGTAGTACCAAAGATTTTCCTAGATATCAAATTTATTTTGGCTGTAGGTGTCATGTGGCATGTTATGTTCATCGAGTGGCATTCTAGAGATTTCATGAAGATCGTTGAAATTATAATAGCTGGGGATTAAAGACATGATTATGGAAGATTAAGATATTGGAGTTCATTGGTTTGCTACTCCTAAAGGATATTAGTGTTCCATTAAATGGTTAAATTAACATGAAGTAGAAAACAATGATCTTGAAGGCTATTACAGTAAGAACATGTATTATCAATGGAACATCAAAGGATCTCTTTCAAAGATGTTCAAATTTCAGATGTTCTTCTAACCGGCATATGGAAGGGATGACTGAATATGTTTCCTTGTGATTTTCCAGGACCAAATATTAAGTGTAGACTTTGGATTATGGGTTCAAATCAATGAATTCCCATTGAGTGGGAGTTGATGTATTGATTTTCAGAATCATTAATATGTGATGTGTCAATATGGAAAAAGGATCAGAAGGTGTGTGGGAAATTCTTTAGAAGAATACATTCTAGAAGTAGAGGGTTTTGTTGAAGGGTGTTCGAGTTTCACATGGGGGGATTCAGGGTTATGGGATGTGTGGAATGTTTCAAGATCTGGAAGTATGATTATTGGAATATAAGGGATCTAATGACTAGAAGAACAATTATGATGCATGTGTGTTATGAGTTAACTTTATTGAGATGTAATGAAGGATGATAAATATTAGTTGGGTGAAGTATTGCTAAAATTAGTGGTATAGGATGAAATATTCAATGATTGCAATATAATTAATGTATTCAAAGGGTAATATCATAAAGTCCATTGTACTTAAAAGTAAGTTTCACATTGACTTTTATTTCTTATAACATTATTTATAATTTTTTTGGTCTGATTTTTTATCATAAACTGGTTTCCTTGTTATAAAATTGTTTATGAACTGGTTGAGTTGTATACATAATTGATTATACTTTTTTTGGCTTTTTTGGTACAATTGCTGATAAATTATTTGGTTTGTTTTATAAAGGTGTCTAATTTTAGAGATGTGATGTATTTTTTTATATAAATCATTTGGTGTGTGTTTGGAATTGATAATAACACTTTTATCAATTGTGAAATGTTTGGGTGTGTGTGTATTTAATACTCAAGGGCATGTTTGGAACTTTCATATGATTTTTGTGTTTTACATTACCACTATTGACCAATAAAATTGTTTAACCATACATGTCCCTTTCCTAAATCTTGTTGGACCTCTTTTTTATATGTATAACATATGAGTTCTCATTTTATGGTTTCATTTCAGTTAGAAATATCCTCTGTCCTGTGCTTCTCACCTGCCACGAACGCACCTCCACCGTATGCGGAATGACACCTTCTCAGAGATTTTTCTCCTCTTACTCATTAGTTTCCTATTTTTAACTTGTTATAACTATTTGTTATTTTTGGTATGTTTTGAATTGTAATGGCTAAACGCCCTCTGAAAATCCTGATCGTTGGTGGGCCTTATTTTCTCACTAAATTAATTGCATATCAGTTGTTTCATCTTGAACATTTTAGTATATAAATTGGTAATTTACGTAAACGTGGATTATTATTGAATACCCCAGGATGGTAAAACTTCTAACATAACCCCTGAATTAATAATAGGAATTGATGTATGGATGCTTTTTAAAATTTTAAATTGTGTTTGTTTGGTTTTTATGGTGTTTTGAATGTGATTAATATTGTATGTTTATATGGTGGTGATATTGTTGGCATGAATGTGATTCCACTTTTTTCTATGTTTTATTTCCTCCACCATTGAATATCAATCCAAGAATTACCCATTTCAATAGAACCACCACTTTTTTACTAGTGCAATTCCACTAAATCTTAGTAAACCACTTCACTATAGGACTCTATAGGACACTTAAAGGACACGATAGTAAAATAACCAAAAAAACATGTAATGAATACTTCCACCCACAAACACACTATGTAAAATCATACCATATATTAGTTCAGTACCATAGATTATAAATGGAGACATTATGTTTCTTGAGAAACTCTAAAAAACTAGTTTATAATAATTCATATATATCATATATTGAATACTAAAACAATCTAGTAGAATAGATTCTCATATGTAGTTCTATTGATCAAGTGTTTGGGAACATGGGTGTGATCTACTTTAGTTTTGAGTGTTTCATGGAGAGATAAAGGTATTGTTTACCATAGCTAGTTTCATTTATTATATTTAGATGATTACCCTATTTGAACAAATGTTGGGTAATTATTTTGTTAGATACTAATATTAATAAATCAAATATAATGAATATGAATAAAAAATGGATGAATGATAGTCAGTTGATAAAAGAGTATGAAGATGTTGTGAAATAATTCATCAAGTTTTCAAAAGATCATGCATGTCACCCTTATCAAATCCTTTGTTCGTGTTTACGCTGTTGATATTCCATAAAAATTAGTCTATAAGAGTTAAAAGAACACGTGATCATTCATGGAATAGATCAAAGTTATCCATTTTGGAATAAACACAGGAAAAAATGAATATTGGTAGTGTCTAGGAGAGCACTATGTTTTATAGATCATACGATAAGATTACATGCGTGATCAATGAAGATGACAGTATGGAGTATGTGATTACAGATGCATATGATGATGAATATTGTACTGAGGAAAAAAAATTAATGTTGAAGATGAACCACATGATTGACCAAAACTATTTGAAAATTTAAAGTGTTGTGAAAAACGCCATTGTATGTTGGTCACACTAAATATATTGCATTTTCAGTCATACTAAAGCTCTATAATTTGAATAAAGGCAAAGGGTGGAGGGATTACGGTTTTACGAAACTAATTTCTCTCTTTAATGACATGCTCCATATAACAACCATTTTTTTATTACACACTTATACCTGATTTATTATATAAAATTCACTTGATACAAAATAGGAAATCGAGGGGTCTAGTGTCTTTGGGTATTAGGAACATTACATAACAACTTAGATCATAAAACACACAACATAATTATTGAAAACTTCTTTTACATGACCACTACATTCCCTCGTACATAGTATTGCATGAGATAACTAGAGGACATGCATAAGAAAAGGGTGAGATACAAAGCCCAGTAAGGTAATAAACACGTAATAACATTAGGAATAAAATACATATTAGTCAATAGGCATATCAATGGACCAAAAGAGAAACATGAACATAAAGTCATGATGAAACATGATAATCATAATATGGAGATGTGACAACAACCCTTATCATGGAATTAGCATGAGCCAAGGCTTATTTCACATGGAGCATGAGTAAACCATCATTGCACATTAAGAATGAGTAAACCCTCATTGCACTTGAATTAGAATGAGTCAACACTAATTGCACATTACGTATCATGATACTATAATTAACCCAATGCATTAAAGAACAATCAGGGGGCACCCTTCTTAAACATTTCATTTCCTGCATAAGTGTGCTACATAGATCATACAACAAGGATTCATTAACATTATAATTCATTCCATGAATAAGAGATGTGTAACATATAAATTTAATTCCTCAATCAACAAGTACATGTTCATAATGGTGAATACCCTTGATAGAGGATTGGGTATGCTTTTCACTACACAATGATTTTGGCATGGAAATTTTGGTGTAATTTTGGTAGAATGACGACGTCAAATAGAAATTATTCAAATGGGTTGATGAGAGTGAAATGGGTCTCACTTCATTTATACATTAAATGGACAGTAAGGGGATCATAGAACATAATATAGTAACATATGGAATGGAATTTAAATGCATAATATGAAATAATAGCTTGAATGTAGATGAGGAGATAGAAATTACTTATGGAATTTCGGCATGGTAATAGTCGTACAATGGATAAATTAATGAGATAGAAAGTGGACTCTCATCATCAAAACATAAAGTGGGTAGTATGGGGGAGGTGCGAAATCATACCCCTACATTTATAATTGAAAAAGGGCATACTAATATTAAAAAACATGGATAAAATAAAGAAGGAAGGAATCCCTTACTTGGAAGTGTGATCCCAATGTCTTGGGGGGGGATTGAGAGAGACTTCTTGTGTAACACCCCAAGATTTTAAAGTAAGTTATTTTCTTTAAATTCAAATGATTGCGCTACATGCAACACCAAGTTCGAGCACACCACGACTTACCAAACTAGCCATTCAAAAGCAGTTATAAATAGTATTATTTAGATTTTGAATTGTATATACTACATATAATTTTAACATATGTATTATGTGTTTCTTAGACATATTATAAGAACAAATTTAGTTTTTTAGATAAAAAATGTATTTTTCAAAAAAATCAATTTTACCACATTTTAATGCGAACCCTTTTTAAATCCAATATTTGACCCATTTACATATACAATTAGACAAAATAAAATACTTATTTAGTATCAGGACATCAAAATTTACTTTGGATGAAATTTTGCTATTTTTCTAATAATAGTGTTTTTTTTATGAATAGTGAAAAATATTGTATTTTAATTCAAATATGCCTTTTAATATATTTTACTTATGAGGATAGATTATATTTGAAATTGGTTTTTAAATGTAATTAGATTATATTTTTACCCTTTAATCCAATTGTGGTCATTGAAATTAATTTCACTTTGAAATTTTACATAAACAAGTGTCAATCTTTTGGTAGTTATTGTTTCTTAAAAACACGTTATTTATTTTGACAACGATAATAAATTTTAAATTAATTAATACAAATATATGTTTTTAATTTGGTAAAATAGACATAATTTTTGAATATGGAATATCAAATATATCTTAGGCTATATTTTTGGTATTTTTCTGAAAAACATCAATTTTGGATGAATAGTGAAACCACTAAGTAGAAGTTAATTATCCGACTTTTTCATATAAATGAAATTTGACCACATCTGTGAATTGAATTTTGAAAATCTGAGATACATGGTTGTTATTAGTATGTAATAATTGATTCAATAAGATGAAAATAATTTTTGATTAATACTAACTTTTTCCTTTTATTTAACGCGGTTAAAGGTAAATAGGGTAATTCGCGGTAAAAAGAATATTATAATAATAATAAATTAACTTAACACTTGTTTTAACCTTAATGGATGAGTCATGAGCGACCATGGGAATTCATGGGTATATTTCGGGACCCCATGGGGACACTTATGAATGATAATGACACTTTATTTTAATTAACTTAAAGTAAAGGAAAAAATGACATAAACAAATATCTTTTAGTAAATCAATTTTTTACATGGGGTTATATAAGTCCTATTTTTAGCTATAAATATTCATAGGAAATATAAATATATTTACTACATTATGGTATTTTTTATAATTTTTAGACATCGAATAAATTCAATTATTTATGACACAATAATTATGTAGTATTTACCTCATTAATAAATGATTTAGTTAAATAAGATTATTAATATTAAAACAATATCCAAAACCTATACAATTATTATTGAATGATTTTATTTCGACTATGAGTCATCTTATCTTCTACTATAATTATTTTTTGTCCTTTATAAACCGAATATCACTATATTATAAAATATTATTTTCACGCTTTCCTAAAGAGCCCCTCTACCCCCTTATAAAAGTACCCCACTTATAACCCATTCCACACACCTCTCAAGACCCTTGGCTCATCCTATCCCTACCCAAATAACCTCTCAAGGTTTCTATATTACACCTTGAATCCTTACATTAGGCATAAGTCACATTAAGATGTTTTTCTAGTTCAAACCAAAGGAAGCTTCCCAAATTAAAGGTAACAGTTTCTCTTAAATTCTTTTTTTTTATTTTGTTTTATTTTACATCTCCAACCCCCCTAAACTATTTTTATTCTTTTATTTTATAAAAAACCAGTATCCTCAATATAACAGGATGTTTTTATGATATTTATTCGAACTACACTTTCACACACCTCCATCTAATGGGTGAAGAACATACTGTATCTGTGGTTGGAAAACTAACACCTCATGAAACGATGATTGTTCGATTATCTCCTACAATCCCACATGGTGTCCATTAAGATGGCACTATATTTATATATTATATATGATATATATTAATATTTTATTTTTTTCTTCTATATTTTACATTTATATCATACCACTATAGTTCAATTATAGGTAAAACGTGATAATTTCATATTAGGAAGTGTGGGCTACCACCCCCTCAAAGTGATATGACTCGTTAATGACTTGTGTGGGATATATAATGTATAGAGTTAATGATATTATATATGATATTATACTGGAATTATAATATACCTATTTATCATAAGGTTTTAAGTCCATTAAGATACAAAATAGAAATGAGGTTAGGGTTCATGCGTACGTACGGCTTACCGTCTCCATGAACGGTGCGTTTCATTTCTTATCTCCAAAAGTTATGTACTTTTATAAATACATATATATATAGAGGTTATACTATATATATTATATCTAAATATTTTTTATCATTTTCAAGATAATGGAATTTTGACCACGTGGAAATTTTATAATTATAACAAGTTCATTTTTGACTCACGTTCCAAACATCGATAAAATATCAAATATGAACTCAAATTTTTAACTAATTGTTATAGCAAGGTAATAAGTGATATAAAATTAATAATAAACCTCAAAAAAATTTATTAATCAATTATAAATTAACATAAGTTTATTATTCAGGAAGAAGACGAACATATAGGACAAGTCAGACTTGAAATAAGAGGATTCTTATGTCACTTTAAATTTTGTGAGATTTCAATTATTCACCAGTTATTTATTGCATGTGGTGTATTGTGTACTTACATTATATATATATTATTATGACTCTATTTATATTCATGGTATTTTTTGATTCATTTGGTGGTTATTAACTTTTGTTCAATTGACTCGATTGATTACAACAAAGTAAGGGTTTTTCATCTCACTTTTATTTCTGTGAGATTCATGCTATATCGGCCACTATTTCCTTTTGTGTGTAGTATGTACTTCCCATGATTGATTTTTTTGGAAATATAAATTAATTTATTTGTATTTACATCTTCATTGTATGATACTTCTTTCATGGGGTGTATGTTTCATAAGTTACCAAATTGGTAAGTGAATTTCACCTTTCAATTTCCACTCATTGGGCTTTACACACACATGATTGATTATTTTACTCCATAATTATGTGTGGAATCAATATTTATTTTTTCTGTAGTAATTTCCACTTCCCTATATATGGATATTATTTCATTCACATAAGCAATCCATTGATAAATTCTCAATTCATCGATATGAACTTGATAAGTGTAATTTTAACTCAATGTCCATTTATTGAGTTAAACATTCAATTCATTGGTGTTGTTTTTATAAGAATATGTGTGAATTTACTCTGATTTATTTACATTTAATATCCAATAATTCTATGTTTATTTATATTTTTCACACATAATTATGTCGTTAATTTATCCTTAACCGAAAGATAATGTTTTTATAAGAGATTTCATCTCAATTTAAATTCCACTAAGACTTCTTTGTTGTTATACGCCAATTCACTTTTATATGGTGTATATACTGTACTTTGACATAGTATATCATTAATCCCATTATTCTCATGATATTATAAATTTTGGATTACCACAATTATTTTTATTCTAGTGTCTCTCTATAGGTTAGAAACTCTTGCTAAAATATCATTTTAAATGATTTAAAGAATTATTATTCTAAATCTTTCTCATTAATGTCCATGATTTAAAAATGGTTTTAAGGATTTATTTATAGGGACATTAATTTTTTAAAATTAAAATTCCTCTTAAAATGTTCAAAGTTGAATGGGACACTTTTATTCAAAAATCTATTTTAAACAAATTCATGATAAATAGTGAAACATTAAAATGTTTTCAAGAAAAAGGGAGGATATTTCCCTCAAATAGTTTTGATGATTATTTTCATCTATGTAAATATCCTTCATTATTCTCTATTAAGGTTAATTTATTATAATACAATCTTCCATATTGTATTTAATGAGTTATGCTTGACTGTGGATGTGATATTCTTGTACCATTCTTGGTTTATGGATAAAGTATTGACATTTTGTATACTAGTTTTAATACGAATGTTTACGTTATGTTTCATCCTTTTCATATGAGGAATGCATTGGACTTAGAATGTTATAGGTGGAGCCTGCTATAACTCCTCAATGCATCGATAGGTCTCATGAGAAAATTATATGTGGAATTGGTCGAGGCCTTTCCAAATTTTTGTATATATGGTTTTGGCCGAGGCCTTAATCATTTTTAGATGTCTTGGACGAGGACATGACAAAATGTTTCAGAATGTTCTACATTATGATTTCCATCATTATGACATTAGATATTGATATTTTATGTGGTTATTCGACTAGTAGAACACCCACGACTATGTTTTATTATGGAATTATTTACTCATCTCATATTATTGTAATAATGTGCTCATGTTTATTATTCGTTAAGGCATGTGTTTTCAATTATTCACCACGACCAATGATTATTTATCTTCCTCTGTATTTATTACTCTTACTGAGCATATGAGCTCACCCCTTTCTCATTATTCATTTTCCCATGATATGAAAAGTTAGTTACGAGTGACTTGCATGAATAATCTTGGATGCTTGGATGTTTCTAATGGAATATATTACTGTTGTTTTTATTTTCAATTTGTTATGTTGAACTTCAGTATGTATCTTGTTTCTAAGGCTACTAAACTAATCGGTCCTTTGAGACATTATTCCAATAATCATTCCAATGTATAAAAATAATGCATCGTCTCCTATATTCTAGGGTCGGGGCGTTATAGTTGGTATTAGATGAAGATTAGTACAGGCCTTGGAAACAAGATTTAGATAACCTCTAATTAGAGCACATTACCCTAAGATAGACTTTTAGGATTACCATATAAGAACATCCTAGGATTTTGGTAATGTATAGATTTTGTGTATTTTCCAAGAAATACATCCATTTTATGATACAAGCAGGTAGAGGAAGCTCTGACATAGATATACCGAGGCAAGAAAACTCTATCATGGAGTTTCAAGCTTGACCCGGGGTATCCTGGTACATGACAATGGGCCTTTTTTCACTCTTGGTTATGACACTGCCTCGAGATATGCTTAGGATAATTCAAATTTTCTTTACAAACCTATTTGAAAGATTTTAATACAAGATAAAAATAAATAACATTGGTTATTCCGAAGGTGTTTTAGATTAAAAATATGGGGTTATGATATTATCTAAATGATTTTATGACTCACACTATGCCTTATTGTGTTAGTCAATGGCTGGAATCCAAGAAATTCATAGTAACATTGAAAATGATGTACAAGGATGGAACAGTGGTGGAAATGAGAAACAAAATCGAATTTTGATAGTTTTGAAAGATATGGTGTTCATGTTGAATCAGTTGTACAAAAATATGATGAACAAAATATATATTAACCAACTCCCAGACTAAACAATGAAGATAAAAGTGGTGGTTGATAAGAGCTCTATCAGTGAAGACCAAGGGAGAAGAATGATCATTTTCCATCATGCAGGAAATGTGGAAGGAGACACCTAGGAAGGTGTCTTAATAGTACAAAAACTGATTTATATGTGGGAAAGAAGGAAATAATGTAAAGAATTTCTGAGGAAAAATGAATAGTACTATGGAAGAAAATAAAAATGGTCCCAAGAATCCATTTAAAGTCATATTCCATAAATTCTGAGGACCTGACCATTACCTATGAAAATTCCCTATTCTATAGTATATCTTCTTGGTCAAGGAAGAATCTATGTGGAAATAAATGGATGGAGAAATGTTTAAAAATAATTAGTGCTCATTGTTGATGGGGTTTCTTTGGAAGACTTTTCTCTTATATTTGTAACCCTGGTGTTTGTCATGTGAAAATGATATTTGAGGAAGAATTATATTTTCTATTGTGCATATAGTTATAAATAACCATTTTTTTTATATGATCATTGAGTGTGAGGCAATTACAAGTTATTAAATTTTGGGATGAAAATGTGAGGTATGAGATAACATTTGTGATGAAATTATGTTATAGTTACTTTGAGGAATGTATCTTGTTTTTTCGAATATTATATAATTATATAATTTTTTAAAAAGGACAACATGCAAACCATGTGACCACCTGTCATGTCAGACAAAGCTATGGGAATCGAACCCACAACCATAGTGTGATTGGGATTTATCACCTACCTCCAGACTACATGAAGTCCCTGGTTAGTGCGACTAATTCATTTTAGTTAAATGAATTTATTGATAAATAATAATTTTACTTGGGATCCTATATATTATCAAATGGATATGATTAGTATTGGAAAATGATTTGGTGAATAAGTGATAAACATTATTTTGAAAGATGTTTTCTCTATTAAGAATACTATATGCATAAGAAAAATAGAAATCTATGGGATTTTATTTGAAGAGTAATGATGTTTTTCTACCAATGTTTTTATTATGGATTTATAATGATTTGGTTTATTTATGGAAATGATTAAACTATCATAAAGACTATTTGATTATGTTTATTAATTTTATGTGTGTTACTTTAAGAGTAGTTGATATTATTTGAAGATACAATTTAACGTGGAAGGCCGTGTAAGAAAATTCTACTGAGTTTTGGGATTCAATATTAGTTTGGATTATATTGAATGATTTTATGGAGAATTGTTTATTGAATGGTATTTATTTAACTTTGTGTATTATTGGTTTAATTATAGAAATTATGATTATTATTTATTTCTCTAAGGTATTATCCTTTTGGGATCATCTGATCTTTTACTAACCATTTTGGTTTTGGTAAATATCTAAAGAAAAAGGAAATATATAGTTCATCCATTATGGATTATGTAATTCTATATAAGTTGATTCTAGCGCTTCAGGTGTGACAAAGTCTTCTTTAATTCTCATCATTTGGAGTGAAAGATGAGTTTGTGGTAAGAATTTGATAAAGTATGAAACATTACTTGTCAAGTATATTTTTTTTCTTATTCTAAGAATAATTTAATTATTAAACTTTAGGGAAGGGTTCTAAAATCAAAAAATGTGTTATCCTAATGATTTCTGTTTTGTTGAAGTGATGATATTTTAAATCATCATAGATTGATGGCTTTGAGGCCCGCATTTTTACACTTGTTTGTGATTGATGACCTCAATCACTCTCTATAAATATTTGCATTTTTACACAAATTATTTGTCTCTAATTTCTTCCAATGTTCTCTTAATCGATATCATAATTTGGTGGTGACTTTTCCATCTTCCTTTCCCTATAATTAAGACTATGTTTTATTAACCCAATTTTTAATGTTGGTTTTACACAAAGGTATAATTCTAATTTTAACCATTTATTTTTAAAGAATGATTTCAAATTGGGAGGATGCAATTTATTGAAGGAGGGGAGAATTTAATACCCCATGATTTCATAGTAAGTTATTTTCTTTAAATTCAATTGCTTGTGCTACATGCAACACTTAGTTCGATCGCATCACGACATACCAAACTAGCTGTTCAAAAGGGATTATGAATAGTATTAACTGGATTTGGAATTTTATCTACTCGATATAATTTTAAATTATGTATTATGTGTTTCTTAGACATATTATAAGAACAAATTCATTTTTCAGATAAAAAATGTATTTTTCAAAAAAATAAATTTTACCCCATTTTAATGGAGAACCCTTTTTAAATCCAATATTATAATCTTTTATATATGAAATTTGAAAAAATAAAATTCTTCTTTAGAATCGAGACATCAAAATTAAATTTGGATGAAATTTTGGTATTTTTATAATAATATTCATTTTTTATGAATAGGGAGAAATACTGTACTTTAATTCAAAATATAATTTTAATCTAATTTATTTATAAGGATATATTATAATTTAAATTTTTCTTTAAGGGAAATTAGATTATATTTTTACCCTTTAATCCAATTTTTGTCATTGTAATTAATTTTACTTTGAAATTATACATAAACAAGTGTCAATAATTTGATGGTTATTGTTTCTTAAAAACACACTATTTGTTTTGACAACGGGAATTAATTTTAAATTAATTAATACAACTTCTATGTTTTGAATTTGGTAAAATAGACATAATTCTGTAATTCAGAATATCAAATATAGCTTTGGCTGAATTTTTGTAATTTTTCTGAAAAACTTCAATTTTTGATGAATTGTGAAATCACTAAGTAGTAGTTAAAAATATGAATTTTTCATTTAAATGAAATATTACCACTTCTATGAATTTAATTTAGAAAATATTAGAGACATGGTTTTTACTAGTAAGTAATATTTGGTTCAATAAGATGAAAATAATTTTTGGTGAATAGTATCTTTTGACTTTTATTTACCGCGGTTAAAGTTAAATAGGGTAATTCAAGTTAAAAATAATATTATAAAATTAAAAAATTACCTTAACACTTGTTCTATCCTTTTTGGATGAGTCATGTCCAACCATGGGCATACTGGGATTGATTTTGGGACCCCATGTAGCCACTTATCTATAAAAATGACACTTTATTTTAATTAACTTAACGTAAAGGAAAAAATGACATAAACAAATATCATTTAGTAAATAAATTTTTACATGGGGTTATATAAGTCATATTTTCAAAAATAATAATTCATTGGATATATTAAACGATTTCGTACATTATGTTATTTGTTTATAATTTTTAGACATCAAATAAATTAAATTATTTATGACACAATAACGATGTAGTATTTACCTCCTTAATAAATGATTTAAAAAAATAAGATTATTATTATTAAAAAAATATTCAAAACATGTCCAATTCTTAGTGGGTGATTTTATTTCGACCATGAGTCATCTTATATTTGACTTTAATTATTTTTGGACCATTATAAACCGAATATGACTCAATAATAAAATAATATTTTCACACTTTCCTAAAGAGACCATCCTCCACCTTATAAAAGGACACCACTTCTATCCCATTCCACACACATATTAATCCCATTGGCTCATCCAAACCCTACCCAAATAAGATCTCAAGATACCTCTCTTACACATAGAATCCTTTAGGTAAAAATAAGTCACTTCAAGAAGTCCTTTTGATTCAAACTAATGGAAGTTACCCAAATTAAAGGAAACAATTTCTCTTAAATTCTTTTGTTTTATTTTGTTTTATTTTACTTATCCAACCCCCTAAACTCTTTTTATTCCATTATTTTATATCAAAACCAGTATACTAAATATACTATGATGTATCTATGAGAAGCATTCGAACTACACTTAATCACACCTCCATCTATTGGGTGAAGAACATACTGTTTATGTGGTTGGAAACTAATGGCTCATGAAATGATGATTGTTCTATTATCTATTACCGCCTCTCATGTTGGTCATTAAGATGGAAATATATTTATATATTTATATATTATGTTTTTGTTTTCTACGTGCTAGTGTATTTTCCATTTATGTCACGCCTTCATGATTTCAATTATGGGTAAAACACGATAATTTCATTTGAGGAAGTGCGGACTACCAACCCCTCAAAGTGATATGACTCATTAATTACTTGTGTGGTATGTATAAATTTTGGAAATAACTATTTTATATATGATATTATACTGTAATTATAATATAACTATGTATCATTATGTTTTAATTCCATTAAAATACAAAATATAATTGAAAGTTGCGTTCATGAGTACATACAGCTTACTGTCTCCATGAATGGTGCATTTCATTTCATTTCTCCAAATATTATGTACTATTATAAATACATATATATACTAAATATATAATATATATATTATATATATATCATGAATATCATTCTAGATATAATGGACTTTTGACCACATGGAAAATTTGTAATTATAACAAGTTCATTTTTGACTCAAGTTCCTAACATCGATAAAATATCCAATATGAAATCAAATAATTAAATAATTGTTATATTAAGGTAATAAGTGATATAAAAGTAATAATAAACATTAAAAATGTTCTTAATAAAGTATAAATTAACTTAATTTTATTATTCATGATGAACAAAGAACATAGAAGACAAGTCGGACTTGAGGTAAGGGGTTTCTTATCTCAATTTTAATTCTGTGAGATTTCCATTATTCACCACATATTTACTGCATGTGGTGCATTGTGTACATAAATTTGGTATATATTATCATGATTCTATTTATATTCATGGTATTATGTGATTCATTTGGTGGTTATTAACTTTTGTTCATATGTCTCGATTGATTACAACAAAGTAAGGGTTGTTCATATCACTTTTATTCCCGTGAGATTCATGCTATATTGGACACTATTTCCATTTTTGTGGATTATGTACTTCCCATGATTGTATTATTTTTGTAATATACATTAATTTATGCATATTTACATCTTAGTTCTATGATACTTCTTTCATGGGGTGTATGTTTCATAAGTTACCAAATCGGTTAGGGAATTTCAAATGTCAATTTCCACTAATTGGTGTTTGCGCATACTTCATTGATTATTGTACTCCAGGATTATGTGTGGATTTACAGTTTTTTATTTGTATAGTAATTTCCACTCCTTTTTATATAGACATCCTTTTGATGCACATAATATCTTCATTGATAAATTCCTAATTCATCAATATGAACTTGATAAGAGTAATTTTAACCCAATATCCCTTTATTGAGTTAATCATCCAATTTATTAGTGTTTCTTTTACAAGAATATGTGTGAATTTATGTCTTACGGAGTACGATGGGTCATGGGGTAGAAATGTGCACTACCCGAGTATTGATTAGGGAAGATTGGGTTTCTGCTTAATCACTCATATTAGGTGCACCGTTTTCTCCTCGAAATACCCAACGGTTCTATATCCAGAAACACGTGGACCTACATTCCATAGGCAGGCATTTGATAGGTGGTTTGACCAGCGATGCTTAAGAACTCACATTGGTCAAGAGGATGGGAATTCGGGCTCATCTCACCCTTTTGGGGGGGGGGATTATTTCCTTTTACGAGACTCTCTTATAGATTTAAGACATATTTATATGTTCGAGAATCTTTGGTTTATACTAAAGAATAGTATCCAAGAATTACTCCTGGTTGGTAATGGTCAGCTGGACGCAGGGGTTCAGAGTCATTTATGCCTGAGGTTTACCATCCCTCATTGGATTAATGACCTCGAGGAGTCTTGACTCATTGAGATGACACTGATTTAAATCCTGGTAACCAGGCACTCAGGAGTTGATTGTCATCTAGTGGGGACAGATACCGACATGAGCATTTGGACTGAACCCGTGGTATGGCCCTCATACTTATCCCTATGAGAGGAATCGGAATTCACGTAGTTCGGTTTGGTATGGGGTTTACGCACTAAGATTCCCAGGGTTGGTGATTTTAACTGGCGTGAAGACGGTCAGATCGACCGGGTGTTGGGCTTGAACCTCGGGGAGGCTGCCTACGTACCCTGCCAAAGATACAGGGATCAAAGCCCACGTAGTTCAGATTGGTATGGGTCTTACACTCTAGGATGCCCAAGGTGTGGTTAAACCGACGTAAAGGGGGCTCGTAATGACAGATTGCTGGGCTTGAACCTCAGGGAGGCTTCCTACGTACCCAGCCTAGGAGACAGGGATCAAAGTCCATGTAGTTTGAGTTGGGATGGGGCTTATAATCTGAGGTGGCCCAAGGTGTGGGTAAACAGACATAAAGGGGCTCGGAATGACCGTTTGTTGGGCTTGAACCTCATGGAGGATTCCTACGTACCCTACATGGGAGACATGGTTCAAAGTCCACGTAGTTCGGGTTAATCCACCATCATTTTGTTGGAGCCACGACCATCACAAATCTCTAAGCCTATGTGAGTCATGCTCGGTGTGAGAAACAGGAGAATGCAACGGACTTGGATAACCTCAAACTTTCACCCTGCTGAGGACAGGGGAGACGGACGACGAGCGGAGAAGAAGGCCGGTACTGCTGGACTCTCCTTCATGATGTTCGCGGAAGGTAGAAGTCGTGCAGCGGAACAATGAACCCTCCAGGTTGAAAGGAGGAGGGTCATTGGCTTCCGACCAGGATGGTGTGGGGATTAATCCAGGAGGGATGCCCATTGGTGACAAACCCCAATGGGGGAGGGATTTGAGACCGAAGAAATGAGGGGCACTGATGCCCATCCTGCCTTTCCTTGGAGTTTAGCCCTGTGGATGTACGTAGGTGCATGGGCACTACCTCCGATAAGAAATTCTAAGGTCTTACACCAGCATGGTTTCCCATTACCTTGTAGAAGGGGGGAAAGGTGGACACCACCGGAGGTGAAGGGAAATGGACGCGTGATCCCCCCTCCCAGTGAGTAGAGGGGAAGAAAGGGGGATCTCGGGCTCGGACTCCGCATTACCATGGGAATGTGAGCCCAAGAATGATTCGGGAATCCACCAAAGGGATGTAGAAACCCCTTCTCCCTCATTTACCATGGGTATGTGAACTCAAAAAGGTGATCTGATGCACCTGAAGGATACATCGCAGGGGTCGGGTGGCTCTGGTGGAGGCCTCATCTTGGGGTCGATGAATGGGCCAATGAGGGGGTTGCGAAGGATCATGCCGGATTAGAAGGATTTTATCTGGCTCGAGGAAGATGAACTCTAAAGTATTTGGTGGGCCACATTGGTGAAAAATGAGGGGTGGCGCCCTTCGCGTAGGGAGGTGCTACGCATCTAGAGAGGTCGTCCATGAACCAGGGTAGTCTGGGGACGGATGGGCATCCCACGAAACAGGGTGGTTCGCGGCTTCGGGTTCAGCTCACGTACCATGTTGGTACATGGAGGGGTCCATGCGAGCAGTGGCGGCCAAGGGTGACTCCGGTCGGAGGTTCGTCTGTTGGGGCTTCGCCAGCGTAGGAGGGTCATACGCAGTGCGACAGATAGGAAAAGGGGCATAAACTCCATGGTCTGCGGGGAGTGCATCCGCAGAGGGGATATGGTTCGTGGTCCTCTTTTCTTTTATATTTTATGTTTGTGGTTCACCAAGATGTTATGCATTTTTGGTCCCTTATTAATTAGTTTTCAGCCTCATACTTTTTCTAGTTTGTAATCTAGAACATCGTTGTTTGCAAAATCCTAAGCTCCTTCCTTCAAAATCCATCCACCCGAATATGATCAATCTACTATCTTTTTTCCCTCTCCATCTCCATTTATAGAGTGAGGAAAGAGATTTATCTGTGTTCATGAGACATCTTTTGCGGAGTCCCATGACCAGAATCTTGGTTTACGGATGACATGGTCAATCCACGACTTGCGGGGGTCATTTAACACACCTCCCACGTGAACCAAACTTGCTCGGGGAGTGCTTCGTAGCCGCATAGTGTTCTGCCTCCATTCCTTGAATGACAGTGTATGCGGTCTGGGGCGGTTGACGTGGTCCGCAGCTTGGGCGGTTTGTTATGGTGCACTGGGTTGGCGCCTATCCTGCTTCGCACCCACGGAGGATCCCCGCCTCTGTTTCGCGAACGATAGCGGTCCGCGGAGGGGGCTGCTTCGCAGAACCGGCCGGGTACCATTATCATTAGACATGTAGGTGGAGCGGTTCATCTTATGCCATCTTTTTAGTATTCTACATATCTTTTCACCAATTCATTGGGGAGAAATTGGGTATAATATCCCTTGGATTAAAGGGGATTCTCATTCTCCGTTGCGGATTTTTCAGGACCCTACAAATGCCCTCCATCGAAATGGGGACTGATCAGAACGAAGAGAAGGCTATTCCGATGTAGAGTGGTACTGAAACATGGATATTTTGCGGTATGGGAGTGGACCCGGTAGGGGACCACTCCTATAAATACGGGGGCCCTTCCTTTTTATTTTACCGGATTCTTCGCGAAACCAGATCTCTCTTTCTATTTGTCTCAGCGTGCTCGTTCCTTCGTGAAATGCCTCGTCTACGAACCAGCTTCCACTTCCACAAACCATTCCTCGTTCACGACTGCCTTCACCCATAGACCAATCTCCCCGTCGTGAACTAACACTGTTAATTAATAAAAAATTAATTTACGACGGGCCTCACAGGAACTCGCTCCAAGGTTTTGATGGTCCGCGGATTAAAATCTTCCAGACTTTGAAAATTTTGTAAGCCTTCCGAACCTTAATATTTAAATTTGGGATTAAGATTCCATGGAGCAACCTTGTTCGAGGTTTTCTATCCAATGCTCCACAGGATAGAGTACCGCGGACCTCTTCCACGTTGGGTTGGTTCGCGGGATGCATTCATCACGAACCACATTTTGAGGCTTGCTCGCGGACCTCGTCATGAAGGCTCCGAGACTCCGTTCCTATATACATGGTATTTTTGTCCAGATTTTATTATTCCGGAATAACCATTTTCCTAGTTTCCAATGAAGGGGGGAAATATGGTTCCCCCTCACCCAGCACCTAGGCCTGCTACAGAGCCTCTTCCAGTTGGTTCAGGGAGACATCTAGCTATGATTCGTAGAGCGGAGAGAATCAATGAGGACCCTAGTCGATCCATCATTCCCGAGGATGGTTTCTTGAAGGACTTGTTCTCTCTTAAGCTCCTGGGTTATCTACTATCATATCCACTTCCTCTTTATGGATTCGGTCTTCAGAACAACTTCCATACCCCCCATACATTCTCAGGTATTCCATCTCCTTGCTTGGAAGTGTCACCAAAGTGCATTCAGGTGAACCTTACCTTATTGTGGGAGATGATCTCGATTTCTAATCTAAAGGACACATTCATTTTGAGTGGCTCTGTTTGGACCCAAACTGATCAGTGCACTCTAGACTTCTCTCAAGAATCTATGTTCAAGAATTACCCCTCTATTATCAACCATGCTCGATTGGATCCTGATGCGGGGTGGATTCCTAAGTGGGATCTTCGGTCTGGTGGGCTTTTCTCAATTGACGTGGCCTGGGCCTTCTTGGTCCATCATCGTTGTTGGGAATATCCCAACTCACTAGAAGCAATCAATACATACTCCACAGTGTGGGCCTCACAGTTTGATGTTTAACCACCATCTTTGATCCTGCATGTCCTACTAAGTCACTGGTGTTCAAGCACTAACACTTTCCACCTTGACCATGGTGAATATGGCATTAGTGTATGGGACGTCTACCAATTGGGAGGGCTTCCGATCATTGGTGAGATGTATGATGGGTTTCTGGCCACTCCTTAAGCATGGGACGATGTCGAACAAGTGCCTTCATTGGAAAGGGATCTTAAGGTTATGGTGGAGCAGTCACTGGGTCAGGCCTTGCATGCCCGCTCTCTTATTCCCTATAGCACTTGGATAGGGTTATTTCTGAACACCACTGTTACTATGCCAAAGATCAAGCGTCGCGCGACTCATCATTATCAATAGTCATGATCCATCCCAGGTTCCTACTGGGCAGTTCTGGAGGTGGGCGACTACCTTTCATGGGGTTACGAGGTGCGCCCCGGTGTGCCGCCTATGCTCAGGCTGGTAGGTCTGTTTGCTATGATTTTGAGCGGGTGGCTATTCCCTTCTCGAGATATCAACCCAGGCGTTAGGGATTGCACCTTGAGGACGGTATTTGAGTTGGCAGAGGGTCGCCTGGTAAATTTGGTCGTGCCCACTTTGTCTCGTATTTACGAACAAATGAGCCCCATGCAGGAGGGGGGGGGGGGGTCACCCTACCGTCTGAGTGGTACATTTCAATTCTTATTCGTCTAGATAGTGAATCATTTACTCTTTAATGAGTATTGTCATAACATAGTCATCTCGCTTCCTGCCTTTCAGCCTACAATGATCGATATAGATGGGGTTCACTTAATGTCCCTCAGTTCTGATGAAGTCATTAAGCTTCTAAGTGACTTCTCCCAGTTTGCTTTCGCTCCCTACCCGACCCCTTATGAAGTATTGGTTGACAACCGTAGGGGGGCCTGGAGGAGTGTTTTAACCTGATTTCACTGCGGGATGGGTTTTTGTCCGCGTGGATTGACGAGGTTTCTCTGTGCGAGTTGTATGCCCCGTCATCGTTTTTTCTGCCAGTTATGGTGTATTCAACTCCATTTTTCCCATCCCCCTCCTCAAGAATGAGGACTGCACTCATCCAATCTCTGTCAATGGTGGTTGATGCTGATGAGGGAGGGATCTGACACAAGCATTCCCTTTCCTGGAATAGGAGCGGCTGCTAGCCTATCCTTGGAGTACGCAAGAATGTGGGAAAAAAATTATCCCAATGGGATCCTGAGGAAGGCTATCTACCAGGTTCCCTATTCTGAAGTCATTGCGGCTGTTGTTCCTACCACACCCTCCTCATCGGCTCTGAGGGAGGACCGACTAATGGCTCTTCGGTCATAGAGACTCAAGGGATTTTCCACTCCCATCCCCTCTGCAGCCGAATTCCAGATGGACCCCACCATCTTGGACGTGGATGAGGATGACGTTGTGGCTTCAAGTCCCATTGAGAAAATTCCTGATGTTTTTCCGGCCGATACAGGACATAACAACTTGATTCCGAAGCTCGAACTGGGGTTTGAAGTTTCAGACCATCCTGCTTCGGAACCATCTTCTAGCGTGCACTTTTCTTCGCTGATCGCAATGCCAGATTCGTTCCCATGATATCTATCGAGGATACCAAAGATCCTTGTGTCATTGCACCCCACTCAGCAGTGCACAGGAGGGCATGGCCCCGGATTTTAGAGATTGTTGCCGAAACTCCTCTAGCTAAGATGGAAACTAAAATTGAAGCTCTCTGACAACGATTCCTGGGTTTGGGATCAGGTGTCTTTGACTATCGGCAGTTTCATTTTCTCGCTTTCTAGGTTGCAATGGACCGTGAGGAAGTTTCAACTAATGAACGCAAACATTCTCAGCTCGCTGCCTCTCATCGCAGGAACCAAGCCTTGGAGGAAGCCATGATAATGCTCCATCAGCTGATAGTATAGGAGGTGAGCTCTCAAGATCAGGCAACAACCCTATCTACCGATTTGCATGAATTTAAAGCACGAGTAGTAATGGTGAGGGGTCAGTTGTCAACTCTGACTGGTAACCTTGAATCCCCCAGGAAAGGGATCAATGATCTCCAAACAACAGTGGGGCATACTCGTTTAGTGGACGAGGTTGAGGCCAATGAGAAAGTCGTGTTGGAGCAGACTCGCAACAACCTCCATTGCACAGTTGTCGATCATATGGAGAGAGTGAGCCCGGCTCCTTTGTGACGGTCAGATCCATTCTTATAAACTCTATTTTGCTTACCCCCTTCTTCTTTTTTGTTGTTATGAGGGAGAGGTCCCAGCTTGTGGACATCCCCCCTTTTTGTTCAAACATAATACAATCTATGTCAATATTTCCATGCTGTAAAATTTGATTTTTACTGGAAGAATTGTTGTGTAAATAACAACTCACTAAATAAAAATTAATCATAATTCAGGAAAATATAAACTAACTCTATCTTTTTCCTCGACCATGGGATCCAGCAAGCATAGTTTGACTATTTATAGGGATTTTTAAGAAAACCCCAAAAACTTATTTTATTTTCTGTTAATACCCTAATTTTTCATAGGCCCATTTGGTGTGGACCCAACGGGTATGGACCGACTTTTTCTTAGGTCACCCTTTTCGAGTTTTCGACCTAACAGGCTTTGTGCCTCTTTTTGTGAGCGGTTTAACGTCCCGACGACAATACTATCACTACTGATGTTTTAGGTTGAACATCATTGACCAGATGTGGTGGGGTGAGGGCCCCAATGAAGTTTGTTTGATTAAAAGATACCTCTATATCTTTTAGTCGCATGTGGGGGGAGCATTTTTAGGTTTGAACGACATGTAGGGCATGTCTTAAGGCATGGGAGCCGTATCGGCATGTATAGGTAGGAAGAGCATCTCCTAATAAAATCATGCCTTTGGGAGATGGGCCAGGGGCGATCAATATGAAGAGCCACTGAGGGGATGGTATGCATAGTCGTACAAAGGTGTCCTTTAGTCAATGACTCTCCATTTATAATGGCATGAGAATTTCATGGAATTACTACTTATTGAAACCACCATGGATGGCTTGGAGAATTATGGAAACCACTAGGGGAGGCTCGAAAAGGGTATGCGATGTCTGAAAGGGTTTGAGAACATCTGTATAAATCATGAGTGTGGAAGCAAGGTTCCTTTCCTACATATTATGTAGCATAAAGGATGTATGGAGCTTGGCGCAATTTAAATTCATGTAATTGGGACATTATCTAGAATGGGACAGCTTAACCTAGTTCTTGATAATCTCTTCAGAGACATTCCACCATAATCAGGTTGGGTCGTGAAAGAGGAAAGTAAACTCTAGCTCAGAGGGTTTTTGAATCCCAGGATGGACATGGGGGCTCAGCGGCCAAGAGGCGTACAGAGAGAAGGATTTCCTATGGAAATATTTCCTTTGCTAGACGGGCCAGGGGTGATCAATATGTAGAGACGCTGAGGGCATGGTATGAATAGTCATGCAAAGGTGTCCTTAGGTTAATGATTGCATTCTCCCGATAGCCGAGAAACTTCACGGATGTTGAGATTTAGGACCACCAGGGGTGGCTTATGAGAGTCCGGCTTTTTCGGAGTACATATTATGGTTTATAAGGGGAGGTTGCCTGGATATGGGAGAAACATATAGGCTAAATTTTCCGAGAATGGGTGAAGTAATTCCTTCTCATGCTGGTGTGAGACGGTGGTTTGTGCAGGTCTGACCCGTGCACTGAGGGACAATGAAAAGCCTCTATTCCTTACTGAACCCATGACAGGTTTGACTGTGTAGTTTAACGTCATGTGGTAAGGATGATGAGCATTAATAAAGGATGTTGTGCAGTTTAACGTCATGCATTGAGGACGAGAGGCATTTTTTCCGATGCTGTGCAGATTTTACATCGTGCGGCGAGGATAGGGGTCATTTTTAAACTAGTGAAAATGATTGTAGTTGGAGGAATTTCCCTGGATGTTTCATTCTTGGAATTTGTAGCTTTACTCCAAGTGACCAAGATATTTGCTGTGTCGTTTTAAATTCATTCGATAAGGATGTAGTCTCAAAGTCTACTCTTGATAGAATGTAACTAGGATTGAATATATCGTCATGTTCAAAGTGTGGAGAGGGGTTGATTGGTGTAAATCGTCATTTTAGGGCTTCTTGGATTAGGAGAAATGATATGGGGGCTCTGAGGCCAGTAAGCATACGGAGCTAGGAAGAGAATCGCCTGAGGACATCGTACCTTTGGTAGACGGGCCTGGGGATATCAATATGTAGAGCCGTTGAGGGCATGGTATGCATAGTCATGAAAAGGTGTCCGCGAGTCGATATCCTTCCACATCCGATGTTCGTGAATGGTTATGAGGATCCACGATTTTCCGAGCCACAAAATATGTCATTTGGTATGAAAATATCTGGACATGTCGTGAATATTAGACCCTGGTTGATGTTAAAGATTAGAGAGCTCACTACGCAGATTTATATTGCGTGGGGGGTGTACATTCACTCCATGAAATTTAACGTCGTATTTTAGCAGTCATAGATCATGGACCATTAGGTGGCTATTGTTATAGTCACTAGAAGGATAACTGAGTTACCATGATCTGATATACTATGAACAGGGTGGGGGATAGAGGTTATAAATTGTAACACTGAGTTTTCCTAGATCAGGAGATGTGGTGTGGGGGATCTGAGGCTGGTAAGCATACGGAGTTTGGAAGAGTACCACCCGGGGAAATCATGACATTGGTAGAAGGGACAGGGGCTATCAATATGCAGAGCCGCTGAGAGAATGGTATGAATAGTCATGAAAAGGTATCCCCGGGTTGATGACATTCCACTTCCGATGGCCATGAATGATTATGACATTCTGAGATTTCTCATAGTACAATGTTTTGCATGCGGGGATCATTGTGTCTGAGCGTACAAGAAAACTTTTCACTAAAATGGTCCGTTGAGTCAATGTAGCCCAGCCCTGTCTTGATGTTCGTAGATGCAGTTCGTCATGTGAACAATGGGCGGATACATAGGCTAACTGTGTAGGGATACCCGGGCAACGTTTGTATGTGGAAAAAAGGGACGAACAAGTAAACCATTGCTCCATAAATTTCTAGTTTGGGAGATATGATATGAGGGCTCTAAGGCCGGTAAGCATACAGAGCTAGGAAGAGTATCGCTTGAGTAAGTCTTGCCTTTGGTAGATGGTCCTGGGGCTATCAATATGCAGAGCCGCTGAGGGCATGGTATGAATAGTCTTGCAAAGGTGTCCCCGGGTCGATAACTTTCCACTTCCGATGGCTATGAATGGTTATGAAGATCCATAATTATCCGGGTCTTGGAGTCTAATGTATGGAGAGGATAAATCCAAATGCATAATGATTATTTCCATCTCGTTTCGCCATATATCTTGGGAGGGTATCGATGAAGTTCGTGCAGTTTTAATGTCGTGCAGTGAGGACGAAGTCCGTGCAGTTTTAACGCCGTGCGGTGAGGATGATGTCTGTGGATTTTTAACGTCGTGCGGTGAGGAAGAAGTCGGTGTAGTTTTAACGGCATGTGGTGAGGACGAGGAATACACCCCTTATATATCTAGTCCGTACACAGGGGAAGAGAGATTTTTTTTTCAAAAAAAATATTCACTTGGGAATGGTTGGGACAGGATGGGAATGCCTGAAGTCACTACGCATCCTACAAGGGATGGAATCAATCCACATGTAGTTCCTTGAAGGAGGTACACCCCGCGCAGGTTTAGTCTGTACACTAGGGAAAAAGGCATTTCTGACATTCGTTTGGGGATGGCTGGGCAAGGTTGGGGGACCCTGGGGTCACTATGTATCCCGCGAGGGCAGGAATCAAGACTCACGTAGTTCTTTGAAATCCGTGCAGTTTAATTTCGTGCTGTGAGGATGAAGAATACACCCCGTGCCGGTCTGGTCCCTACACGGGGGGAGAGAGCATTATTTTAATGGCTGGGACAGGATGGGGAACCTTGACAACACGACGTATCATGCGAGTGCCGGAATCAAGCCTCACATAGTTCTTTTGGGGAATACACCCCATGCGGGTCTGGTCCATATAGGGGAAGGGGGTATTTTTGGCTTCATTTTAGGTGATTGGGCTAGGGTGTGGAATTTTGGCATCACTACGTATCCTGATAGGGCATGAATCAAGCCTCATGTAGTTCTCTGAAAGACAATACACCCCGTGTAGGTCTGTTCCATACATGGTGGAAAAGGCCAAAAAAATTCTTATAAATTTCATTTGGGGCTGTTTGGGCCAGGATATAGAATCCAGGCGTCACTATGTATCCTGCGAGGGAAAGAATAAACCCATGCATAGTTCTGTGAAAGGCAATACACCCCAAGCAGGTTTAGTCTATACACGGGGGAGAAGGGGCATTTTTTTATCCTTATCTGTGCAGTTTAACGTCATGCGGTAATGATAAGGAATATACCTCGTGCAGGGTTGGGCCGTACACGGGGGAGGGGGAATTTTAAACATTTATTCGGGGGTGGCTGGGCTAGGATGGGGAACCCTGGTGTAGCTACGTATCATTCGAAGGTAGGAATCACTCCATACGTAGTTCTCTAAAAGAAGTACACCCGGTGCAGGGCTGTTCCGTACACGGGTGATGGGGACATTTTTTTAAATTTTATTCCATTTTGGAGTGGCTGGGCCAGGATAGGGGATCCCGGCATCGCTACATATTATGTGACGGCAGGAATCTAGCCATACATAGTTCTCTGAGATCCGTGCAGTTTAACGTCATGCGGTGATGAAGAAATACTCTTATTGTAGGGTCATAGAGTATGGACCGTTGGGTGCTTGGAAGTTTCACATCCTACAACATGGACAATAATTGCTTTTAGTTATGTCGATGAGGATGAAATAATCTTAGTTTAGGGTCATAGTGTATGGACTGTTGGGTGCTTTGCAGTTTAATGTCCTACATCTCAGATGATAACTGCTTTTAGTTATGCCAGTGAGGATGAAATACTCTTAGTTTAGGGTCATAGAGTTTGGATTGTTGGGTGCCTGGAATTTTAATGACATGTAGCATGGAAGATAACTACTTTTTATTTCTATGTGAAATACTTCTTCAGGAATCTCGCATTTGTAGGAGCGGTAGTGAACTATCCATCAATTGAGATCAGGGCATAAGCACCGTTGGAGTAGACCATGTGTATAACATATGGTCCCTCCACCTTGGGATCCATCTTTGGAGGTTTCATTTAGGGTATCATTGGGGTTCGAAGGACCAATACTAATTCTCCTTCAATGAATGACCGAAGATGAACCTTTTTATTGAAGGCTCGTGAAATTCAGTTCTGATATACTTTTAGATGGTGCAAAGTGTGAAACCACTTCTTGTCTAGTTGTTCGAATTCACCTAGCCACTTTTCTGATTACTCATCATTGGATAATTGATCGCAAACATGAATGAAGAGAGAGGGTAATTGGAGATCAATGGGTAGGACCACTTCTGTTCCATATACTAATCAGTACGGACTAGTCCGAGTAGCGGTGTGGATCGTGGTTCAATAATCCCAAAATGCATGAAGTAGTTCATCCGGCCACAATTTTATTTCATTGTCCACAATTTTCTGGAGAATGTTGGACATGGTCTTGTTGAAAGCCTCTATATATCTGTTGTCCACTACGTGGTAGCGGGATGAGTGGTTAGGCTTGATACCGTATTCTTTTTATAGTTTCTCCAATTCAGCAGATCAGAAGTTGGTGCCCTTATCCGTTATTATGGTATGAGGGACACAAAATCTAGGGATGATATTAGTTTTCAAAAAATCTGACAATGTTTCTTTCCATAACATCTTTAAGGTGTACCACTTCTACCCATATAGAAAAGAATTCGGCTGATGTGAGGATATAAATCAGCTGTTTGGCTATGGTGGGAGGATATGGCCCCACGATATCCATTCCCCAGATGGAAAATGGCCAGAATTACTTGGCCTGATGAAGTAAATCCATGGGTTGGTGTATGAAGTTAGCATGAATTTAGCATGAGTTTCATTTTGCGGTAAAGTGCTCAAAATTTCATGCCACTATGGCCCAATAGTACCCAAGTCTTTGAACCTGATGGGAATGCTTGGACCTTGGCTAATGTGCTCCACATACTCTAGCATGTACTTTAGTCATGACGATAGTGGTTTCATCTCCATCAATGCATCTGAGGAGGATTCTGTCAAGGACTCATTTGTAGAGGAACTCTTGCTGACCCACACAACCATATAAGACAAAGTTGATTGACCTTATCTGTATTTTCTCTCGTTCAGCCCTATCTGATTGAAGTTCTCCCTGTTGAATGTAGTTTGCAATGGGGGTCATCCATTCTATGGCAGGATCATATGGTTTAGGGACAAGACTGACTACGTGGATTTCTTCTATCTTAGTTTGAGCAAATGGAAAGACCATTCGATGGTTAACAATAGTGATAACTCTTTCATCCCGGTCTGGTTTGTCTAGGGTTGTGGTCGCATTAGTTATTGAGCCGGCCTAGGCATTTTGAGACCGGGGAATATAGTTCAATGTTGGTTCAGTGGAGAATTCCCCCATTATCCCTATGACATGGTCCATAAGATGGATGATGTTGATGGAACCAAAGATTTTCTCCTCATCCTCTGAAAAGTCTTCCCGGTTGGTTTTCCCTGATGGTGTCATTTGGTGGGTCGGTGTCTGTGGCGCTAAGTATGAGGGCATAAAATCCATCGGTGTCAGGACTAACTTCGGCCTCATTGCGGACTGCTCCTCTTGCGCATGTTTCCTCCCTTTCGATTACGCCTGGATGACCAGATCGTGGAGGGGTGTGAGGCTGATATTTTCGGTTGTGTGGCATCAGGGGCTATTGGTGGAAACACCAACTATTGTAGTTGAGCTGAGAAAATGGATTGTGATTGATTAATAGTATTCCGAGTCATCTAGACTTCAAACTTTTACCCGTTCTTGCTGGTGTCTTCCAGCCACCCCTCCCCATTGTCAGAGTCGGTGGTAGAAATAAATTTCACATGTGCTGGGGGTGTTCCCAACTCGACCTACCCGGATTCAACCATCCTTTACAAGAGGAAATTGAAGAAGAATCATTCCTGAATATTATGACCCAACATTCGATGGTAGGGATAGTAATCTGGCCTATCATTGCGGCCGACTTCTTGGGATTTCCTTGGCTTTGGGAGGCAGAGCAAGTTTCAATTAATGGTGACGATGAAGTAGCCGCAGACTTGGTCCTCTCGGAATGAGTATACTTTGTGTCTTCATTCCTCAAACTGGTTTCACTTCGATCCTCTCTGATTGTCATGCTTATGCGGAGGCACCCACTAAAATAGAGGTGGTCATTTACAATTTGGTGGAGGCTTGAGTGGTGGAGCAGGTAGAGGGGCTTGCTTAAGGGTGACAGAGGATGCTTCAGCTCTAACTTCCCTCTTCATGGGAGCCTGTGTGGCTATTCGGGACTTCAAATTGGCCCGCTGTAGGGATTCCTCAATTCTCTGGGTAATGTCTGAGAGATGGTGATAGCCAGTGGTGCAATACACTGGTATGATCGGCCTTTGCAAATCATCTCGAAGATTATCAATGCATATGGAAAGCATCGCATCTTAAGGCATTGTCAGGTTCACAGAGTAGGTTAGATCGTTCCATCTAGAGATGAAATCGGAGACCCTCTCGTTCTCCCTCTACTTGCAGTTCATGAGGTCACTGGCCATTATTTTAGGCAACGTTGAGCTGAAGTGGAACAGGAACTACTGCCGAAGGACTTTCTAGATTTTTATTTACTAGGATAACAGACTCGTATACCAGATGAAGGTAGATCCTTTCAAGGTCCATACGAAGCATCTGAGTTTAACTGCTTCTTGTTGTTCCAGTTTTCCAAACATAGGGTCACAATAAGACGCGTAGTGCATCAAATTTTGTTTCGAATAACCTGATCCATTTAAAATATGGAATAAAGCACACCCAAAATTGATTGGAGGTGGTGTGTTTCTCACCCAAGCCGGGTAGGGCTTCCGGTCTGGCTGTATCAGAGAGCGTCAACCTTCCATTTCATCCAATGATGCTGTTTTTTCCTCAATGGTGTTGGTGAGACCGTGGTTTACATCATGTTGGGCCCGGTCCTATGCAGGTGTATTTCAAGGCATTTCTTGAGGATCCAGCTCGGTCGGCACCAGGGTTGCATGTGCCGTTTGTGACACATTCGGAGGGTTCAAACATACATGCTCTGGTTTCTTCCAAAGTGGAGGGAAGTCTTGTTATTCATCTGGATCCACATTTAGGTAGTTGGATAGGCCGGGTGCCTCATTGGGCGGGAGCCCTGACCACGCTTCATTTTCTGGGGAAAACCATGGTTGTTGAGGTTCACTTACTGGGAGTGTGAGCTGTAGTCCTTCTTGGGAAGATCTTTCAATAAGATGGTTCCTCTGGTGTAGCTCAGCGTTAAGCCACATCAATTTTTTCATTTCCTCTTCCCGTTGATCGAAACTCTCTTCGAGCGTAAGTAGCTCGTTTTTATCGAGATAAGGTGGCTAGTTAAGGGTAACCGATCATTTATTCTTATCCTTATTGGGAGATCGCATAGTGAGTAGAGGAAGGTTAGCGGAAGGGGCATCCATATTTAGAGTGGCCCTCTGGTTCCAGGTGTGCACACCTGGTGGTTCGTTGTGAGTCATAGCCTGACTAGAACCATCATCTCCCAATCCATCTGGATTTGCACCATCTTCGGTGTTACCCGTGGGGATAACCTTCATGGTGTGGATGGATGCAAATTGCGGGGCGAAGAAGGATTCATCTTCCAAATAGGTAGAGTACCTCCCGTGTCTTTTACTTTTCTTCCCTTTCATGTCTTGGGATCACTTTTGTAGTCATTGAAAAAGGGTGGTGTGGAGAGTTCATTGATGAAACCTTACGGTATGCCTCTCTTTCGTAGGGGATAATGATTTAAATGATGGGAGAGGGAAGGAACCTGCTCTTCTAACTGTCCTACCTAGATGAGAGAATACTGATTCTCTTGGGAGAGGTTGTTGTTGAGGAGGTAAAAATGCCCCCAGCCCTGAGGGCTGGGGTTGGCTCCGTTCCTTGGACGTTGAGTCTCTTCCCATTTTTATTGGTCTTACGGGGGAATTTGTTGTTAAAAATTCCCCCAGCCCTGTAGGCTGGGGTTGACAGTGGATGGAAGTATTGGCTGCTACTATCACTACCTTCATGATCTCGTGTTCCCCCATTTGGGGGTGAACTGGGTTTGGTGCGTAGTTCTTATATAAATCAATCACTTCTGGGGAGGCAGGCAGTGACCGCTGATTGACCTCTCTTAGGCGAGAGGCCTTTTGTATGCTCTCGGTGTCCTAATTCAGGAGTTCTTGGATGGCTTGTTCCCATCGGGCCTGATGCTTCTGGGACTTACTCAAGGCTTGTCTCTGTTGTGTGTGTTTTATTTTCTGAGAAGGGACCCCACTCGATTGCTGTCTTGACATGATTACATTGCAAGACACCATGCCAAAAAGGTTCTTCTAGGCGGGGAGTGGTGTGAAATGCAGATCTCCATGTTCCACCCATCCCCTGATATGGACTCCCATTGGAGCGTCACCGATGAGGCGGTGCAACTGGTCGGGTCACTGTTGTCGCGCGGAAGGAAGAGCATCCAGTTCAATGTGACGCATGAGGCCTCCTATTTCTTTGACATGGTCTACATACCTGTCGTAGGGAAAGAATATTGATTTCAGCTGGAAGAGGGTTGTCTATATATTATTACGGATGTCGTGCACAAATTCATCTGACAACTTTCTGGTTATGTCGAATTGAGAGGTGTCCATGGGCCAAAACATAACTGATATATCTTCCCAGGCCAGTTGCTTCCTCTGGTGCCACATGTCAGCATAATCCTCAGCTAGTGATTCCTCTACCTGGTCAGCCTATCTAAGATGCTCACTGATAGAGTGGTTGGAGGCAGTGGGACCGGTAGGTATCAAATTATCATGTGGGTGATTCCGAGGTGGTTCAAAAGATGAATGTTTCCCCGGAACATCTCCCGATTGAAGATGGGTGTCGTTGGTGACTAGATGGGAATCTGACATGCTTGATCCCATCCTTCTGAGTTCCTCGGCATACGAGGGATTTTTTGTGCTTGATTCAACAAGGAGAGGACCTTTCTGTCCATATTATATGTCATTGCGGGGAGGACCTTCGCAATGGTGGATACAAGGATGAGTACTACCATTACTTGTTGATGCCTCACTGCATAGAGGACATTTGCAGTGCATACCCTATAGAGGAACTCCAGGGCGTGTCATAGCAAGGGGAGGTCCTTATGGCTGCGTAGCATTGTTACAAGGAGAGCCTTCCCATCAACTGCCATCATAGTGAGGATGACCATCATGGTTAGACATTAGATGTGCTTCCTGGGGAGGAAGTTAAAGACACACTGCGACAAAGGGATGCCATTTTTATTACTTGGGGCCACTGTGGGGAGGACCTTCGCAATGGTGGTCGTGGTGGCAAGGACTACCATAACAGCTGCTACAATGGAGAGGACTACCATTACAGGTGCCAGAGGGAGAATATCTGCGGGGTACACCCTAGGGAGGGCCTTCAAAATGTACCGCAATTAGGGGACGTCCTTTTTGTTGCTTGACGTATCTACGGGGAGGACCTCCGTCATCATGGAGGAGAGGACTACCACCGTGATCTGATGCCCGGTTACATGGAGTGTCGTTGCAACGTAACCCCTGGGAAGGAGCTTCAGTGCAGGACACGAAAACTGGAGGACCTTCTAGTCATGATGAGATGTCACTATGGGGAGGGCCTTCACAGTGGCGACTATGCTAGCGAGGACTACTATCATAATTCGTGGTCCCACTATAATGAGAGTGCTTGCAGTTTATACCCCAGGGAGGACCATCAGGGTGGACCACAGCAAGTGGAGGGCCTTCTTGCTGCTCAATCATCTGGTCACATTGAGGGATGTCGTGACTCGCATCAAAAGAGAATATCTTGTGATCGATCGTTATATGCCTATGGGGGAGGCACCCAAAAGTGATCTGGGGAGGACCTTTAGAGATGATGGTAGAGAAATTGAGGGGAGGACCTTCACAGCTGCTAATTCCACTCCCATATTATGGTAATGGGGGTTGGTTTCTGAGCCTTTGATATGTGATTAACGGCATCAGAAACCCCATCTTACAACAAAGCAGAGTCATCAAACCACTCTTTAATTTCAGGCTTCTTTCGATGTGTTCGGGGCACTTTATTGCGGGGAGCGGGGACAGTCTGCTGTTGAAAACAACCTTCACCTTTGGGTCCCTATCTAATTGTCTCTTGTGATGTTTTCGGGATAAGCCAACAAACATATTGACCTTTAGTAGGAATATATGCCTGCTCTGGAGTATCCACCGTGATGGACGAGTGTCCCCCAGTCGGAACGAGTGAAGCTACTCGATCTGGTTTCCCTTGTATCGCGGAATATAGCCGACGACCCTCTTGGGTAGAAGAAGGTATTAAGATCTGCTCTGAGAAGGATATCTCGTCTATTAGATGAGTCACCTCAATTGGGGAGACAGCCTCACGGGCCAGATTACTTTCTGTTTCCTCTGATGCAATCACACTCTGTAAAGTCTTCAAGATATGATCTAGGATCATTACTGGCTCCTCCATCATTACCAGGATATTTAGAGGGAAATATTTGGCTAGAACAAATATGAAGGCCCATTCTGTTTTCAGAGTAAGAATATCCTGCTCCGATCCTCTGGGGGTTAGTGGGTACTAACAATTCTCCTGTGTCGGGGTAGGTGAATGAATCTACCCCTGGGCCAGGATATGCCGGTTTATCTCTCTGTTTTCCACCACATCGGGATGTCGGACATTACTTGCATCTGAAGGGAGCTAGCCCTGCATATGTTGGTTTCCCACCATATTGAGTCAGTGGCCTTTGTTGACAGGGAGACATGCCCACCTATTAATTTCTGCCACACATGGATGGTGGGATTTGTTGATCGCAACCATGTCGGTATGGTAGGCATCATGAGCATCTACTAGGTGATGGTCCTGTAGGTTTTGGGTCGCCACCATGTCAGGTTGGTGGGCTTCACAACCATGGGCAGGGAGAGGTGCCCGCCGGGTAGGTTCCGTCTTGTGAGAGAGAAGGGCTTGATGGAGCCAGGCGGGGATGTGTTCCTGCTCATATGATGCTGCCATGCCTGGATGACAGGCTTTGGTTGGGGGAATAGGTGTATGTGCATGTTTGTGATACATCTCCGTGACTGGGAAGTTGAGCTCCTTCTTAGGGAAAATGGTGATGACCGGTCCCCGGTTGTACGTTTTCCACCCTCGTTGGGCGGTCTAAGGGGCCGGATCATGGGGAGCGTGGGCCTGGATCCTGGGGGCGACATCCTCCTTATCGTGAGGAAATTGAGTCGTGGCGTGACCGGAATGACGTCTTCCGGCATGGGCCTTGAAGAGGAACCCCCGTTCAGCGGGGATGAAGTCCTCAACATTGACCTCATCCGCCTCCCTAAGATAATGGAGGTATGCGTTGTCTCATTCTAGGGATAGACTCCCAAAACGGTTTGAGACAGCAATAAGGGCCGTCTAGATCTGCTTTTGTGGACGCTGCTGGGCAGACGACTGGCGAGTCCTGGCGGATTGGAGGGTGTGCATGGCCGCCTCCACCATTTGGAGAGTACCGTTCAAGTGGTACTCTCAGATCAATGCATCTGAGACCGAACGTTGAAGACAATGGGTAGGTGATAGGGTCCTCCGTTGGTGAGGATGTCTGATCATTGCATTGTTGGAAGCACGCGCCTATGAGTTCCTTCATTACACCATTGGATAGAAGGGAGTTCTGAGTGGTACCAGTAAAATATTTTAAAAAATACAAACAGTAAACCGATCAAAGCAGCATCTCATGAACCCTTTCATAATTAATGACCCTTCTTGTCCCTCCTTATGAGTATTAAGGGGGAACATGGGGGGGGGGATTATGTTAAATACATCATTCTTGGTTAAAGATTCACGTCGGGTTCACCATTTTTTTTCTTGCGGCGCACGACAGGATCATGGGGGAGAGACATGCGCTACCCGACGACTGATTAGGGAATATTGGGTTCTTCTTAATCATCCATATAGGGTGCACCGTTTTCACCTTGAAATTCCCAACAGTTCCATATCCAACAACACATGGACCTACTTTCCAATTGTAGGCATTCGCTGGGTGGTTTGACCAGCGATGCTTAAGAAATCACATTGGTCGATAGGATGGGAATTCGGGCTCATCACACCCTTTTCGGTGGAATTATTGCATGTTCTGAGCCTCTCTTATAGATTTAAGACGTATTCATATGTTCGTGAATATTTTGTTTATACACAAGCATGGAATCCACAGATTACTCTTAGATGGCAACGGTCAGCTAGACACTGGGGTTTAGAAAAATTATTCCTGGGTTTTACCATCCCTCGTTGGATTAATGACCCTAGGGAGTCTGGACTCATTGAGACGGCACTGATTTAAAGCCTCGTAACCAGGCACTCTGGAGTTTATTGTCATCTAAGGGGGAAAAATAACGACTTTAGTGTTTGGAACGAAACCATGGTATGGTCGTCCTATGTATCCCTACGAGAGGAATCAGAATTCACGTAGTTCGGTTGGGTATGGGGTTTACGCTCTAGGCTACCCAGGGTTGGTGTGGTGACCCAGTGTGAAGATGGTAGGATTGACCGGGTGTTGGGATTGAACCACGCAGAGGATTCCTACATACCCTTCCTAGGAGACAGGGATCAAAGTACACGTAGTTCATATTGGTATGGTGATTACACTCTATTTTGGCCAAGGTGTGGCTAAAACGACATAAAGGGGGGTCGGAATGACTGATTGTTGGGCTTGAACCTCGGGGAGGCATCCTACGTACCCTGCCTAGGATACAGGGATCAAATTACATGTAGTTTGGGTTAGGATGCGACTTACACTCTGAGGCAGCCCATGGTGTGGGTAAACTGACGTTAAGTGGGTTGGAATGACCGATTGTTGGGATTGAACCTCGGGGAGGCCACCTACGTACCCTGCCTAGGAGACAGGAATCAAAGTTCACATAGTTCAGCTTAATCCACCATAGTTGTGTAGGCGCAACGACTATCACAAATCTCTAAGCCCACATGATTCGTGCTCGGTGTGAGAAACGAGAGAATTCAACAGAGTTGGATAACCTCACACTTTCTCCTTTTCGAGGAAAGGGGAGACAGACGACTAGCAGAGAAGAAGACTGATACCACTGGACTATCCTTCCTGATGTTTGCGGAAGGTTGAAGTCGCACATCAGAACAATGAACCCTCTGGGTTGAAAGGAGCATGGTCATTGGCTTCCGGCAATGATGGTGTGGGGCTTAATCTAGGAGGGATTCCCAGTGGTGACAAACCCAAATGGGATAGGGATTTGAGACGGAAGAAAGGAGGGGCGCTGATGCCCATCCAACCTTTCCTTGGCGTTTATCCCTGAGGAAGTACAGAGGTGAATGTGTGCTACCAACGGTAAGAAAAGCTAGGGTATTACACCAGGATCGTTTCCCATTAACTCCCATAAGTGGGGAGAAGTGGTCACCGGCGGAGCAGAAGGGAAATGGATGTGTGATCCCCTCTCCCGGTGATTAGAGGGGCCGAAAGGGGCCTCCCGGGCACGGACTCCACATAACCGTGGGAATGTGAACCCAGGAATGCATCAGGAATCAGTTCAAGGGCTGGAGCAACCCCTTCTCCCTCACTTACCGTGGGTATTTGAACTCAAAAGGCGCGCTGATGTGCCTGAAGGTTACATCACACGGGTCTGACGACTCTGGTGGAGGCCTAAGCTCGGTGCCGATGAATGGGCCAATGAGGGGGTTACGAAGGATCATGCCATATTAGAAGTTTTTTATCTGGCTCAAGTAATAGGAACTATGAAGGATTTAGCGGGAAACATGGGTGAAAAATGAAGGGTGGCACCCTTTGCGTAGGGAGGTCCTATGTGGCTGGAGTGGCCGTCCGCGAACCAGTGTGGTCCGCGGACTAATGTACATCCCGTGAACCAGGGTGGTTCACGACATCAGGTTTGGCCCATGTACCAGGGTGGTATGCGGAGGGGTCCACGCAAGCAGCGGCAGCCGAGGGCGACGTCGGTCGTAGGTTCATTAGTCAAGGCTTCACCCGCGTAGGAGGGTGCTACGCTGTGCGACGGATCGGAAAAGGGGCATAAAATCCCTGGTCCACGAGGAGTGCATCCGCGAAGGGGCCATGGTTCGTGGTCTTATTTTCTTTTTTATTTTAAGTTCGCGTTTCACCAAGTTGTTATGCATTTTAGGTTCCTTATTAATTCATTTCTAGCTTCATACTTGTTCTGGTTCGTGAACTGGAACATTGATGTTTGCAATATCCTAAGCTCCTTCCTTTGAAATCCTTCCACCCAAATCTGATCGATATCCTCTCTTATTTCCCTCTCCATATCCTTTTATAGAGTGGGGAAAGAGACATATCTATGGTCATGCGACACATTTTTCGGAGTCCCATGACCGGAAACATATTTTACAGATGAATTTGTCAATCCACAACTCGCAGGGGGCATTGAACACACCTCCCCTGTGAAGCAAACTATCTCGGGGAGTGCTTCACGGCTGCGCAGGGTTCTGCCTCCATTCTGAGAGTGACAACAGATGCGGTCCTAGACGGTTGATGTGGTTCGCAGCTGGGGAGGATCATGATGGTGTACCGGGTTGACGCCCGTCCTACTTCATGCCCAAAGAGGATCCCCGCCTATGTTCCGCGAACAACAACAGTCCATTGAGGGGGGTGCTTTGCGGAACCGGGCGCATAACTTTATTATTGGGCCAGTCTACAGACAGGTTCGTCTTGTTCCATCTTTGGAGTATTCTCCATATCTTTTCGCCAATTCTTTGGGGTGAAATTGGGTAGAATCTCCCTTGCATTAAAGGGGATTCTCATTGTCCTTTGCGGATTTTTCAGGACCCTACAATGTCCTCTGATTGATTTACATAGAATATCCAATCATATTGACTGTATTTATATTTTTCACACATAATTATGTCATTGATTTATCGTTAACCAAAGGATACAGTCTTTATAAGATATATCATCTCAATATACATTCCATTGAGACTTATTTGTTGTTATATGCCAATTCACTTTTATATGGTGTATATAATGTACTTTGACATAGTATATCATGAATACCTTTATTCTCATTATATTATAAGGTTTTTATTACCACAATTATTTGTATTCAAGTATCACTCATTTGGTCAGGAACTCTAACTAAAATATCATTTTAAATGTTTTAAAGATTTATTATTCTAAATCCTTCTCATTAATGTCAATGTTTTAAAAATGGTTTTAAGGATTTATTTATATGGAAATTAATGTTTTAAAATTAAAATTTCTTTTAAAATTTTCAAAGTGTTATGGGGCACTTTGATTAAAAAATCTATTTTAAACGACTTCTTGATAAATATTGAAATTTTTAATGTTTTCAATAAAGGGGGGGTTATTTATCTCAAATAGTTTTGATGATTATTTTCATCTATGTAAATATCCTTAATTATTCTCAATTGAGGTTAATTTATTATATTACAATCTTCTATATTGTATTTAATGAGTTATTCTTGACTGTGGATGTGGTATTTTTATACAATTCTTGGTTTATGGATAATGTATTGACATTTGGTATGCTAGTATTAATACAAATGTTTATGTTATGTTTCATCTTTTTCATATAAGGAATGAACTGGACTTATTAAATGATGGGTGGAGCCCTTTATATCTCCTCAATGCATCGATAAGTCTCATGAGATAATTAGATGTGGAATTGGCCGAAGCCTTTCCCAAATTTTGATATGTGGTTTTGGTCAAGGCCTTAATCATTTTTGGACTTCTTGGCCAAGGCCTTGAAAAAATGTTTCATAATCTCTGAAATTATGCATTCCATCATTATGAGATTATTTATTGATATTTCATGTGGTTATTCGACTAGATGAACACCCGACATTAAGTTATTTTAGGGAATTATTTACTCAGATCATATTCTTTCCATAAAGTGATCATGTTTATTATTAGTGAAGGAATGTGTTTTCAATTATTCACCATGCCTAATGATTATGTGATCTTATAATGTATTTCTTACTCTTACTGAGCATCTGAGATCACCCCTTTCTAATGTTTCATTTTTCCAGGATATGAAGAAGTTAGTTATGAGTCACATTCAGAAATAATATTGGAATATTGGATGTTTCTAATGGAATAAATTAGTGTTGTTTTTATTTTCAAATTGTAATGTTGAACTTATATATGTATCTTGTTTCCTAAACTACTAAACAAATCTGTCCTTTGGGACTTGATTCCTCGAAATCATGCAAATGTATTAAAATAATACATCGGCTCTTGGATTCTGGGGTCAGGGCGTTACATTTTGGGTGCATGGGGTGCCTTTGGAGGATTCTAGAGAGAGGATGGAAGCAGTTGGATGAACTCCAAGGGATTATATTAATGTGGAAGTGGGATAATGGGTGGTTTTATATAGAAAATGAGAAGGAATTCATTATTATTTCGGATTGGGACACCTCTCATTAAACAAATCATAACCCCAAAGAATCCCATGGTATTTTCCCATGGTGTTTTACAAAGGGGAGTGGAAAATATTATTTTAAAAGGAAAATGACCAAACATTTTAAAATAATAGAGTTTATTATGTGGAGGTGAGTCACACTCTTAAGGAAAACAATTCAAAAAGATAAATTGTTTTAAAATTCTTAGACGGTCCATTATGACATCATAAAATAAATCATACAAATCTAAAATCACATTATTTTAAGGGTAAAATAAATATTGGCCGAACATTTCATTTATAGTACTTTATTACATCATTATTGGGTCATTATGATGTCATAAAACACATTATATATTTAAATGGAATTTATTTTTTTCCCAAATATTTGACTATATCAGAACATTATGAAAAAATTCACCATTGGATAATTTCGACATCCTAATTCAAAAAATAATAGTCATTTTATTAAAATAATTTTCTTAATATGTTATTTTTTTTACTTTTAAAATAAAAAATGACATTTATAAAAAATTCATTTATTTTTACAAAAGCAGTTTTCAAAGCTTAAAAACATTATAATTTCATTCATAAAATTATATTATTATTTATATTTAATAAAAAGTAATTTAATAATATTAATAATATTTCATTAAAATATTATTTAATTAAAAAATCCTTTAATTCATTAAAATAGTTCTCTTAGTAGAATATTAATTACAAAAACTATTTCCACTTTAAAAACTATTTAAAAAGTGACAATAATAAAATGAATGTATATTCATTATTATGTACAAATATATTTCACATATTCCTAGTGTTAAGGTCTTGTTTCATAAACCCTTATAAGAATGTTTCCTCTAGAAATGGGGATGTCCTCGATGATTTAAGGTTCAAACATTCCAAGCAGTTTATAACGGGTTTGTTCGTAGAACCAGAAACATCCAATGATTATATATACATTTGGACCTACGTTCAAAGGTAGGTGCTCATTAGTTGTGAACTGATAAGGATTAAGAATTTTCATTGGTCGGGAGGATGAGAGTTCGACCTTATCACACCTTTTTGAGGGGAATTATTATCTACTCCAGGTCTCTCTTTATAGATTTAAGTTAGGTTCGCGAATCCTTATTTAATTACCAAGTATGAAAATAAGATTTATTTTAGATATGAAAATCAATGATTATTATGTAAGAGATTTATTGAATCTTTTATATATATTCGAGGTTCTTCATCCATATAGAATCATCGGTAATTTTTTAGAGATTCTTATTCAATGGTATCCTTCGACACATTATATAGAAATATCTTGGTCATTTTGATAACCATACTCATTTTAAAGCCACTCACCAGGGCACTTGATGTTTATTGTCAAGATGGGATAACTATATATCCATTGATTCAGAAAAGGAATCAGAACCCACGTAGTTCGAGTAATGAAGTATGAGGTTTATGTATGATTGATGGCTCAAATAAAGATTTCATAATTACTTTTACGCTCTATGCCCACGTGAGTCATGCTCGGTGTGAGAAACAAGATGTATTGGTAAAACCTGAAAATTGTGCTATCATAAGAAATGGTTTGGGCTTATGTATGTATGACTGCCCAAATAGATGAAGATTTGGATTTACATTAGGGAAGAAACCTGGGATCAAAGTCCATAAAGGTTTATGTTATTTTTAGAGATTTGGATACTTAACTTTGGACTTAATCCTCATAAGGATGCCCAAATTAGAGGGGTCTTATGATTTGGATTTTATTCATGAGAAAGAAGTCAAAATCAAAACAAATAAAGACTGGTTAAGAGAAATTATGACTGTGGATTATTCCTGAGAAGGAGGCCCAGGTTAAAGGGACTTGAGAACTTGGGATTATTCCTGAAAAGGAAGCCCATGTTAGGGGACTTGGGGATTACTCCTAAGGAGGATGCCCATATTTGGAAATTTAGAATTTGGGGCTTATTCCTAAAGAGGCGGCCCATATTGGGAACTTGGGACTTACTCTTAAGTAGAATGCCCATATTAGAGAAATTAAGACTGGGGCTTACTCCTGAGAAGGAGGCCCAGTGAATAGGGAACATGGGGCTTACTCTTAAGGAGGATGCCCATATTTGGGAAATAATGATTGGGGATTACTCCTAAGGAGGATGCCCATATTTTGGAATTTGATACTGAGGATTACTCCTGAGAAAGAAGCACAAGTTAAAGATCCTATCATCTTTAATTGATGAGGTTGAATGAATGAAATCTATCACCTTTGTTATATAAAGATATGTAAATCACTATTTTTTGAGAGATGTTCCACATAATTCCTTTCAGATGAGGAATCTGATCAAGGAAACATGCCATAAATGGATTTTAAGTGTGTGTTGAAGGCTAAATCTTGAATAGGGGAGGTGGATTTGAATAAAAGAGGTGAATAGGTAGGAGGGGAACCCAAAATGAAGTAGGCGTGCAAGTCCTGCATGGGCGTGTAGGTCCTGGTCGCACAGGTATACCTGCGCGACACATAGGTACCTGTGTGACTGTCAACCCATAGGATAATTCTTGGGAGAGGAATGGCTCAATCCCTTATTATTATCCCTATGGGCTTCCAAAAGAGAGGTGCGAAAGTTCTAGAGAAGGGATAAGTCGGCGCACAGGTGTGTCTACATACCTTAAGGGTTTACACACCTAGGCGCGGAGGTGTTGATGAATTTCAACACATAAGCCATGTTTCCCCTATTTTGATCTTACATTATAGGTAAGAATTTGCCTTAGAATTGTTTGGAAGACTTCCAGAATAGACAAGGGTGCCAGGAGCTCAAATATGAGTTTTGTAATTTTTCTGTCCCTAAATGGGGGCCCCACAAGGGGTATTTATAGGCTGGTGAAGACCGTGAGTGAAAATCAAATAGGGCATGCAGGTCACATGTGTGCCCAATATGTGGCTCGCATGTATACTCGCACGACGGTGATGAAACCAGCGCTATCCATGCTGAAGAAAATCCTTGTTCATGCCTTTGTCAATTTTTGATGTTTCCTCAAAGGATAGAACACTTTGGACTATGGTATTTCCCTTTTTCAGTCGTTACACTCTGTGACGGAAATGAGCTTCAACAAAAGTCCCCCCTCAGAGTTGGATCCGAAAGAAAGAGGATGTGACTCTGAGGAAAAATGAGAAAGTTTTCCGGCAGATGCACCTTCAGCAATAGTTAGATGTTGTTACTGGGGAACATTCCCAACTGAACAATTCAATGGAATGAGTTCATAGAAATGGTATGAAAGCCACTCTTAAAGCCAAGAAAGCACTCCATCAAGATGAAATGAGTGAAGTTGGTCGACTGCCTGAGCTTCATGTGCCTGATGATGAAGCTCGGGATGCTGTAAATCAAATGAGGATTTATGTTGACAGCCTTTTGTAATTTTTGGAATAGATAAGAGGCTCCAGTCTATGGTTTTCCTTCTAACTTTTTTGCATCAAATGAAAAACACTTTCATCTTCAATCACTTTTGAATGCTTTCTTTTGGTACCAGCTTTAAATTTTTTACCTAATCCAATGGGGCTAGTAAGCATAGTTTTATTTTTTCTAGGATTATCATAAATAACCCTACAAACGTTGAGTCTTTTAATTGCTCAATATTACCTAAAATCATTCAAAATGTATGTTTAGTGAGCTGGGACTTGACTTCTGATCAGAGTTCCATTGCCTTTTGTGGGCAGTTTAAAGTCATGCACATTGGACATAAATAAAGGCTAATGTTTAAGGTCGAAATTTATTTTACCAAATGGATTCAAATTGACTCAATTCCATGAAAATTTATTTGAAAACATATTACCACACTCAGGTATGAGGGAAAAATATGTAAACTTTTACTTAAGAAATTTTGATTCTAAGGAATGATATAAAAAAGGGCTAAAAGGCATTTGAAGAAGTATTTCCCAATAATGAAGTTACCACTATTTAACAACCCTGTTAGGGGTTGAATTATGAAGGGAAGCTTAAGGGAATTGGCTGCATAGTAAAATAATAACATCTTTTGGATGAAAGGTCCATTATGTAGACTACTTATGCAGGGCCACCTAAGGGCACATACTGAATTGTCAGGAAAAATAACTCTCAGAAATTTACTTTTCTACTGCTAAAAAGCTAGTGGAAGTTTATGGAGATTCAAATTTTCCAAAGCATAGAGTTTTCTATATGGAGAGGGGTACTTGAATATGGAGAAGATATTTCCAAACAAGATTCTCTACAAAATGGATGAATTTCACTCCTACGAAGGTCTGACCCAAACATAGGGAAGGGAAATATAACCCATAGAATCATTCATCGATCTCTTTTCCTTCTCTTACATCACCCATTTACTAGGTAAATGGGGTCAAGAAGAGTAGGAAAATTGAACATTGAATTATGATATCATAGAGATGGTGTCAGATGAGAGCATCATGGGGATGCCAGATCAGATGTTCAGATCAAATACAATGCTAAGCGGTAGTTATCAAAAAGTAGTAAAGTGTTGAAAGAGTCATTAGTTTTGTAATTGTCTTATATCTAGACAAATGAAACACTTTGGAAAGTTATAAATGTAATGTTACGATATAATATATCTATTTTAATGAAACATTATATAATTAAATATTGATTTGATTTTCATAATTCCATGTAGGTTTCAATTAAATTAGAATATTTCTGTCCATGTGACTTGCCTTTGTAAGAAGTGCAATGACATTATGTCTGCTCAATCATAGAGTTAATTTTGATGTTTCACAGTAAAATAATTTTCCATATAATTATTTCATTATTTCATATTTATGTTTAATATATTTTTTTTTCTAAGGAATATCAATCTTTTCATATGTGATATCAATGTATGAAATGTTTTGGTCATTACTGTTGGTATCAGAGAAACTAACCAATTCAAAATCGAGAAAAAACATTAGTTGTTTTTATACATTAGTGATATGATCCCTATTTTATTTGAAATGTGTAGGAACATCCATACCTAAATACGACACACGATGCAAATGGTATGACTAAAGCTCTCTCTTTTTAATTAAAATTGACACTATTTGCAGTTAAAAGAACAAGTGACATAATGAAAACTAAGAACACTCATTTTGATTGTTTAGAAACATTAATAAAACGATCCAAAAGTCATTTGTGACATGTATGAATTGATCAATCATCAATTCAAATAACAATACGGCTTGTAAGACACAAATTGTCTCTTTTTATTTAAAATTAACTTTAATTTTAGAAAAAAACACAAGTGACATACTAAAAACTATATTAACGAACTCGTAATGTTTTGATAATTTATGAAAATGATAAATAAGTCATTTATGATGTTTAAAAATCAATCTCACCTCAATCTGATTCACGATGTGACCGGTATGGCTAAAAGTGTCTGTTATCAGTTAAAAATTGACATTTTAGCTCAAAATGTGTTACTTACAGAAAACCATGTAAACCCATTCCAATTGTCTTGATAATTTATGAGAATGATTCATATGTTATTTTGGACGTGTATTTAGTAGTCTTATATCAAACAAAGACACTATGAGATTAGTATGACTCAAAATGCATGTTTTCAATTTGAAATGACATTTTAGAAAAAAATCACAAATAACATACAATAAAATGAGAAAAAAAATTCAGAATGATTTGATAGTTTATAAAAAATATCCATAATTAATTTTTGACATTTAGGAATCAACGAAACTTCAATTAAATGCACAATTCAACTATTATGACTCAAAGTGTGTTTTTTTATTTAAAATTGAGATTAATTTTTGAAAAAAACACGAGTGACATACTGAAAACTAGGAAAGCATATTAAGATTGTCTTGATACATTATTTAAATGATCCATTATTAATTTGTGACATGTAAGAATCAACCACACATCAATACAATTCATGGTGTGACCGATATGGCTAAAAGTGTCTACAATGTGTTAAAAATGAAATTTTAGATCAAAACATGTCACTTCCTGAAAACAAAGAAAACCCACTAAAATTGTCTAAATAATATAGGATAATGATTCATAATTTATTTTTGATGTGTATTAAGTAGTCTCATATCAATCCAATGCTTGATGAGACTGGTATGACTCAAAATGCTTGTTTCCAGTTTGAAATCACATTTTAGTAAAAAACACAACTGGAATTCTAATAACTGATAAAACACGTTATTATTTTTTTGATAAAATATGAAAACGATCCATAAGTCATTTATGACTTGTAGTAACACATTTTAGATCAATTCAACACACAATGTTACTCGTATTACTCAATGTGTCACTTTTTATTTAAAATTGACATTAATTTCAAAAAAAATACTTGTGAGATAATGAAAACCAAGAAAAGATATTCTGATTGTTTTAATAAGTAATTAATACATTCCATGAGTCATATTTGATGTGTATCAATCAACATCACCTAAATCTGACACACAAAGTTACTAGTATGACTAAAAGTGTCAATTATCTCTTTAAAATTGACATTTTAGCTCGAAAAGTGTCACTCGCAGAAAACCAAGAAAACTTGTTCTATTTTTCTTCATAACTTATTATAATGATTCATATGTTCTTTATGACATTTATGAAACTATCTTATATCAAACCAACGCACAATGTGACCGGTATGGCTCAAAATGCCTGTTACCAGTATGGAATGACATTTAAGTAAAAAAAATAGAACTGAAATACTACAAACTTAGGAAACAAATTCGAATTTCTGAGATACATTAGTAAAATAATACATAAGTCATTTGTGAAATGTAGAAATTTATTTTACCTCAATTAAATCCAAAAAAGAGACTATTATAACACCAAGTGTCTCTTTTTATTTATATTAACATTAATTTTAGAAAAAAACACTAGTGACATACTGAAAAGAAACAAACCATATTCAGATTATTTTATACAATATTAAAATGATCCATGAGTCATTTGAGATGTGTATGAATCAACCACACCTCAATCTGATGCACAGTGTGACCAGATGGCTAAAAGTGTCTATTATTAGTTTAAAATTAACATTTTAGCTCAAAAGTGTCACTCACTGAAAACCATGCAATCCTAATCCAATTATCTTCATAATTTATGATAACGATTCAGCTGTTCTTTTTGATTTTTATGAAGTATTATCATATCAAACCAATGCATGATGCGACCAGTATAACTCAAAATGCGAGTTTCTATTTTGAAATTACATTTTACTAAAAAAACACAACTAACATACTATAAACTAAACAAACACATTCATATTTTTTTGATACATTAGAACAATAGTCTATAAGACATTTCTGACATGTAGGAATCTACCTCACCTCAATTCGACACACAATGTGACTGGTATGAATCAAAGTGTCTATTTTTATTTAAAATTGACATTAATTTTAGAAAAAATGTGACCTATTGAAAACCAAGAAAGCACATTCTAATTGTATTGATATATTAGGACAAATATACATTAGTTATTTGTGATGTTAGGAATCAACCACACCTCAATCCGAAGAACGATGTGACCGATATAAATCCAATTGTATCATTTAGGTCTGATATTAATTTTAGTAAAAGAATATGTGACGTACTCAAAATCTATAAAACCCATTCATATTGTTTTACTATTTTAAAAAAACTATATGTGAATCATTTTTGATGTGTAGGAATTAATTCCACCTAAATACGACACACAGTGTGACCAGTATAACTCCAAATGTGTCTTTTTTTTTAAAAATTTACATTAAATTAATGTGTTCTTTCATATTAATGTTTAATTTATTTCCTAATTTTATTTCAAAAATTATATTTGTTTTCTTATATATATATATATATATTTTCAGTTATCGTGATTTTTTTGGCAACTAATACCATGGATGACAATTTTTTAGAGGGGATCAAAGATTCCAAATGAAGAAACATTAATGTTTTAACTGTTTGTTGGATAATTGTAATTGTAACCATGTAAAACATTGTTTGAAATGTATATAATAGTGGGTGTTTTTTATTCACGAATTCATGTAAATATATATATCATTGTTTTTGAAACTCTTGTGTGTGTTGTTTTATTCCTATGTTCTTTTTCATGTGAAGTTACTGTTTTTTGAAGGTGTGTAGGTACTGGGTGTGTTGTTAAATAAATAGTAAGTCACAGGAAACTAGGCCTTTATCGGTGCAATTTTGAGTGATGATAAAGGCCAAATTTATCTGATCTAATAATGTGCTGATAAATTAGACCTTTATCAGTGCTCAAAATAGTGCTGACAAAGGTTTCCATTTTTTTGTTCTTTTTTTTCTTTATTAAAGGGGACACCCTATCTTCTATGTGATTAACAATGCCTTTTTAGCATTGTTTAAAGTGGTTTCTGCAACTTTTAAAAGGCATATATATAGTAGTGGATGGAACTGAAGATATATTTAATTCATTATTGAAGTGGTATATTGTTAGAATTTTGATTCCATATTCAATATTCAATATTTAGTTCACTAATGGAAAGAATATTATAGAATTTTATAGTCGTATGAATGTATTAGCAGCCAACAAAATAAATATATTGAAATGTTAATTTGATGATGGTATTCTTTCGATGGGTAATGAATGTTGGTCAGAGTTCATTCATAGATGTGTTGTGATGGAATCACGTAAGAACATGTGGATTTGTGTCAAGTTTAATGATTGTAGTGGTTTTTGTCTCTGTAGGCTATAAGAGGTCATAGGGTTTTCCCATTTCAAATATTGAGTTGACTATGAATCCAGAATGGTAAGATAATATATTCAACCATTTAAGGACCTTCATACTGTGTTTTATCAATTAATTTATCAATAAGTTTGTGTAAATTTAACTGATGGATGTTTATTATAGATATTTTATTTCTTTTATTTTCAATGAAATAAATATTTAGAATTTTATACAATGTAAAAAAAGTTAAATGTATGAACCATAAAATGTTTATGTATATTATTTAATTTTCACGTTGTCACTTTATGTGAATATTTGTCTAGAAGTTTTTCGAAAATGTGTATGAGTGATGCAACATGATAGTGATGATTTGGGTTCCCATGAGTTATCAATTCAGATAATCTATGTCCCGGGTTTTTTTGTGGTTTGAATTAAGAGACAATGATCATAGGGGTGTGAAAATATTTAATTAACTCATTGTTTGTAATCCAATGGTATATGGGTACTATATTCTCAATAGATTATTTATAAATTTCTTCAGAAGAAGTAGTACACAAAGTCCAAGTTGTTTAAAATTTTACTTATTTATATTAAACATGTATCTTACTTAAATGTATTCAAATAATATATATAGATTAAAATATTATAAAAATATTACAAAATCAATAAAGGATATGATTGAAACAAACTAGACTTCCTAGTGTTCACACTAGTATAGATGATCAAACTATAAAATTACAGAAAACCTTTCTAATTGTAGCCACATCCTTAGTAGGGAGTGACACCCTATCAAAAACATATATAATATTCTATACAATTTCCATTTTTGATCCATCTCCATCTAATAATTGTTTAAGGTATCAATAATATAATTTTTGATCACATATAGTATAATAAGATATTTATGATACCCATTATATTACTTATAGTATGTGTTCATCTATGGAGGAGGTGGTGGTGGGGTGGAACATGTTGGTTGAAACTGTCAGGACATGTTAGAAAATATCAACTACACTAATGATCAAATCTTATACAGCATCACCTGAAACATCTTCTGTGGTTCTACATTTAATGTTTCTATTTTACCCTTATATAAATCCCTCCTAAATAAAGTACTAGGATGATAAGAAATTCTTCTAAAATATACATCCATCTCATATCCTCATATGAAACCATCATGTTCTACCCTTTTATTTGAATTATTCAAAATAACCTTACTACAATAAAATATAACAGTTTTCTATATTCTATACTCCCCATGGTATTGCTATGTTAAGAATTGTATCCCTAATTTATATATATAGTGGAAAACACAAATATATTTCATATATCAAAAGTATTACAACCAAATCCTAAGGAAGATAATTTATGTCTTTGGGAACTAGGATTATAAAACATAAAAAAACTATAAAATACTAATACATTTATTTAATTTATTCAATAATGAATACTTATAAGTTTATGATAGTATAATTACCACCTAAGATCACTTAGAGATATTGGGGAACATAATAATGGAATAATCTCAAATTCTTAATGATTGTAAAATTATCATCAATAAAGCAATATATTTTAAAATAATGTGAGGCATGATCATTTGAGAAATAGAATTATTTAAAGAATAAGATCATAAAATAATAATTAGTTAAAATGTGGTAACATAACGTAATCATAAATAATATTATATTCATGTGGTGAGATATCATGAGTGTTAATAGTCAAAAAAATTAAATCAATCATAAGAAATATGGAATAAGAGACAATATGACATATGATAATGAAATGTTTTCACCCATATAACATCGTTATGTCATAATGGGTTACACGTTTAGTAAATTTAAAATATCCAAAATAATTCTATACTACTAGTGTATAGAAAGTAGAATGTTTTATATCATCCCATGAATAAGCTAATGTTGTGAGTATTTAGAGTTAGTTAATTAGGATGTTTATTTTGGTAATGATGTAATGATAAAAAAATATCAAATCATATTAATTAAATAAAAATAAGATGACAATAAAAGGTTTGATTATTGAGTTAATATGATTTCATAAAAAGGTATGATATTTCTTATTTAATGCCTTTACAAGTAGATTATTCCAAAATATCATTCCAAAGTTACATGTTTATTATTATAAAATTTGTAATTTTTTTCTAAAATGACAAAAAATAATTATTTAGAAAAAATAACCATTTAAACTACATTACACTCATTCCTTGATGTGACAGATAAATATGATCCCTCAATGAAGAATCAATCCTCATAATCAGTTTTTGGTTTCTCCCGATACACTTCTCTTAGTTAGATTCATACAATGGAATGTAATGAAATTTAATAATGAACTAATTACAAATCAACAAGACTTCCAAGATTATGAATAAAAATTCATTTACTCACTCATTCTCTTACATTCAATCCTACACCCCTTAAGAGAGTCATCCATGCATGATGAAATAGAATTTCATCACATAAAAAGGGTTTATCATAAGATATTGATGCAGATGTTGAATGCTACTAAATGAGAAACAATTGAGAAAAAAAATATATTTTAGTGAAAATAACAATCAATTTAAAATGATTAAAACAGAATATAAATTCATCATATAACCATTATAAAAATATAATTAGAGACTTTAACTCAAGAGGGTTACTACACTATTATTTTTCTATGTTATTATGAGTTTCACTATAAATTCTAGATAACATAACTATTTAAATTAGAAAGACTAGTTATGGAAAGAAAGATATTATGTGGAATGCATGAATTAATTCAACATTTAATACAAATATGACTTAAACATTTCATTTCTTGAATTATCATTCATGAAATTTATTAGTTATCATAACATTAAAAATTATAAATCTCCCTCGAATTCATTTTGTTAAATTTTGATGAACTCAAATGAGGCAAAACCACTTTACTATAATAAATCCCCTTTGAGGTGTGATATTACATCACCACTTGAATAAAATTTTTTTAGATATACCATGTTACATACAATATTATTTCACAGAATCAATGATAGTTCATAGCTTAAATCACTTTTGGCTCAGACCCGTTTCTTTTCCCAGGTTCACATTATACAATGAAAGCCTTATAATCAAAGCCATGAATGCTGGCTCTAAATTTTCATTGATCTATTTGAAATGGTTTATGGTGTGAACCATGTGTCATGGTGTAAATGTGTAAAAATAGTCCACTTTATTCCCTAGAAACTTATTAACTCCTTCATATTACAAAATTCTAAAAAATATCAATAAAATTCTTCCCGTTAGGTATGATTATACTCCCAAATCACCAGGAAAATAAAACAAAATTTAAAAATTAATTACAAAGATCAAATTCCAAAACACTTGAATAATTATATTTCCTCTTGAAATAATCATCTCTATAATGACTCCAATGTCCAATACATTTTCCTATGATAATATCAGAACTATATATCGAAATGGAACCAAGGATCAACTAAAAATATTTAAACCCCCAAAATTTATTTCTCCCAAATCACTAGTCATATCCCCTTATTGTATCTTTACAACCTAATTTATCATTCCCTACCGAATGACCTCTCAATCCTTCCATTTGAACACATATCCATGTTATGATATGCATAAATATGAATTTTTCATAATTCCTCTTAAATGTAAAATATAGTTAAGCTCATAGAATAAGTACATACTACTTACCTGATGCTTCAATATCACCTTTAATTTCTAACCCATATAGAAAAATATAACAATAAAAACAAAAAAAAAATTCAGTAAGGTTCAAATGAATCTGAATCTATTAGTAAAAAGGTATTGATGTCAAAATATATTATCTGAAAACATTAATTTAACTGTAAATTACCATTAATGTTAATAAAAATGAATGATCATTGAAAGCCTAATTTTAATATTAAATCACTCCACTTCACATACTCAAGGGAACGTATCATTAACAATATCGTATAATTAAATGATACAATCATATTTTTTCATCTTATCTTCCATTTTATTGAAGGTTATTCTTATGAAAAATCTCAAATCCATCCCCCAACACAAAATAATATATTCATGATAATATTTGTAACATTTATAATAGGATCATTGGACATGTAATGGTGTTTTTTTGGCATTACCATGACACAACACAAATTTTCAAAAAATGTTACATTTTTTATTATTTTCTCCATTTTATCAAGAAGGAATAAGAATAAAATTAAATGAGAAATACTCATGACCCTTCTTAATAATATAAGAAACACCACCTCAATTTATCACCTCACTAATGAGGGAAAACCCCTTTCTCTCTTAGAAAACCTACCCCCACACTTTTTTATAATTTTATGAAAAATAAATAGAGAATGTTATAAAAATATAACATAGATTTTTATTATGTCTCCCTAAAAACATGGTCATTGATGGATTCTACATTCATAGAATAGGATTCATCAAAAAGGATGGTCTCAATGTTAAATACATTATCAAATAAATTCCTTAATAATTTTAAATGTGAATTATTTTCATTATTAATTTTGAAAATATTCAATGAATTTTCTATAAATAAATGCATTACAAGAGTTTGTTTTAAGAAATTTTTTTTGAATGTGTGGGAAATATTTCGTAAAGAAGTCTCTCAGTAATGGAAAAATATTAATGTCAATATCTTAGGGAATGGGTACCATGTAATGGGTCGATAAATTAGGTTTTTAGATATATTAAATCTAAAAAAATGATTCAATTAATAAATCTATCTAGAACTTCCTACGGGAAATAATAAAAAGTAATTCCAATGGATATAATCCTATAACTTCACTCCCATTTCCATGATTGTAATGAAAATTTTAAGCTAAAAGTATTTTTCTAATGTCAAATGTATCTTATACAAGTTAGAACATGGAAAAAATTCATTTGATTAGAAATAAAAACCAAAATTACCCCACACAATATGTAAAATAGTATTTTAATTATTTGACATTGAAGTGGTAAGGTATAAATGAATCATTTATTTGAATATATAGAAACAATATAGGAAAAAATAACTCTTTAAATGAAAAACATCCCTCGATGAAAATTGAAGGCTGGATTTCTTGAAATTTTACATGGATGAGAGAGAAAGTAAGGAAATCATGATAAAAATACATGACATCTAGATTTATGTAAATTAATGAATAATGGAATGTAAATTAAAAAATAGTGTAGATAAAAAATTAGCTATATATATTTATTCTAGGAAGATGAGACTGATATAATATATTATTAAAAAAATGATAAAACCTTATTAGAATAATCGAATCTTTGAAAAATTGAGGGGAAATATTAAAATATTCTGATTCCATATCTTATATTGTTATATGTTTCAATATCACTAGATACTCTATCTAAATTATAATGTAAATGGACTAAATGGTAGTATTATTCAGAGGAGGTTAAGCGAAGGCTGGTGCAACCTTATTATCTAGGGATGGATGGATAGTATGAGAAGTCTTTACAATATCCAACTAAGAGTTATCCTCTCAAAAGTTCAATAATCAAAAAAATTAGTAGTTGTGTCAAAAAAGGTAATGCAAGTACAATCAATGTATTCTTTCCCGTGTCCCTGATGTGATACTCGAACATAAAATAATGTTGTTACTATGGGTTAGTAATTATTATGGGGATGTGTTCTAAAACTCATCTATCTTACTATGGTGATATTGTATTAGGTTTTACGTAATATGAGTGAGCATGTTTCATACCCAAAGTAGATATAACATAGGAGGCACTATGAAGCCACATGGTTTTGTTGTCATGGGGATAATTGTGGTTAGATGGTGAAATAAAAATGATAGGTTTGGGAATTCCAATTTGGTATCCCAATATTCTATAAAATAACCCATTAGTTATCATATATGATGTATAGTGTGGTGCGACAATAATGGGTTAACTCCATCAAAATGAGGTATGTGGATACAACCTCTAATGATACTGGTGTAGCTCAGTATGTGGTATGGGTAGGGGTTTTCCAGATTTTTTTTTCTCCTTATGTATAGTACTCTAGCTCATGGAAGGCATACAAGACTACTAACTACTAAATTTTGTATATTTTTTTAAATATATTTTTGAAACAAAATAAGGTTGAGAAAGATTATATGGACCAATGGAGAAAAGGACTATGATACTTTTAAACCCTCCAACTCATAGCTAATAGAGTGAAAAAATCTCTACCTAAGAGAATTTATTTTCATTCATTATTTTACACTCAAAATAAATTGAAAAATTGAAGGATATATTGATGTTAAAATAGTGAATCTTTATCAGGATGAGGTGCACATAAAACTGGCTATGACACTAAGCGATTCCTCATTTGAATGTCATGGTTGATCAAGGGTATAGTAGACAATCCTTAAGATTATCCCTCACAATTTGTTACCTTTTTTGTATTTTTTTCAAGGGAGATTATATGATCTAGGGTGGTTTCCTCCAACCATCTATATATAGAAATATTTTTTGGATAACAAATAAAAAAATTGAAAGAATTATCCTCAATATTATGTGATGTAAACACCATGGAATAACCTTAATTATTTCTAGGGTACTTCCCAATTCTTTATATAGTGTTTAATGTAATGTGGAACCATATCCAACATGTGAGTAATCATAATTCCATAAGTAATTCATTTTCAATCTCCCCTTGATAGTAAACATGTTTGGATAGACGAATGCACTAAAAGGCTTTCAGGAACATATAATTTACACGAATAATTTTTAGACCATTTATATCAATTATTTTGTTAATAATAAATATATTAAATAGAATGAGTGTGAGGCATGACTGTTGCAAAAGATTAGTATTCTAAATACATGGATAGATATATTTATGTAGTGCCTCTCCTAGTGAGTACATAGAGGAGGATGCAGCCATGGTGGAGGGTTCGGTAGATCGATAAAAGTAGGTGGAATGTGTGGGATATTTGTTTTTTATTTCATAGAAAATTAATTTTAGGTTTTGGAAGATTGTTTAAGGAGGTTATTGGTGGTACATCTGCTCATAGATTTCATAGTTGTGTGCAAGGGGGGAATTGTTTTAGGTGGGATATAATAATGAGAATGATTGAGGTAAAATTAAGGGTGATGATTTTAATGCAATTGAAAATTATTGGTATTTTAATGGGTTTATAAATTAATAGGTGATGGTTGTTTGGAAATAGTTTATATAAGAAATGTAGGTTAGGGAAAATAAGAAATAGGGTTCGGGGAATGGATGTAGGTGAAATAGATATAATTTGGAGAAATATTGTCCATTTGGTCAGAATGTGGAGGGAAAAGTGAGCTACACATATTGGTTAAAGTTTTATATGGAATCTAATGGGAAAATATTTTCAATAAAAATTAGGGTTAATATCTTGATAAATAAAATTCCTAAACCATTCATAGAGTGAAATCTTGTTTCATGATGTCAATTATCATGAAATTTTGATATTATAGGAACGATATGTATGCTATATGAAATATTTTTCACCCCATTATTGGTGATTTTATGTTCCATAAAAAAATTAATTATATTATGATAGTGTGAATGATTGTAGACTCAGTGTTATTTCTCAATTGGACCCACTAACAGTACAAGGTATAGTTCAAACATGTTTATATTCTAAGGAATAACTAATCATAATCTAATAAAATGTTGAAAAATAATTAGGGAACTTATATTGGTTTTATCCTAGTAATGACTTTATTTATTTTTAAAATAACGATATGAATTTTATTTCATTAGTCGAACATTAAGGAGAGAACACACACTTATTTAAAGGTATCCATGTATTTCGTTATTTATGGACCAATGACACTTAATGATTCCTCATTCCCCCGCTAAATGTGAATCTCTCCATGTTGGAAGACTTTCTTCACCATGAATGGCCTTGAACATCATTACTTTATGTTACGTAGAAAAGATTTTATGCATTAGTTAATTAAACTTACCTTATCACTATTCGTAAATTACCTCTATGAAAATAATCTATTTGAACATTTTATTATTTTTTTCTTTGTTAATTTTGGAATTATTAGAGAAATCGATCCTTGACTCTTCTAGCTCATCGAGCGATAGTAATCTTCTCTGCCCTTCTGGATGTTCCTACAAATTGATCATATTTAAAACAAAATATGATTTATTCATGATATTATATTTTAAGTTTAATGAAATTCCATACATGATACAAAAATGGATCATATCATTTGGTGTTTTATCAATTGTTTGGTGCACCCAAACTGTATCATCCAAAATTTTCACCATGGTCTCTACCTTGATATAATTATATTTTCCATAAAATTATTAACTTAACAATGGTAAGGTTCCACCTACCAAATATATTTCAGGTGATAATTTATTCTCATATTAAATCCAACTCCTTATTTATCCAGTAGTACATTAATTTTGATGTCATTGAAATGGGTTCCCCGATCTTTATTAGGTAATTAAGGGATTTAAAATTTGTAAAATATGTTATAATTTTAGAATTTCATTTAAAACAAAATTTATTTAATGTTCAATATTTCAATTCTAACCAGTTGGATACAAAGTGAAAAATCCCTAGATTATTGTCTTTAAAAAAATGATTTTTTAGGTTTATATGATATCTATTCTCTATAGATCAAACTCATCATCTTATAGAATTGGGTTCTATAGTATCTCATTTAAGATCTAAATATTTTAAAAACAATATTAGTGATACCTACATTAGATAAGCACATCTGTATGGTTATAATGTCTATAAAAAATATTCTATTATGATATTTCTTTTCAATAGTATGATTGAATCTAGGATTCCCCTAATTGTTGATGAATTTCAATGTCCATGATACTCAACACAACATTATTGGGTATAAAACAGAGAATTAAACTATCTCCACAATATTTTAACAATAGGTGATATTCCTAATAGTAGTTTGTTGTCTGGTTTAATAACTATTTCCTTTGATAACAGGAAAAATAAAAATATATAATTACAGCTAGGCATTTCATTCGATATGTTCGAACCTATGTCCTTACACTCATGTCCACATAAAATTTCATCCAAAATATTTAGATCATTATCCTATATAATTTTTTTTATATTTAGACCCAACAAATGATCATATATTTCATTCACATAGATATTTTAGGTATTTATGATGATTTTAAATTCTCTCAGCAAATGTTTAATATCCTAGTCTTTCAGTATATTTACATCCCCTATAATTTTTATAACTTTCATCACATGCCTAAAAATTAATATTATGAGACTTTAATTAATTATTATTATCACCTTGAAAATATCATTTTGTATCATAATTTGATATAATATATTGAGTTCTTTTAATTTTATTGTTTATAACAAAATACTATTATTGGCACTTAATAGATAATATCACTTTTGTTTAATAAAAGTGTTTTATCCATATACTATAAATTTGAAATTAATGTTTTAATTTTGATTTTATAGAAATGGTGTTAGGTAAAATAATTTTTCACTTTAATTTTGAATAATGAAACTATCTAAAAATTATTTTTTGGATTTATTTAAGATATTTCATTTAGGTTGAAGATTGAAAAATATCGGTCTTGGATAATTTTATCCCTTAACTTTTATATGGTCAACATAAATACTTTTTATAGTGAACTATGTATTTTATACATACAATTATAATATTTTTTACACAAAAATAAATTAATTACTGTCAAAAAACAACGATGGCTCGTTTCTTTATAGGAATATGTAGATAGTATATAAAATAGATGAAATTTTTTTATTCTCTAGAATGAGATCATAAAACATTTTTAACAACTATACTATATGTGATATCCTAGGGAAACAGAGAATATTGGATGAGCTAAATATCCTATTATTGTAATAAATATTATAAGTAATCATAAGATGTGAGTCAAAATTATATCATGATATGATAAAAGTGATGGATAAAGTGTAATCACAATGGAGAATAAAATAATGAACACTATATCATAACATCATAAATAATAAGAAATGTTATAAAAACGTTTAACATGACCTAATAAATAATCAATGATAACAACATTTAAAATATCTTGAGGTGGAATAGGTCCCATAATGGATTAGGTTTACTCCCTAATACCATACATGACATGTTACGATAATAATACTTTACCAAATGATTTTGAATGATATCTTGGGAAACCCAAAAAAATGATGATAATTTATGTGTTTTAGAAGAATAATATCAATCATAAGTGATAAAAAATTTAATTACCGATGGTTAGAAAATGTGTTTCATAATAATTTCTCATGTAAGAATCAAAATAAATTTTATAATGATGGAATTTGTGAGTTGAAAATAAGGAATGTAATACCCTATAACATTATGGAAGGATACGACATTTATATTTGTGATATAAATAAATAAATAAATTATAATTAGTACATAACATCGAGGATTTTCTTTATTGATGATAATTCATTTCAAATATTACTTAGATTATTTCATAAGAAAAACACTATTTTCACATTGAAATCACTTCTAAAAAATCTAAACCATTCCAAAATCTTATTGAAAATAATATATATAAAATATAACATGGATATATATAGAAAAACCTTAAATTATTTTACTATTCATGACTATGGTTAATTCCATACATTCCATATAAGATAAACGAAAACAATACATCAACCAATTTAAAAAAAATAAAAAAGTAACTCATTCTAAAAATCAAAGAAATGTTTCATTTAAAATATTTTATGAAAATTCATACATAGGGAAAATTTGAATTAGTAAATATTAGAGAATATAATGAAAATATTATCCCAAATATTTTATGGAAAATATGGATATGGAAGTGAAATAAATTTTTTCCTTAAATTGATTTTTTTGAATTTTTTAAATACATTTTCATAACCAATTTAACTACTAGATAGAAGAAAATGGTAGTATTAAATTATAATCTCATGAATAACCATTTTATAATAAATTTAAATGGTTATATTATATAGTTGTTAAATAATTTCCTTCAATGTATATTAATGCACAAACCATCTAGATTACAATGAGATTTGAGAATAAACTACTATTACGTTAATTACATTTGAATCATAACCCCCAAGAATTAAAAAAATTAGAAAATTAAATAACATGAAGTGATTAATGATATATCATATCATAGTGTAATTCTATACTCTTCCAAAAAAGACACAAGTGTTAAATATGGAATATTTCTCAAAGAAGTAAAACTTATAAGAGAAATACCTTAACATAAGTCCATACATGAAGCATGTATCCATTAACAGCAGTATATTCAGAATATACCAATTAATTTTTTTTATTAATATAATTTTTAAGGAGTAATAACTTAAAATTATACCATTCAATTGATTTATTTTTACCACATATTTAATTTCATATTCTGTTATATTACGGTCTTGTGTTTTGAGGAAGCTTAGTTCATAATTTGAAAATGGTATCATTGGGTTTACCATGGTTAGTGGTTTAATTATTCTAAAATATTTAATATAATTATAATTAAATATTTATATTTTTTATACATCAATAATAAATTTAAAAACATCCATTAAATATGGGTTTGAAATGGAAACAACATTATGATCATTAATATGGTAGGTCATACAAACGTGTGTGTAACATTTCATTTGTTATCAATCATAATGGAATGAAGGTTAGTGTGATTTTAAATTTCAATAATGATAATTATATAATAAAAATAATATTATTTGAAAAAAATATATGTATACCAAATACATGATTCAATAAAAATGAATCAAATCACATTGTCAGGTGGTAGTCTGCCATAAACCTGAATGAAATAACCAATTTCGAATGTATGGTAATGTAAGATGGTATATGATATTTAACGTTTTGAAAATGAAATATATTTCATGAATATAATATATAAAAATAATATCTATCATCATGAACGGTTTTTTGAGGTGATGATGGATAACGAATTACATCAATTCACGAGATGGTAGTCTACCGTAAACAAAAATGATGGATTAGTTTCCCATATGATGGAATATGAGATATATAAATATTTTTAATTAAAAATAATAACATATCATTATATAATAGGTTTTAATATAGGACTGAATGTGTGGAAATAAAATTTAAAAAGGTATGTCTTGTTGAAGATGATTACCATTTCTTAGAAGAACCTACATTGGATTTGTAATTAAGGACCCTATGGTTAGGTTTTTCAGAATACTAAAATATATATTGAGTGGATAAAGAATATGGTTATATTTTTTGGGGGGATTTTTTTAATAAAAATGGATTCATAATTGTGAATAATTTATGTGATGGATACAATTTATAATTGAGAAGGTGTGGCATTATTATAATTTCCCAATACTATTCTATAATGAGAATTCAATGTTAGGAGAAATGTCTCCAGAATTAATAAATAATTGATTAATGGGTTAATATTGATTATCCAAAAATAAAAAATTATAAAATAGACACATTTTAAACTTTTTATTCCCCATAACCTATTATTTTAAACCCTTGTTAAACTCACTCCAAAGAATCTTTTTATTTATTATGATAACCCAAAATAAGAGGCTAGTGACCAAGATACCAAGGGGTGATAGTGATGGAGGAAAAGTAAATCCCCCCAAACAATTAGATTGCAATCACTGGGAAAGGATCCCAGACTCTTATACAGTATCATACAGTCATTAGGACTACCTTAATTTGCTAGTTTATAAGTAGCGAAGGTTCCCAATCTAAAGGTATGAACCACAATCATGCCATTACAAATGAGAGACATTCATTTCATAATTATTTAGATGAGTTCCCATAGTATATTTGTGTTTTGATTAATGAAGCCCATAAGAAGCTTTAAGTCTATTTCAATCTCCCTAAGGTTGATGTTATAAAACGTGTATAAAGACATGCCACTTAAAAGAGATATGGTTTCTGCCTTGATTGGGTTACCTAGACCTTAATAAGCACTGATAAAAAAACTCACTGAACCTATAGCATCACAAATAATTCCCCCACATCTCATGGTTATCTACAGACATGATTCATCCATGTTAAGTTTTAACCCATCCCGTGGATAATTCCACTTGATCTTGGTCCCATGGGTCCGGCAATATAACCAATATTAGACCACGGGAATGAATATTTCCCTCATTAACCTACCCCTCTCCACCCTATAGGAAGAACCCGAGCTCCTCTAAAAGATACAGAATAAGAAACTTCAATAGGTGATAAAACATTTGTCTCTCTATATTCCCTATATTTCCCCTTTTCTATAATTCCCAAAAACCTATGAAAAGTCCATACCATGAGTCTTCACATCATGTTCTCATCCCTCCATCCCCTGGAACCAGTGGAGAATGAAATCTTATAGGTTCCTCGCCTGAACTCGATGATTCAGACTTTATCCATCCAGATCTCATGAAAAATTATCCCATTCACCATCGAAGAAGAGTTTCCAAATAGTTTCAATGCATGATTGCACACTACAAATGAAATTTGATTCCAAGTGAATCCCTTTAGATTGAATGATTCTATCCACCAAGATATCATTGTTAGTGAATCCATAAACTAGTAAATTCGTCATCATTGGAATGTATTTTTACTAGAGAGAAGACACCATTGGTTATATCTGAGGGATAGGTCGAACAGATCTGAGAAAATCACAAAATTTGAAAATTTTGGATGATGATTCTTTGATGTTTCTTTTATCGGGTTCATCCACAAGAAGGATCCTATTATGGAAGTATTTCTGTTCCTCATAGAGGGTCACCAAAATGATCCTTGGGTAGGAATCCAATTGATTAAATGAGATATCTGAGATCTGGAATCCTTGAAAATATATAGGATTACTAGCCAAGTTCTCTCACCAGTACTAGATAACTCCTCTTCCAACCACCAAAAGATCATTCGCATCCAATAGACTGAGGATTTTTCTCATGTTCCGTGCCATACATGTTGGTTTTCCATGTCTTTAATCTCAGTATCTCCAGTTTTAACTATATTTTTTTCTCAAGAAATTATACCAAAGGAAGTTCCCTTCCGCAATCTCCCATTCAAGCTTGGATTGAATAGCCTTCAATGAATCCGAACTATTTCTTAGGTTGATCCCACCGTCCACAATGGTTTTGGCCAACCTATTCCAAAAATCCCAGTGGTATTTCCCATCCTTCTTGAAGTCATAGATGAAAGAATTTATTATTTTCTCAATTTTTTCAATGGTACACTTAGGAGGTGAGATAAAAGTGAATAATTGCAAGGGCATAGAGGATAATTCACATTTAGGACGGGTTATTATACCACCAAAGGATAGATGTTTGTTTTTTCAGTAAAATATTCTAGATGTAATGAGACTGATTTGAGTATCAAAAAGGGAGTTTTTTATCATCCCAATAGAAATAGGATCACTAACGGACTCCATTATAAGATTTATTCTTTTCATTCCCAGTTTTACCTAAATTCGTCTTACCCTTGGAAAATCCTTACGATAGTAGACATTGATCTTCCCATAATTGAATTATTTTACATTCCAATAGTTTTTTTATCCATTGTGAAACTGAAATCCTCAATTGAATATTTCTTCCTGTCATGGAAGAATAAGATGCCATCCACATTCATTTGGTGGGACACGGGAGGCAATACCATTTTTGATTCTATATGGTTGAATGATGCCACTAGAAAGATCGGATTTTAATTTTATATAGTGGGCCTCTTGAGAAGGAAATAATAGATTTGGAGAGAGAGGGTCTCCCTAACACAAGCCACAAACTGATTTTATGATGTCAAAACATCCCCCAATTAAGGACACTGAGAGCTAGGGGGCACCAAACAATTGAAAATAAGATCACCAATCCAGTCATGAAGAAAAATGTTTCTATGTTCTTTAAAATGAATCTCCACTCCAAAAAATCATACACATTTTCCATGTCCACCTTCATCATAATGTTGGATTCAATGTTCTACCCATTGATCTCATTCACCATCTCCATCAAAATTTCGATCGCACCCAGAATATTTCTATAACTTATGAATCTATGTTACTAACTAGAAATGATCATTTACAGAAACCAATTAAACCTTCTATTGATATTGTTAGTCATAACTGTATAAGAGAAGTTACGAAGGAAAATTGGACAAAATTGGTTAATGGATATGGGCACCCTGACATTCTGATTAAGGACCATCTTGGTGGCACTAATCGCTTGGGTGATACTCCCACCCCAAAAAAATCATTCATCACATTGGAAATATGTTACATAACATAAAACCAAGGAAAAACATAAAAAGTACCTATAAAACCATTGTGGAAAGAAGCACATTCATACTTTAAGTAAATTATTACATCATTAATTTCCTTCTCTTTTTGGGTGACCTATAGAATTTAGTTTTCATTGGAATTATAATTCTTTCAATGTTGTTAAATAAATTAACATCTCTTCCGTATCTTAATCTATTATCCTCCAAAATTATCATCGACCCCACTAAAAGAACAAAAAAATATTTCTCATCAATATTTCTAGCCACCTCCACGTCAACAGTGTAGGAACCGTCCTTATAATGAATATTGATTGATCTGTTGGTCTTACTCTCTTTGATGAAAGCATGGAAAAACCCAGTATTTATGTCACCATCTTCGAGCCATAGAGCTTTGAATTTCTCTCAAGATACCCCTTCAATTTACAAAAGATTTTCTGTCAAAGTATTTTGTTTTCCAACCATAGTGGAAAAAACCTCATCATCCCACCTATCCTGGAGGCAAGATTCAAGGTTCATATGGTCAAGTTTCTGGTCCCCAAGACCACTGTCACTATTATGTCTCCATTTTTTCACTCCATGATGTGCTCCCTAATACCCTTTAATCTATCAATGAATTACTCTATACATTTACCCTCATGTGAAGAACCGAGGATTCCTTAACCACCTATAATAAGTCCTCAGATTGAATCAAACATGCCAAAAATAAGAAACATGTCGAACTATCTCCATCAACATTGAGTTGAATAAGAAGAGGTTCTTGATCAGAAAGGATATGGGGAATATTAACCCCATCGACATGGGTGTAAGAGTCGACACCATGATTATTATAGAAGAATTGGTCATGTATGAACCAAATATGATCATTCCCCTTCTTGTTGTTGCACCATGTGACCGAATCACCAAGAAAATCCATTTTCATCAGGACTTTGGTCACTAGAAACTATTTGATGTCATGCATGGAACATGAGTGGTGCACCCACCCGTCATCTTTGATGGATTAATGATGTCACTGAACTCTACTCCCATGAACCACCGTATATTTATCAGTTGGAATGTAGATAATATACCCCACCGTTCATGTCTTTCATAGACATCACACTTTTCAAAAAAGAAAGAGAAAAAATGGAAGTACCACTACCAGTTACCTTCACTGTAATGTGTTGGGGTGATTACTCCACAGTGTCAATAATAATATTACCTATCATGAAAATATAAATATGATTATTTATAGGGCCCCATTAATAGAGTTTGTAAAACCATGATTGTCTACAAAGGATCGGAGTTAATCCTCCCTTCGTTTATGTTCCATAATATCCCGAATAGAGATTCAATGATTCCTAGATTCTCAAAAAATAAAAACACAATTTTCTCATCCATCAATACCCCTAGTGCTCTATTTAATTAATATAATCATAAAGGAGTGTAGGATCCATCCCATTTTCAAAAAGACTTGGAGAGAGCTAAATGTGAGTGGGATGCATCCTCCTTAGTTCATGAATAGATCACAGTAGCTTCCATAAGTGGTAGGAAAATATACTTCCCATGGTCACCAGTTCTTCTCAAAGGAAATGTAGGAACCAAAATATTTTTAGTATAATTATATTGGACAAAAAACTGATTTGGATAACTCATTAGGAAGAGACAAGTAGAGGGTTCACTTATAGAAGAAACTATATGGTCTTCATGAGTGATGGACCACCTCTCTTCCTCCTTATGCACTAGAAGAAGAATTTCAAAGAGGCATCTCCTTAGAGGGACATGGCATGTAACCACCATAGAAAGATTCATATGTCACTAGAAGAATATGAGTCCCACTAGAGATATCAATGTGATCATCTAGGATAGAGGATGATCACCCTTCCTCCTCATGCACTGGTGTAAGAGACGTAAGAGGCAACTCCATAGGGATACAAGTTAAGGAAACCCCATGGGAAGAATCATCTATCACTAGAGTTATATGAGGTGTGAACAAAGACATCCCATGACATCCATAACCTACATCCAAGGAAAATAGAACCCCAATCCTAGAGAAAAACTCCATAGAGTATGTGGATGGATTTTAATCCCATTCAGAGGGAACATCAAGTGTCTAATTACCTGGTGTAGGATGAGAGATATCGTAGAGGGTAGGGTTCAACATGTACTTGGACTTTGAGGATGTGAAGCACCTACATACCTGAAGTGAGTGGCCATGAAGATGACAAACCACCCAGAAGCATGGTGTGTTATGGAATAGAATGATTTGTCAATAAGAGAAATGGTCGCCCACATGAATAATGACTTTAGAGGGATGGAGGAAAATAAGTTTGCTTCCATGTAGATGTGGGGAGAAGATGACTATTGAAGGTAATGTCTTTCAACATCTGTACAGAGAAATCCACCCAGGGCTTCACTTATGAATTGAATAATCATGGATTTGAAGAAGGGAATGGAAGACCCTAGAAGCGAAACACGCACCACTTCTAAACCAAAGGTCCTACCAGTGTGAGTGCCCCATGACCATTGGAAAAAAACATCCAATCCCCAAAGCATTGGGACTCTCTGGACTAAGCACAAAAAAATGTGTTTTTTGGAGAAGAGTAGGATTCCAAAGGTGTTCCAATCAAGGGAAGGCACCACCAGTAGCTTAGAATGTCCCCAAGATCTCATGATGCTGTGTAGGAAATAAATTGGAGGGTGATATCAAGTGAACATGTCAACCATTTTCCAACGATGATGAGATTATGTCATGCCTAGTTCCACATCAGAAATATCGATCACTAGAAGATAGTTGACCCTCACCAAACACCTAGGAGGGATTGAGATTGTCGAGGTGAAAATTAGATATTTTCTAAAAAATCGAAAAACTTTACTGTATGTTAATATTGAAAATTTTATATCAATAATCATGTTCAAATTATAAAATAATAATTGAAAAATTTAGAAAAAATATTTATAATATGTTCTCACAAAAGAAATAAAATTCAATTTTAATGAATTTTTATTATTGATGCATGAAATGAAATTATTAAAATTTTAGAACTTATTGATTATGAAATAATCAATACATTTTTACTATGTAAAAATAATAGATATATATTACATAATATGGTTTTTAATATTCATACAACCAATTTTAATTGATCAGATATAACTGTCAGTTTTAAATAATACTATTTTACAAATATATTTACATTTGTTTAGTACCAGTGTTTTGTGTTGTATACATTATAGAAAAAATTCTTATTTAAAACATTATGGGTTTATATTCAACCCCCATGAAAAAATTTCATCCTCCCTGTTTGAACTAGGGCACAGTAGTCATGGATTTGAAAGTAAAAAAAACCATTGTGGAAAACTAACATTGTAAAAATGATAAATAAAAAATCATCTCAAAAGAGGTAAATTTTAATTTAAAATCCATCTGAAATAACACATAACAAGGTTTCAAGGTAGTAGATAATATTTTGAATGTGAAAAAATGGATATGGATGAAAATAATAAACAATTATCTATTTTTTTGAGGTCTTTGACCACAACAACGTGAATGATCGAGGCAAAGATAACAGCCAAAAAACCAAAAATATATGATGAGTTAAACAACCATTGATTCATTGGATATGAAGCTAATAGGAATATTTTTTAATTAAAAATAATTTTACTAGGTTTGTGGGGTTATTATACTATAATTAGTGTGATCCCAAAAAAAATATAATTACTTGGTAACTTTTTATTTCATAAACAATATTTTATCCATTCCTTGTGCTTTAATCAATTATTACTTAACCTCATACATTATGGAATGAATATCAAAAATTAATTTCTTATGCCTAATACACTAAAATATACATTTTATATTCATATGTTCTATTAAACTGTAACATTCTAGTCCTCCTTTCTTTTCTAAAACAGAACTTTTTAACACAATGTATGATAATACCCAAATTGAATATGAATATATTAATCTCTTAAAATAAATAATAAAACCAAAAATTTAACAAATATCATTTCTTATAAAAATTACCATATATCCCAAATGACATAAGTTTACTTAACATGAAAGATGGTTTAAAAATAAAACAAATCTAATATCCTTCCACATACTTCTCCTAAAACCTTGCCATATTCTTCCCAAATAATCCTTTATATTAATCATAATGGTTATATATAACTCAACATAATAAAACACATAAAAAATATTATTTATCAACTAAAAATCCAAAAAAATAAAGAACTTTTAATTCTAAAAAATGTTTCCCAAAATCAGCATAATATTCAACCCATAAATCATTTAAGTGTAAAAATTTTCATACCAACCCATACATCTCAATGGCCAATTGTAGTCCCTACACCCTTATCACCCTTCAGTTGTGCATTTAGACCCAGTGAAATTTCCCTATACGATGGGTTGTCACTTATCTTGTGGGCCCTAATTTTTATAAAAATAATGGATGTGATAATAATATTCATCATTCACATTGATCATATAATTTACTCAATAATATTATATAAATTTTCAAAAATAACAGTTTTCATCAATTTATTTTCGTATCCTCTTATGTTTTCTATCTAGAACATCCAATTATATAAAATCAAGTAATTTTTATTTTCCAAAATTACCTCAATTTCAAGAACATCACAAAGACTATCCTTTCACCAATCCTGTGTTTTTTTATAAAATATAAAATTACCATTAAATAAAAAATCTAGGTTATTATTACAATCGTACATATTATTTAAAATTATTTAAAAAACAACTACAAATAGTTCTTTGTTATTTCATGATTATTATCACTAGAATAACCTTAAAAAAAATTCTTCAACAATATGATTCTTCAGTTACAACACTTAAATTATTCAATCATTACACATTAATTATTTTCATAATATATGAACTTATGAATTATTACTTTTATTGGAGCATTGAATTTGATAATTACAACATTTTACACATTTTTTATATTAAACTATTAGTGGTGACATAGGTTATAATTTTTTTCTTGAATATTTTAATTTGGAATCATCATTTTTATTCAACTGTACCATTTTTATTCACTCATTTTTAAAAAACAATTAATATTATAGTTACTATAATTAATTTTTCATGGTCCTAATTTCCATATTTCTTACTTTTAGTAAATTAAATTTAAATTTCTTTACCACTTGTTACACTTGAAGATCCATGATATATAATCCTTCTCATCATTGATGTGTTTGTAAATACAACTATGATCTAGTGATCAATCATAATTAGAGATATCTCATGAAATAGTATCACTATATGTCTAACTTCCTTTCCCATCAAGTTGGGAATATTATTAGGGGAGTCATTATATTTTACATCCCATTGTTTGTTGTTATGATTTATCTTATTTCCACCGATTTACTAAATAGAATAATTGAAACCAGATGAGAGTAAATTAACATAAAAATGAGGAACCATTAAAACCTAGAAAGAATAACTTATAAATTACAATTATATCATGACTTATGAGTATATAAGATTTAATCTTGTTAATATTTGTAATATTTCCACATATATTTTCAAACCAAATAGATTTTTTCATTTACTTAATATTGGTTTTTAATGAGTTTGTGAATTTTCAAAATATATCCAATAGGAGTGTAATAGTAGTTTTCCATCAAGTCCTATTATTGTGAACCTGGTGATGATCGAGGATAACTTAGTGCACCCTTTTTAGAGTTATTATCCCCAAGTAAAATAGTGTCCGTGCCATATCTACTTATAGTATACATACAAGGATTTAATTTCTAGGAACTCACTCACTCTTTATTTCACCATAAATCAATGATATGTTTCTATACATTGTCTTGTCATAATAATTGTCCCTATATTTCTCACTAATGAATTTGTAACCTTGATTCTAATGGTTAACTAAACCTTTATCTAATTCTATCTTTATTGAAATATGATTTATATATATATTATGAAATGATTTTTATCCTAAAAATTACATCATTACATCCAAAAGATCATGTGTCCAAGTGTCTTTAGAAAACTAGGTTCATAATATATCAACGTGAGACTAAAATATAATATTTTTAATTATTCAAGGTGAGTTCCCAAATTATTTCAGGAAACAAAACTACATCGGATAACCTAGGGAATAGATAGAAAAATGGGGGTGAGCCTAAATCCAATTAATTAAATAAAACATTAAGGATGAATAATTTGTGAGTCCAAATTACAAAATTATATGATAAAATACAAGGATAAATAATAATAAGATGGGAGTGTAAAAAAAATAAAATGGCATTAAAATATCATAGAATCAAAAGAAATGTTTATGCAATATATAACACGACCTAGAAATTAGTCATGTATAACTACCTGGACAATATCACATGATGGAAAATATCCCATAAATATGATTCCTTATGAGACTATGTAATTACCAAATGAATGTGAGTGCTATCCCGGTGCACCCATCATAAAATTTATTGATTTATTTCTGTCACACAAAGAAATCAGTCACAATGTATAAACATAAGAATTATATATGGAGAGAAAATTGGTTCCATCATATTGTGTCATATCCTAATCAATTGAAATGTAATAATTAATGAATTTGAATGTTGAAAATAAGTAAAGTATTCACCATTCATTGAAAAGGATAATTATATTGTAATATATGTGATATAAAAATATACATAATTTATAAAGAATCAATAACATATGTGTATTTCATTGTTTAAAAAATGTATTGAACAAGTTTCATGGAATATTTAATTGTAAAAACAACATTTTCACTTTGAAATGACATCATAAAAATAATAAAAATTAAACTATTAGAGAAAAAAACTTCATTAAAATGACCCATGGAAACTTATAATGTTATATGAAATTAATTTAGTGGTCTTGGTAGTGGTTAAATCCATTCATTCTGTATTTTTTAAAGGAGAATGTTCCTATCATAATTTTGTAAAATGTCAAAAAGTTCCTCATTCAAAAAATGACCAAATTTGTCATAGTAAAACATTTTATTAAATGTAAAACATGGGTAAAAGTGTATTTAATAAAATATAAGAAAATATTTAAATTATTCTTTAAATTATTTTAATGACATATCGATATGTGAAAAATTAATTATCAACCGAAAAGATAAATAAATTTGAATTTTCTGAAAAACAATTTCTTTGTCTCTTTAAGAACCAACGAAAAAAATGGTTTTATTACATGAACATTTTATGAATAAAAATTGAGGAGGATAATTGAATGGGTTTATTAGATAATGTTAATGTAATATACATCAATGTAAATTCAATAATGAACAACCCCAATTAAATTGACATTGATTCCTAAACCGTTACAGCTTTCGGTAACTGTTGAATCATAACCACTAAGAAAGAAATAAAATTAATTGAAATGTTAAATACCATAAATATAGAGATATTAAATATATAACATATCAATAATGAATTTTATAATCCACAAAAAAATAATTAAGTGGTAGATATGACATATGTCTAATAAAAGTAAAAGTGAGACGATAAATCGATTACCGATAGTGCAGACATGATGTGTACATCCTTTATCTATGGAATAAGGAACTTATATATATTAATTTATTATTAATAAAATTTACAATGCTTAATAATGTACAATTAATCTATAAAAAATTATTTTAATTAAATAATTAATTACTTTTTATTATATGTCCATGTAGGGTGTTTTGGGGATCCTTTGTTCCTAATTTCATAATGACAATGGTGGGATGACTATTGTAAATGGAATAATTATTCCATCATAGAGAGAATAATATTGTTGAAATATATTTTTTTTCTACATAAATTATAATGATAAAATTATCCATTAAATATGGTTATGAGAAATGAACTATGTTAAAATCATGGGGTTGGTATGTCATACATACACATGTGTAATGTTTCCATTATTCAGGGATCATAATTGAAAGATAGTAACTAATAATTTATCATTAAATAATTATAATTAGATCATAAATAATATATTAATAATTTAAGCCGAGTTATATAGAAAATTCATGTGATGTGATAATGAAAAATATATCACATTACATTGTGAAGCAATATTTCATCATACAGATGAATGAGGATATCTATTTCAATTGATGTATGTGTAAGAAGGTATAAAATTTGTAAATTTTCTAGAATGATTAATATTTTATGAATATCATAGACAAATATTAAAATCATAATTATGAATATATGTTATATGGGATTATGTAAAATGAATTTTATATGTTCATGAGGCGATAGTCACGATTATTCATAAATATTGGTTTTGTTTCCTATATGAAGGAAGATGAGATAGATGAGAAAAATATTCCGTAAAGAATAGTAAAATCTCAACATATAAGATATAATGGTGGTATAATTTTGTAAATTTAAATATATAATTTATGGTTGATAGAGAATGAGTAAAAAAGAAGGAGGTCAGTTAAGATAATTACCTTTTCAAAGAAGAGCCTCCCTTGGATCTCTTATTAAGAACCCTAGGGTTGGTATTTTGGACAGAAAAAAAGTTATTGAATCTGGATTTGGATGATGTTTTGTGATTTTTTCTAGGTAATTTCAAGAAAAATGGATTGAAATATTTTAATGAGTCAGGGGAGGGGATTCCATTTTATAATACATGTGGTGTGATATTCTTATAAATACACAAAACTATTCAATACTGGGAAGTCACCACATAAACAGGTTCATCCAAAATTGATAAATAATTGAGTGGAGGGGTGATATGTTTATAAATCACCTCAAATATTGAAAAATAAACATTTTTTATAAATTTTATTCAGTTTACCTTTTTATTTTAATCCCCTGATAAGCTGGTTTTAACATTATCTACAATATCATGTTTTTAGTATTTTTTTTATTAATTAAGTAAAAAAATTAATATAATCTTATTTTATAATATTAATTATTTTTATTCCAAATATTTAATTAATTTAATTAAATTATATTCAATTATTTTGTAGAAATTAATTTAAAAATACACCTATAAACGTGTCGAAAAATGAGTTTTCTGGAAATAAATTTCACCAGGAATATAATGATTTTACCTCAACTATATAAAAAGTTGTCATATTGAAATGATTTTTAAAAAATATATTTATATAATAAATATTTTTAATTTAAATAATTCCTTATTATGGGTAATATTAATTCATTAAAATTTACAAACATTATGAAACTTTAAATAGTTTTTTGAAAAATGTGTTTTTAAGCGTAAAATAACAATATAATAACATTAAGTATAAAGATGATTTAAATATATCAAATTGGATTAAATATAAATATATAATTCTTATGTTACTTTATAATAAATTTTAATAATAATTTTTTCATTTAAATTAAATAATTACTAAAAGAAATTATAGTTGAACCAAAATCAATTTTTTATTATTACTTGAAAAATCGATCATTTCCGAAAAATAACAAAAATATTTCCCTAAAATTATATATATAATATAATTTTAAATATGAATTTTATTTACTAAATTTATGTTCTTAATTTTTGAAAAATTAATAATCATAATTTCAAACAAAATAAAAAAAATTCATTTGAAAAAAAATCATTTTTAATGAATTAAATGGAATTACTATAGAATTAGAACATATAATTTATAAATTAGTCAATATATTTATATTATTTAAAATTTTAATATATATTTTCATAATATAGTTATTCATATTCATACCAACAGTTTTAACAACAATGTTATAATGTTCATGTTTAAATAATAATATGTCAACGATATGTCATGGTTTGTTTAATATCAATGTTTCATGTTGAACCACCATTAGAAAAAAGTTTTAATTTAAAATAATGGGGGTGTTAAATTTTTGATAACATTTTTCCATATAATTATATATTTTTATTAACTTATTTAATATATTTTTCGATCAAATCCATGATAATTTGTTTTAACATTAATGGTATTTTATTAATATATATATTTTTCAAAATATTATATAATTTCATTTAAAAGGAAATTTAAAAATATTTAAAATTTTAACAACATTATATTGAGGCTAAATTATTTTTTTACCTCAAAAAATGTAATGAAGGTTCATTTTATTTTTGATAAATAAATTAATTACCATCATTAAAATTTAATTATGACTAATTATTGTTTATATAAATAATCAATAGTTTCTAAACTTTTACTAAGTTTACATCTCCCTTATACATTATAGAAAGAGTTTTTTAGGAAATAAATTATGAACCAATGTTTTCAAGGTTCATACCAAACCTATAACACCTATCATTCATGAATTCGTATTCTTACACCTTAACATTATTTTTTCATGGAATGTTCCCTATTCATTATTTATAAAATGAGATGAATTTAACACCATACATTCTTGAAAAACATGTTTAATTAATGTTGAATATATTCCATAACTTCGTATTTTATATTTTCCTTACAATTATTAAATCCCACATTATCCATAGTTTTTCATAAAATATCTATTTTGGATATGTTATTCAAAATAAGGCCATAGTCTCGATAAAGGTATCACATCATTCATAACATTCCAATATTCATAATTATTTCTTCAACCACCTCAAATAACTTTTATCCATAAGTGTATTATATTATAATTATTAATTATACACATGAATGTTATTATAATAATGAAATATTCCATTCATTCAAAAAACTAATGAAATTCAAAAATTTAAAATATTGTCATGTATACGTGAAAACTCTGAGCATCAGGAACAACATTCCCTATTATTCTTAACCACATTTGTTATTTGGATAATTTTTTTAATGAATCAATATTATATTTGTAACATTATTATGATTCTAAAAATAAATACAATTTATCATTCCTACCCTTTATGATTAAAAGGAATATAAAATTGTTGAATGTGTGTATGTTTGGATTACCACATTTACATTGCCACATGTTTTTTTCTATACCATCCAATAATGAATAACATGAAAAAAATATTGATGTATATAAAATATATTTACATCACTATTTACATTTTTTTGGATGATAAGTAGTGTAAATATAAAATTACCTTTTGTCAATATGCAATGAGAATCATGTAAAAATCGATATAAATATTACTAGTAATTGAAAGGAGTAGAAAATATTAAATAATGAACACATTATGGCCCAAAAATACTCTAGTAAAATAATGATTGAATAATAAGGTTTTAATTAATGTGTTAATTTAACAAAATTTAATTTTATTATAATTTAATTACCTGTTCAAATCTCTTTAAATCATAAAGTAAATGGATCTTCTAAACCACCCTTGTTAAATTTTTGTTAAACATTGTCTTTTGTTCACACCCTTTTACTTGTTATTATTTTCAATTATATCATCCATATATATATATATATTCTCCTTAACGATATATCTATTTTTCATTACCATTTTGTTGAAATGTTTTTTTTAATTTCCATATGATGGTTTATATTTTATGTGAACTCAGTTTTTAAGAGAACTTCTCTTTTCCAAAAATCATTTCAAGTATTTCCCCATTCAAATTTTATTATAGTGAATATTTTTATATATACATTTAATGTTTAATGAAGAACTTTTTAGTTATATGATCATTTTAAAATAAACTACTTATCAATTTTCATTCATTAAATGTTGATTCACTCATTTTAGAATGCATATCCAAAGTTGTCCTTTTAATTATGTCTTCTCAAATTTTTTATAAATATTATTTTATAAAATGAATTCCCATGATAACAACCTCTATTATATTTTTATAATATTATTGTTAAAATTATATATTTCATTCTTCTCTTATAAATATATATTTCAAATCCTTTAGTGGTGCCTTAAGACAAGGTTTTGTAACCATCATTCTTCTAATCAGTTTTATCATGGTTATAAATTATATATGTTTTCTTTTTTACAATATTTTAAAAAAATAATTTTTTACATGTTCAGATGGATGTTATAATATATATTTTGATTTTTCATTCTATTATAACCCTTTAATTCATTAGTTAATAGAACAATCTCATGAGATTCTATGTATTTTATTAGGGAGTAAAAATAATATTTTTTTATAGCCTAAGGTGTATTCCCTGGAATATAATAATGTCCTAGAGAGTAATCCATAGAATACTATGATGAGTCCATAAAGAATAAACATGTCATATTCTTATGAGGTATTTTATATTATGTTCTAACATATTTATTATTCCATTTCTTTATGATACCATTCCTTACAATATGTTTTCATGTTTAAGATAAATATCTTTATAATATCACATTTTTCCTTTTTTACTCTGAAGTTGGGCTTAATTTTCTTGTTTATTCTATTTATGTTCTTATTATCTCACCCTTTCTATAATGTATTTTTTCTTTGGGATAACCCATTTTTATGGGACTTATGAGAGTAGTATCTCCTTTTTATGTTTTGTATAAATTTGTAGAGTTTTTATTTTAGATGTTGTATTTATGTATATAATATTCTAGTGAAAACAGACCTCTTTATCCTCGGTGTGTATTGGTTTAGATATTATGTTGAGAATCTAGTAATAAATTATGTTTAATACATGAATTATTATAGTTGGTATTAGTGGAATGTATAATTAATTTTGGAGATTAGAATTAGGGAGAAATAATGAAAATAGTAAGGATAATCATAAACATGTAGTTTAATAATAATGTTTTATTAAGGCATTGGTTGTGTGATTTTCCTAGAAATACATCCCTTTATTGGAACTTATAGTGAATATTGTTTTGGAACAGATTAATGTATGGTTAAAAACCCATAAATGATTTGGTCGAGTATATCTTAGTCGTTATTTTGGTGGATAGAGAATATTCCCTTACTTTTCACTTGGTTTGGCAGACATAAGTGATCATTTACAAGTCATTTATGAACCATTATGTTTTGTTTGAACATATTATTAAAAAAAATTAATCTTCGAACTGATTGATATTTTTTTCTAGCGAGAATTTAAATTCGCGATTAAAAATTAATAACATAGGCTATGATAGGTAATTTTAAATTACACCACAATGTTCAAAGATTAATTTTATATGATTATTAATTTGATTATTTTCATCCATGAAACCGTTTCATTCCATAAAATGGGTGGAATATAGAGGAACTATATCGAATAAAATTGTGATGGGTTATTTAATAACTTCCATAATGAAATACCTATTATGAAGGGATCTATAGATGATAAATTAATAGTAAAAGTGGAAAAAATTACTCATATTAAGGGTAATAACCTGAAAAATGTGGAATGTACTACTAATCCTAAGTGAAAATAAGTTGTGTTGGAGTCCATTATGAACCAAATTCCTCCTATTTCTAGTGTATCATATAATTCCATAGTCCCATTGAAATATATGAACTCTCTTGAGAAGATATTTATTATCCACATATGATCTAAGAGGTATAAGGTTACACAATCAGTCCATTGACTTGAGGGAGAAGATGATAAGTGGTGGAAACAAATTTGGAATAAAAATACCATTTAAGAAATTGAATTTAATTAATAAATAGAATCCAAGGAGATATTTGTCAGTATATATTTTTTGTAACAAAATGCATCAAAAACGGTAAGGGAATCCTCTAAACTAATAAACATTATTTATAATATTTGGGAATATATAAGCCAAAAAAATTCATTTATTTCTCGATAAACCTCTATATTTTTTATCAACATCATATGTAAAATCAATCTTCTATTTAGGTGTTTAAATCAAAATTATCATGAATATTTGGTAGTTTGGGAATATGATAGCTATTAGGATATTTTAAAATAATACCTAAAATTTAAGTAGGTGACTTGGGATAAGATATGGGATATAGATTTTAACCATGAGGTTAATATGATAAATCACATGGTAGAAATAAAACCAAACTACCCACAAATCATATCAATTGGATGAATCATTCTATAATCTTTCTCAAGGGAATAAGAAACGGGTTCCATGGTGGAAATTTAGGACATCAATCTAATCCATTTCAATTCCATATGATGATTTACTCAAATTTTAAGGATGGATAATGTTACATGTAAATCATTTGATATGTTAAAATGCTTCAATTGTAAGAAAAATATACACAATATGGCCCAATATCCTAATAAAATGTTTGTAACATGCATGAAAATTATTCCTTTTTTGAATATAAAATGTATTATATTATTTTATTTCTATGAAAATTTTAAATTATTTATTTTTTTTGGATATATTAAAACCCCACCCCAAAAATGGAATATATCTTATTAGTGAGAATCATTAATGGAGTGATTGATTCATCCCCAGTACACATGTTATCCTGGGTTAATATATGTGGTATGAATGTCCCAAAAAATATAATCATACTTATTATAGGGGAATTAAATTACCTATTGGGTATGGACTGATATTCTTTATATATGTCATATATAAACAACTAAGAGAAGGATATCGTATTCAATGTTCTAAATTTTCTTGATGATTCTTTGTAATGGTAAGAATTCAAAAGATGAATCTTGATTTTATTTCTTCATCATAAGAATGATTATTTTTAACCTATAAAGATGGATATGTAGCTTAGATGATTGAATCATGGGATTAAATGACTTTGGATGAAATTCACATTATGAGGGAATATGATACTATATTTCAAAATGTTTTTCTTAGAATTCGTCAAGATCTAGAGGCTGAGTTTTAAATTGAAGATATACTTGGGTTTGTTATTAATATATAAGAATCCATATATAATTGAAATCATTGAACTAGAAAAATTGTTAAAGAATATACAAGGTAATATATAAAAGGAATTAATATTGACAAGCTCTTCCCCAAGGGTGCATTGGTTTTATTTATAAAAATAATTATTATTCAATGTTTCTCGACACTGTATATCATTATAAAAAAACAGCATGATGAATAATTATCCATTTCCACAAACTCATGTCATTTTCAATAAATTACAACTATTTCAATACTTCTCTAAATATGATATTCAGTATTTGTATCATCAAATCTATTCTATAAAATGGATGAATATAGAGGAACTGTATCAAAAAATTATGTGATGGAATGTTTAATAGATTCCTGAATGAAATACCAATTATGAAGGGATCTATAGTAGAGAAATTCATGGTCAAATTGGAATAACATATGCATGTTTAGGGTAATAACCTGAATCATCTGGAACTCACTTCTACTTGTAAAAGATAATAATTTGTGGTGGTGTCCATTATGAATCAAATTACACCTATATCTAATGTATCATCGAATATCCATAGTCCCATTGAAATGTATTAACTCCTTGGATAATATTTTTATTATCCTCCTATGCTCTGAGAGGGAGAACGTTTCACTGACAGCCCATTAACTTCAGGGAGAAGCTTATAAGTATTGGATAGAAATCATGAATAAAAATACCATGTAAGAAATGTGATATAATGAATAGAGAGAATCCAAGGAGATATTTTTCAATAAATATTTTTGTAACAAAATTCAATGAAAAATGGGAAGGTAATTATCTGATCTCTACTATAATGATATGGAATATGTGGGATCATATAAGCTAATAATGTCATGTAATGCTCGATACACCTTTATGTTTTTTATCAACATGATATGTAAAATTAATCTCCACATTAGGGTTTAAAATGAAAATAATCTAGAATATTTCGTTGTTTGAGAATATAATAGTTATTTGGACATTTTGAAACGATCCCTAAAATTTAAGAAGGTGACTTTGGATAAGATGCATAAAAAAGAGTTTAACCATGAGGTTCATCCGATTAATCACATGGGAGAAAGAATGAATAACATTGCAAAAATTATATCAATGGAATGAATCATTCAATAAAATTCCACACGGGGATATGAAACTGGTTCCATAGTGGAAATACAAAACATCAATCTAATCAATTTTAATTTCATATGAAGATTTACTGTAATTTTAAGGATATAAAAAGTTACAAGTAAATCAATAAATATGTTCCAATGCTTCAACTGTAAGAAACAAAAACACTATATGGACTTATATCCTAATCCAATGGTGGTAACATGCATTCCCATTATTCATTTTTTGAATATAGAGTGTACTATTTAGTTATAGTTCTACACAATCATTCATATCATTTATTTTTAGTGGATATAATTAAAACCTGCCCCAGAAAATTGAATTTATATTTTTAGTAAGAATTATTAATGGAGAGATTGTTTTATCCCATGTACAAATGTAATCCCAAGTAAATATATGGGGTATGAATCTCCATGAAAATATACTCATACTCCATATAGAGATATTTCTATATACACATCAAGGGAGGATGATATAAACGTCATCCTCTGGTACAGATCTCTTATATTACCTATTTTCACTCCAAAATTAAAATGTCCATATAAAAGACTACTATGAAAAAATAAGTAGAATACCTTCATGTTGTGATGTTTTTGGAGGAAAAAGATTCTTGGACCAAATATGGTTGATTAAATGGTTGAAATGGTTAAGACCATTTAATGACACATTATTACCGCTCAAATTCTACAATAGGATTTTTCTGATAATAATTGGTGAGACATATACTTTGATGTTAATGAAAATGTGTTTCTTCATATATCTCTATAGAAGAGGGTTCTATGCTGTAGAAAGAAGAGAATTATATGTACTAGATAAATTGTCCCATATTAGATCATTGATCACACCAGAGCTATGACGTATCGACAAGAACTCCCTCTAAACCTGACTGGTGTACATGATGTGTTCATGAATTCCATTTGAGGATTTAAATACCAGGACCCTCATATGTACTGAAATAATATGATGTACAATAATAAGATGATATAACTTATGAGGAAAATCCAAAAGAGATTATGCACCATATATATAAAGTTCAAAAAAGAGGACAACTCACGTTATCAAAATACTTTGGAGAAACCATAAGATTGAAGAGGAAATGTGGGAACCAAAATATATAATTAAATATAAATACCCTCATCTTTCCCCCCTTTTTCATTGAAATTTCATGGGAAACATTTCACTAGGGGGTGGAATGTAGTATCCCTTGATTTCTGTGTGTATATTCCCTTTAAATTCTATAACATTCTTCACACACAATAAAATGAAAATTATCAAACATTATTAAATTATGTTCAAAACCATTAAAATATTATTATATTAGTATATTATCTTATATGTTGAAATTCATTCAATGGGATTTTTTTATGAAATTTTTTAGAACTCTTAAAGAATAAAAACATTTTTTTTAAATAATATTGTTTTATATGAGAATTTTTTCATTTAAATTAAATATTAAATATTTTTTTTATTTTTTTAATGACAAAAAATTAAATTTATATTTTATTTAAAATACAAAAAATTTCCTATTAATATAATTTTGGGATTTATTTTAAATATTTATGTTTTGGTTGAATAGTGTAAAATATCGGTCTTTGGAAGTAGTATTACATATTTCAAAATTTTCAATTTAATAATTTAGGACACTCTTTATAAAAAATTTATAAATATATATTTGATATAATTAATATATAATGTTTGCTAAACCCATGAGTAATATTTTATTAATGTAGGTTGTATTATATTATAATAATTTTTTGTCATCATTTTATATGTATTAATATGAAAGTAAATTTACTATTATTTAGAAATTTATTTGACTATATTGAGAATAATGTGGGATTCATAATATCAATAATTTTTAAGAAGGTCTCACTAGTATTTTTAGAAATAAATTAATTAAATTTTTTAGTATTTATTTAGGAAAAAGTAGTGTTCAAATGAATAATATGGCATTTCTCCGATTTCCCTATGTTTATGTGACATTTAGAACTTATATAATAATTTTTTTTACTCGAGAGTATTAACAACATTACTCAACAACCATTATATACCTAAATCAATTTAATTTCATGGGCATCCCTTATTTCCCATTACATAACATTATTTTTCATGGAATGTGTCATTTTATTCACATAGAAAATGAAACATAATCTACCACTTCCACACTTGATCTCCTATTATAATTTCTATTAAGACTCTTCCAAAATTAAATCTAAAATAATTTAATTACCCAACTTAAATACCCTTTTCACCATAATATATCCCAACACCTCCATTTTCAACCAGACTTTGAAGAGAAATTTTATTGTCTCGAAGAAGGTATCACATCGTTATTTACATTTATTAATACAAAATTTCTATTATACCACCTATAATCTCTTATATAAATAATAGTATTATAACATCATTTTTAATTATTTTTTTATTATACTAATGTAAATCCATTTTATAACTTCCACACAAAAAAATTGAAAAATAAAATGCCACTATGCATATGAACAGTCTACCACCTCCACGAACGATGTATCCTATTTTTATTAGCCTCATTGAATAGATGGTTAAAAATAAATTTTTAATGAATAAATTTTAAATTTATAACAATATTATTATTATAAAATGATAAATCAAAATCTTTTCTACCTGATTCTCATTATAATGAAAAAAAATATTGACTATGTGTATGTGTGGATTACAACCTCCACCAAATAAGATATTTTTTTCTGTTAAGGATAATAATTGATAACATGAAACATCATTTTATATAAAAACATTATATTTTAAAATATATTTATATAATAGATTTTAGGAATCTATTTTAAAAATCAATTTAATTGTGGTCCACATTTTATGAGAATCTTGTAAAAATCAACCAAACCACCTCAGGTAGTTGAAAAGAGTGTAAAATATTTATTAAATGAAAAACATATGAAAATAAATTTACTATAAGAAAAACATATAGATAATGAATTTTCTTATTTATAATTATTAATAAACTTAATTTACTTATTCTTGATGTTAAGTACACTTGTTTAACCCATTATTACATAAATCTAAAAGATCCTCTGAACAACCATTGTTACCCTTTGGTTACAAATTCTCTTTATTTCTCCATATTTTACTTTTTCTTCTTCTCATTTTTGGAATACATATTCATTATATATGTGATTCATACATACATAATTATTTTAAATTACCTTTAATTATTGGGGACATTAGAATGTTACGTTCACTCAATGCGTTCTCAATCATGTAAACCTAATTTTTAAAGTAATTAACTTTTTCTACAATGATTTTAGGTATCACCCAAGCAAAATGATTTAACCTTATATGTTTTTATAAAAAAATTAGTTTCCATGAAATAAATTTATGATGAATTAAGGTATTAAAATATATCATTTTTCGTATTTTCTTATTAAAAATTTAATTTATTCATTCCAAAAAGAACCAAATAACTGGGTGTTTAACACATAGTTTATTAAAATGTTTAAGAATTATTTATGAAAAATACTCTTCATTTTCATGAACTATGTTTTTTTGTCATTTATGAATTTCCAAAATGATTTATTTCCTTCATTTATTTTAAAACCATATGACATAGCCTTTTTAATATTCTTTATCACATGCCTGTGAATCCCACATTCTTATCTGGTGTTTTCCATCGTTATGATTTATTTATCATCTTCCATTTTTTATAGCACATAATCATGTATTTATTATGATTTATGTTTTTCAAATATGTGGTGGTTTATTTTTTTTCTAATTTTACAATGATTAGGACAATTTAAATATCTTTCGAGATGATATTTAATAGATTAAAGAGTAAACCCATTTCTTTTGTATAGTAAAGGGAAAAATCCGTGGAATATAATGATGGGATAAGAAGTAATAATTAGAATAGGATGATAGAATTGAGAGTAATTATTAATATATTATGATTATGAACTCGCGAGTGATCATTTTCATATTAATTTTATATCTTTTTATATTTTTTAGAAATATTTATGATTCCTTTATCTTATGATATTACTAATTATACCATGTTTTCATGTTAATGATCAATCTCTTTGTAATAACATTTTATGCCTCTTGAATCTAATTTCCTGCATAATTTCCATGTTAATTATGTTACATGTATTTCCATATCACCCATTATATTGTTTATTTTTTCATAGGATATAAAAATTTATTTTCATCGGGCTTGAAGGATTAGGAGAACGATTTGGTGTTTTAAAAAAATTTACTCATTTGATGTTAATGATATTGTATTTAAATACATAATATTAAAAAAAATAGAACTCAGGATCCCAATTGTTTATTTAGTTAGAGTTTATGTTATAAATCATGTAATAATTTATGTGAAATGATATAGTTGTTATAAAAAAACATGATCAATCACGTTTTGGAATAACTTTTGTTCAGTAATTAACTCAATGATACTTGTCTATTGAAAACAATATCATTATAAGAGACATGATAAAACATGAACTTGATGAATGAAATGTAGAAAATAATATGCTCTCTCTTAGTGGTTTTATAATGGGTTTGAAATAAACTAATCAATTGGATGGAATAAGGGATGCAGGGGAATATGTGTTCTACACATTGTGAAAAAAAACTCTAAAACAGAAGTCACTAAAATCATGGATTATCTCAAAGTCTTTTTCATAGTCTATGGATATAATTATCAGTGATGCGACTAAATTATTCATCAAAACCGAAATGTATTATAGGATGAACTCATTAAAATAGATGGTCATAAACATTCCTAAATGGTGGGTGAGCATCCAAGAATATTTAAGAAGTATTTCATGAATCAGTTGTATAAAACCACATGGTATATAAAGATTCATATCCCCGTTACAATGGGAGGATTTATTAACTCCTTAATTACTTTTATCATTGTTTGGTAAAATTATATTGTGTAATTTTAGAACATATTTCCAATAAAAATGTCATCTTATACCACGAAATGACATTTTAAAAATTCAGAACTAAATAATTTTCCTCGAATTTCATTAACCACAAAAATAAGTTGTGGGTGAAAATATCAATGGAAATACAATATATGGACACATATTACATAAGGCTCTCTAAAAACACATCTTCTATATCGTGGAGAATGTGGGTCATGAGCCATTGGAAATATGTTGGTTCATTAATCCTTCCAATGACATCCATAAATAGGAAAGTTATCATAATTTGAAATTATAGTTTTTAATAAATTTGTTAGTTAGGTGCACTATTATATAATTATATCTATAGTATCCAACTAAGAAGTAGAAAAAAGCATACCCAACTATTCCCTATAACGTTTTATCCATAAAAGACAATGACAAGTGATTCTTCTACTTGGTAGTGTTTAATTTTATATAATCTAGATATATGGTCCAACTCATGATTTTACTTACATGAATCCATTCATATTCATTGTTATGTACCACCTGTAATGAGGTGGCCCACAATCTATCTGAAATAGAAGAAATATTTCCACAAACAATAAATTTTATTGCACCTTTTTTAATGAATTATTTCATTTGTGGGGTCAGTATCCTTTGTGGTTAATATAATGGTTTTTATAATTCATCGATTAAATATTTTTGAGATCATATAGTAGGGTTGATTCCCTTCATATCTAACATGACCAATTCGTTAACCTTCTTCCTTTTTTTAAAGAATCATGCTATTTTCCCTCATATCCATTTATTAAAATCACGTTGTGAATCCCATGTAATGTTTCTTTTTAAACAATGAATGAATAAAATATATACACCGTAATGGATTCAACTCTATCAATTTTTTATTGATACATAAGGGCCCAAAATCTCGATATAAATCCCTTGTCAATAGTTCTATCAACTACACTTCTTCAGGAATTTGGTTGTACATGTCTTCTTTTTGGTATTCTTAAACCTTATTATGCACCAATTCATCGACAATGTCTATTATATTTTCTTCTTACTCCTATTTTAAATACTATAGTTATATTTCATCATAATAATATTCCTCTTCATCCATAGAAGTTACACAACACTTGACTAATTATTATCCTTTCATTATTGTCTTCACGGATTTAAAAACATCTTGATCTCATTAAAAGTTAATAATGATGAATCCTTGGTTAATTTAAATCATGACCTCCTTGTTTTTGAGAAATTTAATTCCATGTATAATAGGAATACCATATTATAATTTAATTTAATGAATTATAATTTACATTAGAATAATAAATATACCAATATTTTCAATTACATCATCCATAATTGTTTCAAATTATATCATGGATTGTTTGACTAGATTTAGTGATGCCCTAGATTATGTTCATCCAGTACTATCTTATGGATGAAACTCATTATCATTTATATATCACTCTCTCCCACTTTATTAAGTTATTTTAAAAAAAATTGGTTTATAGTTCATGGTACAGAAAAAATATTGTGATTAGTCATCATCGAGGGGACTAACCATTACACTAAAGATAGTGATTCCCCATTGAGGGAAATGACACCAAAATATTCAATATTTATTTTATTAATGAGTATATATATCAAGAATATTACATATTCATGAATTTCAGAAATGTATTATACAAAAAATATCAATGTGGATTTTTTTAAACGTATCATAATTTTTATTGTAATTATCATCCAGATTTCCTTAACTCATCCTAGCCATGAATATAAAAAGGAGTCCAATATGGTTTTTGTAATGCCCCAAACCCAGTTACCCATAGTCGGTGAATTATTTTAATACATTGGCATGATAACAAGGAATCATGTCCCGAAGGACCGATTGGTTTAGCAGTCTTGGAAAATAGATTACATACATGAATGTTACATTACACTTCATAACATACAAAACAACATAAATAATCCTTCACGAACACCGTAATTCCCTTGGCTTGACCCTGCATATCAATCACAATACACTTCTTGGAATCCTGGGAAAAATAAAACATAGAAAGGGGTGAGCTCAGATGCCCAGTAAGGATAACAATATAGCGGAAATCTTCATAAATAAGCCTATGCATTTAAGGCATTGTATAACTAAAACAAAATCATTTTAAACATGAACATTAGCATAATATGGAAAAGATAAAATGAAATAATTCCATTTACATATTCACATGGATATACAACTAATTGAATAATCACATGCAATATCAATAACCACTTTCATAATGATGGAATGCATAATTCCAAACTATAATAACCACATAGTCAAGGCCTTGTGCCAAGACTACAAATAAGATTTTGTCTAGGCCTCATGCCAAGACACTAGTTTGTCTCATGAGACCTACCGATGCATCGAGGATCTATACCGGGTTCCACCCATCACTTATTAAGTCCAATGAATACCTCATATGAATAGGTTTAAACATAACATAAACATTCGTATTAAAACTAGCATATGAAATGTAAATACTTTCTCCATAAACCATGAATGGTATAAAAATAACACATCCACAGTCAAACATATCACGAAGATTTAAATACAATATGGAAGTTTTGTATCATAATCAATCAACTTCAAATAAGCTTAAAATCCATCAAAGGATGTTTACATAGATTAAATCAAAAATATTTGCGAGAAATATCTCTTTTTTTTGAAATTATTTAAAAGTCACACATTTATAAAGGAAGTAAATTAAAAGAGATTTTTAAATTAAAGTGTCCCATACCACTTTGAAACTTTTGAAAACAGTTATCATTTCAAAACATTCATTTCCATATAAATAAATCTTTAAAATCATTTTGAAAACATGGACATTAATTAAAAATATTTAGAAAGATGAATCATTAAAACATTTAAAATTATGATCTTTATAAAGAGTAACTTTCACAAATTCTTAAACTATTCATTTTTAAATCATTTAGAGGTCAAATAATTATAAAATAAAACATTTACATTCAAAATATTCTTATAAGATTGTAAGGTAAGCTTCAACGATTTTATAACGGCGGAAAATAACCACACCTGCAGTATAAGTTAAAAAAACATTCATACCATAAATTTGTCTAAAAGGTCAAAAAGTACCCTGTTTGGAAAACGACGAAAAGATTCCATTCAAAACATATACGGGTATAAATGAATTTAACCCATTTTATAGTAAATTTTAGAAATGTTTTGAAATATATTTTTATGAAACATGGATTTGGATGATAAAGAGGTCACATTAGATAATTACGTATAAACAACCTTGGATAATAAAGAGATTCTGAAATAAACCCTTACCTTGTAATTTTTCTTGGTAGAGGGCTGGTTAAAATAATTTATAATGGTTAAATAATTGTTATAAATTATACAATAATCATATAAATTAATATTATATCATATATGATCTTTTAACATTGCTTTGTTAATAATATTTTAGTATTATCGTCATTTCCGGAGATAACTTACTCGTTTTCCATTATATTCATTGATACGTAAGCCATGTTTGTTATGGTTAGGTTGTATCTTATTCATTTACAGAATTATATCAAGTCCTTAAACATTATTTTTAATCATCAATTGAGAATTATAATTGCATGGATATGATGGGGAATGAATCTCATCGTGTTCGTGGAGACGGTAGTCCGTACGTACGCACGAGCGACAATATCATAATTTTGATATTAAAATAATATATAATTGGATGGTATATCATATATACAAAATCATTATCATGTTATATTTATTATTTAAATCAATTACAAATCATTATCATACCCATCCAAATAACAATGTTTTTGAATAACAATTACACCACGACGTTGAGACGGTAAGCCGTACGTACACACGTATTGTGACATGTCATTCAAAGGATGGATAGAATACTGAATAATTTTGTACCATATTTATAATAACGTCACATTATATAGAAGATAGTGGGGTAATAATTTTATAAAGGAAATAACAAATAAAGAAGAATTTGACGATGAAAGGAACATGAAAAATGGTGGTGAAAACATTACCCCTTCTTCGAGATCTTCCTTTTTATTTGATCAAAAGGGATCCATAGGATGGCTTTATGATCAAAATAATGCCTCTAAGTTGAAGTTATGTATGTTGAGAGAGTATTTGGTCAGGGTTTGGCCGAGCCAATGGGATTTGAAGATGTGAATAATTGGTTCGAAGTTGTGTCCTTTTATAAGGGGGAGGAGTGGCTCTTTAGGAAAAACTTAAAATATAAATTTATAATAAATACATATTAGGTTTATAATGGCTCCAAAGTGGATTATTCAAAGTCTAATGTGGATATAGGTTAAAATACATTCAACCAATAGATTTCAGAAAGGTTTGGGTCATTATATTAACCTTATCATTTAGTTTTAACTCTTAGTTAATTATTTTGACATTTACCATGTCATTTAGTATTTTTATATTATATAGTTAATAAATATAATATATACTACTAGGAGACCCCAAAGTGGACCATTAATGATACAAATATCATGATATAATTCATTTGGCCTAACCATAGATTTTTTAGATTATAATAATAATTAATAATATAATATTTGTTTTAAAAACTCATTTATGTCAATTTTGACACTATTCAATAATTGATTTTTGTTAAAGTCATAAAAACTTAATTAATTATAAATAAATTCATTTATTCAATCCTAACATATCATATTAACCAATATAATTCGTTTCTGTCATCAAAACATTATAATTATATTTATTTTAACATTTATAATACCAATTGTTTGATTCTTCCATTAATAAGGAAAATATTGCATCATTATTGTGTCATAAATAAATTTAATTATTAAATGTCTAAAACATATAAATAAAATACCATTATGTAGGAAATCGTTTAATCTTTCAAATGAATATTTATAGTTGAAAATATAACATATATAACTCTATGTAAAAATTGTTTTTCTATAAGATATATGCTTTTGTCATTTTTATATTTACTTTAACTTAATTAATATAATGTGTCATTCTCACTTACAAGTGGATCCATGGGGTCCCAAAATCGACCCAAATATTCCCATGGTCGTACATGTATCAACCAATAGGGATATGACATGCTTTAGGGTAATTTATTACTATTATTATATTATTTTTTACCCTTATTTACCGGATTTACCCTTTAACCATGGTAAATAAAATATTTACTGTAGTAATTATTCAAAATGTCTCAAAAAAGGTTACCTATTTACACAATTTCAAAATCAGGATTCCAAATATGGAGTCCATTTTTTCAAATTTAAAACACAGAAGTGGCAGAAATTAATTTAAAATTAATTCCCGTTGTTAAAACAAAAAGCGTGTTTTTAAGAGATAATAACTATCAAAATATTGACACTTGTTTATGGCTGGTTTAAATGTGAAATTATGTCCAATGATGAAATCTATGTTAAATGGTAAAAATATATTCTAAATATACTTTAAAACCACTAAAATACATAATTTATCACTATTAATTATTTTGATTAAAAAAGTTGTTTTTAATTAAAATTTAGTAATTTTCACCATTCATCAAAATATAAAAGTTATCCAAAACGTACCAAAATATGACCCGTGGATAATTTCGATATTTCAAATACAAAAATGAAGTCCATTTTGAAAGATAAAATTTAAAAAATTTCAAAAAGTACGTATTAATATTCATAAGGGCTAGTTTGATTGGTTGTGGTGTGTGTTAGAACTCGACGTTGCGTACAACACACGCTATTGTATTGTTCAAAGAGAAGCGTACTGAGGAAGCTTGGGGAGTAACATTGTAAATTTTTTTGATGAAACCATTCTAAAGAATGAAATTATTTAGTCAAATTTTATATATATAATTTTTAAAATATTGGAAAAAGGGTACATCATTAAAAGTCGGCAAAAGTACATTTTTTGAAAAATACTTATTTTATCTGAAAAAAATGAATTTGTTCTAACATTATGTCTAAGAAACTAATAACATGGATTCTAAAATTATAAGTATTATATAAAGTTCAAAATTCAGTTAATACTATTCATAACATCTTTTGAACAACATGTTTGGTAAGTCATGGTGTGCTTGAACTCGGTGTTGCTTGTAGTGAAATTTATTTAATTATTTTGAAGAAATAACGCACTATAAAATCATGGGGTGTTACATTATCCCCTCCATAAATAAATTGCGTCCTCTAAATTTGAAATTTTTCGTCGAAAATAAATGGTTGAAAGTAGAAAATATCTTCGTTGGAAAACCCACATCGGTATTTGGGTTAATAAAATTTAGTCTTAATAGGAGGAAAAGAGAAATGAAAGGGTCACCACAAAATTATGATCTCGATTAGGAGAAAATTGGTGGAAATTAGAGACAGATAATTGGAGGAAAAACATAAATATTTATAGGTAGTGATTGATGTCATCAATCACAAACAATTGTAAAATTGAGAGCCTTAAATTCATCAATCTATGATGATTTAAAATACCATCGGTTCAACAAAACATATGGTGTTTGGATAACACATTTTTTGTTTTAAGATCTCTTCACTAAAGTATAAGAATTAATTTCTTCATTGAATATGAGAAGAAGAAAAATATATACTTGACAAGTAGAGACTCATCTTTTCACTATGTTCTACCACAATCTAATCTTCCACTCTAAATGATAATAGAACATAAAAATAATATTCTATTTATCCTATTCGTATAGGGTTCAAAAAAATGAATTTATAATTAATCTAGTAGAACCATTAAAAAACAACATTATTCAATCCAGGACATCACATGGGTCAGTGGTTGGTGATACACCCCTGTCACCCTTCGGTTGTGGGTTCAAGTCTCGCAGCCTTTCCGAACGCGACGGGTTGTCGCCCGACCACCAAGTGGTCTTTTTTATAGAAATTCAAAAATAATATCAAACTAGACTTATCCAAAATACTTATGTCCAAACTCACAGTCCAAAATTTATAAAGTAGGTAAACACAATGAAGATCCTTTTTCCACGTAATAGCATTTGAACACCTTCATCATGCATTCTTTTAAAACACTACAACATCTTAAAATACCACAAAACCTTATTGATTTCGTTTATGATCCCTTATTACATATAGAATACTAGATATACTCCTTCTTTCCAAAAATGCTGTAAACTCCAACAATGATGGAATATACAAATCATTAATCAGTTTCAAGGTAGTTATGAATATCCAATATAATTTATCCAAATAAATCATGTATTATTTCAAAATTACTACCTCGGTATCAGGACCATATTATGGTTTCTCTTTCTCTCAACCATATATTTTCCGAAAATTTAACCTGCTATTGAGTAACTTTTCATTGTTCCACACAATCTAAAGTCCTTATTGAAATAGTACTGCAGTACAATCCTTATTTATTTTCAGTACATAATTGATACAACACTTTAATGAAATAATTCCAAAATAACAACATAAGAACACTATTCATTCCTCTTCATCTGTGGTAGTATCATAACTTGATTACTATCCAATAGCATCATTTGTGGCATAGTATGATGACTGGGACATTGGTTTACGTAGTGTCCCAACTCCTTGAAAATGAATCATTGTACATTTGACACATTTTTCTTACACTTGCAGTCACATAAAAGGTGTCCTTTTTCCCAACACTTATAACAAACTCACATTTCCTTCAGGCAAGTTCCAGGGTGTTTATTCCCACAGTTATTACATATGGGAAATTTATTCTTTTCCCTCTTCCCTTTACCTATCTTCCTCTATTCTATCATTTTCTTCTCCTGGTTCCCTTCAAAGCCATAGGACTCATAGAATTACATACTTATCATTTTAACACATGAGACTATCTCTTCGTATGTTGTGAATACATTGGAGACAATTTACATTCTAAATGTTGGATTAATATGGTGAAAGATATGATCATTCTTAAACTTTGGATCATATGTACTGCTGGAGTTCACAATTTTTATACTAGGAGCCATTTCAATAAAATGGCATACACTAGGTTAGTTTATGAATTGTAATGAATAATTCCAAACTTGTAAAATACCAAACGTAAATTGTGATGTTTATGGATATAATCCATGATCATAAAAAAATTTCTTTGAGAAATTATATACTCATAAACCCTTCATAATGGTTTCTAATGAAAATGAAAATTATCCAAGGTATATACCCTGGGAGTGTTGTAACCAAGAGTGCAGGAAGGCCCGTTGTCATGCGCCAGTTCTTATACGAGTCTAGCTCGAAGCTGTGTTTTCAGGTTTTACCCCTAGGTACATCTATGCCAGAGCTGCCTCTACCTGCTCGTATCCAGACAGGGATTTATTGCTCAGAAAACTCATGAAATCTCTATAATACCAAAATTCTAGGATGTTATTCTATAATAATCTTCAAAGTATATCTTAGGGTAATGTTCACTAATTAGATTTTATCTAAATATAGTTTCCAAGGTTATTGATAAACTTCCTCTGATACCTACTGTAACACCCAGACCCTAGTTTCCCAGAGTCGGTTAATTATTTTAATACATTGGCATGATTACAAGGAATCATGTCCCGAAGGACCGATTGGTTTATTAGTATTGGAAAATATATTACATACATGAATGTTACATTACATTTTATATCATACAAAACAATATAAATAATCCTTCACGAACGCCGTTATTCCCTTGGCTTAACCCTGCATATCAATCAAAATACACTTTTTGGAATCCTAGGAAAAATAAAACATAGGAACGGGTGAGCTCAGATTCATATTAAGGATAACAATATAGCGGAAACTCTCATAAATAATCATAAACATTTAGGGCAATGTATAACTAAAACAAAATCCTTTTAAACATGAACATCAGCATAATATGGCAAAGAACGAAATGAAATAATTCTATTTAATTATTTACATGGATATAACTTTAATCGAATAATCACATGCAATATCAACAACCACATTCATAATGCTGAAATGCATAATTCTAGACTATCATAAACACATAGTCAAGGACTTGTGAGAAGAATACAAATAAGATTTTGTCAAGGCCTCGTTCCAAGACAGTAGTTAGTCTCATTAGACCTAGAGATGCTTCTAGGATCTATAGCGGGCTCCACCCGTCACGTATTAAGTCCAATTCATTCCTCATATGAATGGGTTTAAACATAACATAAAAATTCGTATTAAAACAAGCATACAAAATGTCAATACTTTCTCAATAAACCATGAATAGTATAAAAAGAACACATCCACAGTCAAACATATCACAAAGATTTCAACAAAATATGTAAGTTTTGTATCACAATAAATCAACTTAATATAACCTTAAAATCCATCATAGAATGTTGACATAGATTAAATCAAAACTATTTGAGACAAATATATATTTTATTGAAATCATTTAAATGTATCACATTTATAGAGGAAGTAATTTAAAAGAGATTTTTGAATAAAAGTTTCCCATGCCACTTTGAATCTTTTGAAACGAAATATCATTTAAAAACATTCATATCCTTATAAATAAATCCTTAAAATCATTTTGAAAACATGGACATTAATTAAAAATATTCAGAAAGATAAATCTTAAAAACATTTAAAATTATGATCTTAATAAAGAGTAACTTTCACAAATTCTTAAAATATTCATTTTGAAATTATTTAAAGGTCACCTAATTATAAAATAAAACATTTTCTTTCAAAATATTCTGATAAGATTTTAAGGGAATCTTTGACTATTTTATAATGGAGGAATATAGCCGCACCCTCCGTATAAGTTAAAAAACATTATTACCTTAAATTTGTCGAAAAGGTAAAAAAGTACCTTATTTGGAAAACGACGGAAAGATTCCATTCAAAAAACATAAGGGTATAAATTAATCTAACCCATTGTATAGTAAATATTAAAAATGTTTGGAAAAATATTTTTATGAAACATGGATGTGGATGATAAAGAGGTCTCAGTAGATAATTACGAATAAACAACCTCGGATAACGAAGAGATTGTGAAATAAACTCTTACCTTGTACTTTTCCTTGGTCGAGGGTTGCTTAACATCATGTATAATCATTAAATAATTGGTATTAAATTATAAAATAATCATATACATTAATATGATTTCATATATGATCTTTTAACATTCCTTTGTTAATAAATTTTTAGTATTATCGTCATTTGGGGTGTTAACTTACTCGTTTAACTTTATATTCTTTGTTACGTAAGCCATGTTTCTAATGTATATGTTGTATCTTATTAATATACATAATGATATCAAGTCCATAAACATTAATTTTAATCATCAAATGAGAATTATAATTGCATGGATACGATGGGGAATGAATCTCATCGCATTCGTGGAGACGGTAGTCCGTACGTACGCAGGAGCGACAATATCATTATTTTGATATTAAAACAATATATAATTGGATTTTATATCATATATACATAATCATTATCATGTTATATTTATTATTTAAATCAATTACATATTATTATCATACCCATCCAAATAATAATGTCTTTGAATAACAATTACACCACTACGTGGAGACGGTAAGCCGTACGTACGCACATATGGAGACATGCCATTAAAAGGATGGATAGAATACTGAATATGGTTGTACCATATTTATAATAACATCACAGTATATATAAAATATTGGATTTATTATTTTATAATGGAAATTACAAAGAAAGAAGATGTTGAAGAAGAAAGGATCTTGATAAAGGGTGGTGTAAACATTACCTCTTCTTCGGGTTCATCATTTTTATTTGATCAAAAGGGCTCTATTGGTTGGATTTATGATCAATATAATGCCTCTAAGTTGAATTTACTGAAGTTTAGAGAGTATTTGGGTAGGTGTTGGCTGATCCAAAGGGCTTCGAAGATGTGAATAATTGGTTCGAAGTTGTGTCCTTTTATAAGGGGGAGGAGGGGCTCCTTAGGAAAAACTTAAAGTATTAATTTATAATAAATTCATATTCAGTTTATAATGGATCCAAAGTGGATTATTAAAAGAATAATTTTGGTGTGGGCTTAAATCCTTCCAACCAATAGATTTTAGACAGGGATGGGTCATTATATTAACCTTATCCTTTAATTTTAACTCTTAGTTAATTAATTTGACATTTACCATGTCACTTTGTATTTTTAAATTATATAGTTAATAAACATACTATATACATTCCATAAACCCCCAAGTGGTCCATTAATGTTACAACTATCATGATATAATTCATTTGGCCAAACCTTAGATTTTTAGGAATAGAATATCAATTAATAATATAATATTTGTTTTAAAAACTCATTTATGTCAATTTTGACACTATTCAGTAATTCAATTTTGTTAAAGTCATAAAAACATTATTAATTCAATAAATATTCCTTTAATCAATCCTATCATATCATATTATCCAATAAAATTCGTGTATGTCATCGAATTTTTAAAATTATATTTATTTTTACATTTATAATATCAATTGTATGATTTTGTCATTAATAAGGAAAATATTGCATCATTATTGTGTCATAAATAAATTTAATTATTAAATGTCTAAAAATTATAAATAAAATACCATTATGTAGGAAATATTTTTGTATTTCTAATTAATATTTATAGTCGAAAATATAACATATATTACCTTATGTAATTTTTTTTTTCTAAATGATATATGCTTATGTCATTTTTGTATTTACTTTAACTTAATTAATATAAAGTGTCATTATCACATAAAAGTGGATCCATGGGGTCCTAAAATCGACCCAATGATTCCCATGGTCGGAACTATATAAACCAATAGGTGTAGGATACGTTTTATGGTAATTTATTATTATTATAATATTGTTGTTTTACCCTTATTTACTCGATTTACCCTTTAAACATGGTAAATAAAATATTTACTGTAGTAATTATTCAAAATGTCTAAAAAAAAGTTACCTAATTAAACAATTTGGACATCCTGATTCCAAATATGGAGTCCATTTTTCCAAATTCAAAACACATAAGTGGAATAAATTAATTTAAAATTAATTCCCGTTTTCAAAATGAAAAACGTGTTTTTAAGAGATAATAACTATCAAAAGATTGACACTTGTTTATATCCGGTGAAAATGAGAAATTATGTTCAATGACCAAAATTGTATTAAATGGTAAAAATATATTCTATATATACTTTAAAACCACTCAAATTCATAATTTATCACTATTAATCATTTTTATTAAAAAAAATTTTAATTAATATTTAGTAATTTTCACTATTCATCAAAATATAAAAGTTATCCGAAAAGTACCAAAATTTTACCCTAGGCTAATTTCGATATTCCGAATCCAAAAATAAAGACCATTTTGAGAGATAAAATTTATAAAATTTATAAAATTAGGTATTAATTCTCATAAGGGCTAGTTTGATTTGTTGCGGTGTGTGTTAGAACTCGAAGTTGCGTACAACACACGCTACTATATTATTCAAATAGAAGCATATCGAGGAAACTTGGGGTGTTACATTGTAAATTTTTTTGATGTCTCCATTCCAAAAAATAAATTTATTTAGTAAAATTCAAAATATAAATGTTTTAAAATATTGTAAAAACGGTTCACCATTAAAAGTCAGAAAAAGTGCATTTTTTGAAAAATACTTCTTTTATCTGAAAAAATGAACATGTTCATACATTATGTCTAAGAAACTCATAATACGGATTCTAAAATAATAAGGATTATATGAAGTTAAAAATTTAGTTAATACTATTCATAACCTCTTTTGAACTGCTAGTTCAGTAAGTCATGGTTAGCTTGAACTCAGTGTTGCGTGTAGTAAAAGTTATGAATTATTTTGAAGAAATAACGCACTATGAAATCTTGGGGTGTTTGAATTATTGTTATGTACTTTCAAACATTCATATAGCTATATCATATTATGGTTGATAATCATTTTCATATTCCAAACTTGCTTAATTCTTTTGATTTTTTCTTTCTATAAGTCTATCTTATTTTCCATCTCTACTATCCTACACTTGCTTCCTTCAATCCTAATCCCTTTAACCTGATGTTTTATAATTTTTTCTATATTGTATTCCAATGTTCCTAGTTATATTTACAAAACTAAAATATTTTTTAATGAAAAATATTTTTCCTCCTCAATTGCATGATTCTCCAGGTTATTCGTTTTTTTGAATGGTAATCTCTAGGAATGAGTGTAAGATATTTTTTCCCACCTGAAGCTTGAGGTTCAAGAGAGTGAATTTATGATTTTTTATATTGATCACCTTAGAATTAATTTGATCATACAACTATGAATAATTTTTTAGAATAAAATCTATAAATTATATTGTTAGGGATAATCAATGTGTGCTATTTATGTTTGAAATTATTATTGGTGCTACTTTTGTAGTGGAATGTTCAGAACATTTAGAGGTTGGAAGGGTAGGAATTTTTAAGTGGATTGTGGTTATGGATTGTACTCAAGAAGTTCTTGAGATGAGGGGATATTATTAACATTTTATTATTGATTCTAAACCTTTTTTTGAAACTTATTTGGGATGGAAAAATCTTACATGAATGTAATTGGATTGAATATTTTTGAGGCCTTAGTTTTAACTCACATTTACATAATCGTAGTGTTTATTCTATTATAATCCTTATCGGAATTTCTAATTCATATGTGGTCCACAAAATATTTAACAAGAGTAAAGATATATCATATATTTTAGTAGTGCTTCCTAAGGTTTTTAGATCTATAAGGGTTCTAATATCATTTAAAGGGCATCCACTTAGAGGGTAGGTAGATTGCCTCCTTTAATTTTTTGGTTCCTCTTAATGGGGTCCCTCGATTATTTTTTTAAGACTACCATTTTGTAAAATATATTCATTCAAATCCAATCCAACCAAGGGTTTCTCCATCATAAGGCCACCATCGGCTGAGGCATCAATAATGGATTTTATTGTTGTCTATAATCAATGATAAATCATTTTAAATTGTAGTTAATTTTTAAATATATACTGTCAAAACATCTATAGTAATTTTTTTAATATTTATCACGGCTTTAAATAAGATTCACCATCTATTTGGGTGATGTCTTGAATTTCTCTACACAATATCTAGGTACCTAAAGGTGGGATGTATATATCAATTAAAATAATACACAACTAATTACTTCTTGTAATTAACCTCACATGATTTCTCTTCAATATCTTTTTGTCTTAGTCCCATGATAAAAAATGGAAACCTAGATGTTTGATGAAATAAATTTATTTTTAAATATATTCTAATATCTTATAGATTTCCATTAAATTTGAGAGAAACTTATATAGATATTCACTTTTTATGACCATGATTTTCTCCTTGTATTAGAAAAAACATAAAGGTTTGAGACTGATAATGATGTTCTTTTCATATATGAGAGAGTAAAAAAATACTTATATAAGAACCACCAATGAATGAATGGCCATAATCATTGATGGTTCTCTCAAATGTTCCAATTTTGAAACATTATCACCATTTAAGATAGTATTATTGTGACTTCCATTCATCACATAACATTGCCACAAAAGAAGGGCCAACTCAATCTCTTTTTCATACTCAAACTTCTATTGAGAGGCAATTCATAATTATAGAGTAACTAGAGTTATTCTCTTAACCATGTTGTCCCATTCATCAAAAAACAAATTCAATTTAATGGATTAATGTTGGGAAACAAAAATATTGTAATAATATATAGAGTCAACAAACTAGTTTTTTAAACTCAGACTGTCACCGTGACTCCCTAGAAACATAACAAAAAATTCAACAACTATAGAGCATCGTTAATTCCCCATGGGTTAAAAATGAAGTTTATTTTAAATTTTGAATGATCACTGACTACTAATAGAGCATAGATAATGGATAGTTTGAGATCATCTTAGTAATAAACTAATGTTCTTACCCATCAAAGTTTCTTTATTTGGATATTCATTTGTGTAATGTTTTTAGGATCAATAAATATTAATTCTAAATACATAAAGAATATTGTCCATCTAGAATAGGGATAAGGATCGAGTTTAAACGATTTCACAAAAAGGTATCATCTTTCTTATTCATTGAATTGTAATTTTGATTTAACCACAATATTATTATAATTTTACATGTTTCTTATGTTAAAAATAAATGGTTTTATCAAATCAAATAAAAAGTACTAAATCTAGGATATTTGACCAAGTCTTGTGCATTAGACTCAATCCTTAATGTGAAAGTTTCATATATGGAATCAATCATGACTCAATCCACTAATTTAGTCAATTATTTCTTCCTAATAGAATCCCCTTATACTAATTCATGAAAAGGAATGTAATTATATTAAGTGTTAACATAATTCCTAAATAGAAATATCTACATGATTAAGCTTAATATTATTTTGGAAAAATCTTTCTCCTCCAATCATTAACATACATTATAATATAGTTACCTATTAATGAAGGAATAGAACATAATCACATGTGAAGAGGAAATCATAAGAGGTTGTTGGATATAGTAAATGAAATAAATTTTGAAACAATTGATATTGAAAATAATCACACGATTTATAGAGAATATATAATTGAAAGTAATGAGAATAAAATAGAATTTCATTTTAGCATCACCCAAAAAATAGATCAGTATCTTTAAATATAATATGATATCAACCCAATAATCCTTATATTTTTTTTACATGTCCATCAAATCGTTGGAAGTTCATCGATATTTAAACCAAAATACCATTCATGGTATGATAGGTGGTACAAAGTGTGAATTAATTAATCCTCCTAGAGATGATTTTCTAGACAAAAAATTTCACCGTGGGAATAATCATTCACTACAGAAATTTTATTTCATCAATTTGAAAATTTATTATCTCACCAGTATTCACAATGTGAAAAATTATGTTAATCAAAAAAGATAAAAATCCTCATATCTAGTAGTAAAGACCCTTAAAAGTCAAGGGAAATTTTTTCTTAATTTTCTTTGAAATTTCACAAGAACGCAGTTTCTGGCGGCACCCGATTCCGAGGCACGGTGTGCCCGGAATCAATTTCCGAATTTTAGCTCGGGTACGTTCAGTAAACAAACGAGCGGGTTTTCCTAACTTTTGAACTGGTGCTCAGAATCGATATCCGAGGGCACCGATGAAACCGTAGTGCTGATAATTGCTTAAGAACACCTTTTTCGATGTTTCATTTTCTTGGGTGAGGTTATTAATTATATGGGTTAACTAAAGAATAAAAATAAAATGTTGTGCTTCAAATTTTATTTCTATTCTAGGTAGTTAAAACCTAAGCTTGGTGTTTGGAGTGGGACCCAATAATATCCTAACTCCACTTGGTAGGAAATTAGTGAAGTGGGGCCCACAAGAGCCCCACCCTTTCAACTTCCTCAAACCCCCATTAAATGTGTAACACACCTGCACCCCCCTTTAATGAAAATTCAACTCTCTTAATTAATTAATTGATTATGTTATTCAATGTAATTAATTTGGGAATTCATTTCGAATTTCAAATTGAACGTTGGCTTGTGTGTGTTAGTTAAATAAGACAAAGTCTTATTTCATGAAGGGTTAGTTTCGTTGTGCGAGAAGGATTGGGAGAGGATTTGCTCAAAGCCTTCGAATCATCATCTTATTCGTTGGAGAACGCGAAGAATGATGAAGAACACCGACCTACGATGGAAGACGACGAAGAACGCTAGTTACCCGGAGATCGACGACGCGACGCCATGTACCATGACGCCGAAGATCCTCTTCTCTGCGATGACGACGATGCTTACGGAGCCTTCTTCCGCGACGTCCCTTTCCTGCGTCAAACCTTCGTTCATCAACACATTGAGGTAGGGGTTAAATGTTTTTTCCCGTGAATTATTTCATTGCCATTCATCGACATCTATTTGGGCCGCCTATTATAATAATAACAGGAGGAGGTCAGACTGAATGAACACGGCCAACCCTCCTCCCCCTTTGATGATGTTACTTTTTCGGTATGAGCAAAGGTAGCGAGGTGCAATGGCGCGACGCAGAAACAATGAAGAACGGGCGAAGAAGCGCGGTGCCGTAGCGCTGCGCCGTTGAGTTCGAATAAAGCCGCGGCGCCGTCGCGCCACGCCGGAGAACCACGAAGAGGCGTCGGCCGGAGAGGGGCTGCGATGGAGGGGCGCGGCGCCATCGCACCATGCCGGTCGGACAAGGCCGCGGCTCAAAGCCGTGGGGAGCAAGGCAGGGCGGCCGGAACCGCCGGCCGCCGGCACCTTGGAGGGGCGAGACCGCAGTGGTACCGTGGAAGCAACACCAGCCGGTCAGACCGGGCCGACCGTTTTAGTGGAAAGAACGGGGGTCGTGACCCTCAGCTGGAAAGGAGCGGCCCCCATGTGGGGGTCGTGGATTCAATAAAGGGGGGTAGCCCCCCCCCCCTTCCCACAACGGCTCGACTGCCTCACGAGCCGGGCTAAACTGCCTCACGAGCCGGGCCGGACTCGGACCCGTTTCAGGTCGAGTCGGTTCGGGCCGACCCAGGGGGGTCTCGGGTCGGGTCGGACCGAGCCCCGAACCCCCTAATACTGGACAGGTTCGTTCTTTTGCCCATATCTTGGGCTACAGACCTCTGATCGACGCACCATCAGTTGCGATGCGGTCCTTGGATAGATTCGAACATTTCTGTATATTAAACTCAAAGTTTAGGAGATCTTTTGGTATGGACGGGTTGGTTCGAACACAAAACCAACCGGGCCCTCGGAGCGGAAACGCTTATAACTTGAGCTCCGGACGTCCGATTGACGTGTCGTCGACCTTATTGGGTCCCTCTTAGTGAGACAGACCTTTTGGATTACTAAGCTCAAGGTTTGGACGTAGTTGGAGTGCGGTCGGGTTGTTTTTGAGTTAAAACCCAACCGGGCCCCTGGAACGAAAAAGCCAATAACTCTCAGACCGGGCGTCCGATTGACGTGTCGTCTATCACGTTGAGTTCCTCTTGTCGAGACGGAACATTGAGATACATCAACTTCGGACTACGTGTTATTTGATGTATCGACCCCTTGGATTGTGGAGCGGACTCTCCCGGAATCGAACATGCTGTGTGCAGGAACCCTAGAGATGGCTGCGACTGCGACAATGACTGCACTGAAATCCTCCGTGGGTTCGGCAGCGATGAAGACTGCACTGAAATCCTCCGTGTGTTCGATAGTGATGAAGACCATACTGAAATCCTCCGTGGGTTCGACGGCGATGAAAACTGCACTGAAATCCTCTGTGGGTTCGGCAGTGATGAAGACTGTACTGAAATCCTCTATGGGTACGCCGGTGATGAAGACTGCATTGAAATCCTTCGTGGGTTCGGCAGCGATGAAGACCATACTGAAATCCTTCGTGGGTTCGATGGAGATGACTATTGTTCTTGTATCCTACACGGGTCTAGCAGTTTTTGACTCTATTCTCGCTATCCTACATGGGTCTAGCAGAGTAGCTGGTCTGTATCCTATGTGGGTCCGACAGCTTAGCTGGTTTAGTATCCTACGTGGGTCCCAGCTTAGATGAATCAGTGGCTATATCTGATCATCTATATCACCTTACGAAGATGTATAACTGTGTGATATGAGTCTTGACTTTCAATCAATATCATCGATATGATTGACTTTCATTCCTATAGGGATTGAGTTTTCTTATCCTGTGTGGATTGTTTGTACTATCCTATGCGAACATGATCAAACTTCGGCTCAGATGTTGGAGCCGAATGAGAATTGATGACTTAGGTATATGTATGGGCATATAACTAAGTAGTGTTGGTTGTTACTTCGTGATTGTATCTTTCCTTTGTGGATTTTGGGAGACCATCGGGGGTCTTGGGGTCCCTACTGAGTAGCATATACCCACCCCTGCACGGGCTATGCCTGCACTATGTTGTGTTGGATGCAGACGATGGACAGCATTGATCGTTGTTGAGATTTGTGGAGAAAGTCGGTACCTGGAGGTGGACCACTGGGTGAGACGTACACAGAGCGGATGACCGGAACGAGGAGCTGAGGAGGCTATCTGTACCCACCCTTCAGGTGGGACTTCCAGTGGATTGCTCGACATTGCTTCTTTACTTTCATTTGTCGTACTTATTTCCAGTTGTTCCTTACTTTCAGTTTGGGTTTGTATTCTGGCCCATTTACTTTCCGCACATACTTTTGTACCCAGTTTTACTTAGTGTTTAATTCTTCTTTCTTACTCTATGGTATTTGTTAACTTTATAAAGGAAATGACTCCGCCTTTTTGTCGGGATTTATGCCTTGGTGCTAGTTGCCAGCCCCTGGCCTATGGGAGGCGGACTTGGGGTAGTCACGACACGGGTCCTGAGGACGGGTCGTGAAAAATTTGTATCAGAGGAGTTCGGTTCTACCGTAGAACTCAGGACTCTGATATTTCTTCTATGTAAAGTAATATTGTTTAGGGTATTGAGTGTGGTTATCAGTCTAGGGAGTCCATTATTGGTGCGGCATCCAACGTATCCATACACCAGGACCCTAACTTCTGATTTCCGACTCAATGCATGAAAACATTGATTGCATGTGTGTTTCAAAAGTTTTCATTGTGATTACTTTGTGTCAACTCACCAGGTATACTGTTTGGCCGTGGCGCACCTGTTTCTTTTCTGGATGGCCCCATGATGGCAGCTAGCTAGGGTTCCGAGAATTGTGCGAGACTACAGCCCACCGAATGACGAGGCCTCAGTGCAAGGCCCTTTTACTGCCGAGGCACCGGTGGTACCTCTACCTACCTAGCCACCGATGCTACCAGACCCAGCCGTTGATAGTGCACGTCGCCTTAGTGCACTGCACCCGTTTCATCGTCAGAGACCACCAAGGTTCTACGGGGAGACAGACCCTCAGGCAGCCGAGGATTAACTGGAGGATGTGGTTCAAGGGTTCAGGTTAGTGGGGACACCAGTTGACCTCATGGTGATCCTTGCAGCGAGCCTCCTGCAAGCTGTAGTAGGCAGATGGTGGATCTTGATGATCTAGGTGCACGGCGAGGCATCACTATTCTGGACGGACATTGAGAGCCTCAATCACTCAGAGTTCGTCCCAGTCACCCTCCATGCGGTGCGTATCCAGGAGCTTCGACAGCTGTGGCAGGGAAACGTGGCGGTCGCCCAGTACTCTGTGAGATTTACCGATCTCTCGTGCTATTCGATGGACATTTTACGAGACACATTCTTCTGGGGCCGGACCTTCGAGTAGGGACTGAGGCATGAGATTAGGGTATCGATGATCTCCCATAGCATTCCGACACAGGAAAGAGTACTGGAGCGAGCCCGTCTCATAGAAATCTTTATTCCTGAGCCTACGCCCGCAACGAGACCTACCGCAGGGCGGCACGTAGAAGAGTCGTTTGGAACTGGCAGTTGACGTATGTTACAGGGGTCCAGGCGGACCGGACCATCAGGCAGACGACCTCAGGACACTGGCTCAAAGGTGCGGGGCACACGGCGTAGAGCCAGCCTTTCGAGGAGCAGGCAGTGCTACGCATGCGGCGGGTAGGTCCATATGGCTCGAGATTTCCCGACCCGCCCTGTTGAGGAGCAGAAGACGGTTGAGGGGCCACCCAGGCAGAGGCAGAGGGTCGACCGTGTCGGTCCACCGAGAGTAGGAGGACGAGGTAGGGGAGCTAGCCGAGCAGCAGGTGGTGGCCGACTCTTTGAGGCTTTACCACCACCACCACTAGGAGGTCCACCCCAACTATAGGGAGCAGGCGGGTAGAGACGGGCTCAGCTTCAGGCAGTGGAGGCCTACAACCACGGTGTGCCAGAGATGATTCGAGGTACTATCTGGGTCTACTCCACACTTGCTGCAGTTCTTTTAGATACAGGAGCGAGTCATTCTTTTATTGTTGTTGCCCTTTTTCGGAGATCGGAGATTCTGACGGAGTCGTTGGCTCGATCCTTACAGCTAGAGACTCCTACGGGAGCAGACTCGACAATTACACACTGGTTCCGGCAGTGTGAGATTACTATATGAGGTGAGAGCTTGGACTAGGATCTTCTTGTAGCAGCATCGAGGCCATACGGCGTCATCTTGGGCATGGATTCGTTATCTACACTCCATGCTCAGATCGACTGTATTAGGCGAAAGGTGAGGTGTGTACGCACCGATGGGAGCAGGTTCACCTTCACTGGAGAGAAGGGAGCCTTTGCAGCATAGGATGGACTCATAGAGGGGAGAGTACATCCCATCACTCATCATTTGGCTAGCCTCATCCTAGGAGCAGTTGACATGAAAAGTCCGAGTTTTCCTGTAGTGGTGGATCAATATGCAGACGTTTTTCCTGATGACATTCCAGGACATCCTCCTTGCAGAGAGGTAGACTTTTATATTGACCTATACCCTGGGACAGACCCGATATCCACTCCAGCATATCGGATGGCTCCTGCTGAGCTTCGAGAGCTACGGGTACAGCTGGAGGACTTGCAGAGAAAGGGATTCATCTAACCCAGTGTTTCACCTTGGTCTTCCCTGATACTGTTCGCCAAGAAGGCAGACGGGAGCTTGCGACTGTGTGTCCACTATCGTCGCCTGAACCAGGTGACTGTCAGGAATATGTATCCACTACCGAGGATTGACAACCACTTCGATCAGCTCAAGGGAGCACAGTGGTTCTCGAAGATAGACCTCTGGTCAGGATATCATCAGCTCAGTGTTCGAGACTATGTCGTGCAGAAGACGACCTTCAGATGTCGGTATGGACACTATGAGTTCTTGGTGATGACTTTCGGCATAACCAATTCTCCAAAAGTGTTCATGGGTCTCATGAAAAGGATCATTCAGCCACACCTCGATTTATTTTTCGTGGTCTTCAGCGACGACATATTGATATACTCGAACACTGAGGAGGAGCATGCCTACCACGTGCGGGTTGTACTAGACACACTCCGAGTGGACAAGATTTATGGAAAGCTCTCGAAGTGTCAGTTCTTATTACGTGAGGTCCACTACTTTGAACACATCATCTCTGAGGCGGGAGTTGGGGTGGATCCTGTGAAGATCGAGGCAGTGCTAGCTTGGGAGCCACCTAGGAGCCTGACAGAGGTGAGGAGTTTCTTGGGTCTAGCTGGGTACTAGCGGAGATTTGTGCCTGACTTTTCCAGAGTTGCGGCACCACTCTCAGCATTGATGAAGAAGGGGAAACCCTTCGTGTGGTCAGACAGATGTCAGCAAAGCTTTCAGGAGCTGAGACAAAGATTGACCAGTGCACCTATATTTAGGCTACCGGAGGAGGGAGTAGGGTGCGTAGTCTTCTACGATGCATCAAGGACCGAACTCGGATGTGTCCTGATGCAGGAGTGGGTAGTGATCACCTATGGATCACGTCATTTGAGGTAGCAGGAGTAGAAATACGCTACCCCTGACCTAGAGTTAGCAGTAGTGGTCTCCTCTCTGAAGATGTGGTGACACTATCTGATGGGAGAGCGCATTACAGATTACTCTGACCACCAGAGTCTCAGGTACATCTTCTCATAGAAGGACCAGAATCTGAGATAGTGGTGATGGCTCGAGTTCTTCCAGGACTATGACTTTGAGATAGTCTATACTCCTGGAAAGGGGAACATAGTAGTAGATGCTCTCAGCAGGAGGATGGGCATTCAGCTACTCGGGGAGGCGATGGAGCAGCTAGCCTCTTTGAAAATATCCTTCGTGGATAGAGATATATTATCCTTTCGTCAGTCACTCACTGTCACTCCTCCACTACTGTAGTGGGTTATAGAGGCACAGCGTGGGGACGTTGATGGTGAGTCGCGGCGTGTACATATATCCTCAGGATAGGCACCTGATGGATTCTCTGTGGGGGGATAGAACACCGTCCTTTTCAGAGGACGTACCATGGTACCAGATTCATTAGAGGAGGAGGTGTTGATGTAGTTTCACACTTTCTGTTTCATGGTACATCTAGGAGTGGCAAAGATATACCAAGATCTCAGACGACAACACTGGTGGCTGGGTATGATGAAAGCTGTAGCTGAGTTCGTTTCTTGATGCCTCACCTGTCAGTAGGTGAAGGGGGAGCACCAGGTACCAGAAGGCTTGGTACAACCCTTGGAGGACCCGGAGTGGAAGTGGGACTGGATATCTGTGGATTTCGGTACAGGACATCCAAGTACGTCCAAAGGTCACGACTCCATTTGGGTGACTGTCGACCGACTCACCAAGTCGGCTCACTTATTACCCATCAGAGAGCAGGGCTCAGTGGAGATCTTGGGACGCATCTACGTTGAGGATATCGTACGGATTCATGGTGTGCCATCATATATCATCTCCGATTGAGATTCTTGCTTTACTTCCCGGCTTTGGAGGGGGTTACAGGAGTCATTCGGGACGCAACCACGTCTGAGCACCGCCTTTCACCCTAAGACGGATGGTCAGACGGAGAGAACCATTTAGTCTCTCAGGGACATGCTCCGTGCATGTGTCCACGACTTTAGTCTATCTTGGGAGGACCATCTACCCTTGGTGTATTTCACATACAATAATAGCTACCACTCCACCATCGGGATGGCCCCATACGAGGCATTGTACGACCGGCCATACAGATCACCTATGTGTTGGACAGACCCTGGGGATTCCGCACTTGTGGGACCAGAGATGGTCCAGGCCATGACAGAGAAGGTCCAGGTCATCCAGGAGCAGATGAGGACAGCTCAGAGCTGGCAGAAGTCTTATGTTTATAGGAGGCAGAGGCCACTAGAGTTCGAGGAGGGCGACCACGTTTTCTTGCGGGTCTCACATCGACGTGGATTACGAAGATTTTCCCATGGCGGCAAGTTATCTCCACACTTCATCGGACCATTACAGGTCCTCAACAGGACAGGCGAGGTGGCTTATCGCTTGGCTCTACCACCTCAGTTGCACAGGGTGCACGATGTCTTCCACGTATCTCAGCTGAGGAGATACGTGCATGACCTGATGCATATATTCAACCATGGTGAGTTGGACACTGACGATGGGGAAACTATTGCGGAGGATCCAGTGGACATAGAGGATCGCCAGAAGCGCGTCCTACGTGGACGGTCGATACCTCTAGTGTGCATCAGATGGCAGGACGGGAACCTCCAGGAGAGTACTTGGAAGCGGGAGGCTCAGATACGTGCTCAATACCCATATTTGTTCCCCTAGTTTATGATGTATCTTTATAGGGATGTAAATCCCTGAGGTATGAGTAATGTAAGGACCCTTAAAATTCAAGGGAAATTTTTTCCCAATTTTTTTGGGCTTTTACAAAAACGTAGTTTCTGACGGCACCTGATTCCGAGGCCCGATGTGCCCATAATCAATTTCTGACATTTATCTCGGGTACGTTCAGTAAATGAACGAGCAGTTTTTCCTAACATTTGAACTGGTGCTCAGAATTGAAATCCGAGGGCACCGATGAAACCGCAACACCACTAATTTCATAACAACACCTTTTCTAGAGTTGCGTTTTCTCAGCTGAGGTTATTAATTAAATGGGTTAACTAAAGAATAAAAATAAAATGTTGCGCTACAAATTTTATTTCTATTCTAGGTAGTTTAAACCTAAGCTTGGTGGTTGGAGTGGGACCCACTAATATCCTAACTACACGAGGTAGGATATTAGTGAAGTGGGGCCCACACAATCCCCACCCATTCAACTTCCTCAAACCCCCATTAAATGTGTAACACACTCACACCCCCCTTTAATGAAAAGTCAACTCTCTTAATTAATTAAATGTTTAAGTTAGCCAATGTAATTAATTCGGGAATTCATTTTGAATTTCAAATTGAACGTTGTCTTGTATGTGTTAATTAGATAAGATAAAGTCTTATTTCATGAAGGGTTAGTTTATTTGTGCGATAAGGATTGGGAGAGGATTTTCTCAAAGCCTTCGAATCTTCAACTTCTTCGTTGGAGAACGCGAAGAACGACGAAGAACGCCAGCCTCTGACGGAAGACGATGAAGAATGCTAGTTCCTTGGAGATTGACGACCCGATGCCGTGTACCACGACACTAACAATCCTCTTCTCTGTGAAACTGACGATTCTTGTGAAGCCTTCTTCTGTGGCATCCATTTCCCGCGTCAAACCTTCGTTCATCAACACTTTTAGGTAGGGGTTAATTGTTTTTTCCCGTGAATTATTTCTTTTCCGTTCATCAACATATATCTGGGATGCCTGTTATCGTAATAACGGGAGGAGGTCGGACCGCACGAACACAGCCGATCGTCCTCCCCCTTTTATGATTGTACTTGTTGCGGTACGAGCAAAGGCAGCGCGGTGCAATGGCACTATGCAGAAACAATGAAGAACGGGCGAAGAAGTGCGGCGCCGCCGCGTCGTGCCATTGAGGTCGAATAAAGCCGCGGGGTCGTTGCGCCTTGATGGAGAACCAAGAAGAGGGCGCGGCCGGAGCGGGGCCGTGACGGAAGGTCGCGGCGCAGTCGCGCCGCGCCGATCGGACAAGGCCACGGTGGAGCAAGGCAGGGCGGCTGGAACCGCCTGCCACCGGCACCACAGAGGGGCGGGACCGCGGCGGTCCCGCAGCGGCAGCACCGGCCGGCCGGACCGGGCCGACCATTTCGGAGGAAATACTGGGGGTCATAAACCTCAGCTGGCAAGGAGCGTACCCCAAGTGGGGGCCACAGTTTCAATCAAGGGGGGCATCCCCCCCCCCCACCTTCCCGTAACGACTCGGCCAACAACGAGCTGGCCATGCGGGGCGTACCGCGCCGGCCGGGCCGGGCCGCGCCGGCAGGGTCGAGTTATGCCGGCGGGGCCGGGCCGCACCCACCGGGTCAGGCCGCTCCCTAAGGGGCCGGACCCGGACTCGGTTCGGGCTGACCTAGGGGGGTCTCGGGCCGGGTCGGTCTGGGCCCCAAACCCCCAAAACCCGGACATGTTCGTTCTTTTGTTCATATGGTGGGATATATACCTCCGATCTATGAACCGTCAGTTGAGATACGATCCTTGGATCGAGATAGTCGTTTAGGTATATTACACTCAAGGATTTGGAGAACTTTGGGTACGACCGGTTATGTTCTAACACGAAACCAATTGGGGCCTCAGAGCGGAAACACTTATAACATGAGCTCCGGATGACCGATTGACATCCTATCGAATTTTTTGGATTCCTCATAGTGAGACGGACCTTTTTACTTACTCCGCTAGAGGTTTGGATGCAGTTGGTGTGCGGTCGGGTTGGTTTTGTCTTAAAAACCAAACGGGTCCCTGGAACGAAAAAGCCAATAACTCTCAGACCGGGCGTCTGATTGCCGCGTCATCTGTCACTTTGAGTTCCTCTTGTCAAGAAAGAACTTTGAGATACATCAACTCCGGATTATGTGTCAGTTGATTTATCGACCCCTAGGCTCATGGAGCAGACCATCCCGGAATTGAGCATGCTGTGTGTGGGGACCCTAGTGCAAGCTACGACTACGACAACGACAGCACGGAAATACTCCGTGGGATCGGCAGCGATGAAGACTGCACTGAAATCCTCCATGGGTTCGGCAGCGATGAAGACCGAACTGAAATCCTCTGTGGTTTTGACGGCGATGAAGACTACACTGAAATCCTCCGTGGGTTCAGCAGCGATGAAGACCGTACTGAAATCCTCTATGGGTTCTACGGCGATGAAGACTGCATTAAAATCCGATGTGGGTTCGGCAGCAATGAAGACCGTACTGAAATCCATCGTGGGTCCGACAGCTTAGCTGGTTTAGTATCCTATGTGGGTCCAGCTTAGATGAAAAAGTTGCTATATCTGATCATCTGTATCACCTTATGAAGAAGTATACCTGGGTGAGATGAGTCTTGACTTTCAATCAATATCATCGATATGATTGACTTTCTTTCCTATGTAGATTGGGTTGTGTTATCCTATTTGAATTGGTTGTACTATCCTATGAGGACGTGATTGATATTGGACTCGGATGTTGGAGCCAAACTGGAAATTATGACTTAGGTATATGTATGGGAATATACCTAAGTAGTGTTGGTTGTTAATTCGTGATTGTATCTTTCCTTTGTGGATTAACCTTTGTGGATTCTGGGAGAGCTTCGGGGGTCTCAGGGTCCTTACTGAGTAGCGTATACTCACCCTGGCATGGGCTATACCTGAACTACGTTGTGTTGGATGCAGATGATGGACAACATTGATCATGGTTGAGGCTTGTGGAGCAAGTTGGTACTTGTAGGTAGACCACTGGTCGGGACGTACACGGAGCGGATGGCTGGACCGAGGAGCTGAGGAGGCTATCTGTACCCACCCTTCAGGTGGGACTTCCAGTGGATGGCTCGACGTTGTTGCTTTACTTTCAGTTGTCATAATTCTTTCCAGTTTTACCTTACAATTCAGTTTGGGTTTGTATTCTGGCCCATTTACTTTCCGCACTTACTTTTGTACCCAGTTTTACGTAGTGTTTAATTCTGTTTGCTTACTCTGTGGTGTTTGTTTACTTTATAAAGGCAATGCCATCTCCTTTTTGTCGGGATTTGCGCCTTGGTGCTAGTCGCCAGCCCCTGGCCTATGTGAGGTGAGCTTGGGTTAGTCACAGCACAGGTCCCGAGGACTGGTCATGACACTGGTCAATCCCCTTCCTGGAATGAATTGAACTCACCATATGATAAATTTTTCCATCAATTTACCATTCTTTATATTATCTCCATTCAAGTAATGAATTTTGGGTTGTAGTGTGAATTACTTTTGGCTCAGTATCCTAACTCTTCATATGTTTCATTCATGACATAAAATTCTCATATTCCTGGCTATTAAAGATATATCTCAATTTTATTTATCACACATTAAATTATTTTCCATGGGAACACTATTATATATTGTGAGTATGAAATATTTATCTTTATTTCTCCAAGAAATTTTTAAACACCCTCGGGTTCTGAAATATTCAATAATTTCAGAAAAAATCTTTGAATAAGGTATGATTAGACTGATAATTACTAGAAACAATACCAAAATATAAACATGGTTTGCATAAATCGATTATCTCTTAAAAAATAATTTTTCCCAAACATAAGCTATTAAAACATAAGTATAGGTCAAGGATCAATTTTAAGGCATCATAAAATTAGGGACAATGGCCACACATATTATTTGAACCAAGATAGAATCATGTTCATAAGTATTATTTGTGTATAAATTACCTATTCATAAAATCAGAAGAAGATTAATTCAATTTTCATGAATAACCTTATATACGAGGATTACTTCACCTAACCCACATATATTGGTCTCATGAGATATTAAAAATTATATAATAGATTGGGGTGATATATAAATTTTTTTACCACCAATAATGTCATATGTATTAAAGTATATGTGTGATGAATGAATATTAGAAAATCAGAAATACATAAGAAATCATAACATCATTACTCTTCAAAATAAAATTGGAAAATTATAAAATAAATTACCTATCTAGCCAAATTAACCTAAATTGAAAATATAAGTATAAGGTATTAACACCATATAGAATAATGATAATACCATATAGCCAATATTTTCCCAATTCAATCAAATATATGGGTATCAAGGGGAATATCAATCAGTCAAAATAATTAAGGGTATTCATAAAGGAATGAGTATTTGAAGAATGGTTATGTTTATACATAATCAATGATAAGGTAAGAAAAATGTAATGTTTATTCATTTATCATGTAAGTATATCCTTTATTCCATAAGGAAGGTGGAAAAGGACACAAATAAATTATTGGATTATTATCTTGATATAGTATGCAATTCCATAGATCCTACTATAATAGGTAACCACTACATCACTAAAAAATTTCCAAATGCCCATCTTATAATTTTGTTAGAATAATATAAATAAATTATTGTTCTATTTAAAAGTAATGTTTCTTAATTTTATAATTTTTATATAATAAATTGGATATCATTTTGAGTTAATATGATTCTATTTATCTTATGGTGATTATTTTGTATTTTTCTGATATAGTTATTTTTAGATGAATAGTGAAAAATCAAATTTTTACAAATGCTTCCACATTTATGGAGTAATTATGGTATAAAAATGTCTCTATAGTTTTTAAACCATTTTTTGTCCAAATATATATTAAATATGTAAAATAAATATTTTTTTAAAAAAATATTTTGAATTATGAAACCCATGATTGAAAATTTATATGTTAACAAATATATTTTTATAATTAAAGAACAATTTTAATCATTTTTATTAATTAATTATTTTTATGGTCACATTCCATTTTTTATTAATTGTTATGTCACATAACCCTCATTGAATTATTAATAAATGAAAAACTTTTGATGAGTATCAATTCAATAAGCTATTACACTGTAAATTAATTTTTATGCATAATTAAAAAAAAAACTATTTTTCATTTAATTTTTATTATGTATATTAATATTATTTTTAGAAAATATAGTACATGAATATTTTATAGTATATTTCATATTTGTAATCATAAAATTCAACTTTTTCTAAAATGTTCCATATCATGTTTCTAAATAATTAATAGATAACATTGTAAATGTTTTTCATCTTGGTAAGGGTCAAAAGGGTTAACTAGGATGATAATCTCAGAGATAAAAAATAAATTATTACTAAAAAAAATATGTAAATTGTATTATTTGGGTGTATTTAGATCCTAAAATATATTATATTTTAATATTTGGATTCTTTTTAATACAATCCCAAGAAAATATCTTTCTATTATATTAATGTTTAGATTATTTACAATAGTTTCAAATAATAGGATAAAAAGAGAAACTTCACTACTCTCATATCCAAAAACCAAGATCTCCCTTATCTCTATAAAAAAACTACCAAAATACCCTAATAAAAACCTTATCCATTAAAAAATAGGTTATTTTCATCCAAAAAGTCTCACCTTATAATCCTTAATGTTTTTTACAATGGTTATTTTCCCATTGAGAGTTAAATGTTTATAATAAGTTATTTCAAGTTCATTTCTTCTAAGAAATAATCCAAATAATCTAAAAAAATCATACATTATAAAAAAAATATTTATTATAATGATATTTTTTGAATTTAATTTTATAACAATGTTATATATCATATACTTCGGTTGTAAAATAAAAACTTTAACATGTTTGCATGCATACTACCACCTCCGTTAAGAAACATGTTAATGTTTTCATTACCATCACTCATGGATAGTTCTATAGATTAATTTTGTGTATATATATAATATTTATGAAATATTTATTATTTTTAAACTATAAATTATGTAACACCCCAAGCTTCTACGGTACGCTTCTCTTTTAATAATGTGATAGCGTGTGTTGTACGCAACACCGAGTTCTAACACACCATAACCAATCAAACAAGCCGTTATGAATAGTAATACCTAATTTTTGAAATTATATATATTTTATATTTTAAAATGGACTTCATTTTTGGATTCGGAATATCGAATTTAGCCTAAGGTGAAATTTTGGTACATTTCGGATAACTTTCATATTTTGATGAATAGTGAAAATTACTAAATTTTAATTAAAAACAACTTTTTTAATCAAAATAATTAATAGTGATAAATTATGAATTTGAGTGGTTTTAAAGTATATTTAGAATATATTTTTACCATTTAATATAATTTTTTTCATTGGACATAATTTTACAATTAAACCGAACATAAACAAGTGTCAATCCTTTGATAGTTATTATCTCTTAAAAACACGCTTTTTGTTTTGACAGCGGGAATTAATTTTAAATTAATTTCTTCCACTTCTGTGTTTTGAATTTAGAAAAATGGATTCCATATTTTGAATAAGGATGTTAAAATTGTGTAAATTGGTAACTTTTATTTTTAGACATTTTGAATAATTACTGCAGTAAATATTTTATTTACCATGGTTAAGGGTAAATCCGGTAAATAAGGGTTAAAAAATAATATTATAATAATACTAAATTACCCTAAAACGTGTCCTAGACTTATTGGGTGATACATGTTCGACCATAGGCATCTTTGGGTCGATTTTGGGACCCCATGGTGCCACTTGTAGGTGATAAGGACATTTTATTTTAATTAAGTTAAAATGAATACAAAAATGACACAAGCATATATCTTTTAGAAAAACAATTTTTACATAGGGTTATATATGTTTAATTTTAGATTATAAATATTCATTAGAAATATAAAAATATTTCCTACATATTGAGTGGTCATTTATAATTTTTAGAGATTAAATAATTTAATTTATTTATGACACAGTGATGATGAATTAATTACTATAATAGTGAAAAATTAAAATAATTGATAGTATAAATACCCAAATAAATATAATATGAAACTTTTAATGAATTAAACTAATTTTATAGGATAATATGATATATTAGGATTGATTTAATTGACTTTTTTCGAAGTAATCAATCTGTTATGAGTTTCACAAAAATCAACTATTGAATAGTGTCAAAATTGACATAAAAGAGTTCTTAAAACAAATATTATATTATTAATTGATATTAAATTCTGAAAAATCTAAGGTTCGGCCAAGAGACTTATATGATGATAGGTTCATCATTAATGGACCACTTGGGGGACTCTTGGATGTATATAGTAAGTTTATTAACCATATTATATAAAAATACAAAGAGACATTTTAAAAGTGAAACTAATTAACTTAGAGTTAATACTTAAAGATAAGGTTAATATAAGTACCCAAACCTGTCTAATTTATATTGGTTGAGTGGTTTTTGACCTATCCCCACCTTAAAATTTGAATAATAAACTTTGGAGCCATTATAAACCGAATATGAATTTATTATAAATTAGTATTTCTATCTTTTCCAAAGGTGCCCCTCACCCCTCTTATAAAAGGGCACTCCTCCTTCTCATTTCTTCACACCTTCAAAGCCTTTTGGTTCGGCCATACTCTGCCCAAATACTCTCCAAACTTCCCTCAATACAACCTACAGGCCTTAGTTTGATCAGAAAGCCAACCTAAGGAGCCCTTTTGATCAAATCAAAAGGAAGAACCCGAAGAAGAGGTAATGATTTCACCACCCCTTTTCAAGTTCCTTTCTTCTTCCACTTCTTCTTTCTTTGTTCTTACCATTCAAAAATAATAACTCCAGTATCTCACATATACTGTGATGTTATTATAAATATGGTACAACCATATTCAGTATTCTATCCACCCTTTGAATAACATGTCACCATACGTGCGTACGTACGGCTTACCGTGTCCACGTCGTGTTGTAATTGTTATTCAATATATTATTATTTGGATGGGTATAATAATGATGTGTAACTCATGTAAATAATAAATATAACATGTTAATGATTCTGTATATATGATATACCATCCTTTTATATATTATTTTAATATCAATAGAATGATATTGTCGCTCGTGCGTACGTACGGACTACCGTCTCCACGAACGCGATGAGATTCATTCTCCCTAGTATCCATTCAAGTATAATTATCATTTGATGATTTAAAAATGATGTTTAAGGACTTTATATCATTCTGGATATCAATAAGATACAACAAACAAGGCTTATGTAACAAAACATATAAAAGAAAACGAGTAAGTTAACACCTGAAACGACGATAATTCTAAGATATTATTAAACAATCAATGTTAAAAGATCATATATGATATCATATTAATATATATGATTATTGTATAATTTAATAACAATTATTTCACCATTATACAGGAGGTTAACCTACCCCAACCAAGGAAAATTACAAGGTAAGGGTTATTTCACAATCTCTTCATTATCTGAGGTTGTTTATACGTAATAATCTATTGGGATTTCGTTATCATCCACATCCATGTTTCTTCAAAATGTATTTCAAAACATATTTATTATTTACAAGAATATGGGTTAAAGTCATTTATACCCTTGTTTTACTTTTTATAAGAGGTTTATAAAGGAATCATTCCGTCATTTTCAAAACAAGGTCCTTTTTAACCTTTTCGACAGAATTAAGGTAAGAATGTTTTTTTTAACTTATACGGCGGGTGCGGCTATTTTCCACCGTTATAAAATCTTAAAAGCTTCCCTTACAAGCTTATAAGAATATTTTCAAAGAAAATGATTTATTTTATATGGATCTTAAATGATTTCAAAATAAAAGGAGATATTTCTTTAAAAAGAATTTTGATTTCATCTATGTCAACATTCTTTGATGGATTTTAAGATTATTTGAAGTTGATTTATTATGATACAAAACTTCTATATTGTATAAGTTTTGTGATATGTTTGACTGTGGATGTGCTATTTTTATACCATTCATAGTTTATGGTGAAAGTATTAACATTTCGTATGCTAGTTTTAATACGAATGTTTATGTTATGTTTAAACCTTTTCATATGGGAATGCATTGGACTTAATATGTGACGGGTGGAGCCCACTATAGCTCCTCGATGCATCGGTAGGTCTCATGAGACAAACTAGTGTCTTGGCACAAGGCCTTGAAAAAATCTTATTTGTAGTCTTGGCACGAGGCCTTGGCTATGTGGTTATGATAGTCTGGCATTATGCATTCCATCATTATGAAAGTGGTTATTGATTTTTCATGTGATTATTCGATTAGTAGAATAACCATGTGAATAAGTAAATGGAATTATTTCATTTTATTTCTTCCATACTATGTTAAAAGTTCAAGTTTAAAAGGCTTTTGTTTTAGTTATACATAGCCTTAAACGTTTATTCTTATTTATGAAAGTTTCCGCCATATTGTTATCCTTACTGGGCATTTGAGCTCACCCCTTTTCTATGTTTTATTTTTCCCAGGAAGTGAAGAAGTAAATTATGAATGACCTGTAGGAATATTATGTGGGGATATGAGTGTGGATTGTGGAGACAATATGTTGTTGTAGTAGTTTTTCATTTTATTATGTAATGTAAGACTTATGAATATATCTACTGTTTCCAATACTACTAAACCAATCGGTCTTTCGAGATTTGATCTTTCTTGTGATCATGCCAATGTTATGTAATAATGCACCGACTCTGGGTAACTGGGGTTGGGGCGTTACAGTTGGTATCAGAGGAAGTTTAGTACAAACCTTGGAAGCTAGATTTAGATAAACTCTGATTAGAGCACGTAGACCTAAGATGAACTCTGAGGATTAGTATAGAAGAACTTCCTAGAATTTTGGTATTGTAGAGATTTTGTGATTTTTTCGAGCAATACATCCCTGTCTGGATACGAGCAAGTAGAGGCGGCTCCGGCACAGATGTACCTAGGGGTAAAACCCGAAAACACCGATTTGAGCTAGACTTGAATTGGAACTGGTGCACGACAACAGGCCTTGCAGCACTCTTGGTTACGACACTCTCGGGAGATATGCTTAGGATAACTCTCATTTTCATTACAAATCATTATGAAGGGTTTATGAGTTTATACATCCTCAATGAAAACATTTTTATGATTATGGATTATATCCATAAATAGTTCAATTTATGTTAAGTGTTTTATAAGTATGGGATTATGTATTTTGATTCATAAATTGATCTAGTTTATGACATTGTTTAGAAATGGCGCCTAGTGGAAGAAATGGAAACTGTATCAATGCACGCACTCCATGTAGGGATTTCCCTCCTACTCAAGATAATTATAGTGGAGCTGGTGATGCAACCGGTGCCGATCAGCTAATCACCATACTGGGACAACTTACTCAGGTTATGAATAATAACCTTACCCGTATGGAGCACCCTGATCCGTAGCGTGGAGGATCAATGTTAGATCGATTCATGAGGCAACAACCACCAACGTTCAATGGGAGTACAAATCCCTTAGTAGCTGAGCAATGTATATTTTCCCTATAGAAAATATTTTAGGCTTTGGGGAGCAATGAAAGGGAAAAAGTTATCATGGCAGTTTACCGCCTCACTGGAGATGCTGATCAATGGTGGTCATTGATTCAAAATACGAAGGAAGATGATGAAGTATCAAATATGGAATGGAGGGAGTTCAAAGATCTGTTTTTAGAAGAATACTTTCCTCGTGACCATCGAGCAGATATGGAAAGGCAATTTCTAAGTCTAAGATAGAAGGAGGATAAGAATGTCACAAAGTATGAGGCTAACTTTACAAGGTTAGCAAGGTACACTGGTGATTATATACGTAACCATAGAAGTAATATTGATCGTTTCTTTGATGGGTTAAAACCATTTCTCCGTCGAGCATTAGTCTCACAATCCTTCTCGTCATACGAAGACATAGTCTCATGTGCTATCAAGACTGAAAAGGAATTATCTAAGTCTTATGACTTTAAAGAAAAGCAAGAGAAGAAGAGACCTACTGATCAATCTAGGAATGGAAATAAAGGGAATAAGGGAAAGGTTGAATATCCATCCTGTGGTAAATGCGGGAAGAAACACCCGAGTACTTGCTTGAAGGGAATGGGAGTCTGTTACAAGTGTGGTGAAAAAGGCCACCAAGCTCGTGATTGCAAGGGGAAGAAGGAAGCTACCAACGTTCAGTGCTATAATTGCAGGGAGATGGGGCATTATTCAAATGCATTTCCTAAGCGTCAGGATAACTTACCTCAGAAAAGGCCAAGGGATCAAGGCCAGGCTTATGCTATCACTACTGCTGAGGTAGAAGCTCCGAAAGACGTGGTGGTAGGTAATTTAATGGTTTCCTCAAGTTTAGCAAATGCATTATTTGATTCTGGATCATCACATTGTTTCATATCTTCCCAGTTTGCTAAGAAAATTAGATCAGTCTAATTTGATTTAATAAGGGAGTTGTCAGTTAAAACTCCTAAGGGAAGTATCATTGGAACAAAGTTTTGTGAATCAGTCCCCATTAGAGCACATAAATGTTCTTTATCTGCTGATCTCATCATCATACCTATGATTGAGTTTGATATAATCATCGGTATGGACTGGCTTTCGGACTATGATGCGAATATTTATTGTAAGAAGAAAGAGGTTTCGATTCTTGATGATAATGATAAGGAACACCTTATCTTTAGAGTAGAATTGTCACCACCTAATTCTTATTTAGATCCACCCTCAATAGCTCAACTAAATTCAATTATTGGGGAGGAAGAGAATGAAATAACTGCGGGTGAGGAAAGGAATGTTCAAATAGAGGATGTACCTGTTGTGAATGAATTTGTAGATAAATTTCCGGAAGATTTACCTGGACATCCTCCAGAACGAGAAGTTGAGTTTTCCATTGATTTAATTCCTGGATCAAGGCCTATATCGAAGACCCCTTACAGAATGGATACTGTAGAGTTAGTCGAACTAAAGAAAAAACTAGAGGAATTGAGTAATAAAGGATTTATTCGCCCTAGTGTTTCTCCATGGGGAGCCCCTGTTCTTTTTGATAAAAAGAAAGATGGATCTATGAGGTTATGTATCGACTACAGGGAGATCAATGCTATAAAGATAAATAACAAGTATCCCATACCTCGTATTGATGATTTATTTGACCAACTACAGGGAGATCAATACTTTTCAAAGATTGACCTTCGATATGGATACCATCAGTTGTGTGTAAAGAAGGAAGACATTCCGAAGACAGCATTTCGAACCAGGTACGGGCATTACGAGTTTACTGTAATGCCTTTTGGATTGACAAATGCACCCTCTGTATTCATGGATCTGATGAATAGAGTTTTCAAGGAGTATCTCGATGAATTTGTGGTGGTATTTATTGATGATATCTTGGTATACTCCAAAACCTACGAAGATCATGAAAATCACTTGCGCATTATCTTGAAGACCCAGAGGAGGCATGAATTATATGGGAAGTTTAGCAAGTGTGAATTATGGCATCATGAGATTTCTTTTCTTGGCCATATTGTCTCTAAAGATGGAATCTCTGTTGATCCTTCTAAGACCAAGGCAATCCAAGAATGGCCAGCACCTACGAGTATAACTGAGGTACGCAGTTTTATTGGTTTGGCAGGTTATTATCGACGTTTCGTCTAGAATTTTGCCCGATTGGCTAACCCATTAACGAAGCTCACACGTAAATGGGTTAAATTTGTTTGGACAAAAGAGTGTGAATAATTTTTCGAATAACTGAAGAGAATATTAGGCAATGATCCTATATTGACTCTACCATCGGGGAATGATGGGTTCGTTATTTATAGTGATGCATCGAAGAAAGGACATGGTTGTGTCCTTATGCAGAATGATAGGGTTATTGCCTATGCATCACTGCAGTTGAAAATTCATGAACAAAACTATCCTACTCATGATCCCGAGTTAGCAGCTGTGATCTTTGCTTTGAAGATATGGAGGCACTACCTCTATGGTGAAAAATGTGAGATTTATACTGATCACAAGAGTTTGAAGTATATTTTCTCACAAAAAGAACTCAACATGAGGCAAAGGAGATGGCTTGAATTACTCAAGGATTGTGATTGCACGATGCACTACCACCCGGGAAAGCAAACAAGGTGGCAGATGCTTTGAGTAGAAAATACCATGGAGTTTTGAACAATATGAGAATTGAAAGGGATCCAATTTTCTTGGATCAAGTGAAGATGGACATGGGAATAACCAGGGAAGGAGAAACATCAATTCTTTTTCAAATTGTTTCCAAACCATCTTTACGAGAAAGGATTAAGAGTACTCAGACCGATGATGAAGAATTTCAAAAGAAGATTAAAGCTGTGAATGATGGGAGACTGAGTGACTTTGTGTATGAAGATGGAATTTTGAAATTTGGGAAGAGACTTTGTGTTCATGATATACCTGATCTAAAAAGGGAATTGCTGGATGATGCTCATAGTTCCAATTTCTCTATACACCATGGGAGCACCAAAATGTATAGAGATTTGAAGGAACATTTTTGGTGGGACAACATGAAGAGGGAGATTGCTGATTTTGTGTCAAGATTTATGGTTTGTCAACAAGTGAAAGCTGGAAGGCAACATCCTGGAGGAGTCATGTAACCTATTCCCATACCGGAGTGGAAATGGGACAATATTACGATGGACTTTGTCATGGGGCTACCAAATACTCCTAGAAGGAACGATGTAATATGGGTTATTGTTGATCGTCTTACCAAGTCAGCACATTTTCATGCTATAAGAGAAGATCTACCCCTGGAAAGTCTAGCAAGACTATATATTAATGATGTTGTGAGACTTCATGGAGTACCCCTATCGATTGTTTCTGATCGTGATCCCCGTTTTACTTCAAGATTTTGGAAAAGTCTTCAGAAATCCTTGTATACTGAACTTCATTTGAGCACTGCTTACCATCCTCAGACAGACGGACAATCAGAACGAACTATTCAAACCTTAGAAGACATTTTGAGATCTTGCTCAATTGACTTTCAGGGTATGTGGGATCAATATTTACCTCTGGTAGAATTTTCCTATAACAATAGCTTCCATTCGAGTATTCAGATGGCACCATATGAAGCGTTATACGGAAAGAGATGTCGTACACCAACCTGTTGGGATAATGTTGGTGAAAGAAAACTTGTAGGCCCAGAACTGGTGGAGGAAACGGTGGAAAAGGTGAAGGTAATACAAAATCACATCAAAGCTGCTCAAAGTAGGCAGAAGAGCTATGCCCATAATCGAAGGAAGGATTTGAAATTTCAAGTCGGTGATCATGTTTTCCTGAAGGTATCTCCATGGAAGGGAGTCATACGTTTTGGTAAGAAAGGTAAATTGAGTCCCAGGTACATCGGACCTTTCGAAATTCTAGAACGAATTGGGGCTGTAGCTTACCGATTGGCAATGCTGCCAAGTCTCTCCAAAGTTCACGATGTGTTCCACGTATCTCTGTTGAGGAAATACATGCCTGACCCAACGCATGTACTCACTTACGAGGAATTAGAACTAGAACCAGATCTGTCTTATTGCGAAGAGCCTGTCAAGATTCTTGATACGAGAGAACAAGTGCTGAGAAACCGGACGACGCCTCTGGTAAATGGTTTGTGGAGAAACCATAAGATGGAAGAGGCAACGTGGGAACTCGAGGAACTTATGATGAAGCATCACCCGAGTCTTTTCATTTGATAAGTATTCTAGAAATTTCGAGGATGAAATTATTTGAAGGAGGGGAGAATGTAACACCCCAAGCTTCTACGGTACGCTTCTCTTTGAATAATGTGATAGCATGTGTTGTACGCAACACCGAGTTCTAACACACCATAACCAATCAAACAAGCTGTTATGAATAGTAATACCTAATTTTTGAAATTATATATATTTTATATTTTAAAATGGACTTCATTTTTGGATTCGGAATATCGAATTTAGCCTAAGGTGAAATTTTGGTACATTTCGGATAACTTTCATATTTTGATGAATAGTGAAAATTACTAAATTTTAATTAAAAACAACTTTTTTAATCAAAATAATTAATAGTGATAAATTATGAATTTGAGTGGTTTTAAAGTATATTGAGAATATATTTTTACCATTTAATATAATTTTGGTCATTGGACATAATTTTACAATTAAACCGAACATAAACACGTGTCAATCTTTTGATAGTTATTATCTCTTAAAAACACGCTTTTTGTTTTGACAGCGGGAATTAATTTTAAATTAATTTCTGCCAATTCTGTGTTTTGAATTTAGAAAAATGGATTCCATATTTGGAATCAGGATGTTCAAATTGTGTAAATAGGTAACTTTTATTTTTAGAGATTTTGAATAATTACTGCGGTAAATATTTTATTTACCATGGTTAAGGGTAAATCTGGTAAATAAGGTTTAAAAAATAATATTATAATAATAAAAAATTACCCTAAAACGTGTCCTAGCCTTATTGGTTGATACATGTTCGACCATAGGCATCTTTGGGTCGATTTTGGGACCCCATGGTGCCACTTGTAGGTGATAAGGACACTTTATTTTAATTAAGTTAAAATTAATACAAAAATGACACAAGGATATATCTTTTAGAAAAACAATTTTTACATAGGGTTATATATGTTGGATTTTAGATTATAAATATTAATTAGAAAGATAACAAGATTTACTACATAGTGATAGTTTATTTATAATTTTTATACATTAAATAATTTAATTTATTTATGACACAGTGATGATGAATTAATTACTATAATAGTGAAAAATTAAAATAATTGATCTTATAAATACCCAAATAAATATAATATGAAACTTTTAATGAATTAAACTAATTTTCTAGGATAATATGATATATTAGTATTGATTTAATTGATTTTTTTCGAAGTAATCAATCTATTATGAGTTTCAAAAAAATCAACTATTGAATAGTGTCAAAATTGACATAAAAGAGTTCTTAAAACAAATATTATATTATTAATTGATATTAAATTCCTAAAAATCTAAGGTTCGACCAAGAGACTTATATCATGATAGGTTAATCATTAATGGACCACTTGGGGGTCGCTTGGATGTATATAGTATGTTTATTAACCATATTATATAAAAATACAAAGAGACATTTTAAAAGTGAAACTAATTAACTTAGAGTTAATACTTAATGATAAGGTTAATATAAGTACCCAAACCTGTATAAATTCAATTGGATGAGTGGTTTTCGACCTATCCCCACCATAAACTTTGAATAATAAACTTTGGAGCCATTAGAAACCGAATATGAATTTATTATTAATTAATATTTCTAGCTTTTCCAAAGGTGCCCCTCACCCCTCTTATAAAAGGGCACTCCTCCTTCTCGTTTCTTCACACCTTCAAAGCCTTTTGGTTCGGCCAAACTCTGCCCAAATACTCTCCCAACTTCCCTCAATACAACCTAGAGGCCTTAGTTTGATCAGAAAGCCAACCTAAGGAGCCCTTTTGATCAAATCAAAAGGAAGAACCCGAAAAGAGGTAATGTTTTCACCACCCCTTTTCAAGTTCCTTTCTTCTTCCACTTCTTCTTTCTTTGTTCTTACCATTCTTAAATAATAACTCCAGTATCTCACATATACTATGATGTTATTATAAATATGGTACAACCATATTCAGTATTCTATCCACCCTTTGAATAACATGTCACCATACGTGCGTACGTACGGCTTACCGTCTCCACGTCGTGGTGTAATTGTTATTCAATATATTATTATTTGGATGGGTATAATAATGATGTGTAACTCATGTAAATAATAAATATAAAATTTTAATGATTATGTATATATGATATACCATCCTTTTATATATTATTTTAATATCAAAAGAATGATATTGTCGCTCATGCGTACGTAAGGACTACCGTCTCCACGAACGCGATGAGATTAATTCTCCATCGTATCCATTCAAGTATAATTATCATTTGATGATTTAAAAATGATTTTTAAGGACTTGATATCATTCTGGATATGAATAAGATACAACAAACAAGGCTTATGTAACAAAACATATAAAAGAAAATGAGTAAGTTAACACTCGAAACGACGATAATTCTAAGATATTATTAACAACTCAATGTTAAAAGATCATATATGATATCATATTAATATATATGATTCTTGTATAATTTAATAACAATTATTTCACCATTATACAGGAGGTTAACCTACCCCAACCAAGGAAAAGTACAAGGTAAGGGTTATTTCACAATCTCTTCATTATCCGAGGTTGTTTATACGTAATAATCTACTGGGATTTCTTTATCATCCACATCCATGATTCTTCGAAATGTATTTCAAAACATATTTATTATTTACAAGAATATGGGTTAAATTAATTTATACCCTTGTTTGACTTTTTATAAGAGGTTTATAAAGGAATCTTTCCGTCATTTTCAAAACAAGGTCCTTTTTAACCTTTTCGACAGAATTAAGGTAAGAATGTTTTTTTTAACTTATACGGCGGGTGCGGCTATTTTCCGCCGTTATAAAATCTTCAAAGCTTCCCTTACAAGCTTATAAGAATATTTTCAAAGAAAATGTTTTATTTTATATGGATCTTAAATGATTTCAAAATAAAAGGAGATATTTCTTTAAAAAGAATTTTGATTTCATCTATGTCAACATCCTTTGATGGATTTTAAGATTATTTGAATTTGATTTATTATGATACAAAACTTCTATATTGTATTGAAGGTTTTGTGATATGTTTGACTGTGGATGTGCTATTTTTATACCATTCATAGTTTATGGTGAAAGTATTGACATTTCGTATGCTAGTTTTAATACGAATGTTTATGTTATGTTTAAACCTTTTCATATGGGAATGCATTGGACTTAATATGTGACGGGTGGAGCCCGCTATAGCTCCTCGATGCATCGGTAGGTCTCATGAGACAAACTAGTGTCTTGGCACAAGGCCTTGACAAAATCTTATTTGTAGTCTTGGCACGAGGCCTTGGCTATGTGGTTATGATAGTCTGGCATTATGCATTCCATCATTACAAAAGTGGTTATTGATTTTGCATGTGATTATTCGATTAGTAGAATAACCATGTGAATATGTAAATGGCATTATTTAATTTTATTTATGCCATACTATGTTAAAAGTTCATGTTTAAAAGGCTTTTGTTTTAGTTATACATTGCCTTAAATGTTTATTCTTATTTATGAAAGTTTCCACTATATTGTTATCCTTACTGGGCATTTGAGCTCACCCCTTTTCTATGTTTTATTTTTCCCAGGAAGTGAAGAAGTAAATTATGAATGACCTGCAGGGATATTATGTGGGGATATGAGTGTGGATTCTGGAGACAATATGTTGTTGTAGTAGTTTTTCATTTTATGATGTAATGTAAGACTTATGAATATATCTAGTGTTTCCAAGACTACTAAACCAATCGGTCTTTCGAGATTTGATCTTTCTTGTGATCATGCCAATGTTATGTAATAATGCACCGACTCTGGGTAACTGGGGTTGGGGCGTTACAAATTATTTTTTTCCTATAATTATTATAGTTTCCTGATTGATGAAAAATGAAATCCATGGGTACATGCATATTACCTCCAACATGAATAATGTCAATCATTTTTCATAATCACCACTCATGAATGGTTAAAAAAGTTTATTTAATTTATAAATAAGATATATATATAAAGGAACAAAAAAACACACACACATATGTGACATTATTATCATTCTAGAATTTACGAAACCATGACTAAGGAATAAATACTTGAATATTCATATCCAAAAATTATTGAAAAATATATTATTTAACAGGATAAAAATTAATTTTTACGATGAATTATGTTTAAATTCATAAAAAACATTGATGATTAAATAATACACAATATTATAGATATAATAATAATTTATATTAATGATAAATATACATTTATTTCAAATAATGCTAGAATGCATCTGACAACGCAGGAATCCAAGGTAAGTGTTTACATTAAAAAAATTTATTTCATCTAGATTGTTTATTTTTTAATTTATATTATAAAAAATTGTAATTTTTTCTCTCTTAAAATAAATATGTTTTCATATCCTTTTTTTATTTATTTTTTAAATTATTCTTTCAATTTTACCTCTTTTGATTATTCAAAACCACTGAAAGAATGATTATTAAAAATAATTTGTCCTATTTTTTCCTTTTTTCCATTAATCTATTTCTTCCATAACCATATTATTTAATTTAATTTTGGAATGATATTCTATACACCTGAATTATTTAACATATCTAGTTTTATTTATCTTTTACTTTCTATTTAAAATTTATAAGTCAATATTAATTAATGTTTTCCATATAATGTTTTTTGAATTTTTATAAAAGTAGGAAAATTATATTTTGGTTTTTCCAAATAACATAATTTTCCCACAATTATGAAAATTATATTTCATGTGGCAACAATTAAAAATTTATATGGTATTTTAATGAAAATAAAATTTCCATTTTCGAGATATTTTTTTATTTTTTACAGAATGTTCCAAATAAAAAAGATATTTTATTTTAATTTCAACGCTAATTCATAATTTCTTAATGATGATGTTTTTTATATATATCAATAAGCAAATTAATTTAAAAGATATTAGTTTCCTATTAATGATTTCCTAGTATGGATGCATATATGTTGATTTATTCTTTGGCATAGATTCACCAATTAGGTAATAACACTGAATTTTTTTGATGAGTATTAACTCAATATTAAATCGGTGAAAAACATGAGGGTGGAACTACATAAATGGTTTGACAATGTAGGGGGTTATTTTGTGGACATATCATTTTCTTCTTTAGGAACCAAAATTGAATGTTTGAAAATATTTTATCTATCACACTTATTCTTAATTTTGACTAAAATATATACTCATTATTATATATACTGATTGAATTGAATAATGATTGCTAAGAATGTTATTCCATTAACAAGGTATATATTAATGTTCTGTATAATTGATTAAATTGGGTTATTTATTTATTACTAAGGCATTTTTATTATGTATTATCATATTATTAATTTTATTTATATGATTAATTAATTGTAATTATAATGTTACGGGTGAGGCTGGATATTATATAACACCAAAATGCATCGATATGTCTCAGAAGACAAAATATATGGATATTTTTCATTTATATTTTATATATACATATATGATTTCTTAGAATTAGGACCTAATTGAATGATTATAATGTCTAAATTGATTCATTCTATCAATATGATACATGTTACTATATTCCATGTGATTATTATTTTTATTTTGTCATCCATTTATATATACTTCTAACAAGATATTAGTCATAGGAAATATTTGACTGTTTTTTTATATATTTCTCATTATCCAATCCTTTTTTATTCTATAGTAGTTTGTATTTATTCATTCCCTTACTAAGAGTTATATCACACCATTTTATTTTTTTACGTATCCCTAGGATAACCAAAAGAGAACATAGATTGATTTTGTTGTTATAAAGAAAGAAAAAATAATCTTCTCAAGAACAATTTATGTTTTAATTCATGTTTTCAAAAGTATTATAAGAATCAAGTATGAGTGTAGTATATAAAAACAAGGAAACTATTTGATCTAATAAGATCAAATATCTTCAATCTTATAGAATTTTAATATAATAAACATCGGTAATAAGATTATAGGCTTGTGATTTTTATAGTGTGTCTCTGAGAATGTTTATTAGAAATCATGGGAACTAGATTAAGAATAAAATAGTGAGGAAATTTCTATAATCCTTAAGATATATATGAAAAACATTTTGAATATTTTAATTATATTTGAATCATATTCCATGTTTGAATATTAATAATTATATTAACTAATCCCAAATATTATTTATTAGAAGAGTTCACATATTTGAAAAATAAAAATCATATTTACACATGTAACAGATGTAGGGACTTCCCCATGAACAAATTAATGAGTTCAATGAGACTGTTTTAATGCACCTGAAATTCTGTATATTTTTTAATTATATGAAATTATTTCGAGACCGTGCAATCTGACGATGTGCGATTCCGAGGCCCGAAGGGCCCGGAATGAACCATCTAAGTTTTTTCTTGATTTAATTAACATGTGTAAGTAGTTTTCCTAAAAAAGATGAATAAATATTAAATGTTTTCCTCGATCAGAAATATATGGGCATCGTTGCACACTGGATGGCAGATCTACGCTAGGTGCGACTTAAGTTTAGTCGGTGGAAGCCTATGGTGATAAAACTTGAAAATGGAATAACCATAAATAATATAATTAAATAAAGTTATTTTATTTTTAAAATGCTTATAACTCATGAACAGTAACTCAGATAAAAAATCTGAGACCATCGCTGAATAATTGAGGGTATGGTTTCTTTAGTAAGATACTAATTTTTGCTGGCGCATGTCACTAGTGAATGTTAGATATTGGCCGTAAATAAAATAATTAAGTGACAATTATTTTATTGAATAATCCATAATTTCTAAACAGTAAATTGGATTGTAAATATGAGAGTACTATTGGGTTTTTGGGGAGTGTTTCACTTAGGCAGAGCCTAATCTCTGTCTACACGGGTTGAGGGTGACTGTTAATAATTATCTGAACTTTTTTTCGGGTACGTTTAGTAAACATGTGAGCGGCGTTTTCTAACTTTTGAAACGATGCTCAGATTAAAAATATGGGGGTACGGTTGAATCCTCTGTGTTGCGATGCACTTAAGGGAAGCGTTAATTTGATCATAGTAGGTCTAGGAAGAAATTTAGGTTTTAGAACATTTTAAATAATGTAAATAAAATAATTTTATTATTTTATTTTAGTTTCTATCTTATCATTCAACAAACATGTAGGGTTGGACCATTGATGTGTCAAGCCATTAAATGGCTTGACCCATGAATACTAGTAACCACAACATTGGGAAAATGAAAATCCTCCTAATAAATGAGCTCCCATTAATTCCTGACACTGTTAGACACCCACACCAATTTTTTTTAAAAGCGGTGACATGAATTGGTCACCCAATTCATTCCCTAAGGGAAAACACCCACTCCCATTTATATGGAGCTTGGAGAGAGGTGTTGGCACAGCTTCGACATGAAACGAAGTGCTGAAGAAGTGTCACAACACTAACCCCTTTGAAGACAGAGCCGGTTCTGGAAAGTTGTTAAGATTGACACTGAAACCCAGAGTGAGGAACAATGATCAAGTGACAATGTTGGAGGCTGTTGCAGGAACAATGAACACCAACCCATTTCCTCGACCGCGGGTGTTCCTCCATCGTTCATGAGGTAGGGGTTTTAATTTGATGTTTGATAAAATATTTTTCTTGATTCTTCAAAATATTGATTCATAACGACAATGCCCCAATAAACATGGCCATTATCCCACACTTATACATTTCCCCTTATTCTTTTTTTCTTTTCATGTTCTTCGTGCGTTCATCAATGCCAAATAATTAATGATGTTGGAAACACAATGTCTCGTTGAGTGCGACATATGGACATGGAGATCTTGACCCAAGGATCGTGAATAAGAAAACGTCATAATTTTTGGGATAAGATTAAAGTAAATATGGATTGCGGTAGAAGGCGGTGGCTGGCACCCGACCGGCTGTGTGGAAGGAGGGTGGCACCCGTCCAAACCATTGGAAGAGGTGGAAGCAGACTGTTGGTAGTGGCAGAGCAGGGTGGTGGAAGACATCTGGCCGGTTGCGTGGCAGAGCAGCGGCACATGGTCGCACTGCCCAAGCAGGAGGCTACGACTGCTAGGCCGCGATGGAGGTTGGAAAGTGGCTGACACCCAGTCGGGCCTAGGAGGAGCAGCGGTGCACGTCCGTGCCACAGAGAGGAGAACCATCCAGTCATTTTGGTCGGATGCGTTACACTGAGAAGGACTTTCGAGCGGTCCCACATTCCAGCAGGGTGACCTAAAGGCCATTGGGGAATTTGGAATACCATGGGGGCACCTCCCCCTGGGTTGCGGCTAGGGCGGACCCCGCCATGACGGGCCACCCAACCACGGGGTGCACCGCGAGACACCCAAAGTTCAGTGCTAGCAGGCCGTGCCAGTGGGCCAGGCCACCCCCCCCCCCTCGTAGACTAAGCAGGACTATGGCCCTGCGTTTTGGGCCTAACATGCCAAGGCCAACCGGGCCAGACCAAAATCGTGCTGGGACGGACCGGACCCGAGCCCCTCTGGACCCCAGTTTCACCTTTGTGGACATATCATGAGAACCGGTCATCCGTTTGATAAACCATCTACAAGACCATAATTATTGGATCAAGATGTTCCTTTTGGTATACTCCACATTAGTATTGGATAATGTTGGAGTACGACCGGGTTGGATTGAACCCCGGATCTAACTGGGCCCTCAGAGAGGAAACACTAATAACATACAGACTGGGCGCCCGATTGACGCACCTTATACTAAGTTGGGTCCCTTATGACGTGATAGTCCTTTGGGTAACTACTTTGTGGAGCTTAGTGGTGGTGGAGGTATGACCGATATCTCGAGGGACATGTTCTACATAACTCGAGCGCACCGGGTGCGAGGAATCTAGTGGCTGGTAGTGAGGCTAAAGTTTGAGACGGATCATACAGAGGATAGTTACCTATCGACTCTGGGCGGGTCAGATCATGTGTTGGTCATTGTGGGGGTTAGTACCTATCGATCGTGTTTGGGTTAGTGCTCAACGATCTTGTGTGGGTCAGCGCATACAGATCCTGTGTGGGTCAGATCCTGTGTGGGTCAGCACTCATCGATCTATTGTGGGTCAGTGCATATCAATCCTCTGTGGGTCAAATCCTATGTTGGTCATTGCACAACGATCCATTGTGGGTCAGTGCATACCGATCGTGTGTGGATAAAATCCTATGGGGTTCAGCAGAGGTTAGTACCTATCGACTCCAGTAAGGTTGGATCATGTGTGGGTTATTTCGAGGGTTAGTACCTATCAATCCTGTGTTTTTCAAACTCCGTATGGTTAGTAGCAGTTATTCTTGATAGAATAAGATGATCTTGCTTCGAGACTAATCATCTTCATATTTATACTTCACTTATACCAGTGTGAGCTGATTCCTTATCTATATGGTACATTTTTGGGAGGTGTACCTGTGTGGTACTTGCATCTTTATGGTGTATCTATTTTGTACTTATACCTTTATGGTGTTACCTGTGTGGTACATCTATCTCAGTGGTTTTACCTGTATGGAATCTCAACCCTTGTGGTGTTACCTTTATGGTACTTTTCTGTGGGGCGTACAAGTGTGGTACTTGCATCTTTGTGGAGTACCTGTGTGGTACTTATACCTTCGGGGTGTTACCTATGTGGTACTTCTATCTCAGTGGTTTTACCTATGTGGTATCTCAACCCCTGTGGTGTTACCTTTGTGGTATTCTTCCATCATGAATGATATGGGTATATCTTGATAACATTGGTATATGTATGGGCATATACCTAAGTAGAGTTGAAGTCTTACTTTTTGGGATTTTCCTTTCCTGAACTCTAGGTGACCTATGGGGTCTCGGGGTCCCTACTGAGTATCGTTATACTCACCCAAGCACGGGATACCATTGCACCTTGTTGTGTCTTGTGAAAACGATGAAATACATGGATTGAGGTCTAGGGTTCCATACTGGAGGCTGATCGGGGGTGGATATTATATGAGATAATCTACAGGGGAGACTGTTCGAGAGTTGTACCTCCCCTTCAGGGAGGGACCTTGGTGGGTGTTCACAGGAGCTTTTCTTTTCAGTTTTACTTGTACATCCCAGTTTAGCTTGTATTCTGGCCCCTTTACTTACTATACAAAACATGTTTACTTTATATTTTATATTGTGATTGTATCTTTCTGTATTTTGGTTTTTGTGAGTTTACATGTTAAAAGGAAATTCCTTCCCCATTTCAGGGATATGCCTTTCAAGTGCTAGTCACCAGACAATTTCCTATAGAAGGAGGGCTTGGGGTAGTCACAGTACGGTCCCCTTGGAATGGGTCATGACAATTATAATATGATCAATGTAGATTATAACAATATATCATTACCTAAATCATCTTCTGACCAATAAAAATTCCTATATAGATAATCCTACTAATCCCCAACATGGTGTAATGATGTTGGACCACATCAGGCAAGAAAAAAATACATCAGTCCGTGGGAATACTAATCAATTGGTTATTGAGTACTGTCAAGTCACTGGAGAATATATTTATCACTTTTGGACAAGAATGAAGAAATAATTTATCATATCAGTTTAACGTCTTGTGGGATAAGTTGATCAATTATGGTTAGTGATATAGAAAACTAAGGCGTAAAAGAATATCACGAGTATAGAAGGGAAGAATTTTATAGTTATTTTCTCTAAAAAATACGTTCCATTTGTGGGATGATTTGATAGGAATGGAATAGACATCAATATATGTAAAATTTAGCAAAAAATATTGTTGAATGTAAATATAACAATACAAGGATAGAATCACAAGATGTGGATTATGTTTGTAATATATGGAATAATATTGATTTCTTATTTGATGGGATAAATCATTTCTATTGAAGGTAATTATCCATTAAAAATAATTTTATAATAGAAGGTAATATTATAATATTCCATCATGATAGAGAATAAATTATCATAGACTTATAATTTATTTATAAATGAAGAAAAAAATGGGAGACCAAGGAATATGTAAAATAAAATAAGGAAAAATGGATTAAGGGATGGTTTGAATTTCCAACATGTAATATGTTTCTTTTACATTCATTCAAAATCCTGATGACATTTTTATCCACACATGAATAATACTCTCAATCCCTTCAACAAACTGTCATGGGGAATACCTATGACTATGAGATCGCAACATCTGAGGACGAAGTCTCTAATGAAATTATTTGTAGGTACTTTGATCATAAACTCAATATTAAATAATTATATACTTAATTACACATTTTCACACTCTATTATATAGTTCATGGTCACTGAAAATATGAAATTATACCCTAACACATTGTGGAAATATTTTTGAAACGTGAATGCTATTAGGAATATTACAAAAACAAGGATATATTGGTGAATATCTATTCAGATACATGAAAATTACCATGTTTTTATTTTAATTTCATACATATGATTGAAATTGAAATAATCCTCAGTATGAATTATCTTTCATGGTACAATTATTTAATTTATCACCAAGAGATATAGATTTATATTTCTTTAGGTGTGAGAGTACCTTGTATTTAATAAACTTTCTTCATTATCTGAATATTTTATGGATCCACCTAATAGAGATAACCTTAATAAAATTAAATGAGAAAAGTAGGATAAAACAAAATATATGGAAGACAAATACATATTTATGTTAGATTATGTATATGTTATTAATGAATATATTGATGTATTTCTTGAAAACTTATTATACTATCCACCTGAGTGTGAGGTTGGGTTTTCAATCAAACATATCCCTGAAATAAATACATTATCCAATAATTCATATATAATAGAACATGTATAATTATAATAGTTGAATTAAATAATTGTTATATTGTGTGATAAGTGATTCATTTGAACTACTCTTTCACATTAATGAGACACTATCTTAATTGAGAAAAATAATGATGGGTGTTTGAGGTTATACATTGATTATATGAAGATTATTTCGATTACAATAAATAATATGTATAATTTTCCATGAGTTTATACATTCTTTGACCAACTTTTATTAAATCAATATTTTAAATATTAAAATTAATTATAGTTTATATTAGTTAAAAGTTAAAAATGGTGATGTACTTATGAAAACATTTTATATTATGTATGAATAATATTAGTTTATAGATAATTAATATTTTTCTCAATAATACAACATATTTTTTCTATATAATATGAATAGTTTATTTAATTATTATCTTGATAACCTTTTGGTGGTATTCATTGGTTATATATTGATAAAATATGAAATCTATGATGCACGTGAGAAACACATCTGAATAATTCTTGAAATATTACTTGAAATTAGAGCTATAACAAAAGACCTATGTTAACAGTTTGATAATTAAGTGGTATTGGTACCTTAGATATGCCCTATACTAACGAGATTGGAAAACCCATTATGAGACCATATGCCACCAATTTTGGCCAAAACCAACGGTACAAGTCCCTTTTGAAGACTATATAACCAGAGTTTTTCTAAAACAATTTTTATAGGTCCTTTGAAGTAATTTATACCAATGGTTATTTTCTAAAACCATTGTTCTAGGTCTATCTCATACCCATGGTTTAGGAAAACTATTCATAGAAGTCACAAAAAACTAGGTACCTATTCAACTGACTTTAAAAACTGGTGGTATAAGTACCAATATTTTTTATAGATTCTTTTTCAAATAACATTTAATGCCTAAGAAATTAAATTATTTATAAATTTTCATATATATAATTATCAAATTATGTTAAAAAATGTCATATTAGATTATTTATATGATCATTGTATAATAAATGGGTTGTCCTAGGATCAAAACTAAGATGAATTTTATTTTTACTTAACCTACAAAAAGTTTCTTCAAAACCATTAGTATAATATTTTCATATTACATATACAAATGAGTTCCCCAAAACCATTGGTATATGTCTATACCAAAACTAGAACAATAAACACCCATCTAAACCATATGTATAGGATACACCAATGTTTTAGAGACATGTATGAATGATTATAAACCATTGGTACATTATTGTTTTTACAATAGTGAAACTCTCACTCAAAATAAATTATATTGGAAATTAAGTATGTATGAATTTTATCTCTAATATATTTCCATTCTTGGAAATAATATATAACAGGTTTGAATATATGTTGATCCTTCAAGATACAATGTATTCAATGAATGTCCCACAATGAGGAATATATCTGAGATACATTATTTCCTTGGTTTAGCAAGTTTCTATCAGTAGTTTGTTATAAAAATTATCATATGGATAACCCATTAACAATGTAGATATGTAAAGGGGTTAAACACATATGGTCAGAAGAATATGGAGAAAATTTTAAATATTAAAAGATGAAATTATCAAATTAACCTATTTTGACATTATAATCTAGAATTGAAGGATTCATAATAGATAATGATTCATTAATTAATGTATAATGGTGGTTCTTCTATCTAATGAGTGACTGGTTTCTTAGGAATCATGGAAATTGATGATTCATGAATAATACTATCCATCTTATGAGTTTTAGTTTGTAGATTTAATTTTTTTCCTTGATTATATAGAGGAATGAATTATATGGTTCAATATATTAAATTTATAAGGAAAAAAAAGTTAAAAGTACATATTTTATCCAAAAGAAGTCAACATGAGGAAAATAAGATATCTCAAACTACTCATGGACTATGATTTCTCAATAGCATACCAATGAAGAATGGAAAACTAGGTGGATAATACATTTAGTTATAAATACAGTAAATTTATTTTCATGATGTGGATTAACAAGGATATTAAATAAATAGATTTAATAATTTTTAATATGATAATTATTATCAAAGTGAAAATATCATTCATTTTTCACGAAATTGTTAAACCATATTAACTAAAAATGTTAGTGAATTCTCAATGCAACTATAATGATTGAGAAGGGAATATTATTGACTTGAATAATGTAAATTTTGTAAAATCTATTTATAAATAAGGAGTGTTGATTTTTTGGAAGAGGATTTGTGTTCAATACATACCCGTGTTAGAGAGGGAGCTACTAGGTAAAAGAAAAAAATAAAATTTCTCTATAAACCATAGTAGAATAATGATTCGAATGGATTTTAAAAAAAATTAGGTCAGATGGTCTGAATGTTTAATTGTAAAAGACCTGCTAATATTCTCAGTTTATCTATAGGTAAGGGACAAAAGGTTATTTATGAAAGGAGTCGTGCAACTTCTACCTATACAAATAAGAAATCGGGACAATGTTATAATGTAATTTTTTAACAGATATATAAATAATCATAAAAAGATTGATGATATATTATTCATTATTGGCCACATTACTGAGTCAGAACATTTACTACGAGAAAGGGAATATATACCCCTTGATAACACATTATAGATATATATTAATGATTCTCTTAAAATCCATGATGTTCTTCTATATATTTTATTGAATCATGAACCTTGGTTCACATTCTAATTCTAGAGTATTATTCTAGAGGCTCTCAACATTGAGATTTATTGGTGCATCAAATGTAATCATCAAACTGATGGGTAGTCTAAAGGGACTATTTATACATTAGAATAAATGATAATGACACACATTCCTTAATTTCATGGTATGTGTAAAAACCATATAACCCAAGTGGAATATGAATATAATAATAGATTCTATTAATGAATCCAATTGGCACACTTTAATGAATTGTATTGGATGATATTTTCTACTCTGACCTAATGTTAAGAAGCCTCATCAATAAATCGTATAGACCTAGAACATATTAATATTACATCATTAAAAGTGTGAACTATTTATAATCCTATAAAATAATCTCAAATACCAAAAAATAGCTAATTTAGTAATTATAATATGGATTTGGAATTTTCTATAAGGTCAAGTACTCTTAAAGGAATAATAATGTAAAGAATTTTATAAGAAACTATAAAAATTGTATGGTATGCCGTATATACATTATTCTATTTGAATGTTTAAAGAAAATTGGAGTTGAATATTACATATTGGTTATACCAACCATTATCACTAATATACACGAAAACACCCATGTTTTATTATTGAGGAAATTCATACTAGATCCAATACAAGCACTCACCTCTAAAGAAATGGATTTGGAATATATCTTATCAAAAAATGAAATGCATATCAATATTCATGACACTAGAGATCATGTTTATCATAATTATATAACTTAGTTGGTGATGGATCTTTAGGGAAATCACAAATTAGCATATGAACATGAGATCCTGAAAAACATATGAGGAAGGAATAATCACAATTTTTTTTGTTAAAACATATCTCAAATTATTGGATAATATTATTTAAGGGTGGGAGAACATAAATCCAATGATCCAACAATAACAGGTAAAAACTACGTTCCAAAAATATTTCCAAATGTATATCATGTTATTTTATTATTATAATAAAAGTTATTTATATTCATATTTCAAGGTTAGAATTCACAAAATATTAATGAATGGAAATCATTTTTGAGTTCATAAATTTGAATTTAATATAGGTTAAATTGTTTTAGTATTTACATGAAATAGTAGTTTTTTAGGGGAATAGTGAAAAAACATTTTTATTGATACTATCATTTGTACGAAATCATTTGGGTATAATAAAAACATAAAATTTTAATATAAATTTTAATATAAAAATTATATAATTAAAAATTATTGTAATTTAATTTTAAATGATATTTTGAATTTAGAAAAACATGTTTTACCTTTTAGAAAATATGTTACATATTATTCCTACAAATGATTAATTGTTAATCACTTTTTATAATAATGTAACTAAAAGGATACATTATATTTTCGAAAAAAATTGAAGTAACATATTTATCCATTTTTAATTCAAAATCAATTGATTTTAATTAGTTTAAATTTAATACAGGAATTAGTGAAAAAGTATTTATATGAATAAATGACATTTTTTCGTAAAAAATTTTGTTTCATTTTAAATATTTCAATAAGAATAAATTTTTAACTCATTTAGGAATTGGATATTTCAAAATGGATTCCATATTTACAATCATATTAATATTTTTAGGTAATGATTAAAATTTCATTTGTAAACATATTAGTTACTAACCATGGTTAATTTTTATCACCACAATAATGATTAAGAGGGTAAATGAGGGAGTTATACTAAAATACAAGGCATGAAATATCACTAAAACAAGTCAAAATTTGAATTTTTTATTCTATTTAGATCTTACCTTATATTATCTTCTAAAAATTAGTAAATTTGGTGATGTAGTCTCTTAAAAGTTACATTATTTTATTTTATTATTTAATGTTTTTAAATAAGTGTCTCCCATCACTTATAAGGGACCCCTCATCTTCTCAAATATATAAACACCCAATTACCACTTATATTTACAAAGACGTAAGTAAATGCTATCAAAATTCCTTTATGCATGTGTTATATCTTCCATTCATTCTAGAAGACCCCCAGGAATACTAAGGTGTTATCCAAATATGTTTATCCTGGGAATATATATGTTCATACTAAGATATTTCACGTTTATTTATTTAAAAATATCATCCAATTAAACTATATCTATCATAATAAAATTAAATTAGTATGATTTAATTACTAAATTTAATTATCTTAATGTTACAACATTTATGCATCTCATATCAATCTAATGTTATATAAAATTTCTCCGCTTTTGTACATGTGGACTACCACCTCCATGAAGCGACGTGTTTCATCTTTTATCACAACCTCACAAGGATGTTTATATAGATGAACGTAATGAATATATATATATAATATTTTAAAATAATTATTATTCTTTGATACTATATTATTTTATTACATTTATTCTTTCTGTATCTTTAAAATTTAAATCATTACCCATGCTTATGTGAAAACTACTGCCTCCACAAGAGATGTATGTCATTTTTCATAGCAGTCTTACATGTATAATTTGGAAAAATCATTAATGTATAAATAGTATAGAAATATATTTATGAGATTATTAACATTTATTATGTGATGAATCCAATAACATTATTTAATGATTTTCACCAATGAATAAAAATATGATTGTGTAGTATAATAGGTAACAGATATGAAAATGAAATTAAAATATAATTGCGAGTAAATGTGAAAAAATTAATTATATAAAAATTATATATAGGTATATATATATATATATATATTATTGATTTAGATTAATAATAAATATAATTTTATTATATAGGAGAAGGAACATGTCTAACCAAATGGTAATCCAATGTCATAGTTTATGTTAAAATTTAGATTTTTATACAGATGGTTTATATTTATATTTAAATTATAGGAAATTTCACTATCCATCTCCCCTAAAAATCTCCTATTTTATTTTATTATTTTAATTATTTATTCATTATATTTTACTTCTTTTCGGTACTCAAAACCACTAATTTTTATACTATATGAAAATTAGACATTATATTTCCTTTTTGATTGATAATATTTCACTTTTATAGTGATATTATATATTTTAATCCAATTTTTTTCATTCAGGTACTTCAATTATTTATCAATATTTATTATTTAAAAATTTAAATTTTTTTAAAAAATATAAAATCTTTCATATATATAATTAATAACACTTTAAAAAAGTAGGAGATTAATATTTTGGAATAATTATAGTAAAACAACCTTTTACCACCATCAAGATATATTTTCCCCATGAATTTTCTAATACATGTTTCATTTATTTTTTCAAAAAAAATAATATTCATATTATTCTCATAATGTTTTATTTTAAAAGAACATTCTAAAGGAAAATAATATTTCTAATGCGACCTGACAGTGATATGGTGGAGACTCTCTTAACTATTCAAGCTTCTAGATATGATTTAGAAAGGTTGAATATGTGTCAAATACAAGGGGACACAAACATGGCACATAGAGATTGGATTGGGAATCTATTATTAATTTTGAGGAGAGGGTTCAAAGATATGATGTTAGCAATGGATTATTTCTTACAAACATCGGACAAACTAGTCAATCAATTCAATGATATCTTCATAGATGATTAGAGCAAGGAGGTAACAAATAATTACTAGAAAGTATATAAATAGTTTTCATCTAATAGGATTAATTTGTCTTTAATTATTTTTTTATATTCTACTGGGTTTGATGTTCCTAGTTGTACTTGAAGGTTTCACAATTTTTTCCACAAAAGTGTTTTTAAGAAAAATGTAACATATTAGTACTACTTAATAACCTCATATATTAATAAATTTCAATATCATAAAATTTATCTAAAGAAAATAATTTTTGTAACTAATCAATTAATTTCCCATTAAGGTATATTAATGGGGATTTAGGATCTATCCTAGATTAAACTCAGTTTAATAACCATAAAAATGATGATTTGGAGTCAAATAAATCTTCAAATAGTGCACAACTATTTATCCAAACTACACATATTATTTGATAATATTTGTTGATGTGAGTGATATATTTCCCCTTTATATTTATAAAAAAATTATGGATTTGGATATATTTTTTCTCTCTCTATTCATCTCAATATTTTCTAAACTATTATATCATTAGTATATACACTTTCAACTGAATGAAACATACAACGAAAGTTATTCCATTGAATAGGGTAACATTTCTGTTCAATATAATAGATTCAATATAGAATTTTTTTTACTTATAAGTCATGTTAATTATATAATTTATTTTAATTAATTTCCTGCATATGATTAATGATTTAGACTTTATATCTGACGAGTATGCTTGATATTAGATATCCTACCAATGAATCGGTACATCTTATGAAGACATCTAGACTTGGTATTTGGAATGTGCATTATGTATTTATGTTTGGAGTTTTGTAATAATGAGTTCACTCTAATATTATAATTTTCAACATTATGCATTCTATCACTATGAAACATGTAGTTTTAACGATGTGATTATTCTTTTTTAGGTAAACTATTGATATATCCATCTTTTATGATATTAGCCACATGAATGATTTGATTATAATTTATCTCTTCTATATTATTCAGGACATAGTTAATATAAAATATCATTCATTTTAATGTGTCCTATACTGATCATCTATGCTAACCATTTTTTATTTTTTCTAGTGTATGGGTAATTGAGCACTGATTGATTTGGGTAATAGACTAGAAAAATAATAATTTACTCAGTATAATATAATTTTTTATTTAAAATTTTCAAATTACATTTGAAAATATTGTCTATATCTTGTCTCAGAAGTATAAAAAATATTTTATCATCAGTGATGTGATCCCTTGTATCATATGAAAATTTAATATAGTAAACACTAGATTTAGACCACTAGAGTGTGGGTTTTTGTTGTTGTTATAAGAGAATGTTTAGTGGATACCTTGGGAACTAGAAATAAAACAACATAATGGGATATTGTGATAAAATAATGAGTATCCATATAATATTTAAGAATTTATATATGATATTTTACATTCATTGGAATCATATTACATAGTTCAATATTAATAATGTTATGAGATAATAATGGATATTACATTATTATAAATTTTACCAATCTGCAGAAATGAATTATTTATCAACCCCCATAAACACTATCAGGATTTCCCTAAAGAGAAAGGCATTGATGTTAATTCTAATTTTTAATAGTTTAAGAGATTATAACTGTATTTGGCTATCATACATTGGTTAAGATAAATAACCTTTATTGTATGGATAATCCTAAAATTACACAACATTGTTAAAAAATGCTGGGAAACATCATGTGAAAACAACCTATTTGATTAAATTAGACTAATAATCCATCTGTATATGTGAAATAGAGAAATTACTTATAAAATATATTTATTTCTTCAGGAATTAGTTAATGAGAAAAACTTATCTTGGTCGATCATCATCTAAATGGATAAAAAAATCAATAGTTATCATTGATCCAAAACAAATTTGAGAAAAATAATATAATGAGTATATAATGGAATACATTTAGGAATATATTCTTTAAAAAAACCATTCCTCATGAGAAATGTGATGATATCAAAATAGAGTTCTTCAATCTAATGAAAAAGGAAGAATAATTTTTTTTCAATATGAAGATAAATTAACAATTTATGAAACTAATGCTATAGATTGTGTAATTAATCGAATATATAAGTGTTATTAATGATTTTATGTAATAAATATTTTCCCTTTAAGGGCATAAGTTTTTATAAATTTTTTATCATATTAAGATATGTTATCATGTTCTATAAAAAGAGATAAATAATTCATCAGGTAATATGTTTTCATGGGAAAACAAGAAAATAAGTTGGTGGATGAGTATTTTCAAAAAAGAAATGTGGATAAATAGAATAAAACAAGGTTATAAATTCAAAATTATATTTTTTTGAATGAAAAATTGTGGAAAATACATGATGGGAATGGGCTATTTCTTCATGTGTTGATAAAAATTCCAAGAGGCTTGTGAATGGATGGGATAGAAAGAAGCAGACAATTTCCAATGGGTCATTTGTTAGTATACAAGGACTACAAAAATTGATCCCTCGATAATCAAAGGTATTTATCATAGAAAACAATAATTAATAATATATAATTTTATGACATCATAAAAACTATTTTAGATGTCATAAATGTTGTGATAATGGGTTCATTGCCCATATAATCAACATTATCTAATACATTATTTTATTTTGTATGTAAAAATTATTTTGTAAAATGTATTTTTTCTAAAATAATAAAATCACCCCATACCACTCCAAATAAGCAGTACAAAATCATGAAACCTAGTGGTAATCCTATTGTAACATGGATATATCTAAAATTTTATATTAAGATAAATAGATATTCCCTAGTTGAAGACTTGATTATCATTCTGATGATTTCCATTAAAACAATCCTCGGTATGAGTTTGATTTCAACATATAATTTAATATATTATTTCATAGAGAATATAATTAAATCTTATAATGGGGGAATGCAATCCTTTTCTTGAGAGAGACTTCATTATCAAAAATTTTTATTAATCCACATAAATTTTCTCTTCTTAATTAAATTTTATGAGAATAAGAGGAGAAAAAACTATATATGGGTGATAAATAATTTAAAAATGGTGGATGTTAATATTATTCCAAAATATATTGATTTAATTCTATAAAAATTTCTAGGCACTTCAAATAATCATGACATTAGATTTTCTATAAATCTAATCATTGATGTAAAAACATATATCCATGACATCTTGAAAAATAACATAATTGGAATTACTAAAGTATAATATATAATAACATGATTTTATTATAAGGGATTTATATTCCCTACTATTTCAGTATAGGGACCCATTTTCCAATTTTTAGAGAGCATGGTTTGGTCCATGAGGTTTTTTATTCATTATATGATATCAATACCATTACAATAAATAATTATTATCATTGTACATGTTTTTATCATAGTCATGGAGATCAATATTTTACAAAGATTCGTCTTCATTATAGGAATGAAAAATTAATATTGAATAAGGATGATACATCGATGTAAAAAATTTTATGGGGTATGGGATTTATGAATTTCTGATAATTCGATAGAGATTGAATAATGCATCATTTTTTTATCAATATGATTAATAAAGAATTCTAGAATTATATTTATAAAATAGTGGTTGTATTAGATGATGATATGTTCATATACACAAATATATATATATATAGATGATTATAATGATATATGAATAATTCTTCATACACATAGAAAAAGGGAATTATGAGAGAAATTATCTAAGTGTAAATTTTGGCTCGATGCTGTTCTTTTTTTTCCATATTATCTATAAGAAAATAATGTATTATGATTCATCGAAGAAAATTTAAGTCACATAATTTCCCACATAGAATCACTAAATTGAGATATATAGTTTACTTTTTTAGTTAGTTATTACCTGGTGTTTGTTCGAAACATTTGTAGATCGAATAGACTGTTATCTATGGTGAAATCAAAATGGGTATTATTAACATGGTCATGAGAATGTAAATAATATATTACAGAGATAATTATTTGATTGAATAATTAAAGGTAAATGTAATTAATATCATGTAATGAAATATTTTTAATATTTAGTGAAAAATTGATGAAAGTAATAGGCAGTATAATTATGGACAATGAAAGAGATTCTAATTTGATTAAAATAATGTGATGGTACCTAAATACAACTATTCTACTCATGATATTGAGTTAGTAGATATAATCATTTATATGAAGATATCATGGAATTATCTCTACAGTTAATGATATGAATAAAATATGGACCCAAAAATGTTTGAATTATGTATTCTCATAAAAAAATCTCAACATGAGACAAATGTGATGTTTGGAACTATTAAAGGGATATTATTTTGGGATTCATTTCATCACTAATAAGAAAAATAGGTGTCTAATTTATTGAGTTGGAGGGAACATTGAGTTGTTACTATGAAGTCAACTAACACATATCCTATACTCATATATTTAATAATGTTGGATTTGGTTATTTTTATGGAAGGTTAAACCTTATTCTTTTTCAATGAAATGGGTAAACCATATTTACTGGAAAATATAAATAATCCATTTATGATGATATTAATTTAAAATGTAATATTAATGTTGTGAATAATGATAAGTATCCATATTTCATCTCTACAGACATAGAATTGTTGTTTGTGGGTATGTTTTTATATTACCCATACAATGTTGAATAGTGGGTTTCATGATCAATAATACTGAAAAAAATTATATATAAAATTTTATTGAGAAAATATTTACAATTATTTAAGAGAAAATATTATTGGGATGGGTTGAAGTGGTAAAATTTGACATATGTATCAAGAATTATTGGTTTTACAAAATTTATATAAAGAAATAAAACATCCTAATGGAGTAATGTTACCTCTTCTTATACCATTATTATGTAGTAAAATGTTATAGTAGACTTTGTTATTAGACATATAAACACTCATAGAATTAAAATTTTAAATGGTTAATTATGAATTTATTTACCAATTATTCACATTATATTATAGCAATGGATTAACTAACCCACTGAAAAACTTTTTTAAATCTATATTATGGATGTTTTGATACATCAAAATATTCCTTAATCAAATGTTATTAATCCTGACTCGTAGTTCACATTGAAATTTTTGAGGAGTCCATATTGGGACCTCTGTTCATAGATACGTTTTTGAACCTACTATAATTCTTAAACATATTGGTAGACTAAAAATATTCTTCATACATTAGAATAAAAACTGAGAACATTACCTCTTTAATTTTATGATACGTGGGATCAATATTTACATACATGGGAATTTTTATAGTATACATTCATGCATACTTGTAACACTATGTCATCCATGAATGGGGAGAGATTTTTTACTCTATCATGTTGGGAAAAGGATGGATATATGAAACTAGATGACCTAAAGCATTTTTAGGAGCGAACATTAAATTTGGAACATTTCTAAATCAAAACAATGTATCTCAATGAAAATTAAAGAGCTATGATAATAATCTTTTGAAAGATTTTGAATTTAATATGGGATATCATGTATCAATAAAGGTATATACATGGATAATATTTATAATATTATGTAAAAATGATTAATTTAATCCATATATATGGTGGGACTGTTAAAATTTTAGATAGAATCAGAGTAATAAATTATTGATTGGATATTCCACCAAACCTCTCAAAATTAAATGACTTCTTCCATTTTCATTATTGAGAAAATACATGTTGGATCTAATGGATTTAAAACCCTATAAATGAATTTTCTTTAAACCTAAAATTTTATTTTAAAAAATAACTTTTATCATTCTTGACACTATAGAGTAAGTGTTGTGGAATTAGTCTTATAAAATGGTGAAATTTCGTTAGATAAATCTTGAATAAGGGGAAAATTAGAGATCGAAGATGTTTTGAGGAAGGTATACCCAAAAAGATTTACGAGTTGACATATATCATAATTTTTTTTGGTTGAAATTATTTAATGGTCAGAGAATATAATACATGAGATCATACTATAAAAGTAAAATACAACAAACCTAAACAATTTCCCAATGAACATCATATTATTTTATAATTATAATACATATAGTTGATGGTTATAATTATATTAATTAATATATATTTTGATAATTTTAATATATTATTATGGATATCATTTATTAGTTCGAAAAGATGAATTTATCTTATAGTGATTTTTTGAAAATTTTTAATTATTTTTTATTTTTTGGAAAATTGTTAAAAATAAAATCATTAGAAATAAAATCAATTTATTGATATGATTATAGTATAGGAATTACATGGATGTTATTGATTTTTTTATTGATAATATATATATATATAGTGATTAAAATAAATCATTCAATAATATTATATATGAATTAAAAGTTATGTTTGTAATTTCATAACCGAAATGATGTATAATTCTAAAAAGAACATATTTTTAATCCTTTTACTTAATGATGTAATTAAAAATTTATATTCATTTATGGATTATTTTTTATGAAAGATAAATCTCTTTTTATTATCTATATACAAATAAATTTAATTATAATATAATTAATATATATTTTTGAGTAAAATCATTTTTATACACAAAAAGGAATTTTTCTAAAAACCAAATTTTTATTTTTTGTGATAATTATTTAAAAATAATTTTTCCACCTATATTAACTGAATCGTGTAAAATGGATTCCATTAAATGAATCTTAATTTACAAATAATCGAATAAGTACCATTTCATTTTAAATCATTATGAATAGTAATCATGGTAAATATATGTCAATATAGTTTGGGACAAAAGTGTTAACGATGGGGTTTAAATAAAATATAATGATTCAAATATCACTAAAACTTATCTAATTTTTATTTTCTGAGTGGATATAGACATTAATGTATCAAATCGTTGAATCTTTTTCCATTTGTTTTAATTACCATGAAAATTACTTTATATTTATTTAATTCATACTGTATTTATGACAATAATCTTTGGAATGATTTGGAATTTAATATGGTAGATCATGTATCATTAGAAGTATAAACATGGATGATATTTATAGTATTAGGTAAAAATTATTAATTTGATCCACATATATGGTGGGATATTTAAAATTTTAGAGAGAATAAGATTAATGGATTATTGATTGCATATTCCACCCAACCCCCCAAAAGATAATGAAATCATCCATGTTAGATTATTGAGAAAATACATGTTGGATCTAATGGATTTAAAACCCTATAAATGAATTTTCTTTAAACCTGAAATTTTATTTAAGAAAATATCTTTATGATTCTTGACACTATAGATTTTGGAATTCGGATTATTGAATAGTGAAATTTCATTGGATAAATGTTGAATGAGGGGAAAATTGGAGATTGAAGATGTTGTGAGGAAGGTATACCCAAAATGTTTTATGAGTTGAAATATTTCAAAAAAAATTGGTTGAAATTATTTAATGGTGGGAGAATATAATACATGAGATCATACTATAAAAGTAAAATACAACAATCCTAAACTATTTCTCACTGAACATACTATTATTTTATAATTATAATACATATAGTTGATGTTTATAATTATATTAATTATTATAGATTTTTATAATTTTAATATCCTATTATGGATATTATTTTTTGGTTCAAAAGGATGAATATATCTTATTCTGATTTTTTTAAATTTTTAATGATTTTTTATTTTCTGGTGAATTGTTAAAAATATCATCTTTAGAAATACAATCACTTTAATGATATGATTATGGTATATGAATTATGTGGATGTTTTTAAATTATTTATTGATAATATATATATATATATAATGATTAAAATAATTTATTCAATAATATTATATATGAAACTAAAAATTATGTTTTCAATTTTAGAACCGAAATAATGTATTATTCTAAAAAAGAAATTATTTTTAATGATTTTCCATAATGAAGTAATTAAAATTTTATATTCATTTATGGATTATTTTTCAAGACAGATAAATCTCTATTTATTATCTATAAACAAATAAATTTAATTATAATATACATAATAAAATAATTTTTGAGTAAAATCCTTTTCATACATAAAAAGTTATTTTTCTAAAAACCAAACATATATCTGGATTTCTGTCATCAAAGCATCCCCTACGCGATGTGGTGGTTCAAATATTTAGATATTAACTCCTCTGATGTTTAGATGGCATTTTGGATGTGTGTGGACTTGATTCAGTGTGTTTTTTCCAAATCTGTCTCCGATTTGTGTTTGTGCTTCATCCCATTTGTGCGTGGGTTGATGGTTTTTTTGAGGTAGGGGAATTATTTGTTTTACATTGGTAGTACGTAGATGAGGATGGAATATGAAGGACTAAATGGTACCTACAATGTCCCCTCCTCATCAGTTATGTTTTCTGGTTTTTATCAGGGTTGGAATAGGCAGGGCCATCGTCTTCTTCTGGGTCAATACGAGGGCCCAAAGGATGGACTCAGGAACGCTGGTTGATTGAGCAATTTCCTTTCTTGTTCTCCACTATTTAGCTATTTGGCTCTTTGGGGTTATGTTTTTTTGTTATAGGTTCGGATAATATCATTTGATAATTCTTTTTTTATCTTTTGGTCTTGCCCTATTCACACGCCCCCACTTTGGGCTGGTTTCAAGGATTCTTTGGAAAATTGGGATGGTGTTGGAAAATCTGATGATGGTGTTTCTGACCGTGGATGATCATGAGTTTGGTTTTCACTAAGCTGCAATGTGATGGGATCGCATTTTTTATGGCATTTTTTTGGATGGTTTTTTTCTTGGATAGGGTACTTTGACCAGCCCGTTAATGGTTCCTTATGATGATATGCTGGTTCTAACTTGTCCTCAATTTGATTTGTATGGTGGGTTCTCAGATAAACAAAATGTGTTTTAAAAATAAAAAAAATTAATATTCAAAGAATTAATGGTATACCAATTTTATATCGCATACCCATCTAATGTAAAATAAAATATATTTCTCATTTGTATGTGTAGACTAACACCTCCCGGATGAAACATGATTCATTTTTTCATCTCCATTAAAGGAGGATTATATTTATGGAATGAGGAATATTTATTTTTCTTATGATGTAATGTTACATTACGAAGGTAAATTATAATATACATTTCTTTCATTCCATGTTTTGAAAAAAAAAATCACCCATGGCGATGTGGGGAATACCGCCTCCATGAACAATTTATGTCATTTTCCATAAACCCTCTGCATAGATTGTTTTAAAAGTGTATTTAATTTGTAAGTAATATGTATTTATATATTAAATTATAAATATAATAAAATTTAACAAACAATTACCAATCTAGAAGGGATGAAACCATCAAATCTAAAATAATTTGAGAAACAGAAAAGGTTCCACATAAATAAATTATTATTGGATTTTTTTGTTTACATAATTAAATATAATTATGAATAAATTAAATGAAACAACATAGATTTTCATATGGTTCTTATTTATTGTAATAATAAATATAATTTTATTGTATTGGAGGTTGTAACACATCTAACCTAGGTGGAATCCAAATTTAATGGTTATGTTATGATATTTATTTTTATTAGGATATTTTATTTTTCAATTTATGTTAGGGAAATTTTTTGTTCATTATATAATGAAAGTAATATATTTTATTCTAATATATTTATTTTTATTATTTCATTTTTTCTATCCATTTTACCTATTTTTTGTGCTTATAACCATTAAATAATGTTTACAACAAATCCCAATCTTATTTCTCCATTTTGGTAATGAATCATTCTTTTTCATATCCATATTTTTTATTTTTCCTTTATGTTCTATATTATACGTTAATTAATTATTATCGTGAATTTTAGTTAACTTTTTTTATTACTGTTTTTAAAATTAATCATTTTACATATATCCACAGAAGTCATTTTTGTCTTTTTATAAAAGTTCAAAATGAATGTTTCTTCATTGCTTTCTGAATAACCTCATTTTAAATCCTTAATGATCATTTTTCATAAGATAGATTCCAGGACATATTTTTATGGGGCTTAAATGAAAATATAATCCAAAATTTCTATGAATAATTAATTTTTATAACATTTCCAAAAAAATTGTATTTATTATTGTATTAAAAGATACTTCAGAGTGTCATTAAAGGTGTTTCTAGTCAATGTAAAAATACACAATTTGACTAAATTAAAGACTAATATTTTCCTATGAAAAACTTCCCTATATATATATATAAGTAGATTCATAATCTTGTAAAAATGCATCTAGGGGTAATAGCCCTAAAAAATCATTGTCAGGTATTATCTCAATCTTGACTCAGGGAACAACTAGAGGTACTAACTACACACCTAGTTTTTAACTCCCACATGATATTCATTGGAAATTTATAATTATTATTTTAAAACATAATAAATGATTTGAATATATGTTCTCTATTATACTTTCTAACAATATTGATTAAGCCATATACTTATTATTATATTTGGTGTGAACTGATGGATGTTTATTAGGAATATCATTCAATTGACTAAGGAACTATTGATGTTTTATATAATCTAATGTATAAAATTATTTATTGTTTTTGATTTAATGTTGATTATGTATTTTATTTATATTAATTTAATTAATATGATGAATTTGTTGTACTTGGTAAGGAACAAGTGGGGTTTCATATTGAATTTTCACTTTATTCACGGGTAGGTCTCATGATAAAATTTGTCTTGGGTATATGGTGAATGTATGACCTATTTATGGATGATTCAATGGAAAATTATAATGATTATAACATTATGATGTCCAACATATTGTATTATATCACTTTAAATCCTATAAATATGTGTGGTCTTTTTTCTTCCCTTGATATATTTTTCTTTCAAGATATTTTTCATTTGACAATTTTATTATTTTTATCTGTAAAATATTATCCATGCATTTTATATTCTATTACATATTATATTGTAAACATTACCTTAATAATAATCACATATCATCCTTTTTTTTAATTATACCCATGGAAGATATAAGTGAACTCGGAATGATTTCCGGGATATAAAATAGAAAATAATAATGTCCTCAAAATAATAATGTTTTTATTGATGTTATGAAATTTATTATGAGAGTAACATATATATCTAGTCTCTCAATACTATTAAAATATTTTATATTGTGGTATACAACCTCTTTTCTCATATACGAATGTACTATACTATTCACCATCTCTAGGCTACAATAATCGGTGTTGTTACAAAATTAATATTTTTGAGAAAGATATCTATAAAGGGAATAGAACATAAGAAATCATAAAATAGAAGGAATATAAAATATTTTCATCATAATTAATTAATATTTCCTATTAATATAATAAATCTAATGAATTTTATGAAAATAAAATTTTAGTTGTTACCCAATGTTGAATTAATTAAATAAAATTTCATTTTCATGGAATGAAATATATACATAATTTTTAAAAAAAATAATATTTTAAAAAATAATTACTGGTGAGAGAAAATAATATTAATAAATAATAATAAAATTAATATTTATTATAAAAAATCTTAAAAATGATAGATACAAATGTAAAAGATATTTCATAACTTCTTTTCGATGTTTTTTATTAAAAAACAAAAATGAATCACTTTTAACTACTTTTAAAAGGGGTAAAAGGTTATTAGAATATAAATTTAATAATAAAATATTACAATCATGGATTAAATAAAATTAATTTGTTTTATTTAGAATAAACATATAGGATATGATAAGAAAAATGTAAAATATCCCTTTACTGAGACCATGTGGTTTAAACTAATGGAAGAGTAGGAAGGGAATCATAAATACAAGAGTATACATTGAAATGGAATAAAAAATAATAAAATAGAATAATATTATAGAGAGGGAATTATTTTTTGAGTGAGATATGGAATATAGAAATAATAATGAGAAAGAACATGATAAACCTTATTCATAATATATAATATATAAAATTTTAAGTTTTTGTATGGGAAAGGAGATAAGTAATAAAGAAACAGTAAATGGAAACAAGTAAGGCATAAAAAAATATATTATATATATGGAATAAAATAGTATAAAGACCAAGTGTAAACTATTTTTTCTAAAAAATATTATTGTAAAAACAATACCCATTACCTCAGGTCATGACTTATCTTTGTACGTGTTCTAAACCCGAGATTCTATTAAAAGGTCACCTTTGATATGATACATGGGATTTAAACAGTGGTACATTTTTAATTCTAAGATATCTAAATCTTATATATGATATTTGGAGGGGGAATTTGGAAGATTTAGGGTGTTCATTGACGCTTAAGGTCTATGGAAAATTGGTATAGTGAATGGTGTCAATTATAAGGGGATCATAAGGGTGTATAGAAAAAAAATTATATCATTAAATGGTAATAAAACTTATGATTCAATAGTAATGGGATTGCAATTTACCATTTAATTGGAAATTAATATATTCATTTAAATTTTATAAAATAGAAAAAACAAATCATTCACATAAACTATTAAGATATATGGTACTTATATGGGGTTTTACTATTCGTTACTGTATTTGACTCTTTATGTATAATTCCAAATAAATAACCCACACCCAATACTGACATGATCAATAAGAAAATGATATAAATTTTATAAATTCAAAATAAAAAAAGATGAAATTTAAAATTTAAATTATGTCTAAATATATATATAATTTATTTATTTAGAATAAATTTTTTTGAGTGAATATATTTATTTTTATTATTATTCATTAGTTTTTATGTGTTTGATAATTAATTTTTTCTGAATTTCAAACATATTATTCATTTTATAAAATTAATCTTCAAATTATGTGAGATTTATAATTTCATTACATATTTAAAAAGACTTATTTGTTTTTATGAGGATTTTACATTATTATTACAATGTTATATCAATGAGCATATTACTTTTATAATGACAATATATTCTACGTATAATGTGTATAATATTAAAAAAATACACTATGTGAATGATAATTATAGTTTTAAAATTAAAATAATATATAATTCAGTGAACGATATTTTGTAAAACATGTTACCTTTTATTTTAAAAGGAAATTTATATTGTGTCACAATATAGAAATAATCATGTTAATATTAATTGAATTGTTATTCTTATTATAAATACAATATAAAATGTTTTATTACTATAAACTAAATTATTTTTCCTTTTATTTTTTCGTATGATTTATAGTAAATATTATTTGACATTATAATTTATTACAACAATTTCAATAGTGACATATTATTATTATATAACTACTATAAATTTACAATAATAATTTAATAATTATAATTCAATAACTCAATTACTATTTAAATGAAAATATAAATCTAAGAGGTCAATAAGTATAATATTACAATCAAATGAATATTTTTATTAAACAACTCATGAACATATTAAAGGATAATTTATAAAAAAATATAAAAAATAATTACTATTCATTAAATTATATTAAATTTGAATTTATATTTTAAAGTAAACATGTATTAAATATATGAAACAACATAGGTGATAGATATGTTCCTATTTTTTTTGATATCATTGGGAATAATTGAGACAAATTCATTTAACATTTATATTTATAATTTATGAAATTAAATGATTGAAAATATTCTTTGAAACTATAAGATGTTACATTGTACCCTTTTTAATGATATTTACCTCATAATATTTAAAAATTTATTGAAAAAATATTTACACATTATTTTAATTACAAAAACCACATTTCTAAAACCACATATTCTCTTGAACTTTTCCTATGGAAAAGACTTAATGTAACGCAGAATATATTCCTGAAAAAGGTTAATCTTCTATGGTTATAAAATTTATACATAACATCGGACACTAGAATGAATGGTATTCTATCAATGGTTTAAAACCCAAATATTCAAAATATTATTTTCTTGAAAATAATGAATCTCTATTCTTATACCAAAGGAGAAATCTCAAGATCCATTCTTCTAGTTCAATTTCTAAATCATTCATACTATTAAAACATTATAATAATTAGAATAAAATCTCAATATTAAAAGATTAATGTATTTGGGGCTACATGTAAAATACATCATAATCAAATAAAATACTCTAACGTTTAATTAAATCCATTAATTAATGCCAATTATAAATGGATAAAACAGAAATCACCACATTTGATCAATTAGATAAATAAGGAAACATAATAATGGAGTGTTCTAATTTACACTTTAAGGGGTAAAAAAATATCAGTTTGTCTATATATCTTTAAAAATACCATGCATGGTATTATAATAAGTTGAATAATTAAAGTAATAAGATCATGAAATAATAAGAAATTAGAACGACGTATGATAAAAAAATCATAAATCAAAGAATAATAATGGTGTTAGATATTATCAGTGTCAAAAATCATAACACGAAATCCTTTATTGAAATATGGAATAAGAAACAAGATGTCATAAGAGCATGGAAAACCTACAATTCCTAGTTATTTAACATGAACATTAAGCCTGATATCAGAAACAATGTTAAAGCATCAATGCCAAAAAATCATAACAATTCTATGAAATCCCATGAATAAATTGTGAAAAAATATAACATTGTATTTAGGATTAACATATGTGTATGAATCAATACATCATAAATTGATACCAAAGAAAGCATCAATTTCATTAATAACATTATGGATATGTTTTAATTCACCTACCCCACACATCATGAACTGAATAGATGTTAAAAATTTCACAATCTATTAGTGGGATATACAATTTAGGTTCAACCTGTAGAATCATAATATACCATACATATGTGTGAAATAGTAATATGAGAACAATCATAAATCTATCACAAATCATTAAATTATTACCCATGGAAATAAAACGGTCAACCAATGAAATAAATTAACCCTCTATATAAATTCAGTTAAATATAAATAATGTTATACAAGTAATTGAAAAGATATAAAATTAATATTATATGGTTAATATAATAATTTCCATTGCCAATCTAATGATTGTGTATCTACTTGAAAACCCTTCAATTAGAATAAGTAACTAATGGTCTTCACAACTAAAATAAATTTCTATAAAGGTAATGTTTTTGAATATTTTATTATAAGGCTAAAAAATAAAGTGACAAATCATTTTTCTTATATATATATTATTTAAAGAACAATGAGCATTCATATGAACTTGGATAAGGAATTATAGGATTACCTTAATATATAAAAATTTTATTAGAAAGATACCATTTAAGTGAATAAAACATAAATAATCATAAAATAGGTCATATATATAAAAGTATTAGAAAATTACAACCCATTGGTTGGATTATTCTAAATTAAAAGTGTTTTATGTAATAAATTCTCATTTTTAATAAAATGTTGATGTAACTGAAAAATTTATCTTTTTTAAGGATGGTGATAATTATTAATGTTTTCATCAAATTTATTTTAAATGATAAATAATGGTTAGAGAAGTTAATATAATAAATAGCTTTAAAAATAAACGTGATAATAACGTATTTGAAAACATAACAGTATGATGAAAGTGATTTCATAACAATTGTTGATATTTTTAAAAACCCATAAAATGAGTCACCATCAAAAAATATTTTTAAATAAGAAATTAGCATTTTGAAATATAGTTTTAAAGAAAAAAATCCCAATAAGGGAATATTTAGTTTAAAAATATTTAATATAAAAGAAATAAGAGGGATAAGAAATGAAAAATGAAAATTTTTCCTTCATATATAATACATAGTTTGTATTAATGAAATAGTATGAATGAAATAATAAATACGTAAAATATATGATGATTAGTAAGGTTAAGTAATTCAAAATAATATAATAGAAGCATATTATAATTTGGGAAATAGTTTCCTAAACAGAAAAAGAAAATATAATTAATATTAAAAAATAGATGTAATAGACCAATAATAATAATGTATGGTATGATATTTGAATATGTATAGGGTAAATTAGATAATTTTTAACACCATATGATTTTAGGTTATGATTTCCTTTAAATAAATTTCTATCATTGATAGATTTTTTTACACACAACACTATGTATAAACGAACTCTGATATACTATTGAAATATAATTATTTAATGTGATAGTGGTATCCCAGTAAATGTTTTAATGGGTATGAATGGTATTAACCAAATTATTTAATATATATAATTTCATTCCACAATGAAAAATATTATCTAATTCCTAATAACTAATCATTAATGTTTCGAAAAAATCGTTTCATGATTAAATGACCTATTTTTTAAATGTGATAAATTTTTCACGGTGTTTTCTATATTAATATAATATATTATATCTATTATTATTACAAATTTATTATAATTAATTTTATTAATAATTTTTGAGTTATCATATAGAAAATATTTATCTATTGTTGAAGAAAAAAGATAGAATCAATTGATAGTAAGAAAGATTTATTTTTCTAAAAACTGTTTTTAGGTCTGAATTTATTTAAGCTAATAAATTAGATAAAGTATTTTCAATTAATTATGTTTTTTAATTTTTTATATTTTATAGTTTGAAAAATATTTTAACATCCACATAATGTTTTATATATGGAATAGAATTAAGGTGAACACAATTTTATGCTTAAAAATCATTTTTGTAGAAATAAATTTTATTGTGTTTTGAACAATTATATTAAAATAAATTAATGCCATTTATAGAAATTATTATTTTTGAAATGGATACCATAATTTTAATAAATCATAGTATTATAATTTAATTTTTTCAAATTAATTTTTGGTCAAAATAAATATTAAAAATAAAACAATTAAGTTACCGTAGTTATGGTAAAATAGGTTAACTTTGAGTAAAACTAAGATATTAGGGTAAAAATGACATGTAAAGTTATCTATAACTTATGTTTTGAATATATATAAATATATATACCTTATATCATCCAGAATTAAATATGATTTCCATTGTATGCCACACTCACAGGAACATTACATTACATTATTAAAATAATTTATGTAATTCGTTGATTATCTCTCCTCTACCATATAAAAGGGTTCCTATTATCCTCATTTAATCACGCAATTGTAGTATTCTATCATATCCTATAGCTACCCAAAAAACCCTTCATATATTCCATAACATTATTCTTGTATTTTTTCTTTTTCTAACCCTAATATTGTCTTAATATGGACCAAGTCGTAATCCAATGGTGGTCTTTCAAATAAGAGGTAATCACATTACATGAATCTTCCGAATCTTATATCATCCTATAATTAATTTATATATTTTATATCAAAATTTAAATAATTAATATAGTATCATAAATATACTGATATATTATTATTATTATTATTATTATGGGACAACAATTCTCCACCTCTATTGAAACAAATTGGAAATGAAAGTATCGGTCTTGTGTAAATGTGGACTACTGCATCCACATAGCGATATGATTCATTTTACATAACCATGATTCATGATTTCTTCATATGATGAATTTAATATTTATATACAATATTGATGAAATATTTATGCTTTTATAATTATAATATATTATCTACCTTCTTACCTTCCATCCTATTGGAAAATGATAAATTTCCTCATTTATCAAGGTAGACGCCCACCTCCACAAAGTGATATCATTCAATTTTCATTTAAGATTTGCAATGATTTAAATAATGATAAATTGAATGAATATATAATATAATTATGATATAATTATGATTATTGGTATGTGAATTGTTATTTACCTTTCATTCATTCCATCTATTGAAAAGTGAAAACATCACTAATGCATCTATATAGAATACCATGCCCAAAAAATAATGTACTTAATTATTCATCACCACATTATATAAATTGTTATACAATTTTATATAATGGAAAATTTGATATCTATTTAATAATTAAGACTATAAACAATGAAATCATGACCAGGGAGAAAGTATCAAAACCATTTAATTGAACCATGAATAGAAATTAGATTAGTTTTACATGAATTATCATTTTAATTAAAATTTATCATCAATGGATAATAAGAAGTTGGAACGTAATAATATATAAAAACATAAATATGAATATTTTTATTAAATATGTTCGTAAAAAATAAATATTTATTAAACATGTTGTTTATACATCTTTATAGAAAAACAAGACTTGATGTAAGGGATTTATGTTACAATCTCATTTATTTTTGATATTGTATATAATAAATTTATGTTTAGGGAAATTTTACTAATTGAATGCTTGAAAAAAATAGATTTTATTCTCCATTAGTAATTCTTATAATTTTCACATAATTTTCCATTGTATACTACTATTTCCATAAAATGATTGATAATAGTTTTCAATAAAATATAACCGTATTTTCTATTTAGTCAATGAAATTTTTATTATATGTCCATGATCATGAAAAAAATTGATTTTTTAAATTATATATGAAATGTTTCAAAATTTTTAGTTTTACTTCCATTGACTATATTTACAATTTTTTAAAATGAATATTTTAATGAAATCGGAATAATACATTTTTGAAACTTTCTAAAAGAGTGAAAAGGATATTATCATTTATCATATATGGGATGAATTGACTTTATCACCATCATGACTATTTATTTATTTAATGATCCCTTTTCATGTTTGTAGGGTTATTTTATATGATTTTTTTTAAAATATTCTAGTTTTTATTATTATTTAATAATACAGAAAGTAATTGTTATTATACATATTTTCAAATAAATTATCAAATGCTCTTCTAATTTTAGTTTTAATCTATATCAACATCCCTTTTAGATTATTATTCTTAAATATGGTTGAAATATTATGACACCATCCAAATCCTTTAATTTATAGATAATGATGATGATGATTGAATGAAGATTATATAAAACTCATTTCTATCTCATAGGTTATTTATGTGCTGAATAATGTTTTTTGAAACTTGATTATTTTCCACGAGTTATTATATATTGACATGAGGGAATGTTTTGGAAACTAGATACCTTTCCATGGTTTATTATATTATGAATTAAATTTTGTTTATGTTATTATGTCACACATATGTATGGTTTTAAATATATATTGGGCGTGCATGGAATAATATTTCCCACTAATGCATTTAGTAAATAGCTATACCACTTGATATAATATATATTAGAATAGAGAGTGAACCTATTTTTGTAAATTACATTTTCCAAAATGATAGTATTGTTAGTGACCCTTGACTATGGAAATTATAAAATAGGGAGTGACCCTAATCCACTATGAATTTTTTGACAGTGTGCGTTGACTAAGGAAAAGAATTTATATACTTATTTATATTCCAAAAATTTATTTCTTATAATATTATAAGTTTTCATTGATTTTGATTAATTATTGGGGATTCTGAACAATTGTGACTTATGTATTTTTTTTTATGAAAAAATATTTTTTCATGATTCATGATTAAAAATAATTCATTAATAAGTTATAAATCACTAAAACTATGATAATGTTCTGATAATCGTGCGTATATACATAGTTTTTTATCACTGGATAATATCTCCCATTTTTAACCTCTCTAAGCATATAAAATAACTATTTCTTATGATTCAATGTTACTCAAGTTATAATGATTTGTATTAACTAATAAATATCAATGATACGTATTCTGAGAGATAAAATATTTGAGAGGTGTTGAATAAATGTTATCGAATAATTTTATTATTTATTTAGTATCTAAATACACTAAACTATTATAATAATCCAACATGTATTATTGTGAATTGTTTTTTTATTCATATAAAATGTTGTAATATTTATGTATGTTATTCTTGGGTTTCCAAAGCTATTATCAGAGTGTGTTTTAGTTATTTTTGAAATCATGATTATAAAACATCAATGTGGACCCTCAGGATGAGACTATGTATAGACTAAATACTATGTTATTATAAAGAAAATATTTTAATTTTCCTATAAAATGATTCTTTTTATTAATAGTATAACGTTGATATAGATTTTTAATAGATGAACCTAGTGTTCAAAAATATTATAGTGGAAGATTGGGTATTAACTTGATCACCACCAGTGCATTATGAGTGGGAATAATAATTACAAACTAGTTAAACACTAATGTGTGATATGATTAAGTTAATTAAAAGATTATTTATGAATCATTATAAATGATTTCAATAGATAATGTCATGAATGGACATTGTAAATCCTATGGTTTCATAGACTGGAATGAATGATTCGTTATTTATATACCCAATGAATTATTTTTCATTATTATATGATTTAGAAAAAGGAATACCATTTCTCAAACTATTTCTTTGGATTTTAGGGATTGGATGGAACAAATTAGAATATTTTTAATATAGAAAATGATCGGTAGTGAATTGATATCCCTCCTAAAGAAGCAAATGATATTAAAGATGGAATGAAAAATATTGTAGAAATGATTATGTATCATTTCCTTGCTATGTATCATGATGAGTGTTTAAATGAAATAATGAGGGCGAACCAAACTATTTAGTCATTCATAAGGGGAAATCCACCTACATGTAAAGGGTCATTTGATCAACTAACTTACGAGAAGTGGATATGTACCACTGAAAGGATATATTAAATATTATAATTCTTCTATCCAGATCTTTTTGTTTGTTATCATTTTGAAGGCAATGTATAAAAATTAAGGACTTATTTCAAGAACATGACGCAACTATAAAAAAATTACTCTATGGAGTGGGATGAGTTTAGGAAGTTAATTTTCATTATTTAATTTACTTATATTTTTAGTATGAAAATTGAGAAATAAAATCTTAATATAAAGAAGATATATTATGAATCCATTAATAATTATGTGTAAAATTTTACCTGATTTTGAGGCACATATATGTTCTAAAAACATAACCAAGAATTAAGATTGATTGATACATCAGTGGCATAAAAATAAGTCACCAAAAGTTGTCATACATTGGTGAATTCAGTATCAATGAAGAAACTGTTCAACCATCCCTCATGGACGAAATGGATATTGGATTCACCCATTAATCACATGGCTAAATAAGAAGAGAAATATGAAGTTCAAGTAAAATTATATTAAATAATAGTACAGATTTAATATGATTATTATACCTTTATGAATGCGGTATGGAATAAAAAATGTGATGAATTTGTCTTATTAGGTTTTGTAAATGTGTTATGTGTGGAAAACAAGTTCATCAAGACAAATTGGAAACCTTGAGATGGAGAGGCTATTTAATATTAGTGAGAAATATACACTGAATGTGCTACCCACACTCTAATGTTGAATTTTGAAGATATATATACTATATAACAATTAATTCAAGAATATGATAGTTAATAATGAAAATTTGTGTCATTAAAATCGTAATACAATAAATAATGTAAACTATCATGAAATTACAACTATATAAGTGGGTCATGAGAATGGAGTGATTAAAGGTACACTTACCATCATGTCTATAAGTAATTTTTTTGACTATGTCTCTACATACATGTTTTTGTCTAAATAATTTTTTATAGTTATTATTTCACAACCCCAATGAATAGATATTGAGATACTTGATAAAAATATATAATTGTGTGATGATCATTTCTCAAGTCTATATATCATGTCCAATCAATGTCAGGGGGAATGTGTTTTTATAAAATCATGTTATTATCATTTTATTTTAATTTGGTGTTATTTTTTCTATTCATTGTCTTTTTAAATTTACATCCAACAAATGTTTCCAATTCTGCGAACTAAAATTGGATATTTTGACTCAAACTATGATAATAATGTGGTGTACAGATGAATATAAACATCTAATACAGGTTACTTTTGTTTCATTGGTCTTACTGACTATTTATTAGGGAAATTTTTATGAAATGTTTTGGTTGAAACTGAACATTTTTTATAATACTATTATTTATGAACAATTTATTTTATTTACTAAATTTGTTCATATTATTATATCAGTCATGAAGTTGATTTTTCAACAGAACTCATAGATGATTATATATATATTTCAAAGACATAGTATATAATGTCCCAGATTGTGTTACTTGAATTGAAGAAGTATCACTTGGATAATATTGATAAGGTATTCATTTTCAATAGTGAGTCACCATGAGACCCACCTATTCTCTTTGAAAAGATGAATGATGGGTCAATGCATTTTTAAATTGATTTTCAAGAATATAACATGGCCATTATCAAGAACCATCATTCTATACCTCATTTTGATGACTTGTTCAATAGTTGATGTGGTTATCAAATTTTTTACAATATTGAGATTAATAATTGATATCAATTTTTTTTGAAAAAATGGTGGGCATACCTGAGATACTGTTTTTACAAATTATAGTCACTATTAATTTATTGTGATGTGATTTAAACAAAACAATATCCTTTTTATCTTCATATTTTTAATGAATAGAATCATTATTAATTATGTAGATTATATTTTTTTGGTCGTTATAGATGATATTATTATGTATTACAATAGGAAGGATGACCATGAATAATATTTTTCTCTTGTGTCGATGACCATCAGGATGGATAATTTGATTGATTTGTTTTTGAAATTTTTATTTTTGGAAATAGAAAGATTCATTCATGGCCATTTAATTTCATGTGAGGTTAAATAGAGATATCCTTCAATTATTGAAGGTGTTGATAAATGAACTAGAGCAACCACAGTGATTAATTTACATTATCTTCATTGTTTGTATAGACACTGCCATTTATTTTTGAGATATTTCCAATGATAATAAGATCCCATAACCAATTTGACTCACAATGGATCCTTGTTTCATTTGATAGGTTAATGAGATGAAAATTTCAATTAATTGAATAGAATTTTTGTTACTTCACATGTCCATACACTACCATTTACTAGAAAATGGATTTTGATATATATTTATGTATAAAGGTAGTTACTTGGATGTTTCCCCAAATAGAATTATATGGTGATAATGTATTCATCATGCCAATTTAATTTTCATGATAAAACTTATCTGAATCATGTTTTAGAGTTAGAATCACTAGTTTCTTCATAAAAATATATATATATACATTATCATTATAGTGAAATATGATAAATATATTCAAATCATAAAATATTTAAGTACATAGTAACATATAATGATATAAATATGCATTTGAGGAGATGGTTTCAAATGATAAATTATTATGAATTCTAAATACATTACCACAGTAGTTTTGCGAACGTGGGGGGTTAATAATCAGAGTCTAAAAGACTATGATAATTTTTCATGGAGAGGATTGAAAAGGAACTATAAAATATGAATTTTTAGAGTATGAACCATAAAATAATAATGAATTGTTAAATATAATATCTTTATCAATTGAATGTTCAACTATCCATCCATGTTTTGAGTAATGAAGAAAAAGGAAAATGTCAAACTACATAAGATAGCGGTAAATGTTATTGAGCCAAATCATGACCGTGATTGAATTATTTTATATATAAAACAAAAAAAAATTCCTATCAATTCCAAATATTATGAAGGAGTATTTGGATGAAGCTCATAAATCATTATTCTTTATTCATCTTTGAGGTATGAACATGTATGGATATTTTAAATGGAAATTTTTCTGAGAATAAAAGAAAATGGATAATGTATAGTGTATAACCTGATCCATAATATGAAAACATGTTATGGTTGAAATATAAAATTATAAGTGGATGTTACAACCACTTATGATACCAAAATGTTAATATTAAAACATCTAAATTCATTTCATTATCAGGCTCCACAAAAAAATTTAAAAGTGATAATTTTATTTGGGTTATTATTTATTTTCAATAAAATTATGCCCATTGATTTATAACAATAGTACATTACTCTCATAATCATTTTTCAAGAATATAAATTATCAAATTGGTAAGGATTAATGGGGTACTATATTCTACTGATTCCGATTGGGTGTTTAGGTTTACCGCATCGTTATAGATTAGTCTTTAGCATGTGTTAAATACATAATTTACATATTTCATTACATATCATCGTAACACTAATATTCAGTCTAAAATAAAATTTTATACCATAGAAGATATTTTTTTATCTTGTTTTATGTATCTCAAATTTGGTTGGGATCAACATAATTATTTGGTTGAGTTGTATTGAAAAAATAATAATCAGTGAAGAATTTATATGGATCCTTATGAATCCATCTATAAAAGTACAATTACAAATAAAATATATTTGGATGAATTTTCCAAAATAAATATATTGGGAATAAATATAGATAAATTAATAAGAAGGATGTTTAGGTACATTTAAAATCATATCCATACAACTCTATGTTGACAAAAACATTTATGTTGACAATAATTGATGAGATTTCGAGTTTAACATTGTTAATTAGTTATCCATATGAATATATCCTTGAAAACGGTAATGAGTTTTCAAGAGAAAACAAATGTGAGCCACATATATATCAGTACCTAAAAAAATATTTATCTTATTATGATGGGTTTTTATCCCTTGAATATTCTAGGTGAATCTATTTTAGGATCATGATTTGTTCCACGTATCACTTTTTGTGGATGTAAATACCCTATAATGAAAAAATACCAAAAATAGAGGTAATACCACTAGATTATGATATATTCTATGTGAAAAATGAGTGGAGAATTTGGATTATTTAGATAATTGTTTTTGTAAACAAGACCACTTACTCTGTCAATGTTTATTCGCGAAACCATAAATTTGAGAAAGCAATATAGGAACCCAATAATTTGTTTAGGCATATGTTTCCTTAGTTATTTTTATTGGAGTGATAGATTTTGTAGGGTAATATTATTTTAAGAGTTTATAATGTATCACCACAAAATTTTTTAATTTTTATATCTTTAAATTAATTTTATTTCTTTGATATCTTTCTCTGCATGCAACATCATGATTAAAAAACCACAATAAAACATTGGATAATTACTTTTTAACATAAAAATGAATAACAAGAAATTATATTAATAGTTATTAATAAGAGTAAAAAATTATTAAATTTATATATTTAAATTTCTTCAAAAATTCATATCTATATATTAATTCATTATATATAATCATTAAATTTTAATAAAATCATTTCTTGACTAAAAGCCTATTTTTGAAGAATAGTTTATTTCTAGCTGTTATGTATTTTTATATAATATTTTTGACAAATATTAACGTGTTATATTAATTTCATGAATTGAAAATGTATTAAAAATAATTAATATATTTGTTTTTAATTTTTATTAATGAAGATAATACCATTTTAATGTAAAAGTTTTTATTTTCTTGAAAACTATTTTAATGTGGGTAATATATTTTTAAACAAATTTAATAATGTAAATAACTATTTATAGATATAGTTAATGAAATTTTTAGAATATATTTTCAATAAAATATTTTAACATTTATCTAATATACTTTACATGGTAAGAAATGAAGCTATATTCATTTTTATGCAATAAATATTTTTTCTAAAAATGGGTTCACTTTCATTTTAAGAACATATTTAAAAATAAATTTCTAATAATTATAGAAAATTAATATCATTGAATAAATTAAAAATAATTAGTGAGAATATTTAATATAATATAATATTGTTTGCTTAGTTTTTTCATAATAAATAGTAAAAAAAATAAAAATATGTTACCATAGTTTGGCTTAAAAGGGTTTGCTAAGGATTAAAAATTGATAATGGTAAAATACCAACTAAATACATCTAAATGTCATCGGTTGAATATATTTAGTCCTTATATAATCCAAATTTTCATTTATATTCCATTTTTTCCACTACCCTTTGAATGCGACCATATATTAATCAAATTATTTTATTGATTACATGTGTGTCCCTACCATAACATATAAAATGATACTATTTCTCATTCGTTATTCATATATTTTTATTCATATATATCAAACAAGAACATTCCATGAAAATATTCCTAGAATATATCTATTAATTTTCTATATAATATTTTTTCCCATGGACCATCCAAAAAAAGGTTTAATTTGTAAACCAAAGTATGTCTCTAAAATACGAATCAATCGGCTCACCTAAATTTTTCAATTTCTTTTTCTACTTATTAATTATGTAAATAATTTATATCCATAAGAATATTGATAATCCAATATCCTAAATATAATTTAATATTATTATGGTTATATGCTAACTAGTTTCAACCACCATTCCATATAATAGGAAATGAAATTATAATTCATGTATAGGTTTGGACTATCACCTCCACTTAATGATAAGATTCATTTTCTATAACTATCATTCATAGTTTCATATGTTGATTTATTTAAGTTATATATATATTATATTTCTAAAATAATTACATTTATATAATTATAATATCATATATAACTTCTTATATTCCCAAATGTTGGGAAATTATAATGTCACTTGTGCAAATGTGTGTACTACTACCCACAGGTGAAAATGTGGATTTTTTTTATTTTCCAATTTCATTGATTGTAATATTGAAATATTTAACTAATATATAAGATATTTATGATATAATTATGATTCTATAATGGCTAATTATTATTAGAAATAATTTTGTTTTATCGATTGAAAATTTAAAACATCACTATGTATATGTACGAACTGCAATCTCCATGAAATGAGCTAACTAATATTTCCAAACCATTTTAATTAAATGTTTATTAAAGATTATATAATTGATAAATAATCATCCAATTCATTGATTAATATTTTAGAGATTATGAAATCCTAACCATGTTTTATGTACTGGGACCATATAACAAAAACATTGAAGGAATATGTAAATATTTTACCCCAAAGGATAGTTCTAATAATGAAATAGTAACTAAAATGATAATTTTATATTATAAAGGAATGATATGTAAAAATTTACTTACAAAAATGGTTCAAGGATATATTTATCATAATTATATAATTATTGTACCTGAGGAATTAACATGAATGATGAAAGACGAGACATTAGGTCAGAGATTCATGTTATAATCTCATTTATTGTAAATATTGGGAATGCTAAATTTAAATTGAGAGTAATTATTTTGATCATATAAATTAAACACCATAATTTTCTAAACACCTATTTATTACTACAATATTCATGTAATATTAATTATTCCTCTCCATATTACTTAAATTTAAATAGAATATGTTTTTCGAAAATACGCGACCTTCATTTCTCTCTGGTCAAAAAAAAATTTCATCCATTCCCATGATCATAAATATTGGTTAATAGATGTTTTTTACTATACATGATCTTTATAAAAAAACTAACCATCACAACAGATGAATTTATTTACAAATATTAAAAATGAATCTCTTAAAAAAATTCAAAAGTATTTATTCTTGAATGTTTACAAAATTTTGAATAGAATTTCTCTTTTAACATATATGGTGTGACCATATTTTTCCAACATCATGGATATTATTTAATATTAATATTAAACTAAGAATTTTTATAGTTATTTTTTAATAAAATATTTTTATTATATTTTGATTCTAAATATAACAAAACATGAGGTTATTTTTTGTATTTTAAAATAAATATTCAAAAGCTCTTCAAAATAAATTTTTTGTCATGGTTAACATACGATGAGGATATTTATGCTTCTCTATAGATATGATATTCTGATAAAATATAATTTATTTCTCTATAAGACTTTTGTTGATAATGATTTATGGATGATTATATGAAACCTATTTTATTCCAAAATGTTAATTATGTTATTATGAATCAATTATCAAACATGTTTATTTTCACCAAGTTATGCTATAATTAAATGATTGGATGTTTAAGGAACATGTTTCCATTCCATGGTTTAGGATATGAACATTTTATTATTGTTTTATGATCTTTTGGAATACCTATGTTGGTATTCTGTATGTCGGTGGTGGGACTTGAATTATATAACCCAATAATGATTTAGCTAAAGAATTATATCCCATGAGAAAATATTATTAGGATTTGAAGGTGAACTATGTTTATCTAGAGAATTTTTTTCTATGATATTCAAGTGAGTGAACCATGACTATTGAAATGATGGAATGAGGAGTGAATCTAATCCAGTTTAAAATCCTAGGATGTGATCATTGAATGAGTAAATAATTATATATATATATGTGTGTGTGTGCATGGAAAATCCTTAAGCCCTATGATTAAGGAATTTTCTCATAGATAATCATTTATTATTAGACATTCAATAATATTATGAATTATTTATTTTGTTTTGAAAATATCATCTTATTATATTCATGATTAAAAATATTTGATTGGATGAGGATTTATAAGGCTATGAACATGTTATAATACCCATATGATTATTCTTTATTATAAACAATGATTGTTATTTTATATGTTTAACTTTACTATGAATCTATGAACATAATTTCTTATTCTTTAAATTTTAATAGTTTATGAAGAATTTTAATAAGAAGGAAACTCCTATGAAGGGTACTATAAGGGATGAAAATTATGGGTGATGTTGAAGATGTTTCTTGAAATAAATTGGTTTTATGACTAGTATCCGATGAATATAATCATATACTATCATTAGTTGTCTATTATATTGATTTTTTTTAATATTCATCTAAATAAATGCAACATTTATTTACGTTATTCCATGTTTTCCTCATATGTATTATATCAAAATTAAATGGAATACAATATGGTATACATGAAGTATTTTAGAGATATGAAATATATTATAATATATACCATATAGAATCAATATAATCAGAATTATTAGAAGGTAAGAATGCCTACTTGTAGAATATTTTATTAAATATAAAGGCACAAAAGCAGAGTTAAAAGGGGGATTACAAAGATGAGTGCACACATCCCCACATGCATCTGCATCCACCAACTCACTAAAATAAGTTAATGTCATAAAGGACCACATAGAATCGGCCTCATCAATATATCTCGTTGAAAGAGAATTAGAAACCAAATTTTCCTCTCTATAGAAATGCGTCACAAAAATATTGACCTGATCCACTAGCGTGAGACAATCAATCTAGGATGGTAACATCTTCTGTTGGGCATTTCTTGAGATACTTATAAGTATTTTTACTACCATTGTTAAGTCATATTCCATAAATATATTCCTCTATCCATTATAAACTGCATAGCTTCCATCATTAACAATGGCACATAACATAGCTTAAATAGAAACACCACTCACAATGATGTGATAAAATAATCCCTTAACGAAGCCCCTATGAGTACTGAAGATACCCCCATAGCCTGAGGGTCCTAGTGAATCTGATGATTCCACGTCAACATTGATTTTACTCTAATGGTAGATTGAATATGTCCACTTTCAGAATATAGATATTAATATATTTTTACAACTTCCAGATACACCAAGAGTTCTCTGAATCATCAGGTCAGATAATTCATTACTCATTGCGCCATTCTTAATTATTGTTGTAGATATGACACCAAGATACATCTCCCATATTCCATCATGCATTGTAATGGTTTGATTTTCAAATTATAGTTCATTCCTAGGCCTCCATAAGAATGAAATTAATGTTGTTTGATCAGAGAGTAAAAGGGATAACACCTACGTGTTGCAACCAACCCTATGAATGTAGTATATAAGCTACTCAAAGATCTCTTGAATTAGTTGAAAGTAGAAGATATCCTACAGGTAATTCAATACTCTGCATGAAAAACTACACGAGGCAACAAATAGTCAATATTTTCACCTACAACAATTTCAAAAGTAGTAGGAAGAGGCCAAACACATCATTTCTCATTGTAGAATCCAATGCAATGGAATCCTATGTTTCCATATTCTTCATCAAATCCAGAATTCAGAAGGTGAAATAAATGTATTTTTGTAAGCTAGTAGCCAAGATGGAACAACCACTGATCAAGGAAACATATGTCTATAATACTCCTTGGTGCTAAAATTTTCGTTTAAGATATGAATCCATATAACAATGTCTATATCAGTGCAATCATAAGAGTCTATCTGTAGTTTGACATGACCTAGAAGTAACCCATAAGTTGGATAATTTTTGTGAATTTCAAAAATAGTATGATCATTCATTGAGTAAGGGATATCCATTTCATCAACAATTTCTGTTGACAACAAAATAGTCTTATAGTAATTTTGGGGGGACTCCCTACAAAACATTTATTTTAAAGACTGTAAAAGTCCTCAATAGAACTCGTGATGGAGGGAAAATCTAGGATAGCATGTATAGATAATACCCATTAACATGTTTATTCCAAAATCTGTTACAAAATAAATCGTGTGAATGATCAATTTATGTCAATTGATCCTAGGTGAATTTTTTATTTAAGGACCCATTGATGAGCACTAGGTCCTTAATTCCCATGCCTCTCACATCAACAGTTTTTATACAATCACTCTAAGAAACTGTAATAAGATTCCACTAATGAATTTATCTAGTCAAAATAATGTTTTGAATCAATTATTGTAACTCCATAATAATGATCTATGTCATCTATATAAGGAGGAGACATAAAAACACTTGATGGAGATCACATAGTTAATAAGGAAGACTCTTCCAACTTGTGACATAGATTTAAATATCTTGGTTGACATTTGATTTATAAATATATGATTTATTTTCTCCATATTGCACATTTTTATGTTACCCCAAAAGATAGATACTCAAAGATAATTAAATGGCATTAAACCTCTTATGACCCCAAGATTTATGTCCACTCTTTTTTGTTTTGATATAATATCCCCTTCCCCAAAAAACACAATGGATTTTCCCCAATTTATTACATGAATAGAGACTTCTTCATAGTGCTCAATGATGGCTTTGATATATCATATATTTATTTTTTTATCCATCCCAAGAAATTGAATTATATCTGCATAAAAAAGGTATGAGGGTAAAAAAATAGTTCTTTAATCATTTATTTGTTGATATAAACTACAAATAACAAGATCACAAAGACTATACTCAATTAATCATCCACAATAGAAAAAATAAAGATAGATATGGGATCCCCTTGCCTCACCCCATAATTCACCTAGAAAAGACTCTAGGAGATCCATTTAAAAGAACAGAGATCATGGATCTCCTAAGAGTGTTGTTAATCAAAATTATTTAGATATTGGAAAACATATTCATTCTCATAACATCAAAAATTATTCTCTACTTTATTTTGTCAAAGGCCTTATAGAAGTAAATATTATATTCTTGTTACCTTACCTCACCTTTCATAGCTTTATATTCACACACTTAAAAGATATATATAAGAAGTTTTTAATATTCCTTTTAGGTATGAACCCAAATTGATTACTATTAATGAAGCCTTTGGAAATTCAACCCAATCTGTTTTCCATAATTTTTCTGATCACCTTTGGAATTTTATTCCCTAGGGACACGTCAATAAAATAACTTATATCAAGAGAAATAAATTTCTTTTGAATTAATGCAATTAAGTTGTAATTATATCCAAACAGTATTGAAGCATGATAAAAAAATTATCTTTATGTATTAACTATCTATTTTTGAATAATGTCCCAATAAAATACAATGAACTTATTTGAGAAGAAATCCGACCCCGAAATAGTATCAGAATTCAGGGAAAAGTGATCTTTTCTTGACATCTTCATCACTATGAACATGATTTATCATATTATTTTGAGAGGCTTCAACCATAAGATAGATATTTCTGGACATTTGTTAGAGTGTTTTAATCACTAGAATTAGTATACATATTTTTAATGTTTCTATAAATAACATTGGATATGTCATTATTAGAATTAAAAATCACCCCATTATTATTGAGTTTAGTATGCCCCCTTTTGGATTAATTTTCCCTATAAAATAAATGAAAAAACCACGTGTTCTTACCTCTTTATTTAAACCCTCTGACATTAACTGATTTTGATCAATACATTCCATTAAAACCAATAAATCATCCAATATGGAGAAAGCATTTATCTTGTCCCTATAAATCACATCTTTTTTCACATTAATCCTTAGTCATTGTAGGAGAATATCCAAAAAATTATAACTATCAACATTAATCCAAAAAATGATTATTTACTCCAAACATTAGTCATTCTTTAACATACTCTAATTTCAATGTCAAAATGTGGAAAGGGATACAAATCAATGTTTTCTCCCATGAATCAATAATAACATCCCTAGAACCTAGAATAACTAACTATGACTTTTTTAATCTAAATTTTTAGAGAGCTGATCTCGAGTTATTGACTTGGAGGTCCCTTAATAGAATTTTATGATCAGAATGTACCATTGGTAGAGTGATACCAGACAACTCAACACCTTTGTTTCTTTCACCCACTTGTATAAAGAACCTATCAATCTTTTTGGATTGTATCACATCAGGGGTGTACCTACTCCAGGTGTAATCATCCCCCAAAATTGGGAAATCAATCAAGTTTCACACATCAATACATGAAGATAACTCATTAGCATCAAGACAATTAAAATCATGCGAAATCTTTTTCTCAGGTCCCAACACTCAATTGAAATAAGCAATAATCACAAATATCATTCTCATATCCAGCACTATACCTTCTAGAGATTACCAAAGAACACATCATATAATATATTTGTCCATAGCACACACTAATATTATGTACATATCATATCCATTCAACACAATCAAGAGACTGATTGACTATCGATTATGATAGAAGGAATTCATGGAGATACTAGTATAGTTCAGAACCCAAAGGGACTCCATAGTATTTTGAATAGGATTATCAGAGAGAAAATAATATCCAAGGGTATCCCACTAAGATACATTCCACTTATCAATGTCTTTTAATGGTTCTACAAGTCCACTAATTATATGTTTTTTGGATACTATAAAATTCATAAGGGTTGTGACTGTGGGAGAATTCCCAAGACCTTGGAAATTCCAATAAAAATCTTCATAACTAAAGAAACATGGACCATGTTATTTCCTTATACTACGATCGGTTTTGCAATTTCAATTTTCTTATTTCTACTTTTATTCATCATCCCCATTCCTACTGCTGATGACACAAAAACTAATGGAGTGGGTGATTCAGAATGTTGAAAAAAAAGGTATAACTGCTGGAATATATGAGGAATGATAGTTCTCTAGATGAGGTATAAAGTCCTTATCATAATCCCAAAATATTCAAAAAGAGAAATGAATTTATTTAGTGATTGTAATGGCTCATGAATGTTGTGATAGGATATTTCCTTCCATATTTAGAATGTGGAACTTGTGAGAAGAATCCCTCAACATCATATGAAACAGACTCCATTCCATTGTAATTCTATCCATAGTAGAATCAGAGTCCATAATAGTAGGACTGTGGTGATCACATTGATCATCTCTATCAGAGGGTTATATAATATCATCCTTATCAATGTCATGACCTGCCATATATTCTAAAATAGGGTGAGCAATGTTCAGGATAGTGTCCAACAAGGGTAAATCATCTTTCATAATACTCAAAGCATCAACATGACTATCAAAATGTCAATAGGCAAGAGAATAAAGCCTCATTAATTTTGGTAGTAGTAGTTCATGTTTTTAGAATCTATTTTGTTGATTATTCAGTAGCCACATCATACCTTGGAATTAAATTTGGATTATAGTGCTCTTAATCTCTGATAACAGGCTCAATGGGTCCAACAGATGGTCCATATAAATTATTGCATTTTATTTTCTTTCAGTATTTTCCATCATTAGGACCTTAAATCATACAAATACCAAATAATTTTTTGCAGTTTTATTCAAAGCCCAAATTTCAAAATAAATCAAAATTGAGACAAAATTATGCTTCCTTTCTTATTGAATCTCTAAATTGACGTTGTCTTCTCTTGGTATAAAAAAATCCTCTTCAACAAGTTTAGAGGTCATATCATCTTCAACAAGGATTGTCACATAATGAAGAAACCTAGGATTATTAGTATGCCTATCAATTCATATGGGATTTACAACTGATGAGGTAATGTCTCAAAGAATTATTGGGTTACCTTAGAGAAAACCCTCTTTATGAATTCATATTAATACATGAGCAAGCATATCATTCACATTATCTGGGTCAAAATTCTTTCCCACTCTTCAATATAAAGAAATTCACATTTCTTGGATACAGAGTCGAAGCTCCATGACCTTTGTTTGGATTCATCAGATGTAAAAACATTATGGAAGTATGCCGGACCCATGGATTTAGTCCACCAGTCATTAAATACAAATATTAGCGATATTATTTGAGTGATATTATTGAATTTCTAGAGTTTTCATCCTTTATGAATCATGAATTAATCTATTATTGAGAATTTGGAAGGATTAACACACCAATAAAATACATCTCGGTTAGCTATTACATGAGAGATATGCCACTTCTTGATGATCCTTCATATTGGAGGACAATAAATCTCTGGGAAATTTCCAAAAGACTTAATTACACACACAAATAGAATATTTGGTTTGATTCTTGGCATGTTTGGACCTCCATCAAATTTTTAATCATATCACAAAATCATAACATTCCCTTATTTACAACACAATCATATTTAATACTGGACAATAAAGCATCAATAAAAAAAGTATCAAATTCTTCCTTTGCAACCCATCCGGGTTCATCAGGATTAGGATTTTCATGAATCTCCCTAGCTTGCACAACCATTTCATTAGTATCATATAATAATTACATGAAAATTAAAATGTCATATAAAATAATATCCCTTCCTCGATCCATGGATTAGCATTATAGGGGCACTTAACCACCTATTCTATAAGAAGGCCTATATTAAAATACTATATTGGAATAAATGAGTGATATATTTTGAAGAAATGTGACTCAAAAACATGCATAATAGAGTTTTAGATGTATATAATTATTTTTTATATTATAAAATATGGATAAGGTGATAGATTAAGTGTGATGGTGAATGGTAGTTTTTTCAAGGGTGTGTGATGTGGCTGTTCAAATAAAATTTAAAAATGTAATATTATATCATAAAATTGTGATTAAACTTTTTATTAAATATTAAGGGGTTAGTGATAAATGGGACATTAAAATATTCTTCTATATTCTGAAAACATCACGAATTTGTTCAAATACTCAATAATAAAGTCTAGTACTTATATAGTATTTGACTATTCAGTCACATAATTTATTATTCATTAAAAATAAAAAAAATTCCCATATAGATTTTAAACATAATGATTCCCAAAAATTATATCCATTTTTTATCATTTAAATAATAAATATTTAATATTTTAAGTCATATAATAGATAAACACATTATATTTATTATAAAAACTCATTTATTAGGAGTGAATCCAAATAAATTTTTGTCATTACTTAATTATTATATAATTGATCATTATTTTTTTATAAATATCAAATATAACATCTATTTTATAAAACCCATCTGCAATCTAACTGGAATTTATCATATAATTAACATTTTTTAAAACACATTTATTTTTATGAGCATTATAAAATATATTAATAATGATCTATCAATAGACATATTGTTTTTATAATTACTACATTATATTTCTATAATGTCTATAATGTTACCAAAAAAAACTTTTGAAATGGGAAATTATTTTTTTAAATGAATATAATAAACAATTTATAACATTATTCCAATGTTACACATCTTAGTAAATACTTTAAGAGAATGTTTCGATAGTTTCATAGTGTAAAAAAATAATGTAATCATTTAATTAATTATTATTTAAATTATAAATTCATTATACAATTATGGTTTATTGTAAATAAGTTTATTTATCATTTTATTTTATCATATGATGTGTTTAAAATGTTATCTAAAATGAAAATTTATTATGTTAATTTCAATGGACATATATTATAATAATATAAATACTATACATTTATTGAACAATTTGAAAAATTATATTTCAATAAATAAGTCACTATTTAATTTAAATACAAAAAATAAACTAAGAATAAGAGTAATATTATTATTAAATATAATGTTTAGAATAAGAATGATGAATAAAATAATGGAGATTTTATGAAACAATTTTATTAAATAACTATTATTCCTAAAATTCAGAAACAATTTTAGTTAGATTTGATATATAAAATGTTTTTCAAAATGTAAAATAATTAGAGGATATATAGATGTATTATTGATTAATTATGTCAATAAAAACTGTATAAATTAATTAATTTTATATTAAAATTTATAATTTACAAATGAAAATTGAAAAAAAGTATTCTAAATCTTGGATGTTGTATCCTCTGAATAATATTTTTAAAATTTTGATGTTTGATGAAATATAAATAATTTAGAGATAACCAATATATCACTTTATAATAAATTCATGTATATTATTAAAACATATGTAATACATTTTCCATTTTGCATCATCTTGACCATTTTCTATGTTTTATATTGTACTAGGGGAGAGAGGGTAAATCATTACCCAACAAGAAGACTCATCTTTAAATTTTACAATTTTTTTGTAATTTATTTGTTCTTAGTGTAACTGACACCCTATATAAGGCAAATAATGATAGTCTACATTCCTAACCTAGATCTACTGATGACTCATTCTTTATTCCAATTACTAATGCAGAAACAGATCATTAATATTATTATATTTAGATACAATATATTAAATTACATAAAACTGATGGAATTTCCCATTCCAAAAATAGATACATAGTTCAACTTTCAATAAATTTCATCGATTTATATTCATCTAAAATAACCTATGTTGACATGGATTTTATTTATTTTATTTCAATTAATATGAAATTTTATGTTAGTTTTGGCATCAAATCTCCCAATCTCTTGGTAGAAAAAATAAGCCTCTCCACTTGACATAATAAGTTTTAGGTAAGTCATATGTCATTATTATGTGGGATGACAAACATTATTCCACTATACTAAAATATATCATAATAAATAATTGATTATTAATTCATATTATATATACAAACTCTCATAGATGAGTTTTAGGCCCACAAGGTCAAATACCCTGAGGGGGGGGGGTGAATTAGGAGATGATAGATTAAAACAACTGTCCGTTTTGAATTTTTTTGTTAAACAATACATTATTCTCTATCATCCCTATAGAAAATTATGAACATAAATTAAATCATGCATGATACACAAAAACATTACATGTATCACCCTCACTAGGCTAAGTCCAAGGACCATACCACGATAATGTATCGATATACCAAATCCACAAAAAGCATACTATTGTTAACATTTTTTTGTGTGGGCTCACTATTTCTCTTTCTTTACAACCAATCAAAAGATAAAATCTCCCTTATCTCTCAATTGATGTATGATCACCTCTTATTTAGAAGATCCTCCTTTGATCACTTGAATCAATGCGTTTTACACCTCATTTTGTGTATCTTTATGTTCCACATTTATCTAACTGATAAATACCACTTTACCAAAGGATTACATGAAAATAACATCTTTAACACTTCTGTGATGCTTAATAAATTTGTAATGCCTTTTCATTCATGATTTTCAACTAGTATTTATGATTCTCTTTCTTTCATGAGGCTCACATATTTCACGATGCTCAACTAGCCTTTAAAAATCTAACATGTTTTGGTTGTATTTTTATAGCCTTCACAAGTTTCATTATTTCTTGATTCTCAAATAATATGATTAGATGTTATAGTCTTCACAATGTTCCTCCCCAAAACCATCTTCGTGAACCACCTGCACAAAATTCCTTTTCAAAAACAGACATTGAATTTTTGTTGATCCTCGATACATTTCAAAAGCGTGTAGAGGCCTATCTATTTAAATTTCTACCAATTCTAGAAGCATTCGGCCACATAATCACCATTTCCAGAAGCTCCTTCATTTTTCTTCACGATTCTCTCTATTATTGCAATTCCTGGAGAGAATTATTTATTCGCAGTGCTCATTGTAATCAAGGATCATTCTATCAAAAACCGTCATAGTGGTGTGAAAATCTACTCATGATGCTCCTCACCATTGTCATTCGTGATTCTCATTGTAGTCATATAGGTCACTTTTAGAATAATCACACCTTTGATAACTAACCTTCACTAAACCAAAACTTCATGAAATTAATGATATTAATATATTTTCATATGGAATTCCTGAAAATTAACTTTAATAAATTCATGAAAAACTCCACATTTTAGGCCTCAAAATTTTGAAAACAATGGGAGATGGAATCACCTAGTTTGTGAATTTTTTTATACTACTGCAAGGGTATTCATCAATTCTTCTTGGATTTCTGTTAACAATCCTTGTAATAAATCTCTCTAGACTCCATAACTTACCATGAATTTTTTTTCCAATAACCACAATCCACCCAAAAATTATTCAATTTTCTCCAGTGGTGTCCCGTCCGTTTGGCTCATTCAAGGATGCCCTCTACCGGTTTCCTCTGAGGGATCGCATGCCCTATTTTTTGGATATCTCCCTGGATCATCCGGGGGTTTCTAGTGGTGATGGTCCGTCCCTGTATATCACACTTGAGGCTTTCTCGGTTCCCTCTGATCTCCTCAAGTGGACATTGGTTGAGCGGTTCGGTGCAGACCAGCCCTCTCTTGCTGACTTCTTCTTTTTCGTGGGTTTGTGGGGCCTGGAGGACGTGGCTTGGGTATCGTTTCTCAACTGGCGCTCTTTCTGCGTGATTCTTGCTTCAGAGGGGGATTATTTCCAAGAATGGTCCAAGGCCCCTAGGGTTTTGCGAAAGTGGTGGTGTGTTCTCCCCCCTTGGTCTATGGATGTCCATAAAGAGAAGGACTCAGCTTGGGCGGTGGTTTGGGTGCATCTCCCAGGGATTCCCCTACCCATTCTGAATGGGGATTTCTTGTGTGACATTGGTAACTCCCTAGGGAGGTTTCTTTGTATGGATGACAATACTGTCAGCCTGGATGAGTCCTCTTTGGAGAGGATCTGCGTTGACCTAGACATCTCTGTCCTTCCTCCAGATAGGATCTTCCTGAGAGTGCAGGATTCTTTCGACTGGTCCCAACCTCTTTTCTACCCTTCCGCTCCAAGGTTCTATTCCTTATGTCATCATCAAGGCCACTCCCTACCTGTCTGCCGGAAGAAGAGGGTTTCTCAGGAGGTTAGGCCGTCCATGCCTCCCAGATTCCCCCACACCCCTTTGCAACCTGAGTTTCCTTCCCACCCCCTGGTGTCAACCCAGACCCTCTTGGCACCTCTCCTCAGTTGGGTCCTGACCATCCCTGCCTAGCCTTGTTCCCTCTCTCAAAGCCTTCTTATGTCTGAAATGTGATTTCTTCTAGTGACTTCTCCAACAGGCATATCAAAGGCAAGAATGTGGTTCGGTCGTCGTGCGATGTCTCCCCGTGGACTCCCAGACCATCAATCCATATGGAGTTCTCCACCTGGGATTTTGATGGCTTTCTTCATACCTCAGCTTTTGGCTTGATTGTGACTGTTTCTGGCTCCTCTGGGCCTCCGGTCTTTGAGCCCCCAGTTTTGAATCAGATGGTATCCTCTTCTATTGATGGGTTCCCTGATCTTCACGGCCCCTTGGCAGCCTTGGCCCCTTTTCAGTGCACGGTGATGTCCTACAGTGAGGCACATCCCCCAGCACCTTCTATGGCGCGCTTGGATCCCCCTTATGTTCCTGGCCTCGTGACCCCTCTACTCCTCCCACGACCCAAGTTTCCACTAGAACACATCTAATCGCACCAGGTCCCACTCCAAGAATAGGGGCCCTAACCCGTCTAAACAAATCTCTAGATCCATGCACCCTGCAGCCAAAGCCAGGGCCACCTACTTTTCTCAATGATATACATTATCAACATTAATGACCATGGCCTGGGTGTCAGGGAAAAAATAGACTTCCTAGATATCGAATCTTTGTCCCATATAGCATCTGTTGTTGTTTTATTGGAGACCATGAAATCACCCACTAAAATTGGTGAGATAGAGAGGAAGATCAAACATAAGACCAGGATGCATGCTTCCCCCACCAATCAACATATATAGATCTTCTGGAATTCTTCTCCCACAGTTAAAATAGTTCAATCCTCAGACCAGAGTATCACCATTGACATCATCTATGGTTCTTCACATTTTCATGTCACTGTTGTGTATTGTATCTATGATTCAATGAAAAGAAAGTTTTTGTGGAACGACCTTGAAGCTTTTGATTTAGGGGATACTCCATGGTTTGTTGGAGGTGACTTTAACATCATTGCGGGCCCAAATGAATATAATGGGTGTGGTTTTTTCCCCTGCGCTTCCAGCAAGGAGTTTGTTGGTTTCATGGGACGCAAGGGTCTCATGGATTTGAGCTTCATGTGTGACAAGTTCACATGGTGCAACAACCAATGTGGAACCTGACGCACCTAATTCCAGCTTGACCATTGTCTTCCCAATGTTCCGGCTAAATCGGCATTTACCAATGAAAAAGTTACTAATCTTGTCCGCAGCCTTTCAGACCATTCCACCATTTTGTTCTCCCTCTCCTCTCAGTAGTATATACCACATAGTTATGTCTTTTCCCAAACATGGCCCAGCGTTCCTGGCTTTCACAAGGCGGTTAGGGACTCGTGGTGCAAGCTGATTCAAGGATCAAGCCGGATTTCCTTCCAAAACAAACTAAAAAGACTGAAGGGGAAAATACAAGTTTGGATTAGTGGGAACCCCCCTGGCACAATGATATGATTACCCTTCCTAAGGAGATCTAAGCCATGAAAACCCACCTAGAATTCGTGTGGCGTGATGACCTATTTGAGATCCTTTCGTGGAAGAAGGCAAGTTTGTAGGAAATTATTCTGCACGAGGAAATGATGGCTCGTGATCAAGCCCAAATCAGGTGGCTTTGGGAGGGAGATCGTAATTTGGCCAACTTCCATTCATGCATCATGGAAAAGAGAATATTGGGTAGGCCAGATATTCTCCTTACATATGGTAGCTTCAATGATGATAGGGACCTGGTTGGGACCATGGTAGAGGCGCACTTCAAGGATCTGTTGGAAGTCCCTAACCCTCACATAATAGAGGGCTATCCAAGAGGACATGGGGATTTTTTGGAGGTGGTTCCTGTCATCCTCTACAGCCAAGATAATGTCCTACAGCCAAGATAATGTCATTTTGGGAGCTATCCTGATGGAGATGTTGATTCATGAGGCGATGGTGAGCATTAATCCAGAGAGTGCCCCTAGGCCAAACGGATTCCCAGGTAGTTTCTATAGGGCTTATTGGGACCTGGTGAAGGGAGACCTAATCAAGGCAGTCTAGGAATTTTTCGAGGGAGGAAGCCTACCCTATGTTACATGCTTCACCACTCTGGTGATGATTCTGAAGATCAATGACCCTTATTCCATTAATCATTACAGACCGGTGAGTATGTGTAATGTCCCCTACAAAATTCTTGCAACAATCATCAATAGGAGACTGGCGGTTCACCTCCCCAATGTGACCTTGGTTGACCAGCATGGCTTCATTAAAGGCCAATCCATTTACGGGGGGATTGCTCTAGCCCAGGAGGTTATCTGCGTCATCGACATGAAGGTTCATGGGTCAAATTTGGCTATTAAGATGGACATGGATAAGGCATACCACTACATGGAGATGGATTTTATCATCAAAGTCCTTTCTTTCTTGGGTTTTTCTACATGGTCTATTGATTTAAGTTTCAGGTGTATCAGATCCGCATGGATGGAGATCTGCATTATGGGCAAGCATCATAGTTTCTTAAAGACATCCCGCGTTCTGCGCCTAGGGGAGCCCATTTCACTGAGTATTTTCATCGTGGCCCAGGATGTCCTCAGTCGGCACTTTAATAGGAGCATCACCAGTGGGGCCATTTCTCAATATCGGTGCAGGTAGAGAAAAAATTGTATCTCAGATATCATGTTCGCCGATTACACACTTATTTTTATGAATTCAAACAAACGGTCCATCTGGGGCATAAACAGGATCTTGGAGGACTACTTCCACTGTAGTGGCCAATGTATCAACTAGAAAAAGAAGACCGACTTTATCATGAGTCGATGCCCTGACTCCCGGAGTGAATCCCTTTGGAACCAGTTGAACATGAAGCAGGGCTATTTCTTGATGACCTACCTTGTTGTCCCCATGTCACAGAGAAGGCCGCAGGTCCAGCATTTCGACCACATTGTTGTTCGCATTACTGGTCGTGTCACTAATTGGAAAATCTTGTTTTTTATTCTTAGAGGTAGGATCACGCTGGTTAATAGAGCCACCTCTTCAATTCCTATCCATGCCCTCTCCGCAGTTAAAGTTCACAAGGGTGTTCTCAGAAGCATTGAAAAGGTGTTGGTTTATTTTATCTGGGATGCACATTCTGATCTAAAGCGTCATTAGGCTTCCTGGGAGAGACTCTCTAAGCCGGTTATGGTGGGAGGCATAAACTTTAGGAGCATCTCAGATACCCTGCATGCCATTCATGATAAGATTTCCTGTGATGTGATTGAGGGTTTCTCATAGTGGGGCAAGTTCATGGCCACAAAGAAGATGCAGGGGTACCAGGTTGGCCATGCAGCCTCTGTTTGGCCCGCCATCACTCATTTGATTTAATCCCTTATTCTGCACTCTAGATGGATTAGGGGGAGAGGAAATATATCGTTTTGGCACCATGACTGGTAAGGTTCGCTTCTTGGCTTCCTAGGTTGTCCTTCTACCAATATTTCCTTCCTCTAGGCTAGGATGTATCATACTTTTTTTTGCAGTTCTGAACAGGGAGCAGCGTGATGTCTATGACCTTATTAATATCAACGATGAGCGGTAAAAATGTTTCTTCAATGCTTCTAGATCAGGTTTGTTTTCAATGAAGGAGTTACATAGGGTATGTACAACCTCGAACCTGACCGATGCATGGGGAGGAACCCTCTAGCGAAAAGAAATCCTGAAAAATTACAATTTCCTTGTTTGGAAGATCCAGAATCTAGCCATTTCCCCTGATGACAATGCATAGAGGATGAGAATCCATTTGGCTTCGCACTGCTGCTTTTGTAGGGAGAACATGGAGGATACTGTGGATCATATTTTTTTCATGGGTGACTGGGCCAATGCCATCTGGTCGGCCTTTGTAGAGTTTACGAGTTATGCTGAAAGAGACCAGTCGTAGGCCCCCTTCCTTGATCGTTGGATCCATGGTGTGGATGGCGAGAGCCCGGAGTGGAAGGCCCATGTGTTGGTGCTGGAAGCAGGTTGTTGGTGAATCTGGATGGCTCGAAACAAGGATATTTTTGAGGGGGCACCTTTTCTACAAGGGAGGTTGTGGAAAGTGTTAAATTCTTGCTGGTGGACCTACTCCAGCAGAGTAATGGTTGGTAGGATGCTCCCACCACAAGGATTGTTGCAAGCCAGAATCAATCTATTTTCCCCACTGGCATGGAAAGGTTGGGGCACTGGGTTCATGGATCCCCCACCACTCAAGAAACAAGATGAACACTGACGGCTCATGTATGATGGGAAGCATGAGGGGGGTGGTGTGATCCATGACACGAAGGGTGTGGTATTGGATGCTTTTGCGGCCAGATTTGGCATGGGTAATTCATTAGAGGATGAGGCCATTGCGATGTTGTCTGGCCTGCAGTTATCTAGGAGGAGGAACATCTCCTTCAATGTAGTGGAAACCGACTCCATCATCATTTACTACTCCCTATCAGGTAAGAGCTCCACCCCATGGTCCATTGTTTACATTATGAGGAAATTCCTATGTCTTATGGATCCCAACACCGACATTCTCCATACATGGCTCTAGGGTTATAAGGTTGTAGACAATTTTACATCCTTGTCAACCCATGGGGAGAGTCTCATTTGCTCGCCAGATATTTTCTTGATGTATTCTGATAGGGAGCATCTGGATAGAGGGGGTGCTCTTGGGCTACACCATTTTAGACCCCCTTATCTTCTTTTTTCCTGGATCCTTGGAACTTTGGTTCCTCAGATTTCTCCATTTGTTACTCTTTGTTTTTTCTATTAAATAATGAAATGATGACGATGATGTTATTTAACATTAATTATTAAAATAAGTTACAAATATAACCATTTAAATAAAAAATAAAATAAAATTATTAGATTATTAAAAAACTAATTTAATTATTGTTTTTATCTTAATTTTAATGTAGTTAAAAAATTATAACGAAATGTAGAAAAATATTAACAGAAAATAAATTACACATAAATAATGAAAAGAAACTAATATATAAAATGATATAAAAAAATATAAAATATAAATATTTTTATGTAATTATTCTTTGTGTATAAATCACATAGTTTATAATATTTTTTTAAAATATTTATCATAACTAAAAATATTAATTAATTTATCCCACATTTAATGAAATTGAAAAGTTCTATTAGAAATAAATATATTGTAGTTTTAATATGAGTATATTATTACATATTTATTTGCCTATTCCTACTTGATGATAATTCTTTATGGAACATAAAATTTCTATTCCATGGTCATAAATATCCTCTAATAATCATTCTATTTAAATAGGGGTCTCATATATGTCATTTTCATATTCATCATTTTCCTCACAATAATATTGTTTTTCCATTTCCAAATCATATACCACTGAATATTTGAGGGATCAAGAACAATGAAAAAAATTCATGTCTTTCCATGATAATTGGGTTATATGTGCTTCTCCATTTATTTAGATCTACTAGTTCCATATTGAATATCGTCATGTTTAACACAACTGGTACTGAAAAAATTTATAAATAAACTACAGAACTTGAAATTTATTTTAATCAATCTCCCATATATAATTAATTACTTTATATGAATCAATCAATGTGGATATTGGGATTTTTTTCTTCTTTTTTAATAAAAAAACTCATGTCTTATGTATTCTTTCACACACCATTATTATGAATTTCATTTTTATTATGATGGTATTCAGTATAAAATGTATCAACATTAACGCCATACCTTGACCATGTTATCCTATTTCATCTTTGGTCACCCACTAACCATCTAAATTTTTCTGACATATCATTCCTATAATGTATAGTCTCTGTGGAAAATGGGAAAGAAATGTGTGGTAATTTAATTCCCACATTACTTTCTTATATATATAACACTATATTAACACATTAATAGGTGATTTTGCCTATAACTAAGTGTTATATATGTAATTAAAAATGAATTAATGTGCCTCGATTATTTTCTCACCTACCATCAACATTGATTTTAACATAGAAATCATTATTCCTCTAAAATAAAATCATTTATAGTGAGATAATGGTAAACCAATGTGTGATACTACTGGAAAGGGGTGAAACACTATCACTTACTAAAAAACACGTTATTTAACAATAAGGGATCATAGTCAACATTTTTGGTTATATATACCTTCACTATCATTATATAAATATCAAAGGGATGCATACAAAGTATGTATATGAGTTTACATAGATTAATTTCTCCATTCAAATATACCATGATAATAAAAATAATGTGTAAAGTAAATATGAAGTTGGTAATGTATACTGAATACCTTTTTCTCTAATTTTTTCATTATATTAATATACATCTATTATTCACTGGAAAAATAATACACCTTGATGATATTGAATCTAACACAATTTCATAGTATTATATGTAATGAAACTAGTATGATTAGTTACATCATAACAAGACAATCGCCAACATCCATTCCTATTAATGTCAATTATTTTAATGAAATGAAATTATTTAAAATTGTATAATAACCATGTGGTACCCAGATACTAAGGAAAAATAGATACAAACTAAATTTTTTCCTCTTTAACAATGAATGGAAACCATAGATAAATATGTTCATTTCCTTTCAGATGTGGGAGAAAACTCAAAAGATGTTACCATTGACAGTAACTCTAATCCTGTATCACACCACATTATTCTTAATTTTAATATTTAACATTTTTTAAGGAATAATTATTTCATATTCTATAATAAAATTAAAATATATAAACATTAAAAACCATTGATTAAAATATATATTTATCATGTTCAAGTAAAAATAATGAATGAATAAATTTATCAAATTATAAAAATATAAATATATATGTGTGTGTGTAATAAAATATACCAATACATTTTGTATAAATCATTGATTTTTTAGAAAATTATTAATATTAATATAACTAAATTATTATACATAAAAACTAAATAAAAAAGAAATAAATAAATAATATCATTTTCAATTCATAACAAAAATATCTAAAATTTAAATGATAAATGTATTGAATATTACATATAGAAAAATGAATTTTTTAAAGAAAAAAATACAAGTATATAATAAAAAAAAATAGGTTTCACATAAAGAAGCAATATCAATATTTAATTTGAAAAACCGACAAAAAATAAAATTAACCGCTTTGATGGAAGATCACTCAACAAAAAACATCATTTCAAAATAGATATTACAAGAAACACTATATAAATAAAATTTGTAATTACAATACTCAATAATAAAGATTAATATGAATATTTATATTTATAAAATAATTATAATAAGAATTATAAATATTTTTTGGTTGCATTCGAAAATAGGCTATAAAAATGGTTGAAACCATCATAAAAGGTAAAGTGGTGGAGAAAGATAAAGTAAAACCATCTAAATCTGTGATCGATAGTGGTGAATGGAGATATGACTCTTTAGGGAGGGTTACACAATAATATAATGTTATGGTTGATGTTATAAATGTTGGTTGGATTGATATAACAAAAAAAGTCTATCATGACTTTTTAAAAAAATAATTAATTATTTTATAAATTTGTTATATTAATATCCATTATAGAAAACCATGTATTTTACATAGGTTATTTTATAATGAAGGTATAAAACATGTTTTTTTATTGGGATTCTTTTAATTCATATAAAAAATAGTCCATTGGTTTATAACATTGGTTATAAAATAACAAATTTGAAAAACATGTTTAATAATAGTATTCTAAAACCAATACTATGAGTGATCATTTTCAAAAAAGAAAATAACTCTATTATTTCTCTTTAGAAATTACAATAAGGTGTTGTTCACTATAGGAACAACCCACCCACTCACAAAATCCAAATATAACAACCCTGCTCTTTATTACACACTTAAACTTGATTTATTACATAAGCTCTTCACTTGATAAAACATGGAAGATCAATAGTTCTAGTGTATTTGGGGCATATGAACATTAAATAACAACTTAAAACATAAACCACACTACATCTTTATTTAAAACATCCATTACAAAACCACGACATTCCCTCTTACTTAGTATTTCTTAGGATAACCTGAGGACATACATGTGAAAAGGTTGAGCTATAAGGCCCAGGAAGGGAGTAAAATAGTCATAACATGTATAATATAATACATTTTAGGTGATAGGAAAATTAATGGAGAATAAATGAACATTAACATAAAGACATGATATAGCATGATTTTCATAACATGAAAATATGGCAAGAACGCTAAACATTGAATTATCTTGAGTTAAGGCTCATTGCACATAGAGCATGAGTGAAACCACATTATAGTAGAATTTTCATGAGTAAATCCTCATTAAACTTGAATTATCATTATTAAATCCACATTGCACTTGATGTATCATGATATTAATCTTTACCCAATGCATTGGTATGGTATCAAGGAGAACCCTTCTTAGAAACTTCATTTCAGGCATAAGTGTTCCACAATATCATAAAACAGAGATTCATTAAACATTAATTCACGTTCAAATTTACCCAAAAGATGAAGGTAGAAGGGTCCTTATTGTCTATCTTGGGTTCCTGAATCCATTGAGACTTAAGAAGATACATATGATACAAAACCTATGAGATTGATTTTATTCAATGAAGTGGCCCACTTGAATTTGATTTTATATTGTTTTAAAGAACACAAAGAACCCTAGGTGAATTAAATAAAAGGAAAATGGGTTGATCTTATGATTATTCTCATGGTGTATTGAATGAATTTTACTTATTTAGAAAAAAATTGTTTTATTAATTCATGATGAATCCATTATTCAAAAATAAAAACAAATACATAATTTTCTGGTTTTTTGATAACTAAACACAATTAATAATCCCCTACACACATAGATAACCACATTCATGATCTCTACAAGTTATATGGTCATTTTAGTATTTAAATTTAGCTTCTTCAAACACAGTGATGATGAAGAGTGGAAATAACTAAATAATGGAAGTATTAAAGTAGATATCCAATTAACTAAAATTAATTTATAAAATAAAATTCAATATATCACTTGAATAATTCTACGATCAAACCATTAAAGGGTTATCACTCCACTTATGGTATACTATCAGTGGTAGACGAAATATGGCTTATAATAATTGGTTTGAAAAATTAAAACTGCATAAATAACGGGAACTCCTCCGTGTGTGTGATTGAAATTCACACATTTTTGTAAACTAATTCACCAAAACATTGAGATATCACTGTGAATTGTGATTATATAGTTTTAAATAATGAATGGGGAATAATAGAAGAGAAATATTTTGATTAAGAACAGACAGATAAAAAAGAAACTTACATGGAAATTGAAAAAATTACAAACATTGGCCTAATAACATTACATAAAAACAAGAAATATCTTCCACCTCACCACTAATAACTTAAATAGGAAATTGGGAAGACTAAGGCCGAGCATCAATCAATTTATTCCCAATTATTGAATTAAATTAGGCCTTAGGGTGGTGGAAATATTGGAGAAATTGATTCCCTCCTTTAATTTTAATCCTTTTTTTCTCTGCTAGAAATATCATCCTGTATGGGAAAGAATATCATGGAATCTCGGCGGGAAATATAAATTCCTTTTCTGTCCCCATATTTCATCTAGATATCTGAAAAATTTGGGCCTATTTGGAGTTGTGGATTGGGAGTTATGGCTGATTTAGTGGGAAATCATTCTGGGTCATTGACTCTGGCCCTGATTTTGACATTCTATTTGGGAAGCCATAATAACCACCACGGATGCCGAATTAGCACTGGATCCTAAAGAATGATTTGTTACTCTATATGTATTCTAGAATCCCAAGAATTTTGTGATTCATTGGGCCTGTATTGTGGGCCCCACACATTCATCAATGGGCTACTATCCAATATTCATTTTCCATAACTATTTCATTTCATCGCCAAATATCCCCATCATCCATTATGAATACACTGTTGATCCCTGAATGAAAAATGTTTATATTGAATGGTAGATCCATTTACCAAAATATCATTTTATGATATGGGAAATTAAATTCCTTAAAATCAGATGAATCATTGGACCTAAATTGGGGTACAATATGCATGAAGTTCACAAATAATGAGAATGGATGTTCCAAAGTAAAATAAACTAACTCATTCCCATAAGATAAAATATGAACATTTAATACCATTAAAATGTAATTAGCATATTTATTTTTATTGTGTAATCACACCCCCCAACTTGATATTTTCAATACTGAGCAAATAATTCAAAGATTATATTTGAATTCATTTTTCCAAACACATTATAACAAATGGTGCTCACAATGTAAACTACACACAAATATATCATTATAACCTATCCGAATAATTTAAAACAATATAAATTTAAAATTAGACCACAATCCTAATCCCATTCATTTAGTCAAATTTATCATTATAAATCATCCAACTCAATTAGGTGAAATGATGTGTTATGAATCATAATAGATATGGGGGTTCATTTTCATACACAGGGGAAATCAAGGAAGCACTAGGTGGAATCACATTAAATCCTAATATGAGTATTCATATTTTCGATTTTCTTAAATTTTTATGAGTTTTATGATTTTTTTCAATGTTTCCATAGTAATTGATATTGCAGTTAATCAAATTAACCAATGTAACAAGACTTTTCCGATGACTCCCAGCCTCAAGGGCTTTAGGGTACCAACTAAAACCCACATAATTGAGAATCATATCGAGTTAACTTGACAAAAAATAAAGTCATATTACCATAAATAGAGATATAGTGAAAAACACTCTGATGTGCGAAAAGCCTCACATTTTATCAATCCATTACTCTACACACAAATTTTTATTTTATTTTTATTTTTTTAATACTCATATTATTCATAAAAATTAGACCATCCTATGCTATTTATTATGGGACGCCAATAATTAAAATGAGTTCCCCATAGTATAAAACACGTGCATTGTGGTATTTTTATTTAATTGATGTAAATAAAAATGATGAAAATTCTCATTGGACAACCAAACATCCAAAATCAATGCTTGTAAACCTAATAATGAATAAAATTAAGAGTCAGGGAAATAAAAATTATTTTCTATGTTTTTTAATTTGAGAAACGATGTTATTGTATTAATGATAAAGGAATTTTACTTCTTTTTCTCAATGTTTTTAACAAACATTTTTGTCTACACCCCCAAACGTAGAATGAAACTATCCCTAGTTTCATAAAATGAAATGAGAGGGGAAGGCGGGTATGGGGGAATGAGTTGGAAAGGGCATGGAACATGTTCACCTGGTGTCTTCATAATGATGATTGTGGTGCTCCCAAATCACTCTTTGTTCTCAGGGGAGATATATGCATCTCCTTGATTGAATATGTATCACTTAAAATAATCCATGAACCATAAAAACAAGAAAATACTAGACAAAACAAATAATGCAATAATTTATTTAATACCAAGTCTCTTAATTTTTATGGTTTTCCATTTTTTTCTTGTTTTTTTAATCTAACTAATGATACATTTTCTTCTTTTTAATTAATGGGTATGTTAGTACTCAGGGATCACACTGCATGACATAGATGAATACGGTGCTCCCCTTTCATAACCATCCTTACTCATAAGAGAAGAATTTGAAAATAGTCTGAGGTAGAATAAAATTATATCAAAATATTCCACTAATCCTATTTGAAATATAAATTTGATTAAAACAAAAAATGGTTGGAAACATGAAATCCACGGGTTACCTCCAATGCAACACTTGGTTTAACATATATATCTCAACTTGGACCCCTAATTGATGAAATATTTTTTTAATCTATGGTAGGTACACAAAATTCTTCATCAAATTCATGATTTTGGAATAGTTCTATGAATGGTTTGAGTCTATGACCATTAAGATTAAATGTTCGACCATTGATGGGATCTTGAATTTCTACAGCTCCATAGGGGTACACCTTATCAAATATGTATGGACCTAGCCATATAGAACTCAATTTTCACGGGTCCAATTCATGTTTAGAATTTTACAAATGAACAATTTTTCCTGGTCTAATGTGTTTGGTTTTAAAGATTCGAGATTGGTAGGCTTGTTATTTTTTTTACTAATCATCAAATTTACATAAGCCTATATCTTAAATATTTCATATTCATTTAGATTTAATTTCCATTTTTCTTCAGCTAATGAGAGGTCATAATTCATTTTCTTAATTTCCCAAAAGGCCTTATGTTCAATCTCCACTAGAAAATTGCATGCTTTACGATATACCAACATATATGGGGACATTCCTATAATGTTTTTAAATACAGTTCGATAGGACGAAAGGGAATCAATTAGTTTTTTTGTCCAATCTTTCCTAGGTGTATTGACAATTTTCATAAGAATTTTTTTAATTTCTAGATTTTCTAGCTCATCTTGGCCATTTTTTTGTGGGTGGTAAGCGGTGGACACTTTGTGAGAAATTACATACTTGTCCATGAGTTATGAGAATGGAATATTTTAAAAATATGTTCCACGATCACTAATGATAGCCCAAAGAATTCCAAGTCTGGAGAAGATGTTTTCTTTTATGAATCTAATCATAGTTTTATGATCATTGGATTTTTTGGGAATGGACTCAACATATTTTGATACATAATCAACAGCTAAGAGAACGTAAAGATTTTCCCTAGATTTTTGGAAGGGACCCTTGAAATAAACTATCCAACAGTTAAATATTTCAAACACTATGATGGGAGGGAGATTAATTTATTCCTTTTTGTGATGGATCCTACTTTTTTACACTTAGGTCGACTTTGAAAAAATGTCTAGGAGTCCAGTGAGAGGGTGGTAAAAGGGATACCACAGTGACAAAACATAAAATAAGTTTTCTAAGATGAAGAATTGACCCCCACATGACTAACTATGACAGAATTTAAGGATGGACTCTTGTTCAGATTCTGGGACACACCTCCTAATGACTAAGTCATGATAGAACTTATAGAGGTATGGATCATCGAACACATTGTGATTGACATCAAAAAGTAATTTCCTTATATCTTGAGTCCCTATGAATTTTGTTATGACCCCTATAACTATGAATTTGGATATGTCGGCATACCAAGTTCAGTCACTCATGGAGTATAGGTGTTCAGCATCAAGTTAAGTAGACACAGAGAGGTGAGAAAATGTGTCATTGAATTCTATCCTAGAGAGGTGATCAACAACAAATTTTCAACACCCCTTTTTTTGTTGATTGTGAGGTCAAATTCATGTAAGATAAGGACCCACCTAATCAGTCTAGCCTTAGAATCTTGTTTTTGGAAGAGGTATTTTAGTGCAGAATGGTCAGTGAACACAGTGATGGGGGATCCAAAGCCGTAGGGACTAAACATCTCTAAGGAAAACAAAATATAAAGTAACTTCTTTTCAGTGGTGGTGTAGTTGATTTGGGCATCATTTAAGGATTTTATTGTATAAGAAATGACATAAGGAGTTTTATCTAAAGACCGAGAAACTCAGAGGAAATTTTTTTTCTTAAATTAATGGTATTTTTACGAGTCCATGAAATTTTACGGCGCTTGATTCCGAGGCCCGGTGTTCCTGGAATCAATTTATGATGTTTTGTTCGAGTATATTTAGTAAACGTGTGAGAAGGATTTTAGAACATTTGAACCGTTTCTCGGAATTGAAATCTGAGGGCACCGTTGAACTTGCATAGTTGATATTCACTTGATAAGACTTTCACCTCGACGGCAGTTGGTCAAGAATGGAGCTCAGTTTTTGCGGTTTCTAAATAAATTAAATAAAAATAAGGTGATTAATTATTTTTATTTTTTGGTGGTTAAAACTTCCAAGAGGAGGATAGAGGTGTGGGCCAGCACACCATTACCTCCCATGAGAGGTTATGGTGGTCGGGCCCACTCACACATAACCTCCCTTGGGAGGATATCCTTTGTGGGGCCCATAAGGGCATTAAACCCCCTTTAACCCCCCATTTATGTGGGATGAAACTCTTAACCTACCCCACTAATTAATTTTTCCAACCCTCTCAATTAATTAATTGAATTTATTCACTTAAATAATTTAAAACCCATTTGAATTCTTTTGAATTCATTGGAAAACAAATTAAATAATGGGTTGACATAACCTATTATTTATGGTTGGCAATACATTTGGTGGAGCAAGAGAGAGGGGTTAGAAGATCTTGTAAAACCCTTGGAGAAATATCTATCAACAAAGAATGCGAAGAACACCTCTTCATCATCCACCGAAAAATGTCAAACTATTTCTTGGATCTTCGACCGAGCTGACCATGAAGAATTCTCACATCACTTCTTCCTAAGTCTCTTAACCCAGATGCTTCCCGGCATCAACGAATTGACGTCTATAATTCCTCTCCTTACACCGTCAATGAATGAAAAGCGAGGTAGGGGTTGTTCTATGTATGAGTTTTAGCTTCCATTAATCATCGTTCAAATAATGGATTGTAATTTTTTGATTGATATCACCATAACGAGGAGAGCTCGGACTGCACAAACACGGCCCGCCCATCCCCCATTGATTGCTCTCATTTTTTGACGATGGAGGAGGAGAAATGACGACCGACGTCGGTCCGAACGCAAAGAAACCGGCGGTGCAAGGCCGTCGTGTCAGTAGAAGGGAACGACACCACTGTGTCGCGAGGATGAGAAGGGGGCAGTGGCCAGGTCGGGCCTTGGAGGAATGGCGGGGCGCCATCGCGCTGCACGGAAGAGGAGTGATGCGGCCCGTCCAGGTCACGGTGGTGGGGCATGGTGCCTTCGCGCCATGCGGAGGAGTAGAGGGATGCGGTCAGTCCAGGCTGTGGTGGAGGTGGCACGACGCTATCACCTCGCGCGGAGGAGCAGGGCGCCTCGACCAGGGCGGGTCGCGTCGGAGAAGCTGGAGCAGCTGGCCACTCGGCCAGCTAGGAGGAGTGCGACCCAGTGGGCCCCGCATGACCTAGACCGGAGCCAGGTGGCACCAGTTTTGGATCCCACCTGAACGGATCTGTCATTCGAGAGTCATGGGTGCGCGGCATCCCCCCTGGACGCTGCTAGGCAGACCCGCGAGCCGCTGGGCCACAAGGCCGGACCCAACGATGGCCGTCGATCCGCCCTCAGGTCGGGCTGCCCCCTCGGACCGGGCCGCCCACTCGGGCCGGGCCACCCCCTCCAGCCGGGCTGCTCCCTCGGGCCGGGTCGGACCCATAGACCGGGTCGGACCCGTGGACCGGTTCAGACACCGTTCCCAACCCAGGTCGGACCGGACCCAGACCCATTGTGGCCTGATTACACCTTTTCACCCATATCATGGGCTAAAATTGTGTTATCAATGAACTGTCTATATAGATGGAAAGAATAGGGCAAGATGGTTCTTTTGGAATATCCCACTTGAGTCTTGGACACAGTCGGGATACGGTCCGGTTGGTTTGAACATAAAACCCAACCAAGCCCCTAGAACAGAAATGCCAATAACTCAAAAACCATGCATCCAATAAAGGCACCGTCGGTTTCGTTGAGAACCATATGACGAGGCAAACCATTGAGATACTTAAATTTGGGAATTCATGACAGTTGGAGTGTCAAACAGTAGCTCATGGAGTGGATCCTCTCATAGACGAGCGAGCGGAGTACGGAGACCTAGTAGCTAGCTGAGACCTGACGACTGATGACCATTTGACACAGAGTGTTTCGACTAGCCCAGTGGGAAGCGCCTCTGTGTGAAGCGGTAGACCCATTATGGGGAGCACCTCTGTGTGATGCAGCAGACCCATGGTACTGGACAGGAGGAGTACCTCAACAGGCTACGAGGGGAAGCACCTCTACGTGACGCGGCAGAACCACAGTGGGGAGCACCTCTATGTGACACAACAAACCCACAGTACAGGACAGGAGGAGTACCAAAACATTCCAGGATAGTGTGAAGTGCCTTTGTGTGATGCGTAAGGCCCACAATACTCTATAGATGAGGAGTACACCATCTTCCGAGGTTTCAATAGTTTGATTGGTAGTGTTACATTTTACCACCCTAGATTAAAATAATGGTTTTGAGATGAGTCAATAACTTTTGAGTTTTCCTCATGATTGAGATGGTTTACTAGATAATATAGGTATATGTATGGGAATATACCTAAGTAATAGTTATCTGTTGAATTCATACTTGTGTTTTATCATTTTTGGATTTTGTGAGACCATGAGGGTCTCAGGATCTCTACTAAGTATCGTTATACTCACCCCCGCACGGGTTATGCCAATGACTCGTTGTGTTGGTTGTAGATGACAGACAATGCTGATTGTGGCAGAGAGTAGTAGGACTGGACGGTACCCAGAGGTGGACCACTCGGCATGACGGTGCTCAGATCAGACGGACGGACGTGGGGTGATGAGGAGGCCATCTGTACCTTCCCTTCTGGTAGAAACTCTGGAAGACGACACAATAGCTTCATTTACTTCATTTCTTCATTTTTACTAGCATTTCAGTTGTATTTTACTTTTTTGATGGACTTGTATTTCCGGCCCACTTTACTTTCAGCACCCTCTATTGTATACAGTTTTACATGGTGTATTACTTCCAGTTGCGTACTCTGTTGTATGTGTTTCAGTTTTTAAAGTCAATGCCTTCCCTGTTTTGGGATTTAGTCTTTTGGTGCTAGTCACCATCCCCTCGCCTATGGAAGGAGGTCTTGGGTGAGTAATGATATGGGCCCCGAGGGACAGGTCCTCACAAATTTGTATCAGAGCAGTTGGTCTACCGCCGAACATGGGACTCTGATCATTATTTTCTGTGAAGTAATAATGTTAAGGGTACTAAGTGTGGTTTCCAGTTTAGGGAGTCCAGTGTTGGTGCGGGTGGCCGACGTATCCATACACCATGACCCTGACTTCAGATTTCTGACTTAGTGCATGAAAACACTAATTGTGTGTGTGTTTTCAAAAGTTTTTCTTTAAGTCAGCTCAACTAGGTCAGCTCACCAGGTATAATCTTTTGATCGTGTCAAATCTATTTCATTCAGGATGCCTCCCCATAGAGCCTCGAGAGTCATACGCCCTGACAACACACCGAGTGAAGAGGCCTCGTTACAGGGCCATTTTCCATTTGAGACACCAGTGGAGTCACTAGTGGTATCACTTCCTATTGGGCCATTGATGCATCAGGCCCCAACGGCAGATGATGCAAGCCGCTTGAGCGTGTTTCTTGAGTTTTACCACCAGAGGCCACCCAGGTTTCGGGGAGAGATTGACCCACATGTGGATGAGGATTGGGTGGAAGCTATGGTGAGAGTTTTCAGGCTATTAGGGACACCAGAAGACCTCATAGTGATCCTTCCTACCAGTCTCATATAGGCAGTAGCATGCAGATGGTGGAGCCTAATGCTCTAGGTCTACGATGAGGTGACACATCTATGGACAGACTTCGAGAGCCTGTTTTGGGATGAGTTTTTCCTATCCACCCAACGTCCGGTGTAGATATTGGAGCTACGTCATCTATAGAAGGGTAGCATGACAGTATCATAGTACTCAACGAGGTTCACCGACCTCTCGCGCTACTCTACAGATATGGTACGAGACCCATTCTTTAGGGCACGTCCCTTAGTGCAAGGGCTCACGCGAGAGATCAGGGCATCTATGATCTCCCTCAGCATCTCGACGCATGAGAGGGTGTTAGAGAGAGCCCTCCCAGTAGAGAGTTTATTTTCTGATCATTCACCAGCAGCAAGACCCACCACTAGTCGACTCGCAGCGGAGTCTTCTACAGCTGAAAGTAGACTGATGATGCAGAGGTCCAAGAGGACCAGACCCACGGGTGGAAGACCACAGGACATAGGATCAGTTGTGAGGGGAACTCAGGGTAGTGACATATATTCCAAGAGTAGACAGTTCTACTCATGTGGTGGGTAGGGTCACATGGATTGTGACTGTCCGACCCATCATTCATATGATCAATAGACAGTTGAGGGACCTCCCAGGTAGAGGCAGAGGATCGATCGAGGTAGTCCGTAGGGCACTGGAAGACATGGCAGAGAAGATGGTCGAGAATTGGTTGTGGACAACGTTACGAGGTGCTTCCCCCACCACCACCAGGAGGACCACCCCAACTGCAGGGAGCTGGCGGACATGGGAGAGCTTAGCTTCAGGTTGCTGAGGCATATGACCATGGAACTCCAGAGATGATTCGAGGTACTATCGGTTTCTACTCCACCTTAGCTACAGTTCATATAGACACATGTGCCAGTCACTCTTTCATATCCACAACCCTTGTTCGGAGGTCGAAGATTCCAATGGAGTTGTTGGCTCGATCCTTACTGCTAGAGACTCCTATGGGAGAAGAATCAACAATTACGCACTGCTCCCGGTGGTGTGAACTTACTACAGGAGGTGAGATATTTGGCTGGGATCTCCTCGTAGTGATGTCGTGGACTTATGATGTCATCCTGGGTATGGATCGGTTATCTACAGTCCATGCTCAGATTGACTATATTTGGGATGAAATGTGGTGTGTCTACACGGATGAGACCATGTTTACCTTCACTGGCAAGAAAGGAACTTTTGCAGCACAGGACGGACATACCCGGATGAGGGTGCAGCCAATCACTTATCAGTTGCCCTACTATACCCTCAGAGTAGTAGATGTGGATAATCCGAGCTATCCTGTGGTGGTGGACCAGTAGACGGATGTTTTTCCTGAGGAAGTTCCAGGACTAACTCCTCACAGAGAGGTGGACTTCTACATTGACTTATACCCCAGGACGGCACCAATATCTACTCCAGCATATCGGATGGCTCAGGCTCAGCTTCGTGAGCTGTACGTATAGCTGGAGGACTTACAAGGGAAGGGATTCATCTGGCCCAGTGTTTCTCCCTCAGCAAACCCTATTCTGTTCACCAAGATGGCAGATGGGAGCTTGAGGCTTTATGTCGACTACCATCACCTGAACTAGGTGACCTTGATGAACAAATACCCACTCCATAGGATTGACGACCAATTTGATCAGCTCAAGGGAGCATAGTGGTTCTCGATGATAGAACTCAGATCAGGCTATCACCAGTTAAGAGTTCGAGATGCGGATGTGTTGAAGATGGATTTCAGATGTCAGCACAACCACTATGATTTCTTGGATATGCCCTTCGACTAAACCAACCCATTAGTAGTGTTCATGTGTCTCATGAACCTAATCTTCCAGCCATACCTCATTCTCTTTTTCATGGTCTTCATCGACGACATTCTGATCTACTTGGATACTTAAGAGGCGCATACCTACCATTTGTAGGTAGTACTAGACACACCTAGAGAGCATCATCTTTATGTTAAGCACTCGAAGTGACAGTTTTTTATTCGATAGGTTAACTTCTTGGGACATGTCATCTTGGAGGCTGGAGTTGTAGTAGATCCAGCGAAGATTGAGGTGGTAATTTCTTGGGTGCCACCCAAGAGTGTGATGAAGGTAAAGAGTTTCCTGGGCTTGGCTGGATACTACTAGAGATTCATTCCAGACTCTCTAGAGTTGTAGCCCCACTATCAGCCTTGACAAGGAATGGTAAATCCTTCATGTGGTCAGAGATATTCCAAGAGAGCTTTCAAGAGCTGAGGTAGCGGCTGACTAGTTCCCACATCTTGAGGCTTCTATAAAAGGTCATAGCGTACATAGTTTACTGCGATGCATTAGAGACTGGACTTGGGTGTGACCTGATTCAGGAGTGAGCTGTTATCACATATGGTTCTCGGTAGCTGAGAAAAGACGAGAAGAACTACTCTACCCATGACCTAGAGTTAGCACCAGTGGTCTTTACCTTGAAGATGTGGCGGCACTAACTGATAGGTGAACGTTTTACCATGTACTCTGATCAAAAGAGTCTCAGGTATATCATCTCCCAGAAGGACCTGAACCTGAGATAGCGGCATTGTCTTGAGTTCCACCAGGACTATGACGTCTAGATAGTCTATACTACTCGGAAGGGGAATGTAGTTGTGGATGCACTCAAGAAGACATCTAGTATACAGCTGCTAGGAGAGGCGATAGAGAAACTGACTACATTACAAATTTCAGATGTGTTCTAAGATGGAGTAGCTTTTTTCAGTCTCTTATAGTTACTCCTACACTTCTTTGGCGAGACATGGAGGCATATCATGGGGACACTGACTGTGAGACACCGCATGCTCAGATATCCACATCACAGGCACCTAATGGATTTTCTGAAGGTGGGGAGCACATCGTCCTCTTCAGAGGACGTACTATGGTACCAGTTGCACTACAAGAGGATGTGTTGAGGGATTTCCACAAATTCTCTATAGAGGTATATCCAATAGTGGTGAAGATGTACTAGGACCTTTAACGACATCACTGGTTTCCTGGTATGATGAAGGTAGTAGCTGAGTTTGTCTCACGATGCCTCACATTTCATCAAATTAAGGCAGAGCATCAGGTACCAACAGGCATGGTTCAGACCATAGAGGTCATAGAGAGGAAATGGGATAGTATATCCATGGACTTCATTATAGTTCTTACATGTACATTCAAGAGTCATGATTCGATATGGGTGATCGTTGACCGACTGACCATGTCGGCCCACTTCCTACCGATCAGATAGAAGGACTCGGTAGAGAGTTTGAGACGCCTCTATGTGCAGGAGATTTTTTGTTTTCATGGAGTAACTTCTTATATTGTCTCTGACCGTGATGTAATGTTTACTTCCCAACAATGGAAGGGGTTGCAGGAGTCTTTCGAGACACATCATTGGCTGATCACCACCTTCCATCCACAGATAGATGGCTAGACTGAGCGGACCATCCAGACCCTCGGGGACATGCTCCATGCTTGTGTCATCAACTTTGGTCACAACTGGTAGGATCACTAACCATTGGTATAGGTGCATACAACAAAATCTATCACTTCACCATCGGTATGAAACCTTTTGAGGCCTTGAATAGTTGAACATGTAGATCACAACTTTGCTGGACAGACCCAGGGGAGTCAGCACTAGTGGAACCAGATATCGTACGGGCTACGACGAAGAAGGTGCAGATCATCCGGGAGTGAATTAAGACTACACAGAGCAGGAAGAAGTCACACACCGATAGGAGATGGAGGCCTCTAGAGTTCGAGTATGTCGAACACATCTTTCTACCTGTCTCACCATGATGAGGACTACGAATATTTGGTCGAGGCATCATGTCATCTCCGCGATTCATCAGACCTTACCAGGTCCACAGCAGAGTAGGCGAGGTGGATTATCGCTTTTCACTACCACTTTAGTTGCACCAGGTGCACGATGTCTTCCACATATCTCAGTTGACGAGATACGTTCACAACCCATCCCACATCATCGAACATGGGGATCTGGACATCGATGATGGGGCTACTTTCACGGAGGTTCCAGTGGAGATTGAGGATCGACATTAGCGGGTCCTGCGTGGAAGGTTGATACCTATGTTGCGCGTTCGATAGAATCACGAGAACCTCTTGGAGAGAACTTAGGAGCGGGGGGCTCAGATGGCTGCTCAGTACCCCCATTTGTTCCATTAGTTTTAGTTTTATCTTATGGGGACGTAAATCACTGTGTTGGGGAGAATGTAAAGACACATAAATTATGAGGAAATTTTTTTCTTAAATTAATGGGATTTTTACAAGTTCGAGAATATGTACGATGCTTGATTCCGAGGTCCAGTGTGCCCAGAATCAATTTCTGATGTTTTGTTCAGGTACGTTCAGAAAACGTGTGAGTGGGATTTTATAACTATTGAACCGGTGCTTGGAATTGAAATCTGAGGGAAACATTGAACTCACAGCGCCGATATTCTCTTAAGAATACTTTCACCTTGATGGTATTTTGTCGGGAATGGACGTTAGTTTTGGGGTTTTTAAATAAATTAAATAAAAATTAGGTGATAACTTATTTTTATTTTGTGGTGGTTAAAACCTTCAAGAGGAAGTTAGAGGTGGGGGCCACCACACCATAACCACCCATGAGAGGTTATGATGGTGGGGACCACCCACACAAAACCTCCCTTGGGAGGACATCCTTGGTGCGTCTTACACAGGCATTAAAACCCCTTTAACCCCCCATTTATGTGGGATGAAACTTTTCACCTACCCCACTAATTAATTTTTCCAAAACACTTAATTAATTTATAGTATTTATTCACTTGATTAATTTAAAACCCATTTGAATTATTTTTAATTCTTTGGCCAATAAATTAAAAAATGGGTTAACATAACCCGTTATTTTTGGTTGGCAATACTTTTGGTGGAGATGGATAGAGGGGTTGGAAGATATTGAAGAACCCTTGGGGAAATAACTCTCAAGGATGAACGCAAAGAACGCATCTTAATCACTCACTGAAGAACGTCGAACTCTTCCATCGATCTTCGAATGAGCCAAAAGAGAAGGATTCGACTGTGAAGAATGTCGACGATGATACTTCCTCAATCTCCTACTTCAGATGCTTCCCGACGTCAACGAATCGACGTCCACCATTCCTCTCCTTCAACCGTCAATGATCGACAAGTGAGGTAGGGGTTGTTCTATGTATGAGTTTTACCCTCCGTTCATGATCGTTAAAATTGTGGATTGAAATTTTTTGATTGATATCACCATAATGAGGAGGGATCGGACCACACGAACAAGGCCCTACCCTCCCCCTTTGATTGTTCTCGTTTGATGATGATGTAGGCGGAGAAACAACGGCCAATGTCGGGTCGGCTGCAATGAAACCAACGGTGCAGGGCCACCGGGTCACAGGTAGGGTGGGGCACTACCATGCCGTGCAGATGAGAATGGGTCGCGGCTAGGTCGGGCCGTGGCGGAAGGGTGAAGCGCTGTCGCACCGCATGGAAGAGGAGAGCCAGGGCCATGCCGGGCCGTGGCAGTGGGGCGCGGTGCCGCCGCGCTGTACAGAGGTGCAGGGTCCGCGGACAGGCCGGGTCGTGGTGGAGGTGGCACAAGGACATCGTACCACGTGGAGGAGCATGTCATCACGACTAGGGTGGGCCACGATAGAGGAGTTGCAGTGTCTGGCCACTCGGCTAACCTGGAGGAGCGGCAGCTAGCGTGTCCCGCGTGACCTGGACCGGCGCCAGGTGGCACCGATTTGGGATCCAACCCGAATGGCTCTGCCATTCGAGAGCCATGGGGCACGCAGCATCACCCCCTGGACACGGCGAGGAAGACCCGTGAGCCTTCAGGCTGCCAGGCCGGACCCAACACGGGCCGCCGGGCCGTCCTCGGGCCGGGCCGCCCCATCGGACCAGGGTTGCCCACTCGGGTCGGGTTGCCCCCTCCGGCCGGGCCGCCCACTCGGCTAGGGATTCCCCCTTCAGCCGAGCCTCCCCCTCAGGCCGGGTCGGTCAAGAAGACCAGGTCGGACCCGTGGACTGGGTCGGACCCGGGTCAGGTTGGGTCGGTCTGACAGGATCGGCTCAGACCCGGACCCGCTATGGCCTGATTACACCTTTTCACCCACATCATGGGCTACAAGTGTCCCATCAATGAACCATCTGTGGTGACAGAAATATTAGATAAATAAAGTTCTTTTGGAATGTCCCACTTGAGGTTTGGACATAATAGGGATACGTTCAGGTTGTTTTGAACATACAACCTAACCAGGTCCCTGAAACGGAAATGCCAATATCTCACAGATCGGGCATCCGAGTGATGCGTCATCTGTTGTATTGAGATATGACGAGGAAGACCTTTGTGATACTTCCATTTGGTACTTCATGAAAGTTGGAGTATCGACCAGTAGCTAATGGAGTGGATCCTCCTGGAGACGAGCGAGCGGAGTACGAAGACCTAGTAGCTTGCTGAGACCTGACGACTACTGACCATTCAACTCGAAGTGTTTTGACTAGCCCGGTGGGAAGCGCCCCTGTGTGACACGACAGACCCACAGTGGGGAGCGCCTCTGTTTGACGTAGTAGACCCATGGTACTTGACATGTGGAGTACCTCAGTAGGATACGAGGGGAGCACCTCTGTGTGACGCGGTAGGTCCACAATGGGGAGTGCCTCTGTGTGACGCAGCAGACCCACGGTACTCGACAGGAGGAGTACCACAACAGTCCAGGATAGTGGGACGTGCCTTTGTGTGATGCGGTAGTCCCACAATACTCTATAAAGGAGGAGTACACTAGCAGCCGAGGTTTCAATAGTTTGACTGAGAGCATTACATGTTACCACCCTAGAATAAAATCCTGGTTTTGAGCTGAGTCAATGACTTTTGAGTTTTCCTCATGATTGAGATGGGTTTCTAGATAACATAGATATATGTATTGGCATTAACCTATGTAATGGATATCCATTGAATTCATAATTGTGGTTTATTCTTGTTGGATTTTGTAAAACCGTTTTGGTCTCGGGATCCCTACTGAGTATCATTATACTCACCCCTACACGGGAAATGCCCTCACCTCGTTTTGTTTGTTGTTGATGACAGACAGTGTTGATTGAGGCAAAGAGTAGCAGGACAGGATGATACCCATAGGTGGACCACTCGGTGTGATGGTGCTTGAAGTGGACAGACAGATATGGAGTGCTGAGGAGGAAATTTGTACCTACCATTCAGGTAGAAATTCAAGAGGATGACCCAATGGCATATTAACTTCATTTCTTTAGTTGTACTAGAATTCCAGTTGTATTATACTTTATTGTTGGGCTTGTATTTCCGACCCCCTTTACTTTCAGCACTCTCTTTTGTATACAGTTTTACTTGGTGTATTACTTCCAGTTGCATACTCTATTTTGTGTGTTTTAGTTTTTAATGTCAAAGCCTTCCCAGTTTAGGGATTTACACCTTTGGTTCTAGTCGCTAACCCCTGGACAATGGAAGCCGAGCATGGGGTAGTCACGATACGGGCCCTGGAGGATGGTTCGTGACATTATATCACAATGTTTTACTAAAAAAACTTTTATAGTAAAGTCATTAGAATCACACATAAGTTTGAAAGGTGTGTTCCAATTTGGACAGTTCATAATGGGAGGCGCGTTGAGAGAGGATTTGATGGTTGATAATGAACCCTCACAACTTCTGTCCGAACAAATGGAGTATCCTTTTCTAGGAGAGCACAAAATGGACAAGAAATTGAACTAAAGACCTTGATGAATATTCTATAGAAACCAGAATTTCCTAAGAAATACCTCACTTTCATAATATTTCTCGGTGATGGATAGTGATGAATGATGTCAACCTTTGCATTATCAACTTCAATCCCCCTACTCGAGACTATATATACTAGGACTAACCCCTGTTAAAACATGAAATGGAATTTTTCCATTTTTTGGACCAGATTCATTTCTTCAAATCTGGAAAAAACTCTATCGACATTTCTAAGACATCGCTCAAAGGTATCCCCAAAGATAGAGAAGTCATCCATGAAGTCCTCAAGAAACGTCTCTACCATGTCTGAGAAGATTCCCATTATGCACCGCTAGAAGGTTCCAGTGTAATTTCATAACCCGAATGACTTGTGTTTGAAGGAAAAGGTGTTGAATGGACATGTGAATGTAGTCTTCCCCTGTTACTATAGGGAGACTTAAATATGATTGTACCCAGAGTACCCATCTATGAAACAATAAAACTCTTGACCTTCCACTCTCTCAACAACTTGGTCAAACAATGGTAATGGGAAATGTTTCTTCTTGGTGAATGATTTTACCTTCCTATAGTCAATGAAGACCCTCCATCCAATACTCAGCCTAAACGAAAGAATCTATCTATCCTTATTGTTGATCAGTGTGATTCCTGCTTCTTTTGATCCACATGGATTGGGCTCAATCACTCACTATAAAATATTTGATAGATGATACCATCTTTTAACAATTTCAAAAGTTAATTCCTTACTACTTCTATGAGATTAGGATTTATTCACTATTGAGGTTGATGATAAGTCTTTGAATCAGATTATTGAACAATCCAATGAGTCTCGATTAGTAGGCTAATAACAGGAATATCAGACAGGGTCAACCAATGGATTTATTATGATTCTTTAGGACATATAGAAGCATCCTCCTATGATTTTCATCTAGAGTAGAAGAAATGAAAATAGGATGTGTTTAATTTTCCCTTATAATGGAATAATTTAGTGTAGTGGGTAGTTCCTTCAATTCAAGATAAGGTTGGTTTATAATTTTAGAAGAATATTCGGACAGTGGCAAAAGATTGATTTTTTTCCTAGGGTTTTAGATAGAATCGAATACCCATGTGTAGAAGTTTCAACAAAATAATTGGTTTGATCATATTTATGAATGAAATTATGATTTGTCTTCATGAAAGTGGTTTCTTAAAAAGTTTCACTGATTGTTGGACATAGGAATTAATCATAAGAGCAATTTGAAAATGATTTAATCCAAGGTGATAAACTTCTTTCATGTGAAAAAAGGAAATCATTATCATCCTAACTTAAACAACATTCAAATATTCCTTGATGTTATATGGATTCATTAGCAATGTTTCCTATCATGTTTACATCATTAATTTCCTTTTCATCCCATATTTGTGTGATTTAATTATAGATGTTCAAGTCTAGACTCATGTTTCCAAATGTGATGTTCGTGTCCCTATTTCAATCTTGGATAATAGAGTTAATTGTTGCAAGGAAAGGATGACCATGGATGATTGGGGTTTGTTCTTTATTTCCTATGTTTCGATGGTTGTTAAGGACAATGAAGTCACCGGGGTAGATGATGTTTTCAACCTCTACCAGAATGTTTTTTAAAATCCCCTTCGGAACCCTAATGCTACGATTAGTAAGTTGAAGTGTGACAGATGCGAGTTGGATCTCTTCTATGGCTAACTGACAGTACACAACATAAAGGATGAGATAGACAAAGCACCTAGGTCACACAAGGCCTTGAAAAAATTTCTCTCTCATAGTTCAACATTGATGTATGGGAAACCTGGGTTTTTCAACATAGGAGGAATGGACACATTAATGGTGGTACTCACATTATAATCCAAAAGGACATGGTTTTTAAGCAAAAAGTTTCTTGTAAAAGTTCACAGGTCCTTAAGGTACTTTGAGTAGACAGGTACGGTTTGGATTGCATCGAGAAGGGGAATGTTCAACTTTACATGGGAGAATATTTCCCTCAATGTTTCACTCAATTCAGGCCTGGTTATCCCCATCATTATTTGAGGAAATGGTGTAGCATGTGGGGTTTTTTGTTGAAGAGTTTTTTCTTTGAATATTTTGTCATGTTTTTCAGTTTGATCAATTGGTCCATTCAAATTTTCATACGACTTTAAATCATCATATGGGTTCTAAATTAGCTGTTGAGGTTTCTAAATTGTTTTCTTACTTCTTAAAACAGTGAAACCTTTATTTTTCATGAGTTGTTTGAGTGGAACTTGATTCTATTAATACTGTTAGTTGGGGAATGTATTGTGTTTTCATGGGTTCCTTTCTAGTTTTGATGGTTTGAAGTTCTTGTTTTAGTGAAGAGACTTCTGAGTTCATCCTTTCTATTTTTTTCACAGTTCTTCTAGTAGGTTTTGTGGCACAATTTGGGTTTTTGCTTGAGATTATTGGTTTATCTGAGTGGATATTTTGGAGAATTTATGGTTTGTAGAAAATGGGCTGGTGGTTAATGGTATTGGATTGTTTGGGTTTGGAACTAGTTATGGTTTTTGTAGTTATGATGGTGTTTAAGGATTTTTTCCCTGTGGTTGGCTAGGTTGTTGGATATCTTTCCAGCAAGAGACTGGGTGGTCATTATACATTGGGATGAAGGTTTTTTTATTGAGGCTTTTGAAAGTTCAAAATAATTTACTTCTGTTGAAGGTTTTCCTAAAATAACATCCTTGATGGATGGAATGGTTTAGAATTTAGTTGTCATATGGTCATGTTTTTTACAAATTTTGCAATCATGGTCTACAATTTGGATTCCATGGACTTTCCTAAGGTCTATCTCTCCAACCATCCTATAGAGTCCGACGAGTTTATCCCTATGGATTTTCTCTTCTATAAGTTTATGAATTCTAGTTGTTCTTTCAAGATTTTCAGATTAAGGTGATGTTCCCCATGTTTGGTTTTGCTTAGTATGGCTTTCCAAGTACTCATAATCATCATTTGGGGATTTTTTTAAAAGTTCAATTACACATCATGTCAATGAATTGTTTGTTCATCAGGCCCAACCCTTAATAAAAAGATCTCACATTTTCAGGTACCAAAATACCATGATTTGTATCCATGTTTAGGGTGTATTTGAAAATTTCCCACATTTCATAGAATGACTCTCCCCATTTTTCAAAAATATTTTGAATGCAATTTTTATGTTCAATTGTTTTGTGATGAGGGAAGTAATTTTTTTAGAATTCTCTATGGAATTGGTCCCATGAGTGGATTGATGTAGGTCTGTAGTTTTTAGCCAATTTTTAGCGCGAACCTTAAATGAAAAAGGAAAGGGCCTCTTATTAGCTGATTCTAGTTGATATAGGGGACACATGGTTTCTACAATGTCAATGGACTCATAATAGGAAGGTAGGACATATCAGAATCCAACCCTAGAAAGGTTGGAAGGTGGTTTTGGACAAGGGTTTAAAATATGTAATTGGTATCTCCTAGGGAATTGTTTCTAATGCATGAGGGGAAATTGTTCCAAGATGTAGTGAGGTATTAATTCATGGTTTTATCCACTATATTCCATAGGTTTTGAGCTTCTTGATTTTAGTTTCCCATTTGATTTCCCCCAAGATTCACAATTTTATTTCTTGGATGACACTCTCTTAAAATTGATAAAAGTTTTGATTGTAGAGCATCAAGAAGGTTATGATATAATGGATACAATTCCCATGGTTCACTTGACTCCACTATCTAGTGACTTTCCACCCTAACTAGTCTGTTTGAATTATCGCGGGTGTAGGTGGACATGCTCCAAAAGGAAAAAAGTGAGAAAGGGACTAGATAAGATATCCTGGGTGGGAATATAAGAATGTGGGTGAGGAAATAAGGTTTTGGCCTATGTTAATTACTTTTCACTCAGCAACGTTGCCAAAACATGACTCAAACTCAAATTTACCCAAGAGATGAAGATAGAATGGTCCTTGTATTCTGGATTGGGTTGTCAAATCCACTGAGACATAAGAAGATACCTATGATACACAACCTATGAGATGTATTTTTGGATATGAAGTGGCCAACATAGTTTGTATTTTAGATTATTTTAAAGAACACTAAGAAACCTAAGTGAATTCAATTCAATGAAAACGGGTTGATCATAGGATTATTCATGGGATGGATTGAATGAATTTTTCTTCTATAGAAAATTTTGGTTTTATTTATTCTTGATGAATCCATTCTTAAATAATAACACTACCTTGATAATTTTCTAATTTGATGATAACTAAACTAAATTAATAATCCCCTACACACTTAGAGAACCAAATTCGTGATATCTACATGGTATATGGTGTTTTTAGTACTTTGATTTATCTTCCTCAAACACAGTGAAGTTGAAGAGTGGAAATAACATAAGAATTGATGTCTTAAATTATTTTTCCAATTAACGACAATTAGTTCATAAATTAACATTCAATCCAACCTTTTCATCTTCCTAGGATCAACACATTAAAGATTAATCCCTAAAATGATGGTATACTCCCAAAGGTGGGTGGAAGATGGCTTATAAGCAATGGATCGACGAAATTAGAACTGCAGAAATAACGAGAACCCCTCCATGTATGGGAAGTAAATTCACACTTACGTGTGAAATAATTCACAAAAACACATAGATATCACTTTGATTTGTGATTATATAGTTTTAATGAATTAAATGGGAATAATATAAGTGAATGATGTTGATTATGAACATATAAATAAAAAAAAGAAACATACATGGAAATTGAAAACATTACAAAGGATCTTTGGCATAATAACATTACATAAAAAAAGGTATATCATCCCGTCAACACCACTACCTTAAATAAGAAATTATAAATACTTAGGTTGAGCCTCAATAAATTTATTCCCAATTATTAAATTCATCTAGGAATTATGGTAGTGAAAATTAGTATAGAAATTGATTCCCTTCTTTACTTTTTATCTTCCTTGTCTCCCCTAGAAAGAGTGTACTATATGGGAAAGCCTGGAAACTAATCTATGTGGGACATAGAAAATTTGTTTGTTTCCCCAAATTTCTTATATATATCAGTAAAATTTGGGCCCATTTGATGTTTTTTATCATGAGATGTAGCCAATTTAGTGGGATAACATTCTGGGCTACAAATTCTGGCCTAGAATTTCATATTCAATTTGGGCCACCATAATAACCACCATTAAGGACGAATTAGCACTGGATCATGAAGACATATTTGATACTCTCTATGGATTCTAGCATCCCATGAAATATGGGACTTATTAGGCATGTATTATGTAACCCATAATCTCATCAGTGGGTAGGTGTCCAATCTTCCTTCTCCATAATTTTTTCCTTTCATCGCCAAATATACCCATCATCCTTTAGGAATCCTCCATTGATCCCATAATGGAAAATGTTCATATTTAAGTGCAGATCCATTTCCCGAAAATATAAAATCGAAATATCGATAATTAAATTCCTTAAAATTAGGTGATTCATTGGACCTAAATTTGTGTACATTAGGCATGAAGTGCGCAAATGATGAGAATGAATGTTCAAAATTAAAATCCACTAACTCAGTCCCAGAAGATAAAAAATGATCATTTGTTAACATTAAAATGTAATTAACATATGTTTTTTTATTATCTAATCAATCATCATGATTTATTACACAGTAAAGGAATTTTTTATTCATACATGAAACTCTTCCATCAAAATTTCAATGTGCATAAAGGTGAATAACCATGATAGATAAATGTTCATGGTATTCACCACACAATGATTTTGGTTTGAAAAATGGTGGTATAATTTTCTATGCATAACAGCGTGACATAAGACTCATAAAAACGTTTCTGAGAGAGAAAAGTGTGTCTCATTATATGTACATGAAATGGACAGTAAGGGGTCCATATAGATAAATTTCCCAACAGTGGTAATGGGATTTGAATTCACAATAAAAAATAATTTCATCAATGTAAAGTAGGAGGTGTAAATTCTTTGCAGAATTTAGGCATGGTAACATGTGTACATTAGAGGAATTAATTATATAGAAAAGGTGTATCTCAACCTTCAATCATAAGGAGGGATGTATGGGGGAGGTGATAAATCATACCCCAAAATTTAAAATTGTAAATAAAAGGGCATGACAATATTAAAAAACTTGGATAAAATGTGAAAAGAGGGAATCCCATACATGGAAGTGTGATCCAAAATGCTTGGTAGTGGCTTGAGAGAGACTTATTGGGAGATTAGGGAGCCATGGAAGGTTTCTACAAAGATTAGGGAAGAGTTTGGATGAACTATAATGGATTCACGTGAAGAGTAAGTGGGAGATTGGGTGGTTTTATATAGGAAAGAAGAGAGAATTCTTTATTATTTAGGTTTGGGACACCAGACATTAATATAATCAAAAACAAAAATGAACCCATGGTTTTTGCTCATTATTTATTTCAAAAGGGTAGTGGAATATATTTTTTTTAAATAAAATTGCCTACCTTCTTAAAATAATAGGGTTGGTTATGTGTAGTTGAGTCATACTCTCAAGGAAATCAATTTAAAAAGATGAAATGTTTTATAAGTCTTGAAGGGTCCACTAATGTTTTGTAAAATAAATAAAACTAAACTAAAATCAAATTATTTTAATTTTTAAACATATATTTTCCAACCATAATGTTTATAGTATTTTATAACATCACTATTGGGTCATTATGATTTCATAGAACACATTATATATTTAAACGGTATTTAATTTTTACACAAAAATTTGGTTATCTCAGAAAATTATGAAAAACTCACCATTGGATAATTTTTACTTTCTGATTCCAAAAAAATTATTAATTATATAAAAATAATTTTCTAAATATGTGAAATTTATGTTTTAAAATAAAAATCGTCATTTATTGATAATTCATGTTTTCTGAAAAAAATAGTTATCCAATCACCTCCACATATACCAAAAACATCAAAACAAGTGAAATAGAACTTGTAACAATAATAGTAATTAAATTATTGAAATAAAAATGAATTAAAATTTCTTATTGTAATTTTATGTTTTAATAAAAACTTGTTTAATATATTGGAATATGGGTGAAATAAAACAGTGATTCATGGTATGATCACTCCCCACACCTAAACATTGTCTCTTCTAGGCAATGTCTTATATCATAATCAATTATCATTCCTAAATCAAATGTGTGATAACTTCCAAGACTATTATAAATTTAAATTCATCATATCCCATTTCTGAAATTTATTTTCCTATCATTTTTATTTCCTCACATCTGAATTAGCTCAACATCATTTGTTCACCCATGAAACATGTCGCAAACTACCTGAATTAGAAATTTTTCTTTCTTCACTCAGGAAATATATGAATGTGGAGTTATGCCCTTTTCCAATAGTTTATGTGATATTACCAAACTATTCCCATTATTATATGTTCTCTACTAGAATAAACAAGTGTACTACTCTAGAGGACTTCAATAGGTTGTTCTGTGGTTTAAGGGTTGGTAGGATTTAACTCTTAATGATCTGAGAAAGAATAAGAGTGTTTAATCTCTTACATGAAAACCATGTCAAAATTCAGAACGTTTTCACAATGAATGTACACCCTCAACCCCTCACAAATTTTATCACATCAAACTCACTATCCCCATTGTCTATTAGTTTGGGTAACATCTGATCAATGAATAAAAATGAATAAACTTAGACTTTTCTACTTTTTTTATTCTATTTTTTTTTCTATGGACAGAAATATATTTATTTCAATTTTCATTGTATATAAATAAAGAAAATTTGTAAAAAAATGATTCAATTTGGCTTGTGAACCCACTTCCCATGGAAAATGTAGGCACCCATTTTATCAACCCATAACAACGATTGTTTCTTGATATTTTTATAAGGAAACAACATATTCCCCACACATGCAGAAAATTAAACAATATTATACACATGATATGGGTAGGTAGGGATAAATTATCTTGTAATGTGGCTACCAAATAGGAATTTCATGGTCTATAATGCTTAAGAAGGGTCAAAAGACAAGATTGGTGAAAATAGAGGATAATTGTACAAATTGATTTTAAATAAACTTTTTTCTTTTATCATGAATGTAGCATACTATAATATTATGTATTTAAATAGAATCATGTAGAATTATTGTTTCATTACATGATACGAGACTCTCAAAAAAGTGATTATATGGATGAATATGAATCAAATGGCTTGGAATGCCTCTTAAGAAAGGGATTAAAATATTTGTCAGTGCTAATGAGGAATGGGTTACAAAAAAACATCAAACACCTATGAATGATTTGAAAATAAAAATTCAAGTAAAATATTCCATATAAATATACTTTTAAAAAAATTCAAAAATTAATGGAATTTTTCACACAAGTTACTCAATAATGAAAACTTAATTTGGAAATTCTTTTTAAGATCAATTTTTATGTAAAAATACAAAATAAATAAAAAATAAAAATTCATGATTTTATTTGTATGTTTTTTAATCGTAAATATGGCAGGTAACCCTCCCCTACTCCTAAAATTTTTATTGTCCTCAATGCAAGTTTGTTAAAAAAATATACAATTAAATAAAGATAGGGAGAATGGAAAACCTTCTATGTGGCTTCATATGTGGAATACATAAGTTGTATTTATTCCACGACATGATTTGGAAAATCCTCATAGAAGTGTTTGAGACTCTACCCAATGATAGTAAAACTTTTCCCACTCTTCTCATTAAAAACCTATATATCACAAAAATGGTAAACATTAATAAAAGTGTAAGGACTGGGACATCGGAAACAAAGATTACCTAGGATGAGATTTATCTTGGAATTATACATGAGAACCTTATCTCCAATATGAAACTTCCATTGATGAGAAAGACAATTTTTTCTGACCTAATAAAATATGAAGGAATTTTTTCCAAGGAAAACAAAATATAAAGAAGTTATTTTTAACTGATTATGTGGTTTTTATGGGACGTGTCAAGGGTACTTGGGGCATATGAAATGAAATGAGGATCCTTCTAAAACCTTTTTTATAAAATTCCCCCAACTGTAATGTAATTGGAACTGCAAATAAGTTTGAAGTGGAGATCCTAACTTGGAGGTTGGATGATGGGATGTTAAGTGAGACTTGTTTTTATTGAATTGAATGAATCCTAAAAAAAAATTTCAAATAAAATAAGATTTTTTTTGCAATAATCGAGAGGGGGGAATTGTGATCTTAATAAAGTGTTTAATGAATTAGTGGTAAATAATATCATGACCCAAGAAATATCACACCTAATGAACCCATTTTGGATATGTAGGGGATGAATTTTATTTTTTTTTTTGGATTTTTCCACTTGTATTCCTTCATTTGAAAAAAACATGCCCAAGAACGCTCCCTCAATCAACCATGAGATGTAATTTATCATAATTAAATATGAGATATTTTTCAGTAAAACGGCCGAGAACGGAACCTAAGGGTGACAAAAAATCCCCAAAATATGTTCCATAAACTATGAAATAATTCATAAAGACTTGCATACAATTCTCAAGGTACTCTGAATAAATAGTCACCAAACTTTGCTAAAAATTACCAGGAGCATTATATAAACCAAAATACATTCTTATGAATAAAAATGTGTCGAATTAATAGGTAAATGTTGTATTTTACTAAACAATAAGGGATATATGGATTTTGAAGTACCCTAATATCCATTAAGGAAACAATAGTGGGACATACCATCCATTCATTCATACATTTGTTCAATGAGTTTTAGATGAAAGTTTTCCTTTAGTGTGGATTGATTTAGTTGGCGAAAGTCAACACAGACTCACCAACTAATTATCACACGTGTTGGAACCAACTAATTCAATTAATTTGACATGATTTTTGTTCCATATTTTATGCATAATTTTTATTGAGAAAACCTATTTACAATCATATATATGATAAATGATCCTAGTATAATGTAATTAACTGACATCAATTTTAACACTTCAAGGAAATTTTCATTCAACTGGAATTGATATTTTTTAATGGATTATCCTCATCATCCAATAATACATGGTGCATAAAAATAGATGGGATAATTATAGGAATACCATCCAATGTCCATTCGATCAACTTTTTTACACTCTCTCAAAAGGTTGAGCATGTTTTATTCCTAATGTGGAAAGAGGATATAGGCAATAATGACATGAAATTTTTCAATCACATCAAGATAGGAATATTTAAAATTATAAGGAAGTGGTTTTAGTTCCAATATTGGGGGGGGGGTTAGAATAAGTACGTGGATTTATGGGGAGTGTGGTCTATGGAACTATTTATTTGATCGTTCTTATTCTCTAAGTATAACAAATTTTTTGAAATGACATATTTTTAATCAACGACAATCATGGGTACGTCAAAATTAACATACTAATAAATTAAAGCACAAAAGTTACACATTTCAGAACCCACACAACACTTAAAACATGAATAAAAAATAAAATCATCCATGGGTGAAGAACATGGAAATGAATCAGGGTGTGGGTAGAGGAGATACTATTATGTGTGTTTTCTATTAGAGAAAACTTCAATCAAATGGACATGAAGTGTGGATTTCTCTTCAACGGTGTATTTCATAACATCATGAATGTTAAAACATACATTTTCTCCACCAAAATCCATGGAAAGTGTGCCATTGTGAATATTGATGATCATATTTGTTGTTTTCAAGATTTTCCTTCCATGTATGAGAGAAGAATGTCCTAGGGTTTGGGAATCCTCCATCTCAACAATGTATAAGTTATTAGGGATTATTATATTATTCACTTTTATGAAGACATCCTCATCCACTCTCGATGGGTTTGTTCTCCTCCAGTTGGAATGTTTCACTATGATGCCTTTTTATTGAGGCTCTCTAACCTGTAGAGAAGTGTACACATAGTAACACATTAAATTTAATGAAGAACCTAAATCTTTCATAACATCTTAAAATAAGGTATATTCTATGGATCAAGGTATTGTGAATGTTTCTGGATCCTAGATTTTATTTGGAATTTGTGGTTGTATCAATGCTAATACATTTCTCCCCTTGTTAACACATTCATTCCCCTTCATCCTTTGTCTATTTTTGAAATGTTCTTTATGAAATTTTACATAACTAGGGAACTATTTAACTACATACTATAATGTAATGTTAACTTGAACCATTTAAAATGTATCCATTAATTCATTATCAATCTCAGTGTAAATTTTTTTATTATATTTAGAGAATCTTTGGGCAAAATAAAGATGAATAAAATGTATAGGGGAATCCTCAATAATAATTTGTTTACCCTTTTTGACATTTTTGTCTTCAATTGAAACTTTTACGAGTAAAGAAATAGTGTTTTCAAGAGTAGAACATAACTATTGGGTAGAATCCTTGGAATAAGAATCTTCGTTACCACTATGAAGTGTGATTGCACAAAAATTACCTTTGTCGTTTGGATTAGCAATAATTTGTTATTTTATTTCTCAAAAACCATGCATCTTTATCTCCCTGATTGCATTTTCCAATTATCCTAATTGAGTTTTTAGGTCTTGAATAGTTGGTTGTGTGTTCTTTTATATGTGGAGGTTTTGGGTGGTGATTTTTATCTCCATGTCCTCGAGAATTGGTTCATATTTTTAAGGAGGGGGGAGGATAGTTTTGAGATGTAGAAGGATTATATTGTTTCATACCTTGACCTTGTCGATACAAGTTCTATTTAGGGTAGATCGAGTTGCCTCCTTGTCATAAATGTGGGTTTTCGTACCACTCAAAATTGGATTTTTCAGGAATGGTTCATTCTTAATTGGTGGTTCTTGTTAGAATGGACACCCAAGGAATACTTCTATACATGACTTAGATTAATCCTATAGTTCAGGGTACTGGTATGAAAAGTGAGTTTGACAAGAAAAAATAATACAATATAATGGAATTTGAGGAGAGTTTGAAATAAATTGTACTTGAGATAATTTCCTAATAAGGGTATGAATTTCATCATGTTTATTTTCTACATTTTGTTTTAGGGATGAATTAATTTCATGATGAACTCCTTGGGGTGGTGCAATTTATTATGTACCAAATTTTTGTGCATTTTTATCCATGTTTGCTATTAATTCACGAGTTGATGAAGGAGTTTTATCCAGGGGATAATTATCTCATAGAAGTATTGGATTAACAGTTGTTGACAAATGTTGTGGTGGGGTAAGATTGAGAAAATCCTTTTTAATCTCTCCTAGTATTCATGATGTGTCTCTCCATGTGATTTCCTAATGACATAGATTTCATTCCTTATTGATGAATTTCGGGACATAGGGAAGAAATTATCTATAAATAGTATTTTAAGGTCATTATAGCCTCCAATTATGGTAGGTAGATAGTATAGTGAGTCTTTGGCTATACTATCTAGTGATAAGGTATGGCCGTAAACATTATTATGTCATTAGATACACTTTTGGGTTTCATGGTGGACCATACCATGTGAAAATATTTGAGATATTTGTGAGGGCCCTCACCGAGAAGACCATGTAATTTTAGAAGGGGTCGGATGATGTTTGATCTCAACTCATTGTTGGCTGCTTCCTTGGGATATTGTATGTACGAGGGTTGGTACTCAACATCCGGGGTTGTCAGTTCTTTTAATGTTTGATTATTTGTGGCCATGATTTTTGGGGTTTCATTTGGAACAATTTTTGATTGGTTTGGGACTAATTGGGGTTCCACAATGGGTTCCACAATGTAACTTGATTTACCTACTATTAATGACATTATGTTTGAGTGAATGTTATATTCAATTTATAGGTCAAATTCATGAAATTTTTCTTTTTCTGATCTGGTATTGGACCTAATTTATCAATTTTAATTTTTTTTGTCTTTTTATGATGGAGGATGGAAAAAATAAAATCACCTAAGAAGGGTGAAAGGATAAAATAAAATGTAATTTTATACTATAGAATTATAAAGATAGAAAATAGAGAGAGATAGAGAGATAGAAAGAACATTTAAAAAAATAATTAAAAATGGATGTGGGGGTAGTGAAAGGAGTAGTAATTCAGAAGTATAACAACTAATAAAAAAATAAAAAAATAATCATCTTGGATACCCATAAATGGAATCAAAATTTGAACATCTTGTCGAGAATGCCAAATTAGTTGTTAAATTTTACTATAATTTAGGCAGTATAACAGCAACCCTAGGCCGTCTCTTGATAGAGCCTTAGATCATTAATTTTAAAAAATGGTTTTGATTTTGAAAATTTATGGGGAATGAGATGTTTTAAAATACTCGGTTTGATGATATATGATGAGAGTAGAAAAAAAGTGATAAAACAAATAATAATGGAAGAAGATTAATTAGGTGTGATCAACCTAGGGAAATATCATGATCCTCATCCTTGAACTCTTCAAGAGGTAGGATTGTGATTTTTTAATATATGGTTTATAACACCAAGAACTAGAGTTTCTGTATGTTTACACTATGATACCTCTTCGGGATAATTAGAATGTAAAAAATTATTCATCGGTTACCACTGATGATTAAGTTATTTCTGTTTGAATTCATAACTGAAACCCACCAATAAAACACATGAAGAACTAGATGTTCTCTCCAAGTGTTTGTGTTATTTAATTATGATACTGTGAAATAAATTTTATTGGCGTTGAAAGTGTTTATGATATTTCAATTACCCAATATTAACCACAGAAACAATACAATTATAATAGGGAAGAAGAAATGGTGAATGGTGTGTGAAACATCACATGTAAGGGAACCCCCAAATAGGATCATATGATTTAATAATGAAATTTTCTTAAATAACTCAAATAAATAAAAAATAGATTATTAATAAAAACAATATAATAACTAGTATTAAAAATAACATAAAAAATACTAAAAATATAAAACATCGGATTGCATCATGTTCCCTCCAGGTGATCACAACGAGTTTAGAAATCCCTCAGATGGGAGGAAGAAAGAGATAATGAATTACAACGTTCCATAGCCTCCAAAACATATAGGGATGATGAGAGGACTCATATGAGACACAAAAGTAGTAGCTCCTTGCCTCGTGGTCGAACTCCTAAATGGGGTTCCCAAAATCACATTTTGTAGGCAAATTGGAAGGGGGGTTTGAACCAACAGATTTAGAGAAAAAAATGGGGAAACATTTTTTGACCTTTATATAGTCTAATATAATTTTTGGAAAAATTTAAAAGTTTCATCCCCACATATTGGCGGTCTCCACTGATTTTTTGGATACATTTGGACACCTTTGGCGTGAGATATGGATTGAACACAACATACCACTTTTCACTTCGTATAGATTCAGTGGTTTGGGCGGATAAATTCGGTTTGGCCAATTAGTAGCCGAATTGGGTTGGGTTTCTTAAGAAGAGTTTTCACCAATAAAATTTTACATCATCTAAAATAGTCAGTGTAATCAGACTCAAAGATTAGTATTATTATATGGTTGATTCAATAGATGTTCATGGATTCATGTGAAAATTTTCCCATTTTTCTTCTAATCGTCTTGGGCCTTTCAAATCACCTCCAAATATAGAGAAATCATAAAAACAAGTGAAATATCAATTTTTAAAAGAGATAATAATAAAATTATTGAACCATATATTAAATTCATATTTTTATAGTACATGTAAATTTTAATAAAAAACTAGTTTAATACATTAGTATAAGGGTGAAATAAAATAGTGAATCATTGAATGATTGGGAAATACATTTACCGAAAAGGAATGATTGAAAAAGAAATTCCTTTTAAATTTCTCAATTATTTAAATATCAAAGAAAATTAATATCATTTGGATGAGGGATAAAACATTGATTTTAATATATAAACACTTTTTCCAATGACAATAAATTCCACAGGAGGTGGAAAAATAATGTACAAATGTAATATACCTTTCAAAGATTTATAATTTTTTTAAAAATAGTTAAATTTCATTGCTAAATATAAAATGAAATTTTTAATAAAATATGATAATGGGTAAGACTTTTGAAAATCAATGACCATTGTTCTTTCATATTTTAAATTAAAATTGGTGGTGAATAATTCATCCAAGGTCCTTCAAAATGAAAATTACGTCAATTGAATAAGTGGTGTCTCACGATAAGGAAATTTGTAACAAATAAGACCCCAATGATTTATATCAATGAGGTAACATGGAACAATATGAAGAAATAGTGAACTCATTAGAAGTTAAATTTCAATACAATGGTTAGTTTGTATGGGACGAAGGAGAGAGAACTATAGAATATATAATGAGAATAGAGATCAAGATGTTTTTGAATGAAATCAAGAGGCTATGAGAAGAAAAAACATGGTTGAAAAGTAGACCAGAAAACAATGTCTACTCATGGATGAAAAAGACAATATTTTTTATTTTAATAGAGATATTAAAAATTGATATTTCTAAAAATAGAATATTATTTTAATATAGGACATGAACCTTTATCATAGGGATAAGGAAAATGATAAACATAGAGAGAGTATTGTGAAGAATGAAATATGATGAATAGTAATAATGTTCATAAAAGAATACATCCAATAGGTACTCTAACCATGGTATAATATTTATAAAATGAATTTCTATAAAATTTCAGGTGTGATTAGAGATTTACTATACTAAAGAAATATATGATAGTTAGTAATCAAGAATAGATTTTTGTTCTGAAAAAAGGCACAAAATATTCCCAAATATGGAATGAAATAATTTTAGAAAAACAAACTTCATCATCCAAAAATATTCAATTAAGGCCTCAATGAAATGAATATTATAGATCTAGTAATTCAAGGGATGAAAATTGATCAATACAACAAACTATTTAGAAGTATAATTTTTATGAGAGTAAATGATTTTAGGGGCACTACATGTTTTATGGATTTTTATTTTAAGGGATTATACATATTGCTAAAATATGTCACTACCTTGATGAGGAAGAGAGATATAATCAAGGGGATGATAGTATGATCATGCAATAATTTAGACAACTAAACAATAATGTGAAAATAATATTGTAATGATAAATAGTTTGGAATCTATACAAGAACTATATGTAATATGTGGTCAGGAATTGATTAACTCATATGTATATGTTTAATTTTGTCTAAAACTGGTGAACAGATGTAATTTTTTTGGTAAAATCCATAATACAAGTCGCTTTAGGAAATGAAACATAAGGTTGACGTTTTATTTAATGCTTGTTAATCTAAAAAACCCTAGATCATGGATAATGGTTGTTCATCTCTTTTGGAAAAAGATCTGAAAATTTTTAAAATGTTAAGAAATTTGATGTGGGATATATGACAATTAGTAATGAAAATTCTCTAAAGAAGCTAGGTAATATGAAACAAAATAGTTGTGAATGTCATCCAAATCTAGATAGATTATGTTTTTGAGGTACTAGTAAAAAATATTTTTTGTACACCACAACAAAGTAATTATGTAAAAGAGGTTATTTTTTAGTAAGTGGATACGTAGTCAAAATAATGATGGATGGTATTGTCAATATAAGGGGTTTGAGATCCATAGGATATCTTTATGATATTTTTGAAGCATGTTTAGGCCACTATGTATGTAAAAAAATTAAAATGAGTCTTGTTAGAGAATTCCTGGTCATCTAGTGTAAAATAATATGAAGAGGCTGACCAAAGAATAATCTATATGAAATCTTCCCAAACCAAAATATGACACCACTATTTTTTTATAAAAAAAATAATAGGGAGAATAGTAAACAAAATACAAATGTGTGTTGAAATTCAATAATCAAGTATCTTGAATTATTTCACTAAATGTTTTTCAAAGCTGTGAAAAATAATTCAATAAGTTTAAAAATATATTTTACCACTTTCATAGATTATATCCCAATATTTAAATGCATCATGTTTATGACACATAAATCCCAAGACTTTTATATATTTAAGTGTTTTTTTAGACATGTATTTTAGTAATAATTCTTACCCCAAAAAATTATTCAGATGTTATAAATGGATTGAATAGGCTAATAAGTGAAGAGCTTTGTATGAATTAATGTTTTATTAGATGATGTTTTTATAAATCAAAAAACGGTGTATGGATCAAAATTCTCAAAAAAATTTATATGAGATTCCTTGGATAATTATTTTCATTTACTTTCAATGTGTGGACTTTGTTTTTTGTAGTGTAGAATCCATTTGAAGAGTGCATACAACTTGTATCATGAACTAGAAAGGTGTAAATTTCATGATTGTATGTATTTTCCTTTTAAATGTATGATATTAGTTTTAGTGTAAATTGCACGTATTTGGATATCATATTTTTTTGAGCTTCATGGTAATAATTTTTGGTGGAACGGGAAAAATGTAAGATCCATAATTTATGTCTTTTTTTGGTGATGGTATGTTTTTTCTTATCATATGATATCATTGTGTATATATTTATGTTAAAATCATGACATTACTATACGTATATTAGATTATTATATGTCTTTGAGTGGAGTGTATTCCTTCATAGTATTCCATTGGAATGATCATAAGACTTGAATTCATGGTATATTTTGAGACATCTTTTTTTTATAAATTCAAGATTCTAAAAATTATAGTCTGAATAAATAAATGGAGAATTAACTAAGAAGATGAATGTATGATGTTTATTATGAATCAATCATCATGATGAAACACATGAGCATGACCCTTTCTATGATCAAGGGAGATTAATCTATGTTGTAAGAATATAATACTAATATATTTAGGCACTATATATTGAGATTTTAAATCACTATATGTATATGTATGTATCATGATATCTTAATGTTGTGGTTTTTATGAAAGTTTTAAATGTAGAGGAAGGTCATGATTATTCGAACATCGTATGGATAAAATAATTGGTGTCTTTAACCAATTATACCAGATGATTTCAATATTTTAAATATAAGTGTTTATAAAATTCAATTAGTTGAGAAATTAAGATTAATATTAAAGTAGGTTTTCATAGATTAATATGAAAACAATGGTTATGATATATTCATTGAATATGAAAAAAAATAAAATTAAAAATGATATTTTTTAATATTATATGAATTATGTGAATGATATCCAATACATTTTTATATTAAATAAGACTAATTAGCATTGAGAACATCTATAATTGGTTACTATAAAATGGAAAATAAATAATATCATCATTTGGAGTCTATTTTGAGTCACATACACGCATTAGTAATTAGTCCACAAGAAGAAGTTTTTTGTTTTATTTAGTTTTGTAGGCATCCACGCATGGCCTAGGACATTATTGAACATTGATATATTTGGGGTAAGATTAGTAGTAGGGTTATGGAGTGAAACTTTCCAATAGTGATGTGCCACATACCCCCCTTCCATTCATCGCTTCTCCCCATCCTCTCAGCTCTGCAACATCTGGCCCATTTGATCATTGGGAGGGGTCAGTTTTCTTCTAGCATCAAAACTGGTTGGGGGTGTGCCTCTATTTTCTTGGTTTTCCAGCCTTCACAATATTTTTAAGGAATCCAGTAGGTACCCTGAGTTTATTAAGGCGATATTTGATGAAGAGAAGAAATGATCCTTCTATCTCATTGATACTTTAATAGATCCAGACAGGTGTGTCTTCACGCTTACTGACTAGGTGGCCATCTCGGGTAGCGTTTTTTGTCGGTCGATGGGTACCCAAGTGCAGGAGGACTGCTAGAATAATGTCCTGTGGAATATCCAAATACCTTCTAAGTTAAATTTCATTTTTAGAGGATTCTGCATAACACTGTCTATACTGATGAGAAAGTTATGAAATGCAGCATCCCTCTGGTCTCATGTTGTTCGTTCTATAAAAATCCCCAGGAAGAGAGTGATGAACACCTTTTTTAGGGGTAATGGGAACATGAGGTCTGGTCTTTCTTGGGTATGATTACTACTCTCTTCTCCCCAAATTCCTCATTAACCTCTTTTCTGGACCATTGGTTTCATAACTCGACGGGATAGTGGACTGGAGAGACAGGCTATAATCCTCATCCTCCATGCAGGATATTAGTGCCTCTGTAAGGATAGAAATAAAGTGAGGAATGAGGGGGATTAGATTTCTAGATATTTTATTATTTCAAGGACTCGATGTCTCTTCTTGGATCTAGTCAGGAACTATGTTACCTGGAGGGATGATCCTTAATTTTACATCTTGCATCTGCATGCCCAGACTCTTATTCAGAAGGAATTTCCGAGAGGTAAGGGGGTTCCCTGGCTCCCTTCGGTGCCGGGCATGAAACTCAATATCGATGGCTCCTTCTCCTCGGGGGTTATGAGATGTGGTGGCATGGTATGTTACTCTAGTGGCCTGGTTTTTTGGCATTCCATACATTATTTGGCCTCATCTTGGCTCATCAAGTGGAGGCTCTCGCCTTCCTCACATGCCTCTCTATTTATCAACTGGGTGGAATCATCATTACAGAAGTGAAAACAGACTCCATGTCCCAAAGGAACATGTTGAATGACGTATTTAATCATACATGGTTGATCACTTATGTCATTTAGAAGTGGTGTGGCCTTATCTACAACAAAGTTTTCCTAAGACATTAATGGTGTGAAGGCAACATGGCTGATGATTTTCATTCTTCCATTACGGGCCAAGGATTCGGTGTCTCTAGTTTCTATGACTTGAACTTCCTGAAAGAGGAGGTGGTGAATATAATCATATGGGATTCTCTCAACCTTCAATATATCCGGCCCCCTTGGGTCTCAGCTTCTCTTTCTTTCCCCTTGTTGTTCTTCTTTATTCCTTTCAATAAAATAAATAATATTGATGATGAAAACAATGAGTAACTATTGGTTCCAGTTGGATAAATACCGTAAGATGAGTGAATCAATATATTATGAATTAATTAATTATCCCATTTTTATATTTCATTATTATTAAAAAACCCCTTTTAAAAATTATTCTCACAATAATGTATATACATTGAAATAAAATCATGCAATAGAAAGAAATATTTTAATTGGTTCAAAATGATTGTGCTACTAAAAAGACCATACAAAGGAAATTTTTTTATGTAACATAATTCAATAAATGAACTAAAATTATAATGTTCATAGTAGAATTATTATCCCCATAGTTTATAAATAATCACACATTCAATTAACACTTATATATTTATTTATGTGTATCCATTGCTCCCAAAAAATAATCATCAGTTTTTCTAAATCACCTCATATTTGGTTCACAGATATGAGAGTCTACAATGAATCATTATATTTATATAAAAGATGAAATCCAATAAACTGAAAACATCATTTATCTGAAAAAAATCAATCTATTATTCTACATGAAATTATCATTCATATACATTACATTAGGTAATACTAATCACCACAATTTCTAGCCTCATAGACTAATAATACTATCAAATACAACCTTAGAGACCGTAGTCACCATGAAATCCCTTTAGAAAATATTGTTCACCCCGAATTCCTACCTCACAAACACCATTTTCATGTACTCACGTGTTGTTTCACATACCTCATATACATGAGATACTATTGATCATCAGCTCCAACTTCCTAGGGTACCCCTACATGAGTATCCTTTAATACAAATTCACATTATTGGAAACCAATCTAATATATATTTATTTCTCAAGAAAATATTATTTATAATATAATTATAACACTAATAATTTAGGATATTAAATGACCTCTAAATTGTAAAATATCTCCATATACCCCATTAAGAATAAAATTATATTTTAACCCTGAATATGAATTTGTCTTCCCCATTTCTTTAACAAACACGATGAAACCCAACTCATGATTCATACATTCGCTTTACATTATTTGTACTCTTATTCATAGTGTTCCATAAAAAATCATCAAATGACCATGAACTGCATTCCACCTAAAAACCATGAACATCCTATATAATTTATATATGAAAACTCAAATTACACTCTATGTTCCCATACTGGACCTAATAGTCCACCAAAAATGATCTTATTTCATGATTCTTCATACATAACCTCATACTCCCTATACTTATCCTCATTATCCATATAGTCTACATTAAAAAACATTCCTTTTTTAAAAAACATCAAACCACCACATTTTTAGGGTAATTTTTTTGGAAACAGTAGTAAATAAGAGACCTTCAATTCAACAATTTTGAGCATCCCTATATATATTTAAAACAACATTCTAACATGATTTTTTAAAAATCTACACAACCCCAAAACACCAAACATAATTGGTAGGTATTTTTTACTAATAGTAATGCGATATATTTGTATTAAAAATCACTTCAGTAAATTTATTTTTATTTTTGAACAAACTTATTCACCCCCCCACCCACAACATAGTGTTTATCATCCAACATGTGATTAAAAACATTCACTATTATTTTTTTATGGAATGTTATCTTCTCTGAGATAGATTATGGAATCTAACTATATAACAATTCACTCTTTTTTTGACTATAGAATATTAAGTGGGATGTTATGCTACAAAATATGAATTATTGAATGAATATATATTTATGTTCACATTTATTTTATAATTTAATGGAATGATATTCCATTCTATTTCTACAATAATTATGAAAGGGAATGTCAGGCCAATAATTTATAATTTTTAATGTGTATTTGTGTTGTAATTTTTGTATTGTTATTTATATTGTTAACCTGTAACTTATGGTTCCTCATTGTTTGATATATTGTTGGAAGAAATATTTGAACTTGTGATATAGGTAACTTGATAAAACTAATATTAGTAGGGTCTAAAGAATTTATGATCACATAGTTGGTGTATAATTGATCTCATGGTTGTGTGAAATGTTTTATTTTTATTTCTTTTTTTATTTGATATTGGTTTTAGAATATTAGTTTTACATTAATTTATATATTATAATTATTAGGGAGAATATATTGTCGGTGGATTATTAAGTTTTAAAAACAACATATAAGATGATATTTTCCATGTGTAGATTGTATGATCGAGGATGTAAGAAAGGGAAAGGGCATTGTAGTTGATGGGTGAGCTGGATGACTAGATAGAGGGGTAAATGAGAGTTGGCAGATACTCGGTACTAGATTTGTTTTAGTCTACATTAATTTATATCTATTAATAGTGTTTTATATGACTCATCCAATATATTATCCTTTTTAGGTATATATGATAATGTTACATTGAAGTGAATTCCCATTTTTCTATAGAATGTGGTACATTGCATTTACTATTTGTTTAGACTATTATTTCCTTATTAGGTTCTAATTTTTTTATAATGTTTTATTTTGATTATATTACTATTATTTACCATTATATGATGTTATAAAAAATCTATTATGTTGTTATATTTTTTGGGTGTTTTTGTTAAAAAACATGGTTTTTGTGTTTGTTGAAAAATGATGGCTCAAAAGGTTCAAGTGATATTGTTGACACAATGATTGTAAAAGTAATCAGAGGTGTTTTGAAATTGTGTAGAAAATTGGAAATGGGTGGATCATCATGTAGGTGATACATAACTATATATTATGTGTTCCAACTAAATAGGATGTGCACGATAGTTACCAAAGAGAATTTACAACTACATAACTATTATGAGGAATTAAAAATACACATGAAGTCTGTGGCTTGTGCAATTTTGATACATAAGAAATTCCAAATTTCATTTGGACGTTCAAAAAGGAGAAGTACATGATTATAATCTCACATGGGGATAGAACATGGAGGTTTTTTTGTATATGAATATTTCATGAAGGAATTATACGATGAAAAATATAGATAGTAAATTTTATATCATCTCTCTATTTAAAAAGTGGATTCATATCACTCTTATAATAGTATAAACCAATCGATAGCTAACATGGATCCCTATAGGATTCATATAAACAATCAATATATTTTTTCTTCTATAAATGTAGTGATTTATAATGTGTGAAATCTATTAAACCAAGAGGTACAATGAGTGTACTACATATATAATAAAACATTATGCACATTTGTGATTCTAGTTCATCGGATCCCTTCCATTCTATATAAATGGATTAACCCAACATGCTTAAATAAAGTAAAAATTAATATGAATCTTTCTTAAATTAATTTCATTGTATATATTTTTAGTATAAATAGAGAAGAGTGTTTTTTTATAATTTTGAAACAACATAGAAAGGGGGAATTAAATAAATAAATAATTCACCGATTCCCCCTGGGCATATTCAATCTACTAGGACCAATAATTTTCATGGAAGTTAATTATTAATTTATGTTTTTGTCTCACTGTGTGTAATTCATGGAATATGTTAAGTATATATTTTTTTTGATTTTTGTTCTAAATACCTCCTTACTATGTCTGATCATATTCAAAAATATTTCTTCTGTATATGTATGGATATATATATAAGTCTTATCCAAGAATTGTTTTTCATTTTGGATTGTTGGGATATCAAAAAAAGGATAAAATAATGAAATTGATGTTGACACCATAGGTATCAATACATTATTAGGATATTTATATGACATAATCAACATGATGTTAATGTCATGTAAAGAATCATAATTCATGTGGGAAAAAAATTCAACAAAGGTGACGTAAATGTACCTAAAGATAAATTAAATGTTTAGTGGATCTATTAAGATGACTTGAGGATGTACACAAATGAATAATTTTGAAACTTAAATTGATTAGCCTAATGTTATTATTGAAGATATATATGGTCTCTAGGAGATAATAGATGGAATAATGATCATTAATTATGTATTAAGTCGTTTACAACATCACCTTAATTTAAAATTCTATATTACATAAGATAAAGATCCAAAAGAGAAAACATTTGATTTTATTCACATTAATATTATTTCATATGATATGATAAAATATGATAATGATGTTAAAAGTATGGGGAATTCAACGGAGGTAGAATTCATGGATATAAAAATATGACCATGGAGGATTCTAATGATGTAGAGGCCAATGAAGTCCAATCATTATGTTCTTAAAATTAAAAAATGGAACAGTAATGCTAAAAGAGAATCATCCCCTCCAATGTTTCAGATATGGAATGGTTGGGAACCTTACACAAATTTTACAAAATATTTTTTATGTCCATGATGATAATTATTATGTTACCAAGAAAAAATTAACAACCATTATGAATGATAGGAAGTGTAATAATAAAAACATCTTTATGAAGAATAAATTGCAGTCACCAAAAGATAAATTCTTTGAATGAATAGTGGAAAAGATATAAATTTTTAAAAAGACCTCAATAAAAGATCATGACTTTTTTGGATAATACAAATTGTAATAATGACAATGAATGTGATGATATGGAATTATAAGGGAGATTTCATCATCATGTAAAACACAAAATTGAACTCGAAGAGATCGATGTATGTAGATAAAAATGAAGAAATCCAATGGAGTGGTTTTTGATGGAAAACTATATAAGATGCTCTATGAATAGGTGAAGACTAATTTGGGAGAATATATTGCGATGATCAAATATGAACGAACAAAAAACATGGACAAGGTTTTCTAGTGCAAGATATAAATTTATGATCATATAATGTTGAACTATGGGTTGAATAACATAGGAAAATAGAGAGTGAAATATATTGAATAAATTGATGAATATGTTTTACCTTTAAATAATAATATTTGATATGAAATACTCTTAAATAAATATTTGACATCAGGAAATTTGGTTGAGAATATAATGGAGAAGATAAAAGGTATACCTTGGGGTCTTTAATGGAAGTTTGAAATTGATTGTAGAAGGAAAAGACATACTATAATAGAAAATCTATTATGTGGCTTGATTAGAAGGATAAGATAATGTTTTTGATGACAAGGGAAAAAAAATCCACCCCAAATTTTACGGTTGATTTGGGTATGAATCAGAATCAAAATACTAGAATAACCCAAAATACCATAGGTGGTGTATCATAGTCACAAAATAGTGTGTGATAATTTTGGTGCTCTTAAGGATGAAAGACAGGACACTATCAGAATGTGTGTTCAACATATAAAACTTACACGATGTTTCAATGTTAATTATGTTTTTCAAGCATATTTCATGATTCGAATTGTGGTTGGGATGACAACTATTTCTCAGGAAGAGTATTTGGAAATATGGTCGAGTATTATGCATCGATGATACTCAGTAATGCTCCTTTTATTTCCAAAATAGTTCCAATGTTGTAACTCTATGAATCAACATGTTTGATTGAAATGTAAAATTGAATTGAATATTTTCAAGACAAGTTTATTACATCATATTCCAATGATGATTAAATTATCATTTGATCAGAAGAAATGCAGTGAAAGACAACGATCAAAAAAATGAAATTGTCGGGAAATAAGTGGTCATAAATATTCCCTATAATCATATAGTATTTCTAGTGTATAGATCATTTATGGTAGGTATAAATTCAATATAATAATAAATAAGGATCATTTCACATTTATGAGGTATGATAAAGATGGTGTCATCATTTTTGTGACAATAAAGGCTTAAAAATCATTTTCTCTCAGAAGGAAAACTTTTGGGGAAATTTTATGAGACTCACACATGTATTTTTTGTTTAAGGACACAATAAAAATATATTAAGTTTTAGTCAAATGTGTGACTCTTTTCATTATATAAATCTTACCTAGATGAACTAAATTTTTAAGTGATTGAATATTGTTGTTTTAATCAAATAAAATCATAATAAGTGGTTTATTATCCTTGATTTTTGTAGATGAATATAAATAATTTCTATTTGAGGAAGAAGAATATGGATTATTGTATAACTATTCTATCAATTTGAGATAACATTCGGTGGATGATCATTAAATAATTATGGATCATAAAATCTCTCTAATTTATCACATGATAATAAACAAATATGTAATGTTTTTCAACAAGGTAATATGATTCGAAAGTTGTATATAGAAAAATACCATAAGTCAATTAGGGTTCTTGATTTGGTTAATTTTTATTAAAGTGCATTAATATCTCATAGATATATTAATGGGATGATAATAAATATACATTTGATTGATTATTTCAATGGGATAGTAGGGATCATGTTCATTACACCCAAGATTGAGGATTTTTGTTTTTTTAACCAGTATCAAAGATGGATAAATGGATACTAATTTTGAAAATTTTTAAAATTATAGACTGATAATGGATTTTTCTTAATATCCATGTTATGGGTAAAATCAAAAATCATTGGATAATACACCATGTTTCATTAGTGAGTACTTCGTAAAAAAATGTGGTTAAGGGGGGGAAACCATAACATAGAAATTTGAGCAGAAAAATTCATATTGAGAAAGAGAACAAGAAATATTTTAGAAGGAATCAACTGTTATATCATTCTAAATTTCTAATAGATATTGTTTAGGAGAATAAAATACTCTATATGAGATTTTTTGTGGAATGAATCCAACATTGAAGAACATTATAACCTTTGGATCTAATTTTTTCATTCTAGATAAAAAAAATGTTTGTATCTTGTAAAGAAAAATTTATTTTCATTGGATATTTATTAAAGATAAATGAATATAAATTCATTAATTAGAATAATGGGATGTTGGTTTAAAAAAATTATATAACAATCATACAAAACATGTTTAATCATCAACAAAACATAAAAAAAATTCTTATTGAATGTGGTGTGTGGGTGAGTAGCCCATGGATAACGTGGGGATGAGGATAATTCATAACATGATGATGATGATTAATTAAAATAATTTAGAAAATTATAAATATATAAAATTTAAAATTTACTTAAATTTAGTGAGAATAACATCATCAAGGACAACACAACATTAGTTAAAAAAAGTAGAATTAGTAACTTCCCAAAATATTCACTACTCTTGTAGGTAAGGGAAATTTTGTTTGAAGATGATTATAAAGAGCATAATTTAGATTAGGAAATGAATGATGTTTATGAAAATAAAAAATAAAATATGAAAATAGAGATTATTTAAAGGTCCTTATATAATAATGTCATCAGGAATAAATGGGTATCCCTTAACAAAAAGATTGAATATGGTAAGGTGATTCAAAATAAGAAATGAATGGTGTTAAAGGCATACTCCCACACAAAGAAATAAATGTATATAATAAATTTATAACATTCTTAATGATGGAGTTTTTTGAATATTTTATGATATGATAATGAAAATTTAATTCATTATTATCTGGATAGACACAAAGATATAATTTATAAATGAATTACTTGAACAATAAGTATGCATGAAGTAGTTGAACGTTTTTCTTTTTCATGAAAATGAGAAAACGTTTTCTATCAAAAGAAATAAATTTAGTGGTATATTATATCCCAATAGAATATTATTTAACATAAGTTCAACAATTAATGAAGCTCATTTCACAACATAGTGGAGTTAATCATAATATCCAAATTTGAAATATAGTTATCAAATAATGATGGTGATATTATATGTTTCTAAAATTATATTTAGTGGATTTAATGAAGGAAAATGATAGAATCTGTTATAATTTAGGAGGATTGAGTTCAACAAGTTTATTGTTGATGAATTAACATTTTTCCTTAGTATAGAAGCGACATTAAGAGGTCATGGAAAATTTATCTCTTATTAAATATATAAAAAAAATATTTTGAAATGATTTTGAAACAATGCATCTAATGTTATGATAACACCCATTTACACCTTAATGATTTTTCAAATTATTATTATTAAAGAGTGCTCAATATAAAATAATATAGGCAGATCATTGGTTTTCTATTGTACTTAATTGTAAAATAACTTGATATTGGGTTTTCCACTTGTCAAGCTACATGATTTCAGAGTAATACAAAAGGAAAAAAAATTCTAGTGGTGAATAGAATAATATTATATATTCATGGAATTGTTTTTTTCGGTTTAATATATAACGAAACATCAAAATAAGAGTTTCAGGGACATGAATATATTGATCTTTCCAGCATAATCGATAAATGAAAGCCAACTTTAGGTGGTGCATTTTATCATAGTGGATTGTGTATTTCATTTCCTAGAATAATACAAGACCATATATCACTAAGAACTATATGAATTGAATATATTTCAAAAAATATATTTCATTAAACTGATTTAGATGAAGCACGATCTTGATGATTTGGATGTTAAATTTATTCCTCCACTATGAATCAATTTTTATAATTGGAGTGTTATTAATTTTACAAAAAAATAATTTAATCCCTAAAGGGAAAATTAAATTGAACTAACACATCACATTATCAAGGATATGGTTTTTCATATGATGGACAAATTAGAGTATGTTCTTACTAAACATCATGTCATATATATTTTGACAATTTCCATACCAATGGAGGAATTTGAGTGGCATCAGTTGGATCATTAAGTCTATTAGACCACCCAAACATAGGCCAGTGTGGATTTGAGGCCACCTCTATCTACGGAATGATACAGTTTTCCATATAAACTAATAATTTTACTTTTCCATACTGAATACCACACATAAGTGACCTTTAGGTTCATTGGAAATGGGGGATAATATTATACAAAAATGTGGATTATTACTTAACCCTGATAATGTGATGAGTAAAGATGATAAATTGGAGGATATATTGAATGTAAAATCTTATGAATAATGAATATAAGGGGATTAGTTCAAATCCAAATATTTTTTATTTTTTTCTTCTATTTATTATATATCATGAATTGGGTTCATGAGGTAAGTTATTTAATAGATACAGTTTATGATGTGGTTTTAAGAGGTGAGTAGTGTTAAATAATTGATATCAAAATTTATTTCAATCCTAAATATGTGTCAAGTGTTTAATCAATTATCCATTGATTATATTTTTATGTTAGTCATTTTTATCTTATTCATTTTGAATCATGTGGGATTAGAGTACATGTTGAGTAAATCTCTTGATAAATATCAACAAATTATAGAGGATGTATGGTATATAATGTTGAAAGCACACATTATTTTTAAACAATATGGTTATGTAGTTGGATTAGATTTCATAAAATATAGAGTGAGATATTTTTTTAAAAATCCCTCGAGCTAATATTTCGAAGTTATGTGTTTGTGTTTTTTAAAAATAAGATTAGTTTAATTTTTTAAAATGTTTATAGACAATGTTCTAATGTTCTTGTTTAAATATAAATTATGGACATACTTAAGAGTGTTTAGAAATTATGTTGAAAATTAGTAGATGATTATTCCCATGTATGATCTTTGTGAATAAATATCTTTTTCATGATTTTTTATGATGTAGGAAAAATTTTATGAGGCATGTATCATAAAACATAGGATTCATACAGTAGAAAGTTCACAATGTAAGTACTAATGTTTTGGAACAAGAATGTAGTGTGAAATAGGATGCCTATATAGGATATTCATATAAGTTCAAACTGAATATTTGGGGACCTCATCATTTTTCTCTAAGTGACAGTGTTTTTATGTGGACTATGAAGTGAAAATAAGAACAAGATTACACAATTGAAATTCATACATGGATGGGTTTACACGACTCATTCAGCAATTTTTATTTATTATTGGATTTATCAGTGTCCATTTCCTACATAAGGATACCAGATCACATAATTTCAAAAAGGGAATGTTATCACCAAATATTGTAACTCAGTAATTTCAAAAATTCATATTGAAGTTTTCAGAGAATTATAGTTAGTGAAGTGTACTAGTTTGTAATGTCATAAGGGTATCATTTTTTACTACTATGGAATGTGAAGTGTGTTGAAAAAATCATATGGAATATCAAAAGGTAGTATATGAAGAAGTAGAACATAGTGGTGGTCCATGTAATGAGAAGTTCATGGGGTAGATTACATGATATTAGTTCACATAGGGCTTCTGGGAGTGGGTGTTCATGATGAATTGGAATTTTGTGAAGATAAAAGGTGGTTCATCAAGGGGAAATATATGAAGACAATATAACATATTTATAATAAGTGAAAGGTGTTTCTTATAGAATAAAACATCATAATTGAAATACCAAGAATAAAATAATTTATTGTAAAGTGGATTTAATATATTTAGTTTAAAGTAGGTCCTTGTCACACCGATATCTATTTCAACCAATTTGGAGTTGATAAAAGTAATCACATGATTCTTATGGAGGATAAATGTGTTCCTTTTAGTTGATAGGATATTGAGTTCTCATTTATGAATACTCATTAACAAGTAAGCACAATTATTCCACATTAAATATTATTAATCTCATTACACATTAGTAAATTTGGTTCATCATCACTCATCCATTGTACATCCATTAGATTAGTCCATTTTGGGTGAACCAATTAAAATTTTTTCTACTATTTCAAGATTATTTTGTAATAAATTAGTACATAAATAAGATCAATTTTATTTTTAAAAAAAATCCAAATCTAAAGGGCGAATTATTTTTTGCTTCATTCTTAGATTCACCACTACTGATGGTATTTATCCCCATAGGGACTTTATCTTATTTAGAAGTTGTATTCTCCCCATGGTACTGATAGTACCTTACAAAAAAATTAAAAAACTTTGTAATATAAATATTTTTATGAGGTAATGTGGAATAGTTTTCTTAGCTTCTATTTAGGGGATCTAGGAACAAATTTTATAATTTAATATCACAATTGTTTTGTAATTAATTTTACTAACTGCTCTATTACTATTTATGATAATATGTGGTTATAACATGGGATTGAGACTATTAATTGGAATTTTAACCCTTTTATTGGTAATTTAAAAGTTTCCATGGATGGGATGTTTTTTTAATGTTTTTCATTTGTTATGATTTTTTTATTTATAATGAATTTATAGTGTGATTTATGGTTTGTGGATTAACTCATGGAAAGATGTGTAAAGACAGTGTCTATCCACGAATATTATTCTTCGTGTAATTTTAAAATGAAATTATAAGGATATTATATAAATGATGGAAAGATGATGAAAGGGGTTCAATTATTTAAATTTTCAGTAACAAGTTATATAATATTATCCAACATAGGTTGATGGGGGAACTCAACATATTTGAACAAGTTATTAATGGTTACCTTTTAAATTATTAATTTTTAGGTGATTATAATAATAATATGTTCATGATCATCATCATTTCAATTTTAATTACTGAAAAGGTATACAACAAAAAACCCTTAAACCCCAAAACCACTCAAGAAATAGGCCTAAGGATGTCCAAAATGGTGGAGGTCGAGGGCATCCCCCGGATAAGGATAACCATTTGGGTTTGAAGGTACAGACATTATGTAAACAGACCGGGTCTGGTACAATGACATCCAAAGAAGAAAGGTGGTCTGCAACATGGTTTCCCTCCCACCAAGTGTGTAAAAATTTAGTGGTGTTGGTGATCATACCTATATATTTTCTGATGATATAGGAAGATTACCAAGGAGTGGGGAAAAGGATATGCATGAAATCATGGTGAATTTTTGAATTGTTTAAACCTCTAAAATAGAAATACCTTCCTGGTGGTAGAGGTTGATACCCAACAACATAGACTTGGTTTCGTATTATAGAGATTAACCATGGCCTATTTGAGAGGATAATTCCAACCAGACTGAACCCTACAAGTCCTGAAATTCCTAACCACCTTGAAAGACCCCCATACTGCAAGACCCATCCATGTTAAGATTGGGACCCCTATATAGGGGGTTCCATAGGATCCAATATACTCTTTCACTGGTGTCATACTCTTGGGTGACTTGATTCCTCACATGCATCTAGTGAAGAGAAGGAGCCTCCCGCCAATTACTAAAGAGAAATTTCAAGTCAATGAGAAGGTTATTCATTCGGATTATGATGGAACTACAAGAGAATTAAACCCTATCATGCCTTATTTTATTCCTATCCAACCAGATACACCAATTATTGACATGAAGGATCAAGGTACGAGCCCCTTTCTCCAATCCCCTATCACCTGAGTTGTGAAACCACCTATCTAAATATTTTAGGTCCACCATGATGACATCAAGGAAACCGGTGAACTACCCAATGGAGCTCCACACAGTGTATGCCCAGTCTCCTTGGAAGAAGTGGTGTTCCGTTCTTTTCTCCTAACTAGATCTAATATAGGTCCATCTTGACACATTTGGGATCCCACATAATTTGAAATTCTCATACATGGTAATGGATCTTCTCCTAGTCCTACATAGTAGAATGTTATATTTTTAGGGGCTGAAGTTGTACCATAGAGTGTCATTCCAAGAATCTGCATGATCCAGAATTTCCCGGGGGTGGTGGTAGTCTCATGTGGTGAAAACCCACTATTTAAAAGTAGTTAACAGAAAATAATTAGGAACTGGAGACATCTCGATGAGGTGGAAAGTGAACTGCTGCTCTATGTCCAGAACATCTTTGGTGAGGGCCGAATATGCTCTTGTTTCTGTAAACGTACGAGTAAGATCATGGTAGCTTCAAAATCTGGTCACCTTCCCAGCCTAGTTGTGATGCCAGAATGATATATCCCTCCTCCCGATAATCCATTGAGTGTCCTTATGAAGTTCATAGTTGATGTGAGATATAACATACCATAACAGAGATCAATGAATTTCTAGAAAATGTTGGGTGATGTACAGTGAGTGCATGGTCCCCCCCCCCCCACAGTGTGTTCTATTACAAGACATCTCATGATAACTATTGGTGCATGCATGAAATAGTATATTCATGGATATTCACATTGATATTTCCTTCCCTCGTAGGTGTTGATATCCTCCTCCATGAGGCTAAGTGGCATTTCCCTTCCTCAAGTGGATCCCAGATAAAGCATTCCAGAATCTTATCAACAATGGAGAGGACACCCTTCATGGCATGAACATAAGAGAGAGAGCGAGAGAATAGGGGTAGCCAATATGGCACTATTGATGAGAGAAATATGACCTCCAAAATAAAAGTACTTGTTATTCCACTTGAGGATGAGATCTTCAATCCTACTGGTGAGGAAATAGATGTCTCAGATATGCCTCTACCAGGGGAAATAGGGGCTCCAAGGGTCTCCATGGGAAGATCTATCCTTGCATGGCATGGAAATTCAGAAACTCATAGCTCTATCTGGGAATGAATTTGTTTGATATGTAGAAAATTCTATTATCATTGATAATAACTTTTCAAATCTAGTAGAAGTACGCCTCTAATAGATTATTCCGGACTCTGATATAAAATCTACATGCATGAATGAAAATTAGAGTGTCATCTGAAAACATCCGTTGATAGATTAAATGAGCTCTCATACTCCAATGGTAGTCCATAATCTCTCTATTGTTGATGCTCCTATATATGAGATGGCTGAGAACATCTTGGGCCATGTTAAAGATGCTAGATGAAATTGGATCACCATGACTCATGAAATGAGTAGACTTGAATAAACCATAGGACATTCCCATTAATGAATATGATATCCCTGAAGAGCTGACACATATGAATAAATGATCAATATCTCTGGGGGAAAATATCATACCTACTAGAAACATCTTTATAAAGCCCCACTCCACAAGGTCATAATCATTGTTCATATCCACTTTGATGGAAGTGTTGGAGCCACTGGTTTTGTGATTAATATCTCTTATTATTTCTTGATAAAGTGCTATGGACCCTTAGATTGAATAATCCATTACGAAAACATGATATTCCAATAAGATCCATCGTGGAAGGTGGAAGAATAGACTGTCATTGATGAGGCTCTCCATAATCTTATATGTGAAATTTTACATTCTTACCTTTCTATATTGCATGATAAAGGAGCGGATCCTGGTTTAAGGGATAAGAACTGTGGTGGTGGGATAATACATCCTCTGAATACTTCCTTCCTTAAAGAAGTAATGGACGGAAAACACAATTTATTCCTTCACCAAATCCCACGATGACCTGTAGAGAGAACCTAGGATGCCATCTGGTCACAAGGCACTCTCTGAATATAGTTTCATCATAGAGTTATAGATCTCATTTTCATCTAGCAAGATCCTTAACCCTTCATATTCCTGATCATAAACACACATAGGGATGACCTAAATGATCCAAATATCTCATCTTGTATACCCATTAAGAATCCATGAATTAGGGTTGTGTAGAAGATCCTTTAAGAAAGAGGGTTCCAAGTTCCACAAAATGTCTCTGTTATCCGTATAGAAACTATATTCCAGAAGGATATTTGGATTGATAGGAATCTTCCTTTATTTTATGCAGGATTGGAAATACATCATGTTCCTATCTTACTCTATGAGCCATTTAGTACTTGAATCATCCCATGACAAGCGTTATTGGTGGAGGAAAATTTCTGATGTCAATTCCTTCCTCTTAGAAAGATCCCCGAATGTATGGTTATCTCACATCTCTTCTGGCCTCGACTCAAGGTTTTAAACCTCCTTCATGTTGTCATTTAAGACATTTTCATTGGAGGGAAGTTTTTTATTTCACTTCTGAAGATGGATTTTTATGTGCTTCAGTTTATCATCAATGGAAACCCATGTGTGTCCTTACAGGGGTTTGTTCAATTTTTCAAGAACCATGTCCTGATACCCGAGGAATTTAACCCACTGGCGGGAAAATTAAAACCATTCCTAATGGTCCTTCCAAAAAGAGATGAAACCCAACAATGGATAATGATTAGATATACCTCATACAAAATGGATAACCATGGTATTAGAGAACATGGTTGTAACTTTCATGTTGGCCATGCAACCATCTAGCCAACTCCATGCACAATTAGGCCACCAACGGTTATTTCACCATGTGAAACAATCACTGAAGAATCCAAGGTCAGCGAGGCCTTTCCTAGCCATGAATTGAGTAAACTCCAAGAAATATTTCCTCCGAAAAGAGCTTCTTCATTTCCATTCTTCATGGTATGAAACAAAATTTGAATCACCACAAAAAATGGGTGTTCTTCGGGATAAAAATCATTTAATTAACTCCCTAAATATTCCCTTTGGTGAGGGTCATAGCTTCCATACATGATAGACATGAAGAAAGAGATGTCACCTTTGGTTACCCCGGAAGTGGTGAATTCATTGCCACCTTTGACCAGCTCAACTGAGTGGTCCTTGTGCCAAAAAATAAGTATGCTCAAGTTAGTGGAGTCGGCATATAGGGAGCCCTACATCCTGATCTTCTAGGAATATTTTATGATTTTTCAAGAGTTCATATTATGTTCAATGTTGGATACAATTGTGGCCTTGTGTTTTCTAATAGTTGAGGAGGGGATGTCAGGATTATCCTAGGCACCAAGGCCCCAAGCATTCCATGTGAGAACAAGGATCCTTGATGGGAGAGGTCCCTGACCATGGCTCCAGAGTTGGTGGCCTTCTTTAAAAGAGAGGATTATTTATCCTTTAGTTCCTTGATTGTGAATGTGTGCATACTCCCTTTAGTTTGGGAAGATCTATACCAATGGTAGAAACAATAATAATGGGGCTACTGTTGGGCGAGCAGCAGACATTCGGAGAAAGAGGGGGAGTTCTATCTGTCTCCTTTGAATTATGGGTGACTGCCACAGGTGTGTGATCCAGCTCAGGGGTAGTGGTAATAAGAAGATATCCAGAGGCGGTCCATACTAGATCATAAAAATTAGTACTATAGAATAGCTAAATTACAATAGGAGGTAGTAGATCCAGGAATCCCGAGGGCTTAGGTTGATAGTATAAAATTCTACCTTCTAGGAAAAAACCTTTTGGGAATATAAAAATAGGGAGTGTGGGTATGGCTAGGCCAACTTGGAATGTTGGAACTCATAATGGGAGGTAGGGGACTATATCATGTCTGGCCTCCACCGCTTCTTTGAGTAGAGGTAATGGAATTCGAGACATCCGGGAAGGATTATATATAGGAACCTCTCTGATGTACCACCAGATACATACCCTTCTATTTGAGGCACATCAGGAGGTGGGGAACTGGACAAGTCCATCTTCTTATATATATGGTTTGAAACGATGGGATTATTTCTCTAGCATGTTTATCTCCATCTTCTATAAACCTAAAAATAATGTCCCTGTAGAATATTTTGGGAGCAGAACCTAGGGAAGATTGGTTAAAAGATATCCTCACTCCAACTGATTGTATCTGGAACCAAGAGAAAGGTCCTGATCAGTGGAGGATGATATGTGTTCATCTCCAAACATAATCAAGCTACTGATATGTTCACCCAACAAGTGGTTCATACATCAGTGAAAAAAGAACCTCTAAGGGTGTCACCTACCGACTCCAGGACCCCGCAATTCTGATGACGGAGTTGAAACCTCGGGAGGTGGATCCAAACCACTGTGAGGGGATTCTTCTTACCTCTGTGAACATCTAGGGACCATAGAGATAGGCTAAAACTGTAGATCCTAAAGGATTTAAGGTACTTACTCCGCACATGGAGGATGTATACCTCTGATTCCCTAATGAGTAAAAAATACTTTTGGAGAATGGATGAGATCTAGAATGTGAACATGAGCCCCATGATTGGATGAAGCATTGAAACAACACTACGAGGTTTCACAGAACCAAAGAGAGAGACTAGGGGAAAATTCAAGAACACAACTGACTCTTCAATGTCTATCACCACAAACATATAGGGATAAGTAGCCATCATTTCATGAAGACTATGTGGGTAGAACACAAACGTCCAGAATAGAAGGAAGGGGAGTGGTGTAGGGAAATCCATAAAGAACATTCATGAACGAGACTTATTGAGAAGGTGAAATGGAGGAGTCAAAGGCCCCAAGAGACAGAGGAAGAACATGGTCAAATGGGAGGGTTGGGCAATTGGAGGTGGGCTAGGACCCTCTGATGGAAGGACTCTACTCACCTGGACCAGAGGAGAAGGGAGGGCTGCCACAAATCTAGAAGTCAAGGACGGTCGCAGAGGGGAAACAACCAGAGATCATCCATGTAATAATGCGAAGATCCTAAAATTTGAAAATGTGGGAAGTGAAAGATGTTCATTCTCATGGAAATAAGAAGACATATGTATTTAATTAATTCTATAATAATATAGTTACTATATATTTAACCCTAAAAACTAGTAGGTAGGGATAGAGAGTTCCCACATTGTATGAGATCGTAAAATTATTTGTTATGTGTAGAGGTAAATATTAAATTTTATATTATTTCCTAATTTTTTATGTTAAGAATTTTTATTTATGTATTTTCATTTTTGTTTTATAAATTTCTATTATATTCCACCAAGAATACCTCAAGTTGAGAATCAATAGAAAGTGGATCATAATTCATGACTAGATGAAATACTAAATACCCTCATTTCCTTGGGATATTCTTTTGATTATCTTATATAATATAGACTAATTCAAGGGACACTTTTAATGGGATTTGGGGAACCTACATATGAAAAATACATTTATTATTTTACCAAAGTGTTTGAGATGAAACATCAAACTTTAATATCTATTGAGGTTGGAAAAAAGTCTGTTTTGTTTTGCATCATGTTTTCATATGTTTCCTATAATAAGATAGATATATTTAGAGGTTGATGAACTTTTCAAATTATATGCTATGTGGTATAGTTGACTGCAAGTTGGAATTTTTAACCATGGTAATTAATAGTGTCTATCTTGGAACGAAATCTAGAATCGTTTCTTCAGGAATTTCATTCCTAAAACATCGATATTTAACAATATAAAACCTCATATCTCTAATATAATTTTTTTAATTATTTTTAACATAATGAATAGTAAAATGAAATCCAGGAAAATCAAGTGAACTCATGTGTTAGGTAATTTAGGGACAGAATCTATTAAATTAATATAAATTAAAAATCATTTAATAAAACATAATATTTTTTCCTAGTTTTCTTTGACCTCATAATATGACATAGTGCAACCTAGGGAAATAATAATGAAATGGGTGAGATATAAATACACAAAAGAGGATAGTTCAAACATTTCATGATATAAAATAATGAAAACACAAACTTGTAAAAATTATACATACTCATATAGAATCACAGCAAGAGATAAAAATATCATTCAATATTTGTGTCATAGTAATGTGGAAACAACCTAAAACCTAGAATCATAATTATATGTCGAGAATAAATAAAAAGATATAATAATGCATCATGAATAGGAATGTAATTACCCAAAAATAGATTTATGAAAATTATTCATGGTTTATTTAAATGTCATCTTATGGTTATGAAAAACGTATGCACTTATTTGGTTTTATGTTTTGGATTTTAAAATACCATTAACAGTTGTTACCATTTCTAATATAGTTGTTGAATATATATTACATGATAAGTAAAACTATAGGGATTTAACAAATACAATATACTCAAAAAAGGATGCAATGGTCTCATCCAGCAGACTTTCCCCCTACGAAGCCCATTTTTTGGACCTCGTAAAGGAGGTGGCTTCATGGCGATTCGTTCATGACCAAGCTCAAGTTGATCTTCAACATGTGAAGCCTGAACAGAACCACCTCTAGGAGAAGTGGATGTTGATAGATATTACAGATCGAGCGATGTTATCTGATCTACCCCAAGAGTCTGTCATCATTGCGCACCTTACCATAAGGTCTTATGCGGGTGTTTTAAGAGGTTATGTAACAATAAAATATCATTTTGACTATATATATTATTTTTGTATATAATAAATAAAATACGTTCATATGATTATTGCCACTCTGTAAATATTTTTTAAATGAAAAATAGTATTTTAGTTAATATTCAGCTAAGAAATCTATTTTGATAAATTAATGGAATTTTTAATTAAATAATATTTTAATAAAATATTATTATTATTAAATTAATTTTTATTAAGTATAAATGATCTTATAATTTTAGGAATGCATTTTTAATTTTTATAAAGGTTTGAAAGCTATTTTTTTAAGACCCATGATTTCTCGAAAAATGTTAGTTTTCATTTTGAAATGTAAAATTAACAAATTTAGAAAATTATTTAGATAAAATTAATACTATTTTTTAATCATTACATCGAAATTATTCAATATATAATTTTTCATAATTTTCGGAGGCAGTTTAATTTTTGGGTAAAAATTAAATACCGTTTAAATATATAATGTATTTTATCACATCACAATAACCCAATAGTGATGTAATAAAATAATCAAAACATTATGTTCAGACAATATATGTTTTACCATTAAAATAATGTGATTTTAATTTTCTTTGATTTATTTGAAAATTCATTAGTGGACCCTTCAATACATATAAAACATTTTTTCTTTTTAAATTGATTACCTAGAGTGTCTGACTCATCTACACATAAAAAAACTATTGTTTAAAGAAGTAAGGCCATTGGCCTTATAAAATAATGTTTTCCACCCCCTTTTGGAAAAAACCATGGGCCAGAACCATGCGTTGATTTGGGGTTTTCATTAGTTTAATGTGTGGTGTTCCAAACCTAAATAATAAATAATTCCCTCTCCTTTAATTTATAAATGCACCCCAGATCCCACTTGCACCTCACTATAAGACATCAGAGTTTGACGAAACCCAGCCCTCCTCTCTCTGTAATCCTCCTAAGGTGACCCATGCTCCCAAGAAGCCACTCTTAATCCTCTCCCAAGCTTTTGGGATCACACTTCCAGGTAAGGGATCCTCACTTTCCTCTCCTTTCTAATTCAAGGATCTTATTTAAAAAAATTTCTTTTCATTTAGAATGGTTATAATTTAATTATATTATAATCATTATAAACTATATATGTGATATTATTTTAATGATTAATTATTTTTCCTTCCACATTTTGACCCTTACTTAAGCCGTTACAGTTCCATATTTCTCTTAAGGAATTATTTAATTTCTCTTTTTATCCATGTTCCATAATATTGTTATGCTCTTTAATATTCAATTATAAATTTTGGAGTATCATTTAACACCTCTCTTATACTGTCCTTTTTATATTTGAATTATGAGATACACCTTTCTCTATCATCGATGCCTTCCATGTACACATGTTACCATGAGGAAATTCGATATGGAATTACACTCTCCTCATTTACATTCAAGTAATTCATTGGTATCATGAATCTAAATTCCATTATAATTGTTGGGAAATATATCTATATGACCCCTTACTATCCATTTTATATAAATATTATGAGATACCCCTTTCTCTCCCATAAACCATTTTTATGAATTCTTATGTCACACTGTTATGCTGCCAAAATTGCACAATGATTTTTCAAGACAAATTCATTGTGTAGTGAATACCATGACCATTTCTATATCAAATGTATTAAACATTATTCACATTTAGTTATTGTTTAATGATTTTAATGTATGATTTTCACACACCTTTATCGTGGAATAAATGATGAAGTTTAATGAATACTTGTTTGATGATCCTTGTTGAACAATTATGCATGAAATGAAATGATTAGGAAGGGTGCGCCCTGATAGCACTCCAATGAATTTGGTAATGTATAGTATAATGATATGTCATGTGAAATGAGTGTTGACTCATGATAATTCAACTACTGTGAGGGTTTACTCGTTCTTCATGTGCAATGATGGTTTACTCATTCTATATGTGCTATGAGCCTTGGCTCATGCTACTTCCAAGTTAAGTGTTGTTCCCACATCTCCATGTCATGATTATCATGCTTTACCATGACTATATGTTCATTTTTCTCATTTGATCTATTGATATTCCAATTGTCTAACATGTATTGTATTACTCGTTTTATTCCATGTTTATTCCCTTACTAGGCTTTATAGCTCACACTTTTTTATGCATGTCCTCATGTTATCCCATGAAATCCTATGTATGAAGGAATGTAGTAGAGATGTAAAGGAATTTTTCAATAAAGATGTCATGTTTCATGTTTCTTGTCGTTGTGTAATGTTCTTATGCCCCAAATAACTAGACATCTCGATATTCTATGTTGTATAAAGTGAATATTTTATGTAATAAATTGTGTCTAAGAGTGTAATAAAAATTAGGGTTGTCGTAGTTGGTATCAAAGGATAGGTTAATTATTTACGGGATTAGGATTAGAAAACCCTAGTGAAGCATTAGGAATATGTCTGTGTTTAAAAAATACATAACTAAATTTTGGTGAGTACTGAGTAAGTGGATTATCAAGGAAATACATCTCTGTCTGGATACGTGTAGGTACAGGTGGCTCTGGAACATATGTACTTAGTAGTCAAAACTCGGACCAAAAGTTTCAGGCATGACCCGGGGAATCCTGGTTCACAACAATATGCCTTTCTACACTCTTGGTTATGACACTCCCGGGGGATATGCTTTGGTAAATTCACAATATTTTTACGATCCATTATTAAGTGAATTTAGAAAATGCCTCTAAGAATACATGTTACAATGTAGATCAGAGATAACATAGATTGAAGCCTATAGATTCATAAGTTATGGAAATAAAAAATATTTATAATTCATTAGTTTATGCCCTTGAATTACCCTTTATGTGTTACCCCTAATTTTTCATTCATTAAGGAATAATAAATAGTTAGACTTCAAGTAGTTTAATATCACAATTTTATCAGGTCTGAAGGATAACTCGAAATTTGAGATGTTTCTTCATGAGGATAAAGGATAGTTTCAAAATGGAAGGGGAATAACCTCATAAAACACTATTTTCCCTTACTGAGGACTTCCTAGCTATAATTATTCAAAATTCATGATCACATAGCATCAAAACCATTTCCAATGTCAAACTTTCATGAAAGATGATCTATGACATATCAAAAACCTCCTCCATACCACAGAATCATCAGGGATCATGGCTCACCTATGACCAAATATTAATCTCCCAACTCTACCACCATTCAAGACAAGGTAGGTACCAACAAATTATTTTCAAATATTTCACACTATCTAGAGAGTTTGATGCATTGTTTGTTTTTAGAATAGCTTCTGAAGAGGGAGACCTCTGATCAGACTATATATATATAGTCTCGTCTTCCAGTATTTGTGGAATCATAGAGAATATATTCGAAGAAACACATTTCAAAAATTTCAAATCGGACTCTTTCATACTATTTTACAAAAACCTGGTGCATGATGATGTTTTGAAACTATATGTTAGAAACATTTTTTTAAAAAAAAGTGCATCATATTTTCCATTGGTACGATCAAAGTTGCATGCACTAGAGCTCGACTAAGGAAGTTGTAGACTTTTAATGTGAATTAAGGTATTGTTTCACTGAGTGGATCCTTTCTCTCTATGATTAAAGTGATAATGAGGGTTGGGGAATTCATCATGGTGGTTGGTACACAACCCTAAAGTCATGTTTAAATTTCATAGTTCATTTAATATGTAATCAAATTTCGAGGACACAATTTTTTTTAGTGTTGAAGATTGTAACGACCCAAAATATTAATTAACTAAAATTCCTCTTGATTTATATAAATGTATTCTTATGGTTATGTAAAATGTATTCACATATTTGGGTTTTTGTTTTGGATTTTAAAATACTATTTTGAATTGTGACTGTTGCTAATATAGTCATTGAATAGTGATCTTATGATTAGTATAAATATAGGTCTTTAACAAATCCCATTTCCTCAGAAAAAGGAATTGATGGCCTCATCCAGTAGACTTTTCTATACAAATACCATTTGAGGGAGCTTGTATAGGAGGTGGCATCTTCGGATTCACTCTTGATCAAGCCCAAGATGTGTTTCAACACATGAAGCTTGAACAAAACTGCCTACGGGAGAAGTGGATGTTAACAGAGATTACCAGTCGAGTCATGTTATCCAAGCCACCCCAAGAGTCTGTCACCATTGCAATCCATACCCTAAGGTCTTATTATGATTTTTTAAGGGGTCATGTAACAATACCCTATCATTATTATTATGTACATTATTTTTTTATATAATTAGGAATATACTTTTATTTTATTATTTTTACTTTGTAAATAGTTTTTAAGTCACAAAGAGTATTTTACTTAATATTTCACTAAGAAAAATAATATGACAAATTAATTTATTTTTATTTAAATAATATTTTAATAAATTATTATTATTATTAAATTAATTTTGATTATGTATTAATGATCTTATAATTTTTATATTGCAATTGTAATTTTTATTATGGTTTGAAATCTATTTATGTCAAAACCCGTGATTTCCTGATAAATATTGGTTATTATTTTAATAGTGAAAATTAACATATTTAGAAAATTATTTAGATAAAAATAATAATATTTTTTGGAATCTGGATGTTGAAATTATCCAACAAATAATTTTTCATAATTTTCGGAGACAGCCGAACTTTTCAGTAAAAATTAAATACCATTTAAATATATAATGTGTTTTATTACATCACAATGACCCAATAGGGATGTAATAAAATACTCTAAACATTATTTTCGGAAAATATATTTTTTTCCATTAAAATAATGTAATTTTAGTTTTTATTTATTTATTTTATGCTACTGTAGTGGACCATTAAAGACTGATAAAACATTTTATATTTTTTAATAGATTTCCTTGAGTATGTGACTCACCTCCACAAAAGAAACACTATTATTTTAAGAAGTTAGGCCATTGACCTTATAAAATATTTTTTCCTCCTACCCTTTGGAAAAAACCATGGGAAAAAACCATGCGTTGGAATGTGGTTTTGATTAGTTTAATGTGTGGTGTCCCAAACCTAAAAAAATCCTTCTCCTTTCCTTTATAAACCAACCCAATACCCCAATTCCTCCTCACTCAAAGCCATTATAGTTCCACCAACCCCTGCCCTACACTCTCTAATATCCTCCTAAGGAACCCCAAGCTCCCATGAAGCATATCTCAAGCCTCTACCATGCTTTTGGGATCACACTTCCAAGTAAGGGCTCCTCACTTTACTGTCATTTCAAATTCAAGAACCATATTTGAAAGTTGTTCTTTTAATTTCAAATGGTTATAATTTAATTATTTTTTAATCATTAAACTACTACTCTTGTGATGTTATTTTAAAAATGAATTATTTTTCCTTCCCCATTTGAACTTTACATAAGCCGTTACTATACCCCAATTTCCAAAAGGTACTCCTTCCATTCACTTTTTATCATAGTTTCTTAATATTGTTATGACCATTAATTTTCAATTATAAATGTTGGGGTATGATTTTACACCTCCCTTATACTGTCCTCTATATTGTTTAATTATGATAGACCCCTTTATCTCTCATATATGCCTTCCATGTATACCCGTTAGCATGCTGAAATTCCGTAAAGAATTTCCCTATTCTCATTTACATTCAAGTCATTCTTTTGTATCATGAATCTAAATTACATTACAATTGTTGGGATATGTATCTATATGACCCCTATATTTTAGAATTCTTGTAAATATAATGAGATACCCCTTTCTCTCTCATAAACCATCTTAATTAATTCTTATGTCACCTCGTTACGTTACCGAGATTACACCCTGTTTTTCTAAGCCAAATTCATCGTGAAGTGAATACCATTCCCATTTATCTATCAAGGGTATTCACCATTATGGACATTTAAATATTGTATAAAGATCATCATTTACGAATTCCACACTCATTTATTTTGGAATAAATGATGATGTTTAATGAATACATGTTTTATGATCAATATGGAACACATATGCATGAAATGAAATTATTAGGAAGGGTGCGCCCTGATAGAACATCAATGCATTTAGTAAAGTATAGTATCATGATATATCATGTGCAATGAGTGTTGACTCATTATAATTCTAGTGAAACTATGGTTTACTCATGCTTCATGTGCAATGAGGGTTTTGTCATGCCCCATGTGCAATGAGTCTTCGCTCATGCTAATTCCATGGTAAGTGTTGTTTCCACCTCTCTATGTTATGATTATCGTGTTTTACCATGCCTTTATTTTCATGTTGAGGGTTCCGGGTGTAGCGAAAGCGCATTGGTGGGTGTACCCAACTTTAATTTTAGCATTAACAATGATCAATCCAAGATCGATCTTGATAATAAAACGTCGGATATTCGGAATAAAATGAAGAAAGAAAAAGAAATAGGGGAATCCCCAAACCATAGATAGGATCATCATAAGTATGTTATTATTAATTTAATTAATTTACAAGAATTACCTTGAGGAATTCTTTCTTTGTTGATGTTTCTAGTCATGATTTTATGTGATAAATCATTGCATCATAGAATCCATGTGTAGGATTCCTCTAGCAGTGTTCCACACATGCTTCAGGTATCTTTGGGCGTCGCCAAAGGGATCTTCGGGTGCTAGCGTGGAAGAGCCTTCACTTGCGATGTCCGCCTTCAATTGCCTTGATTTGGAGGAGGAGGATCTCTCTCTCATAGATTGAGAGTGTTCTTGGGGGGAAAATAATTCTCTCATGGATTGAGAGCTTTTCCAAATTTTTTGTGCACAACCACATAAAAAATGGATAGTCCAATGAGAAATATATAATTGGGATTTTAATTACATAGAACAATAAAATGAATTAATTAACTGAAACCATTTATTCATTTCATTTAATTCTGAATAATACCCCATATCTAATAAAAATAGTTGAATATTATTATTAGTTTACATGAACCTAGCGAATTACACCTAATATTATTTAATTAAATAAATATTAGTATTTCTCATAAATTAAAAAAATACCGCATTTACTTTGATTTTTCTATTTTTCATTATTTCCGCAACCACATTTATTTGACCTTGAATAATGGATATTTATTTCTAAAATAAATATCACTGCATTACTCAGAAATAAATATATTATTTCACCCACAATATATTCCCTCGAATAACTAGTGTTGAAATAAATGAGATCATCCATCCTTAAATAATTACTAAACCACAATTGGGAATAATATTTATATAACTTGTTAAATTAATATTTAACTGAGATACATGGAAACATTTACTGTGTGGCCCTCTAGTCCTCTTTCTCAGTGGCATTAGATGGTGCTTTCCTAAAGTCCAAGGTTAGTGTTTTGCAACATGCCAAGGTACCCATAGAGAAAGAATTTAACGCCGAAATGACGTTCCACCTTTTATGAACACATACCATGTAATATAATCTATTTTTCATGATATCTCGAATCAAGAGGGTTTCATTCTAGTGCCAGCAACCATTGTGCTCGATTATTTTTTTCTTGAATTTTCAGAATTGAACATTCCCATTCCTTAATATGTCTATGGGTTTATTTAGGCTATATCAATTCAATCAAATGGCCTGAGATATCTACTTCCATTATGGAACAGAAGGGAAAATTCCTTCCTTGCATTATCTATTAATTTATTATCACTCGTGATGCACCCAACGTATCCTACCTCACTATAAATAGCGTGTCATCATAGTTTTCATCAACACATCTAAGTGTGCAAGTTATAATACCCATTAAAAATAATGTTAAAGTCTAAGGACCAATACACACATCTGCTGATAGGAACATCAAATGACACTATGAAATGTGGATTTCCTACTAGCATGTCTTGTTCTCATAATATCTTCCTGGATATTACCAAGCGTTCACACCATCATAAGGTGCCTCAATGTTTTATGATTCCTCACCCCTAATGGCCTTTATTATTTTTGTTCCTCGAATAACATCATCCGGCCATAGAACATATATTCCAGAACAGTGTTATGGCACTTCCAGGTTCTCATCATAGCTGGGATCATCTATGACCCTTTAATGTAATAGTTATCCTTAGGATATTATCACATGAATTGTCACAAAGAAGAAAAATAAAGATGTGATATGGTATTTATTATGTAATAAATTAAAAAGTAGTTGGTTTAAGGCCACCTACTCCAACAAATTCTCACATGGACTTGAGAAGAATGATAACAACCTTTAACCCACTAGCTCTCACATGATACTCATGCTTCTGCTGAGATAAGTCTTTAGTCACGGTGTCTCCATAGTTCTATTCCATGGACAATATTATAATTTCAACTTCACCCCATTGATAGAAATCCCCCGAGAGGTGATACTTAAGGAGTATGAGATTTTTCCGTTTATGTGACCTTGGTTCTTTTTCAAGTGCCACCGCTATAGTATTATCACAATAAAACATGATAGGATCATTACTACTAGGCACAACATCAAACTCTTGGAAAATGTTCTGAATCCAGACGGCTTCCTTGGCTACATCATAAGTCACTATATATAAGGACTCCACTGTAGAATCAGAGAAAAGCTACTTTGAACTCTTCCAGCTCACAACTCCCCCATTGAGATGAAAAACATATCCAGAATGCAACTTCAGATCGTTCGGATCTGTCTGACAAACAGCATCAGCATACCCTCTGATGACAAGCTCCTCGTCTACTCTATACACCAGAAACATATCCTTAGTTCTTATTAGATACTTAAGGATAGCCTTAAAATCAGTCCAATGTTGTTCTCAAGGATCAGCATGATATCTTCCTACCATTAATAGTTCATAGGCAACATCAAGCCTGGTACATAACATAGAATACAAGATGGATCCTATAGCATATGCGTAGGGGATATTACTCTTTATATCATTCACTTGTTGTGTCTGAGGTCACATTTTATTAGAAAGATGTAGGCCATGTGACAATTGGAAACAAGCCCCTCTTGGATTCTTCTTTACTAAATCTCTTTAGTATCTGGTTAATGTATGTACTCTAACATAGTCCAAGTAGCCTCTTGGACCTATCATGAATGATCATGATCCCTAGAATTTAGGCTGCTTCACCTATGTCCTTCACGCTGAAATACTTGTTCAACTAGTCCTTAACTAAATGTAAAACTGGTAAATTGTTTACAATAAGCAATATGTCGTCAAAATATACTACAAGGATAACTATCACATTCACATTAAACCCCTTATCAACACATTGCTAACATTCATTCTTAATGAAACCAAATTCCTTTATGAATTCATCAAATCTAATGTTCCATGACTTGGATTCTTTCTTTAGTCCATAAATGGGTTTCTGCAACTTGAAAAAAAAATTGGATTCACTTGGTGTCACAAACACTTCTAGTTGTGTCATATAGACAATTTCCTGAAGGTTACCATTAAGGAATGATGTTTTGACATCCATTTTCCAAAAATCATAGTCATGGTATGCTGCTAGGGAATGTATGATTATTATGGATTTAAACATGGAAACTGGCGGGAAGGTTTCATCATAGTCAATTCCTTGATGTCGTATAAATTCTTTATCCCCTAGCCTTTCTTTATATGTGAAAAACATAACTTCCATGTCCAGTTTTCTCTTGAATACCCATTTGAATCCAACATGATTTACATCAAATAGCTCATCGACTAGAACCCAGACTTGGTTCTGATACATGGAATCCATCTCAGCATTCATAGATTCTACTGATTTTCCAGTATCTGAGTTTCTACTTCTTCCTTGTAGGATATAGGATCATCATTAGCTAACAATAATGATTCACCATCCTCGGTGACTAGGAAACCAAACCTCTCTGGTTCCCTTAACTCTCTTGAGCTTCTACGTAGTACTTGTGTTTCTGGAACCTCTTCCACGGGGACCTCTGGAACTTCTTCATCTACCAACTCCTGTGTATGAAGAGCATCAACTTTTTCGAAGACAATCATTCTCCCACTATCATTTTTTAGGATGTTCACCCTCACAAGAAAGACAGATTGTCTAGAGACATTCACATTCTAGTCTGATGGGTTATATAGGTAATATCATTCCGTTTCCTTGGGATATCATATAATGATACATTTCGTGCCCTGAGTTGCTGGTCTGTTTCCTAAGAAGGGTTTAAAAATTCCCTGCATCCCCATACCCATGTGTGCAAAAAAATGGGGTTATTTCCATTCAATAAATCGGATTGAATTCCATTTTCCACCTTGGTTGGGACTCGGTTCAATGTGTATGATGCAGTCTGCAATGCATATCCCCAAAAGGATAATGGAAGATCTTCATGACTCATCATTGACCTCACCATGTCCAAAAAGGTGTGATTCCTCCTTTCAATAACACCATTACACTATGGTGTATAAGGAGGAGTGAGTTGAGATAGAATCACAGACTCCTGTAGAAGATCGATGAACACTTGGTTCAGATATTCTCTGCCTCGATCCAGTCAAAGCTTCTTTATCTTCTTACAAAGCTTATTCTCTACTTCATTCTTGAATTCCATAAATTTCTCTAAGGTTTTTCACATATACCTCATTAAGTAGAAATATCCATATCTACTCAAAATCATGAGTAAAAGTATTGAAATAAGAATATCCACCTCTAGCATCTACTGGAAATGGTCCACACACATCTGTGTCCACCAATCTTAGAATCTCTGTAAACCATTCACCATGTCCACTGAAAGGTGGATTGGTTGTTTTTCCTTGTAATCAAGCGTTAAATCTATCAAGTTGTTTTAGCTCAATAGAGTCTAAACATCCATCTAGGTAGAGCTTTGTTAAGAGCTTCTCATTTACATAACCGAGACGGTTATACCACAACTGGGTGATGTATGAGTCATGTGAGTTTCTTTCATTATCGATTTCCAAAACTCGGTTTTTGTAATTTATTTACAAACAAACCATTATTTAATGTTCCATGCCATAACATAAATTGTTCTTATAAATGAGGCAACACTTATTTCCAAACAAGAAAATGAATCCATCCATATCAAAACAGGATACAAAAATTATGTTCTTTGTAACACTAGGCACATAATAACAGTTATGTAAAACCAAAATCAAACTTGTTTGCAAGGATAGGTGGTAATCACCAATGGCTAACACAGCCATCCACATGCCATTGGCCATATGAAGATCCACCTCTTCTCTGGAAATCTTTCTAAATCTATGTAGTTACTACATTTGAATACATATGTGAGCCCCACAAGATATATCTAATACCCAATGTGTAGAAATGAAAAGATTACACTTGATAAAGAACACTCCTTTAATGCCCCCAAGCTTCTGGGTGCAATTCCTCTTTTAGTGGACTTTCTTTCCACATTCAAAACATATCGCCTCTCATTCCGTGCCCTACCTATGGATCTTCCCCTTTTTGGAGGGATGAAGCCGGGGGGATTTAGACCGTTTATAAGTCATTGTACCATTGCCTTGTCCTACCTTTTCTCATTCACCTTAAGGACTGTCGGTTTGCCACAACCCATGTCCTTGTCAACCATGAGAATTAAGTTCATAAGTTCTGATAGAATCTTTTCATTGTTTCTCATGTTGTAGTAGACAATAAAGCTAGAGACGGTCTAGGGCAGCGATGATAGGATGAGATCTATATGCAACTCATTCGGGAATTAAATCCCTAATATTTCCAGGTGTTCAATGTATCCATTGATCTTGACTACATGAGGACCAACTGGTGCAGACTCTCCAATATTAGTTGAAAACAAAGAATTTGAGATCTCATTACTCTCATTTATCACATTATCTTGATATATATCCTTAAGGCAAGACATCATGCTATACGCATTCATGTTTTAATGTTTCTTGAAGAGCTCATTAGACATGGCCGATATCATGAAACACTTGATATCTATAGAATCATCCAAGGAATTCATAAATAGAGATAGTTCTTCATAACTGGCCTCTTTTCTAGGAGCAACTAGAATAGGCTCTTCCAGAACAGACAATTTCCTCTCATGGAGAAGGATGACGCGTAAATGCCTCCGCCACTCTTGGAAATTAGAGCCGATGTGAAGGATTTCATTCTCGAGTATGGTCCAAATTGAAACGTTTGAAGTCATTTTTATTTTTGTTTCTAAAATTTAAGATGAGAAAAGGTTTAGTACTTTATTATGATAATACTGAGACAAATAAATAAATTTATACTTATTAGTCTCCAACTATTTTATCAACATACAATAGCCCTAACCATTGACTTCAGAATATTCTGTTGCCTGAATATTCTAGTGGAAAGGATCCATATTTCCCATCACATTACCCCGACTAGGGTTGGTCTATAACTTCAAGGGTTTTAGGTAGGAATTCTAAATTCCAACTGCATTAACACGTAGCTCCTTGATCTGCTGAGTGGACTCCCCAATCCTGAAATCCTTTTATTTTTGGATTTCCTCAACCTTTGCCTCTTGGTCACACCAAGTCCTGCTGTGGTAGTCAACCCTTGATGCGAACCAAGTAAATTCTACCCAAATCCTTGAAATATAATTCCTCGATAATTAAAAGCACCCTAACTAGGGTTGGTCAGGAATTTTGAACTATGGTTCAATTATGACAAATATTATGGAAGGCTATACTGACATAATATTTCTTTGAGGGATTTTATCCTTATAAATAAATTGTCATTTTATTATATTTGATTACATACCTGTTAATATTAAGAGGGATATACTTTTGTGATTAACCATGTCTAAGATTATATTTTATGTATAACCTTGTCTTATTTTAGTTCCACCTGGCATGTTTGTTTAATTCAGTAATTATATGATCCTGACAACAAACCCACAATAAATATAACATGCAACTAAAAGAAATAAAATAAATTGAATGATAATGAGCATGTTCTATTGGTTAGTTTTTCTAGAGGCTGATTAACTAACAAAAGACCATGGGGAAAACACCTTGAACCTTTTGGGTTCAGTTTTACAGCTTTCCACCTATCCACCATTATGTCTCCTTGGATTGGTTTCACCGTGGGTCCTAACATGAGCTACCTCCACCATCTTGGGAGCTGCATCCATTACATTTGATTTTATCTCACAAACAAGTGAGGGGTAAAATAGGGTTTACATAAAAGAAACCTTATGCATGCAAGACCTACATATTAATGAGGAGAAGGCTCGCAGGACAAAAAATTTAATTTAAATAAATAAATTAAAAGAAACCATTCAAATACAAAGTTATTTGTCTAGATCATGGTCATCCATAAATGCAATGATATTTAAACATAAATAATACTACCATTCAATTATTTAATCGTTCTTGTTTAAGATAAATCATGCTCAAATCAACTAATTATCTTTAATGAATCATTACTTTTATCTTAAATATTTTTATGAATTTCCTTGAAATTCTCATCCATCATAATTATAAAATAAATAATATTCTATTAAAATTATCTTTTGATGTAACATGTACCTTGGAAGAAACCAGGTGAATTCTTGTTCATAAGTACCCAATCTAAACAAATGAACATTACAATGATGTTAAATTAAACACATTTATATAAAAGAGCTATCACGTGTTGTGCCTCAGCTTTACACTTACACTATGGTACACGTCTCCTAGGTTTGTATAATATAATAATAAAATTGTAAACAATATGCGTAATTTGGATGGGTAAACTATGTGTAGTTATGACTACACGACATGTACATTTATTCACCTTCCATACAAAGTACACGCCTGTGGACCTGGCATGTAGATATACTTTGGATATTTTCAGATTACATGGCATGTTCAGTGGGACACACGCTGTGTAGTATCTGCGTTACACGGTTTCCAGTAGGGAAAGCCGTGTACAGGGTACACGGTCCAACCCTAGCCCAAATAGACTACATTCAGTGTTCATTGGACCACACATCATGAAATATGGAAACAGTGTGCCACCTGTTTCTGGTCAACACAATCTTTCATTTATGACTTAATAATACTACAACACATGACCTGATTTGGCGGACATATCTGATACATCGAACCTAGAATATACGTCTTGTACTTCCAAATACATTCCATGTATTATGGTGTTGTATGGCCTAGAACATTATGAATCTCCATGTGAGATCCTCTATTTTATTTTAATCAAAATTAAAATAATAAAATTGTTTCTGTAAGGTGAACGAGAAACGTGAGAGTATGAACAGATCTCAAGATTCATATTTTAAAGAACGATTACCATGAATTGAAACAACTAAATTATTAAAAGCCTAAATCATCAATGAAATACAAAAATTATTATAACCAATGATATAACCTAGCTCTGACATCACTTGTAGGTTCCGGGTGCAAAGGAAGCATGTTGGTGGGTGTACCAAACATTAATTTTAGCATTAACAATGATCAATATGAGATCAGTCACGATAATAAAACGCCAGATCTTCGGAATAATATGATGAACAAGAAAGAAAGAGGGGTGTCCTAGAACCATAGATATGATCATCATATGTTGGAAATAATTAATTTTATTAATTGACACGAATTACCTTGATGAAATTCATTATTTGTGTGTGTTTTTGGTCACGATCGTATGTGATTCATCGTTGCGTCATAGAATCCATGTGTATGATTCCTCTAGAAGTGATCCACATGTGCTCCACGTATCTCTGGAAATTCTCAAAGGTATCTCCGGGTGCTAGCGTGGAAGAGCCCTTGCTTGTGATGTCTGCCTTCGATCACCTTGATCTGGTGGACGTGGATCTCTCTCTCGAAGCTCGAGAGCGTTCAGGGTGGAAAAGGAATTCTATCTTGGCATGAGATCATTTCCAAATCTGTTGTGCACAACCACACGAAAAATGGCTAGTCTAATGAGAAATATATAATTAGGATTTTAATTACATGGAATAATAAAATGAATTAATTACCCAAATTCATTGATTCATTTTTTTAATTCTTAGTAATACCCCATGTTTAATAATAACAGTTTACTATTATAATTACTTGACTTGTGCCCAAAAAATTACACCTAATATTATTTAATTAAATAATTAATATTATTTCTTGTAAAAAAAAATATATAATCTGTGTATATTAATTTTTTCATTTTTCATTATTTCCTCCCCCAAATTTTTTAGACCTTGAATAATGGATATTTAGTTCTACAGTAAATATCACAGTGTAAATTGAAAATAAATATATTATTTGTCCCACAATATATTCTCTTGAATAACTAGTATTGAAATAAATGCGATCAGCCATCCTTTTATGATTATTAAACCACAATAGGGAATAACCTTTATTTAACTTGTTAAATTAATATTTAACTGAGATACATGGACACAAATAGTGTGTGGCCCTCTAGGTCTCTTTCTTAGTGGCATTAAACGTAGCCTGCCTAAAGTCCAAGGTTAGTGTCTATAAACATGCCAAGTCACCCATAGAGAAAGAAGTTAACACTACAATGATGTGTCACCTCCTACAAATGCATACTGTGTAATATAATCCATTTGTCTCGATATCTCGAATCAAGAAAGTTTCATGCCAGTGACATCAACCAATGTGCTAAATTATTCTTTATTTGACTTTCTAGAATTGAACATGACCATTACTCACCATGTCCATGGATTTATTTAGGCTATATCAATTCTATCAAAGGGCTTGAGATATCTTCTACCATTATAGAACTAAAGTGACATATCCTTTCTCTCATTAGCTATTAATGTAGTATCACTCTTGGCACACCAAACATATCTACCTCACTGCAAACAGTGTGTCATAATATTTTTTGTAAATACATCTAAGTGCGTGAGTTATAATATCCATTAATAAAAACCATAATGTATACGGACCAATACACACGTCCATAGATAAGAACATCCAATGACACTACGAAATGTGGATTTCTTACTGGTGGGTCTCTTTCTCATAATATCATCCTAGATATTTCCACGGGAACACACCCTGGGATGGTGCGTCTATGTTTTATGAGTCATCACCCCTAATGGACTGTATTATTTGTGTCCCTCAAATAACATCATCCAGCCATAGATCATATATTCAAGAACAATGTTATTGCACTTCTGATTTCTCATCATAGAAGGGATCCACTATGTCCCTTTAATGCAACAATTATCCTTAGGAAATGATCACATGCATTATCATGAAGAAGAATAATCAAGATGTGATAAGGTATTTATTAATGAATAAAGTACAAAGTATTTTGATCTAGGACACCAACTCCAACACATGTTACTCTTGCGATCCGTTTATATTCTTATTGTTTATCATGTATTGTATTCCACATGTTATCCCATGTTTATTACATCAATAGGATTTATAGATCATTTTTTCATGTGGGTCCTAAGGTTATACCATGCAAGACTATGTACGAGGGAATGTAGTGGTTATGTAAAGGATGATTTCAAAAAAGATGTTGTGTTTCATGTTTTAAGTCTTTCTGTAATGTTCCTAAGCCCCAAAGACACTATACCTCTCAATCTTATATGTTGTATCAAGTGAATATTTTATGTAATAAATCATATCTAACTATGTAAAATAAAGCTGGGTTGTCATAAGTAATACCACCCATGAACCATAAATTATATCTCATGGGATGAAAATATTACACAATGCATTAGAGATATATGAGGGTGCACCCATCATATATCTATGTTTAAAAGATATTCAACAATATTGTAATAAAATATTGAATTTTATATTTTAAACACCTTTAGTGTGGAATGTGACTTTCATACATAGAGTTACTAATTCTATAATGTATATTTAATATCTATATGAATACCCTTGAATGAAAATAGGTTTCGTTATTCACAACATAAGTGTATCACATATAAAATCAATGGATAATTTTTACAACATAATAGGAGTAAATAAAAAATTTAGTAGAAGGTATTAATTTTAGATAAGTGTTTTATCTCAATTATAAGTAATCATTTGGTTGGTAAGGGTTGATTTTGAACACTTCAGAACATATTTAATTTTAAATCAATGGTTTTGTAACAAAGAAAATTCTTGAAATGAAAATATGAGGGAGAGAAACCTTACATTTAGATGTGGGTCTTAAAGCTTGGGTGGAGAACCATTTAAGTATAGATACATTTTTTAGGGGTATGTAGGGGTAAAATGGGATGAAAAAAATAATTAATGTATTTAGAGTGAAGGGTAATTGGAAAATGGGAGGTTATTAATTAAAATATAAGGAATTTGTTTTATTAATGTCCTTGCATAGACCTAAACACCTAGTTAATAAAAAGACCAAACCAATAACTCTTCGTTTTGTATTAAAATGGTACTTTCTAAAGAAGAGTTTTTATTTAATATTTTATTATTTAGGATCCAAACTCGTTAATATAATATCATTCTAGATGTGGAAGTGAGAAATTTTCATTAAGTATTATTTTTTAAATCTTTATATATCCATTACATTTTGGAAGATTCAATAAAAGTCTTGAAAAGTACTATTATCAATGATATATACATTATTTAATTGAAAAAATGTATTTCTGAATGAGAAACCCCATTTAGAATTTATTTCATCACATATAGTTCACTATTATTTCATTGTACATACCATAACATATTTAATTTTTACCCTTAAATATCATTATCTCAAAAAGTTATGAAAAATTGACCTTTATAAAATTTCATTATTCTTCATTAAAAATTTAAATTAATTATATCAAAATAACATTTAAATATGAAACTTTAAACAATTAAGTAAATATACATATTTTTTGAAAACTAATATTTTTTTGACGTAATATACATTCTCATATTTTTCAATATAACCTGGGACATTGTAAAATTATATTTTCATTTACATATAAAATAATGGAGTCTAATAAGAATAATTTCGTAACAATAAAATTTATATAAATTTAATTAATTTTTTAAAAAAATTGTTTGTTAATGAAATTATAAATTTATTAAATATACAATAATTTTTTCATTATACCAAAAAATCCATTTGTCTAATTTATTTTTTTAAATGAATGAAAAATAATAATGAGTTTTAAGAACCCAGTATGTCATTTCTCAAAATAAAATCACGCCTTTGAAGTGCTATGTTCTTGAAATATAACCCATTGATCTACAATAATATTAGCTACGGTTAAGGTATATAGTGTCGGTACTCTCTTATTAGGGATTGATTAACATCAATATAGTGGTGATCTATACTAAAATGAAATTTTCATATGGAATGTTCCACATTTTCATAACATGTTGAAGCTTGGATTGGGCGTGGTAAAATGTGAACCTCATCAAGGCTATCGGCCTCATACACTCTAATAAATGAGTTTCTTATGGAATTATTCTACTAGTTGAGGCTATAAATGCTCCCTTATGAATCAATTGTTTTCCTTAATTAATCTCAATGTAAACCAATTAAAATGGTTATTTTAGAAAATTTACTTTTCCAAAATTGATATATAAAAAATATTTTCAACATCATATAAATACCTTACATATTATTAATTTATATACTAAATCTATTTATATCATGGTTCTATTTTATTCATTGTGAATGTGAATATTACATTACTATCATTATGTTTTGTATATATATATTTTTTCTAAAAGTGTGATAACCCTAATACATAATGTTGATCAAAATGTTCTAATCCACGTTATTTTTTTTATGTTTTTTATATTATAATATTATGCATTTTACATGGTTCAATTGTTTTCTAAATGTAATGTTTTCAATTATTGAAAGAATGTTTTATCATTTTGTTTGATACTGTACTAAATTATTATATATTTTACACACGTATATATAATGGATATTCTATATAAGAATTTATGGGTTGATAAATTCTTCACTAGATCATAAGAAAATCATTTAGGTTACTTATGATTTGTTAATTCTTTAGGTTACCATGTTTTCACTTTAATCATATAGTTTTTCCACAATACATTGTATAGCTCAGTTGTCTTGTTTTTTAACAATGATTTTAGGATCCAAGATATTCATCTTCTGCTCCACATAGGAATATTCATTCTCTAATAGTAACACCACTGTATTTAGTACATGAAAGTGAGATCATATGTACTTCATGAAGAGGGATATAGGGATCCTGTCACGTAGTTTAGAGAGGATGGGTGGGAAATCTCTTTGATAGTCCATAACACTGATGCAATCAAGAAACTCAAAGGGGGAGATAGATCATGACATAGATTTCACTTCTTCCCAAATCTCATGATTTTCTTCTATGGAGATATACTAAGGAATAAATTATCTATAACATAAAACTCTAGGCATCTTTAGAAGAATATTGTATATATTTTGTTGTGAAATTATTCTTATTTCATAAAATGTTTAATGGTTTGAATCTTCTCTGTTATGTCTTGGAATATATTAGCCCCTATCAACATTTTTTATCTAACATCATCTGAGAATGTTGTAGTCATATAACTCTTACACTATATAGCCTGATAAGTTTCTATTTTAATACATGATTAAAAATAATTTTTATATGAGAACTATTCAAGGATCAGGTGTTTTACCCAACATCCTTAAAAATACATTAAACATGAACTCAATATATCATCTAGATTTTGAATAGTTCTATCATAATGGACATCTTTCCATGGGTGATAACCAATATTAAATATCAACTTTGTATCCAATGCTTACTGAAGACATTTCTCGAACCACAAGGTATACCTCATATCTCGATAAGATACATTGGAATGTTTTACTCCTAGAAATCATTGAAAATTACATATATATAGTTTTTGGAAGGTAGGTCATTTCAGAAATCCTATTTGATGGAAATGAATTGTGTTGACTTTTAAAGGTGATCGACTACAATGAAAATGGTTTTATTTTCATTAATTTTCCAAAGGATTCGTATGATGAAATCACTGGATAGGACTTCCCATTTCAATATGGATATGGGTTATTTTTTAATCATTCCATTATACTTCAATAATTTATCCTCAATATTTATCATATCATTAACTGAGTTAAAAATTCCATTATTTCAATCTTCAGGTAGTCCCAATATAAGTTTTTATTCATGTTATTATACCCCATAGATTTCCTTGGATCAATATTGATATATTATCTATAATTTTAATCCAAAAAAACAAATTTTTTATTGTTTTTAGTGGACACATGACTAGACTATAAACCATGTAATTCCATTATTATCAATGTTGAACTCTAAAATATTGAAAACAATTATCAAAAGTTCCATATCAACTCGTTGAGATTATATGATCATCATATAGATGTGGGATTTAGAATTTATTTCATCAATTTAGTATAAATTTTCTTCCCTTTTGATTTTCATGTTGATCCTTTTCATTTCAAAAAACATTGGATCCATCTCAATCCTCATCATGGATAAGGTTTCAGGATTGTTATTACTCTGGTAATCAATCATTTTATTCAAGTTATCCAAATGGTAATGGATTAAATTGTAAAAATCCATGGTCATATATAGCTATCTTCCTTGAAACATGTTGATATCTATTTTCTGAATATATATTTTTGGCTATTATAATACTTACATATATCAAAAATCTCCTTGTATAGATAATGTATCCAAATCATTAATGGGATCATACACATAGTTAAATTTATATCATGCATAGAATAATTCTACTCGTGGATCTATATTTTATGAGGGTTATAGACTATCAATTTATCATTTTTAATGATTACACAATGCAATTATTACCTATAATCATCACTATATATAATATAACCTTCCACACTGGTGGGGTGTGTGGGTGTAAGTGTAATTATTAGCCTCTTCTATAAATATTTGAATCTATTTTCTCATTCCTTTGATTAGAAAGCATTTACTGAAGAGACCCGAAGATTGACGTACATGGAAAATACATTACTTTTGCGGAATACCTAATACATAACAAAAAAGACAGACAAGTATCGTAATAGTTTAGTGTCTTTGGAAACTCGGAATATAAACATCTAATCATTTTGAAAGTTCTTCAAAATATCGAGTAACGATCTTCCCCTTCTCGTTTCCTTTCCTAAAACCTTTCTTTATTTACTGGGGAAAATAAAAAATAAAAAGGGTGATCTCAAATGCTCAGTAAGGGAAAACATAGATAACATAAAACAATCCATAAACATTTGAAAGCAAAAACATGAACATGAAATCTAAACATTAAAACCTTGAGCAAAGACATAAATCGTGGAAGTACATAAGGAATATATCATAATGGAACATCAATCATGATAAAATATAATGGGAATAAAAATTGGAATTGTGGAAACCATTCAACACATGTCATGATTTCCATAGTAGCCAAGGCATTGCTGCCAAGACCATCTTAGTGGACAAAGTCCCTTTCTGAATTGAGTTCACTCCTCGTTTCAGTCCTGTAACACTGAACCGGATTAACTTACCGTTCCAGCCATGTCTATCTCATGAGATATAAATCTTTACACAATGCATTGGAAGGATATATAGGTCCCAACCATCTTATAATTAAATCATTCTTACATGTGCCACAAAATAAACATACATCATTCATAATAACCCAACGAATAAAATGGGTTTCATAAACATCATCCCATCATCACATAATCCAAATAAAAGAAATGGATATCATTTCATAATAAGAAAAGTGATACCATGTAAATCATAGAGACATTATACTTGAAACATACACATATGAAATAATGTCATCTTAGATGAAAATGGTTTTGATAAAACAGTTGAAATGAATTCTTGAGGAAAATATCCTTTTTTCTTCAAAATAATTTTCATTTCACAAAATGTCATGAAATTTTAAAAGAAATTGATTTTTTTGTATATATTCTTGAAATATTTTTGAGGAAGCTTCATGAAAATAAGGCTTTATAAAACTGTAAAAATCCTTTTATGTCGTATACGTTAAAAAAACATTCTTCTCATACTTTTTTCGGAAAAGTCAAAAAGTACCTTGTAGGGTAAATAAAAAAAGAATCCTTCCATACCATGGGGTAAAATTCAAAATGGGTAAAAAGGACTTTAAACATACATGAATATACTTTTATAAAACATGGACATGGATGATAGCAATAACCCCAGTAAATACTTACGAATAAGCAATTTCGGATAAAAATGAGATTTGCAAAAATTATCCCTTACCTTAGGTCTGATATGCTTCATACGTATCCGAAACTCTTGTATAATGATTTAAATAATGTCATTGAATTATTACAGAATCATATTTATTATTATGATATCATATATGGTTTACTTATGTATTTATATTACCCGTTCTTTTGTAAATTCCATGTTAAAGAGCGTTTTGGTTAAAACCGTTTCATTTGTCATCCATGTTTTGACTTGTAATTGTTCATATGATTACATAGATCAGGATTACTTAATTACAGAATATTAAACATGATTTATATATAATATATATTCAGAATATACATATATATAATATATCAATAAATGGAAAGAAATACACCGTTCATGGAGACGTTAGGTCATACCTACGCATGAACGTTGTTTTCATTTCCTCATTGAATTTAATGGAATTAATTGGATGACATAAATATATATATAAATAAATTCAGTATCATTATTATGTCATATATTTTATGATTACTTATTATATATATACTTTATAATCATTTATGAATGGTTAATCATTGAGAATGAATCTCATCGCGTCGTGGAGATGGTATTCCGTACATACGCACGAGCGATGATATCGTTCCCATGATCGTGGAATTTTATTGGAGTGTATTTATACTATTAAAAAATCAATATCACTTTAAAATAATAATATATGGTTATTATTTACACCATTATACCCATCCAAGTAAGTTGGTGGTGGAAAATAGATTACACCACGGCATGGAGACGATATTCTGTACGTACGCACGCACAGTGGTTTCATTTTCCTTAGGATGGATAGATGGTGAAATAGGGTTGTTCAATAATTATAATAACATATCAGTATATGAGTGAACTGATGTTATTACTTCATAATGAAACAACCTAAGAATAAGAATTGGAAGAAGAAATAAAGTTGAAATAATCAGTAACGGTCATTACCTTTTCATTGAAGCACCTCATTGAGAACTCCTCTTAGGGCACTAAAATTGGTCTTTTAAGAAGACCAGGACCTCTAGGATGTTTCTAGGGAAGTGGAGAAGAGGATTTGGCCGGGTTTGGAAGAGCATGAAGGCTCATTGTGGTGTGAGGAAGAGAGGGAGGAGGTGCCCTTTTATAAAGGAGGAGAGGGGCACCTTTGGAAGAACTAAACATATTATTTTATTATAAAGTTATATTAGGTTTTTAATAGCTCCAAAATGATATATTTATAAGCTAAGGTGGGTATGGGACTAAATCCTCTCATCCAATAGAATTTAGACAAGTTTAGGTCATTAAATTAACCTTATCGTTTAGTTTTAACTCTTAGTTAATTAGATAGACATTTACCATGTCACTTTGTATTTTTATATTATATAGTTAATAAACTTACCATATACATCCAAGCGACCCCCAAGTGGTCCTTTAATGTTACAACTATCATGATATACGTATCTTGGCCGAACCTCACATTTTTAGGAATATAATAACAATTAATAATATAATATTTGTTTTAAAGACTATTTTATGTCAATTTTGACACTATTTGGTAATTGATTTTTTTTGAAAATCATAACAGAATTATATGTTCGAAAAAAGTTAATTAAATCAATACTAACATGTCATATTAACATAGAAAATTATTTAAATTCATAAAAAGTCTCAAATTTCATTTATTTGGTTATTTATAACATCAATTATGTCAATGTTTTATTAATAAGATAATTACTGCATCATCATTGTGTCATAAATAAATTAAATTATATTAAGTCTAAAAATTACAAATAAAATACCATTATGTGGGAAATCTTTTTTGATTTCTAATGAATATTTATAGTCTAATTTATCTTATGTATAACACTATATTAAAAATTATTTAGTTATAAAACATTTTTTTAACTATTTTAACCCTTCTTTAAATAAATTAATAATAAATGTCCTCATCTAATCCAAGTGGGCCTAAATGGTCATATTTTATTTATAAGGTTTTTTTTGGTCGAATTACACTTATCTACTAGAATTAGGACATTTGGTATGGTAATAATAATAACACTTTTACCCTTAATTACCCTATTTTCTTTTAACTGTGGTAAAAAAAGTAAAAAGTTACTATTCACCAAAAATTATTTTCATCACATTGAACCAAATTTTAGTCCTTGATATTAACCATGTCTCTCTGATTTTCAAAATTCCACTCATAGAAGCGGTAAAATTAAGTTTTATGAAAAATTCAGTTTTTTAACTACCACTTAGTGGTTTCACTATTCATCAAAAAAATGAATGTTTTCAGAAAAATACCAAAAATTAGGCTTAAGATATATTTGATATTATGAATTCAAAAATGTTGTCTATTTTACCAAATAAAAGACATATCAGTTACATTAACTAATTTAAAAATTAATTCCAGTCGTGAAAACAAATAGCGCGTTTTTAAGAGATAATAATTATCAAAAGATTGACACTTGTTTATGTCTGGTTTAAATGTGAAATTACATCAAATGACCAACATTGTATTAAATTGTAAAAATATATTCTAAATATACTTTAAAACCACTCAAAATAATAATTTATCACTATTAATTATTTCGATTAAAAAAGATGATTTTAATTAAAATTTAGTAATTTTCACTATTCATCAGAATATGAAAGTTATCCGAAAAGTACCAAAATTTCACCGTAAGCTAATTTCGATATTCCGAATCCAAAAATGAATTCCATTTTGAATGATAAAATTTATAAAATTTCAAAAAGTGGGTATTACTATTCATAATGGCTAGTTCATAATAATATTATAATAATATCTCGTTTAGTGAAACTCTGTATTGCGTACTACACACACTATCGAGGAAGGTCGCGATTGCATGTAATGTAAGGAAAGTCAGGGATGTGTGTTGTGAAAGCTCTTTTTGGTGTAGCGTACAACACAAGACATTAATAAAATTAAAAATAATATTTTTCATAAAATCTCAGGGTGTTACATTCTACCCCCCTTATAATAAATTTCTCCCTCGAAATTCATCGGGGTTATAAATGTTTTACTACTCGAAATTTTCTTTAATAGAATCCCACATCGTAAAAAGGAATTCCAAAACATGGATTTAAAAACTAAAGTATGAAACATAACGGTTACCCAAATTAACACATCACTGGGTTTCCACGTAAGAGAACATAGGTGAAAATATGGATATAGAAGAAAAATCTAACCATCATGTTCTGATGGAGAGTGGTGGAGAACATGGATATGAAAAATCCAACAATCACAAAGCAATAAATTTGTTCTGATCTAAGGAACCATCTAATTCAATGGATATAAGAGAACTAGGACAACATTTTTGGTTTTCAAGATCGTTTCCCTAATGTTGATGAAATTGGGATTAGAAGAAATATTTTCGTGATTTTGGTACAGTCTCACCGTTGGTCGTTCTTTGGAAAATTTCCACTTCATCTCATAAATAAATGAATATGAATTTGTCATTCGTGATGTGTTAGTAGATCATGTGATATAATGTTGGGTCATTCCATTTGTCTCAAACAAAAGGTTAGAAAAGTAATCAAAAAATACATAAGTCCATCTATAGTGATATTAATCATATATGGTTCACAAAATGGACTTATACCTCATATATCATACTTTTTAATATAATAAAACTAGTTTCTACTAAACAGGTACTTCCTGTAGTCCATTGGTAGGCGATAAAGTCCAGTCGCACTTCGGTTTTGGGTTTGATTTCCATAGCCTTGTCTGACACGATGGGATGTCTCCTGTCATGCAGGTTGTCCTTTTTCTAAAACTACATTAAAAAAAATTCTAGCCTTAAACAATACTAACTTATTCCCAACATAATTCATTCCAATCTTTAGGCTTATCCAAAATACATATGTCTAATCTCATAGTATAAATAAAACAATGACTTTAAAGGTCATCAACCAAGCATGTGAATACCATCATTTATCCCCCATATCTCTTGCTGGTAACATTCCAATCATGTGAATACCTTAATCATGTATTCTCTTGAAAAATTAATACCTATTAAACTATAGTGAAAACATGAATGCTGTCAAAAGTTAACTCTTTCCACATACCAAAATCCAAAAACACTATATACTCAAACCATGATATAACCTTCTCCTTATATTAGTCATGAGCTCATGAATACTATCAAACATTTAATTTTATCCTTATCCCTTCATTATGCGCATATCATCAACTTTCTGAAAATATATGAATAACCTTTCAAGGTTACTGGTACCATTCATCATACACTTTCAAAACATAAGGAAATAAAACAGTGTAACTATCCTTAGATGTCTTTTTATTCCATAGTACCATGAGATTACTTATATAACATTAAACTTGATAAACATGTAATCATTCCACTACCTTATTAAACCATTGACCGAGCTTCAACAATTCTTTCATCTCACATATCATTTGTAGTCTCTTCATCATAATCAACATAAATACTACCCATATGACCATACTGATTCTCTTCATGAGACATTCCCTTAGGTCATTGGTTTTCATAATGCCCGTACATTCCACATTTAAAACATTTAACCATTGTTGATGTCATAGAAATACCATTATCCTCATCCATGGTGTTAACTGATCCTTGTCCTTTTCACTTACTGGATTTGTGTCCTTCTTTTCCACACCCAAAGCATCATCCAATTCCTTTGAAGCATTATCCTTTATGCCTCTTCCCACATGATTTACATAGGGGAAATTGAACTTTTTTTACTCTATGATCATCATTAAAACTCCATCTTTCTCTTATAGCTGAGTCAGGAAAATTACCAAATTTGAGTTTATTGATCATATTATGAGATTTCTGATTTGGCATAATAATGATGTTTGGACTTCCAAATCCCATTTCATTTGGTTTCTCGTGAATAATATCATTCCATTGTCCATCATATCCTCCATTATAGTGAATCATCTTGTATCCAGCCATTTTCTAAAACCCAAAAAGAATAGTGTGAGAGGAAAAATCATAATAAAGGGGGATTAACATCAATATCTAACATCCTAGGTTAAATTATAATATCGTTACCGTAGTTCTAGGACTATATCCTATACATATACTTATCCTTAGGTACATCCCTAGACATACCTTATAAATATCACAAGGGATCTCACTAACGTTTTCGCATCCTAGTTTCCAAAGGATAAATAAACCTTTCCTCTGATACCAACTGTAGAGACCCGAAGAATGACGTACATGGACAATACATTACTTTTGCGGAATACTTAATACATAACAAAAATAGACACACAAGGATCGTAATAGTTTAGTGTCTTTGGAAACTCAGAATATAAACATCTAATCATGTTGAACGATCTTCAATATCTCCCATAATGATCTTCCCCTTTTCGTTTCCTTTCCTAAAACCTTTCTTTATTTTCTGGGGAAAATAAAACATAAAAATGGTGAGCTAAAATTCTCATTAGGGGAAACATAGATAACATAAAACAATCCATAAACATTTGAAAGCAAAAACATGAACATGATATCTAAACATTAAAACCTTGAGCAAGGACATAAATTGTGGAAGTACGTAAGGCATATATCATAATGGAACATCAATCTTGATAAAATATAATGGGAATAAAACATGGAATTGTGGCAACCATTCAGCACATTTCATGATTTCCATAGTAGCCAAGGCATTGCTGCCAAGACCATCTTAGTGGAAAAAGTCACTTTCTGAATCGAGTTCACTCCTCATTTCAGTCCTGTAACACTGAACCAGATTAACTTACCATTCTAGCCATTTCTATCTCATGAGATATAAATCATTACCCAATCCATTGTAGGGAGATATAGGTCCCACCCATCTCATAATGAAATCATTCTTACTTGTGCCACAAAATAAACATACATCATTCATAATAACCCAACGAATAAAATGGGTTTCATAAACATCATCCCATCATCACATAATACAAATAAAAGAAATGGATATCATTTCATAATAAGAAAAGTGAAACCATGTAAATCATAGAGACATTATAGTTGAATCATACACATATGAAATAATGTTATCTTAGATGAAAATGGTTTTGATAAAACACTTGAAATGAATTCTTGAGGAAAATATCCTTTTTTTCTTCAAAATCATTTTCTTTTCACAAAATTTCATGCAATTTTGAAAGAAAAGGATTTTGTTGAAAATAGTCATGAAATCATTTGGAGGAAGCTTCATGAAAAAAGGCTTTATAAAAATGTAAAAATCCTTTTATGCCATATACGTTAAAAAAACATTTTTCTCGTACTTTTGTCGGAAAAGTCAAAAGGTACCTTGTATGGTAAATAAAATAAAGATTCCTTCTATACCATGGGGTAAAAGTAAAAATGGGTAAAATGGACTTTAAACATAAATGAATACACTTTTATGAAACATTGAATTGGATGATAGCAATAACCCCATTAACTACTTACGAATAAACAATATCGGATAGAAATGAGAATTGAAAAAATTATCCCTTAACTTAGGTCCGATATGCTTATACGTATATGAAACTCCTGTATAATGATTTAAATAATGTCATTGACTTATTACAGAATCAAATTCATTGTTATGATATCATATATAGTTCACTTATGACTATATATTACCGGTTCTTTTGTAAAATCAATGTTAAAGAGCGTTTTGGGTAAAATCGTTTCATTTGTCGTCCGTGTTTTGACTTGTAATTATTCATATGATTACTTAGATCATGATTACTTAATTCTAGAATATAAAACATTATTTATATATAATATATATTCAGAATATAAATATATATAATAGATCGATAAATGGAATGAAATACACCGTTCATGGAGATGGTAGGTCGTACGTACGCATGAATGTTGTTTTCATTTCCTCATTGAATTGAATGAAATTAATTGGATGACATAAATATATATATATATATATACATAAATCCAGTATCATTATTATGTCACATATTTCGTGATTACTTATTATATATACTTTATAATCATTTATGAATGGTTAATCATTTAGAATGAATCTCATCGCGTCGTGGAGACGGTATTCCGTACGTACGCACGAGCGATGATATCGTTCCCATGATCATGGAATTTTATTGGTGCGTATGTATACTATTAAAAAATAAATATCAATTTAAAATAATCATAAATGGTTATTATTTACACCATTATACCCATCTAAGTAAGGTGGTGGTGGAAAATAGATTACACCACGACGTGGAGACGGTATTCTGTACGTACGCACGCACGGTGGTTTCGTTTTCCGTAGGATGGATAAATGGTGAAATATGGTTGTTTCATACTTATAATAACATATCAGTATATGAATGATACTGATTTTTTTACTTCATAATGAAACAACCTAATAAGAATAAGTGGAAGAAGAAATAAAGTTGAAAGTATCGGTAACAAACAATACCTCTTCTTTGAAGGGCCTCTTTGAGACCTCCTCTTAGGGCACTAAAATTTGTCTTTAAAGAAGACCAGGACCTCTAGGATGTTTCTAGGGAAGTGCAGAAGTGAATTTGGCAGGGTTTGGAAGAGCTTGAAGGCTCAATGTGGTGTGAGGAAGAGAGGTAGAAGGTGCTTTTTTATAAGGGAGGAGAAGGGCACCTTTGGAATAACTAAAAATATTACTTTATTATAAAGTTATATTCAGGTTTTTAATAGATCCAAATTGATATATTTCAAAGCTAAGGTGGGTATGGGTTGAAATACTCTAATCCAATATAATTAAGACATGATTAGGTCATTATATTAACCTTATCGTTTAGTTTTAACTCTTAGTTAATTAGATTGACATTTACCATGTCACCTTGTATTTTTATATTATATAGTTAATAAACTTACCATATAATCTAAGCGACCCCCAAGTGGTCCATTAATGATACAACTATCATGATATATGTATCTTGGATGAACCTCAGATTTTTAGGAATATAATAACAATTAGTAATATAATATTTGTTTTAAAAACTATTTTATGTCAACTTTGACACTATTTGGTAATTGATTTTTTGTAAAAAAAATAACAGAATTATTAGTTCGAAAAAAGTTAACTAAATAAATACTAACATGTCATATTAACATATAATATTATTGAAATTCATAAAAAGTCTCAAATTACATTTATTTGGGTATTTATAACTTCAATTATGTCAATATTTCATAAATAAGATAATTACTGCATCATCATTGTGTCATAAATAAATTAAATTATTTTAAGTCAAAAATTACAAATAAAATAACATTATGTAGGAAAACTTTTTAGCTTTCTAATGAATATTTATAGTATAATTTATCTGATGTATCACCCTATATTAAAAATGATTTATTTATTAAACATTGATTTTAACTATTTTAACCCTTCTTTAAATAAATTAATAATAAAAGTCCTAATCTAATCCAAGTGGGCCTAAATGGTAATATTTTATTCCTAAGGTTGTTTTTGGTCGAATTACACTTATCCAATAGAATTAAGACATGTGGTAAGATAATAATAATAACAATTTTACCCTTAATTACCCTATTTACTTTTAACCGTGGGGAAAAAAGTAAATAGTTACTATTCATCAAAAATTATTTTTATCTCATTGAACCACATTTTAGTCCTTGATATTAACCGTGTCTCTCGGATTTTCGAAATTCCACTCACAGAAGCGGTAAAATTAAGATTTATGAAAAATTCAGTTTTTTAACTACCACTTAGTGGTTTCACTATTCATAAAAAAATGAAAGTTTCCAGAAAAATACCAAAAATTAGGCATAAGATAAATTTGATATTATGAATTAAAAAATGATGTCTATTTTACCAAATTCAAAACATATCAGTTACATTAACGGATTTAAAAATTAATTCCCGTCGTCAAAACAAATAGCGCGTTTTTAAGAGATAATAACCATCAAAAGATTAACACTTGTTTATGTCTGGTTTAAATGTGAAATTACATCAAATGATCAAAATTTTATTAAATTATAAAAATATATTCTAAATATACTTTAAAACTACTCAAATTAATAATTTATCACTATTAATTATTTGGATTAAAAAAGTTGTTTTTAATTAAAATTTAGTAATTTTCAATAATCATAAGAATATGAATGTTATCCGAAAATTACCAAAATTTCACCCTAAGGTAATTTAGATATTCTAAATACAAAAATGAAGTCCATTTTAAAAGATAAAATTTATAAAATTTCAAAAAGTGGGTATTACTATTCATAACGGCAAGTTCATAATAATATTATAATAATATCTCATTTAGTGAACCTCGGTATTGCGTACTACACACACTATCGAGGAAGGTCGTGATTGCGTGTAATGCACGGCAAGTCAGGGTTGCATGTTGTGAAAGCTCCTTTTGGTGTAGCGTACAACACAATACATTAATAAAATTAAAAAGAATATTTTTCATAAAATCTCGGGGTGTTACATTTACACCCCTTTGAGTTATCATTATTATAAGTTTTCATAATTCTGAAAAACAAAATTAACAAATCATTGATAGTAGCCAACTAATTAGAGGAAAATATACTTCTCAATTATTAATGTTGGTCCCTAAAATTCATCATCTACCTTGTTTTTTAATGGATACATATATTTAACTTCACTTATGATTACATTAATTTAGATGGATATTTTTGTATACAAAATTCACACATTTTGAACATGGAAATAAATTATTCCTTTTACAATATCATTTTTAATAGTATTAAAATTCCCTTCATGTTCCTCCATAATATTTTAGAATATTATAATTTCATCAACAAATACGACTACACAAATTTTAAGATAATTCCTAATTGTTTTCATCATGTCCAAGAAGATTGTTAAAAAATTATTGAGTCTAAATTTTATCACTATGAACTCATAGAGCATGAAAATTATATTAAATGAAATATTTAGAATATTTTTCATTAGTTTTACTTGGTAATACCCCAAATAATGATCAGCCCTAAACAACTATTGGGATACATGTCACTAATTTAACAATCCATCTAAACATTTTAGGGGACACTTTTTCTTTATTATGATCATTTTTACTGCACAATATTCTGTGTAGAGTTTTTTAACCAATCCATCTTATCAAATAATAGGATTGGTTCCCCATTTAGTGAAGCACTCGAGAATATAAGTTCCTTTCACATATTCTCTTATAGTTACTTCTTCTATTGCACTAGTTAAATGGTGTCCATCCTATAGAGATTCCTATATATTTATAAATATCCATGTATAATTTCAATTTCGAAATCAACCTCTTAGTAAGGAGGAAGATAGGGTAACTCTTTATGGTATACAAAATCATGTTCCCTCAATGTTTTAATGTATTTATGAGTTATGTTACCCTTTTTATCAATGATTTGAGCTACTTTCACATTCTCAAAAAATAATAACATCGATGCTTGAGAATAAGTATCTAAAAGAACTGTATCCTCCTCCTTAACCATTTACAGAATTGGAGTATGATTGGATATATTCAAGGTGATTTCATTCACATGAAAATAGATATTGGGTCCATATAAGGATTCCCAATCAATAAATAGTATAATATATAATTCCAATAAATGGACTACATAATGATTTTTTAGAGATTTTTCCAATATATATTTTCTACGAAGGATTTATACCCATGAGAAAAAGTAATATCCCTTTTAATAATTACCAATAAAAACTCACCATCGATATTTTTATGTGGTGTTGAAATAGTTTTACTAATAATCCATGATATGAAGGAATGTATAGAGTCAAAATAAAACCGTATGGTCAATATTCTTAAATGACTAACCAGTGTATCTTCCACCATATCATTTTTTAGATCTACCTCAATCAATGTGATATCATAAGATCATCCCAATCTCTTGGATATAGAGGTTTTTTATGGTTTTTCTTCAACAAACCATTGACTTTGGGAAGTAGTTTGAATGGTTTCAATGTTTGTTTAATTAGAAACATTGTTTCATGGGATGAGGATGGAATGAAACCATCTTTTCCAATATCAAATTAGTGGGATTCTTTAACTATCTTTATAATCCATTAGATTTAGACCACTTTTTCCATACTTGAATAATCCCTTTATTCCCCTGGGATATTGTCTGTGATGATTCTTCCCTAACTTTGGATAAGTTGGAAATTGGAATCTATTTCCACTAGGAGGATTATTCAGTGATTCCCAAAAGTTAAACTCCATCCTTACCATTTTATCTATAGTTATATATTATATAGAGAGTCACCAGTCGTCATTCAAACATTAAGGTCACAACATAATATTTTAAAATTACAATCAAAGTATCGAGTTTCTAATGGTTTTCATAAAAACATCTTTAGCACAGTAAAGATGTGTCCAAATTTATGTTATGGGTTAATGAAAACGTTAGTGGTGTACCATGTATTACATGTCAATTTTACTTCATAATACCTAGTGGATTCATCCTTCTAATTAAATAGTTTGAGGAATTGTAATTCCATTTTAAAACAGATAGTGAGGGGAAAATATGTAATAAAAAATATCATCACAAATCAATTCCAATACATGGATTAAATTTCATCTGTGAGAGTTTTATTATATTTCTGTTTCCTCCATTGATAAGCTTCTAACACTAAATGATAAATAAATTTTATGAATCTCTCTTACATAGATCATTCTAGGATATAAAATATCTTCTCTTTGATTTAATCCATTTCTCTAGAATTTGGTGATCATATCATCTACTAATTCCTTGAGGAAATTTTACGAAACTAAAACATAATTTTTATTATGATAATGAGGAAGATAAATGTGATTATTTTTATTATTCATATGTTTAGAAATGTTTGTTTGTACGTTCATGATGTTATGAACTCCTTCTCCCAAAATATATATCATAATATTTGGGAAATAGATTTATTACCCATCACATATGTTGGGTAAAAGATTCCTCATATTTAACACCATTTTCTAAAACAATAAAATATTTGGGATGAGGATACATAATTCAACAAGAATACAAAAAGGAGAACAACATATCATAGATGGAATAAAATATTTTCCATAACATATGAATCTATATATCATAATAAAGGATATCCATATATCATTTTATTTTAATATATCCAACCAAACATTATATATAAATTCATCGTAATGATTTTAAAGTGAATATGAATTATCTAATTCACTTCTCATGGGAATTTGTAGCTGTAACACCCGGACCCGAGTTACCCAGATTCTGTGCATTATTATGAAAGCATTGGCATGATTACAAGGAATCAAGTCCCGTAAGACCATTCAGTTTTGCAGTCTTGGAAAATAGATTACATACAAAACGATACATTACACATTCTAAGATACAACAAAAAAAATAATCCATTGAAAACGCCATTGTTCTCTTAGCTTAACCCTGCATCTCAAACATAAAACATTCTTGGGATCCTGGGAATATAAAAAATAAGAAAGGGGTGAGCTTAGATGCTCAGTAAGGGTAAATAATTTAGCGGAAGATAACATAAACAATAGGCATGGTGAATAATTGAAAACACATGCCTTTACCAATAATAAAAATGAACACTTATTGTAGGATTATGAGTTGAGTAAATAATGCCATAATAAAAAATAATCATGGGTATTCTACTAATCATATAACCACATGAACCATCAATATATTTTTTATAATGAGGGAATGATTAATGATGAACTTTCTGAAACATTTTGTCAAGGCCTCGACAAAGACATCTAAAAATGATTTTGGCCTCGGCCAAAACTATATATATATCAACTTGGGAAAGGCCTCTGAAAATTCTTTGTCTAGTTGTCTCATGAGACAAACTGATTCATCAAGGAGCTATAGTGGGCTCCAACAGTCACATACTAAGTCCCACACATTCCTCATAGGAAAATGTTGAAATATAGCATATACATTCATATTAAAACTACCATACGAATTGTAAATAATTTAACCTCAAAACATTAATAGTATAAAAATAACACATCCACGGTCAATCATATCACAAAACCATCAATATAATATGGAATATTTGAATCATAATGAATCGACTTAAAACAAGTATAAAATCCATCAAAGGATGTTGACATAGATGAAATCAAAATTATTTGATAGAAATATCTCTTTTTTTAAATCATTTAATGTTGATTATTTATAAAAGAAAAAAATTATTTTGAAAATATTCTTATAAGATTGTAATGGAATCTATGATGATGTTATAACAGTAGAGAACAATTGCACCCGCCGTATAAGGTAAAAAATACATTCTTACCTTAATTTTGTCGAAAAGGGCGTAAAGTACCACGTTTGGAAAACAACTAAAAGATTCATTTAAAAAAATATATGTTCAAATAAGGGTATAAATGACTTTAACCCATTGTCTAGTAAATAGTAAAAAAAATTGAAGTACATTTTTATGAAACATGGATGTGGATGATAAAGAGGTCCCAGTAGATACTTAAGTAAAAATAGCCTTGGATAATAATGAGTTTGTGAATTTAACCCTTACATTGAAATTTTCCTTGGTTGAGGATACAATAACCTCCAGTATAATAGTTAAATAATTGTTAGTAAATTATAATATAACTATATACATAATTATGATATCTTAAATGATCTTCTAATAATGCTTTGTTAATAATATTTTAGTGTTATTGTTGTTTCGGGAGTTAACTGATTCGTTTTCCATTATATTATTTGTTACGTGGGTGATGTTTTTCCTAGATGGGATGTATCCTATTCATATCCAGAATGATATCAAGTCTATAAAAATTATTTTTAATCATCATATGAAAATTTTTCTTGAATGGTTACGATGGGGAATGAATCTCATCGCGTTCGTGGAGATGGTAATCCGTACATACGCACGAGCGACAATATCATTATTTTGATATTAAAATAGTATGTAAATAGATGGTATATCATATATAAATAATAATTAACATGTTATATTTATTATTTACATCAATTATTCATCATTATTGTACCCATCTAAAAATAATGTATTGAATAACAACTACACCATGGCGTGGAGACGGTAAGTCGTACGTACGCATGTATGTTGAATGTTTCATTCATATAGTGTATAGAATAATGAATATGGTTGTACAATTTTTATAATAACACCAAAGTATATAGAAGATATTGGATTTATTATTTTTTAATCGAAAAAACAAATAAATAAAATGTGGAAGAAGAAAAGAACTTGAAAGAGGGGATGAAATATTTACCTCTTCTTTGGGTTCTTCCTTTTGATTTGATCAAATGGGCTCCAAAGGAATGATTTCTGACTAAAGGAAGGCCTCTAAGATTAAGGTAGGATTGTTGAGAGGTTATTGGGGTAGGGTTTGTTCCAGCCAAATGACATTTAAGGAGTAAATTTTAGATAAGGGTAAGTGCCCTTTTATAAGCGGGGTGAGGGGCACCTTACGAAGAGATTGAAATACTATTTTATAATAAAATAATTTTCGTTTTATAAAGGCTCCAAAATAAATTATTTAAAGGATATGATGGGTATGGGTTGAAAACCTCTCAAAAAACAGGTTTTAGATAGGTTTGTGTCACTATATTAACATTATCTTTTAGATTTAACTCTTAGTTAAATAGTTAGACATTTACCATGTCTCTTTGTATTTATATATTATAAGGTTAATAAACTTACTATAAACTTCCAATATAACCCCAAGAGGGTAAATTAATGATAAAACTATCATTATATAAGTTTCTTGGTCGAAACATATATTTTTAAGATTATTATATCAACCAATAATATTATATTTGTTTTAAAAACTCATTTCTGTCAATTTGGCCATTATTTAATAAATGATTTTTGTTAAAGTCATAAAAATATTATTACTTAGAAATAAATTAATATTTTCAATACTAACATGTCATATTAACCTATAAAAGTTTTTTAATTCATCAAAAATATTAAATTATATTTATTTGAAAATTTATTATATCAATAATTTTAATATTTCATTAATAAGGTAATTACTACATCATCATTGTTTCATAAATAAATTAAATTATTTAATGTATAAAAATTATAAAAAAATTTTAATTATGTTTGAAATATTTTTATAATATTAATGAATAGTTATAGTCGAATTTTCTTTAAACCTATATTATAAACGGGTTAGTTATTAAACATTAAATTTAACACTTTTAACTCTTCTTTGAATTAAATAATAGTAATGTCTAATCTAATCCATGTGGAACTGAATGATCATATTTTTTTATAATGTTTTTTTAGGTCGAATTAAACTTATCTAGTAGAATTAGGACATGTTTTAGGGTAATAATAATATCATTTTTTCCCTTAATTACCCTATTTACTTTTAATCGTGGAAAATAAAAGTAAAATATGACTATTCACGAAAAAAAAATTCACCTTATTGAGCCAAAATTTTTAATGAATCAACCACTTCCCTTGTGTTTTTGAAATTCCACTCACATAAGTGGTAAAATTAGGTTTTAAGAAAATTTTCAAATTCTCCTAGTAGGTGGGGAAAAGACGATGAAATGTTCAATAAAATTTTATATATCTAATATTATTACAATATTACTCCAATGAATTACATTTAAAATATATAGTTATTATGTATATATTTTGAGCTAAAATATATTTAAGTAAAATAAATAATTATTTAAATAAAAATTCAGATTTAAATAGTAAGTCAGCGTTTTTCACTATTCATCAAAAATTGAATGTTTTCAGAAAAATACATAAAATTGACCCCAAGATAATTTCAATATTCCAATTTCAAAAATGAAGCCCATTTTGAAATATGAAATTTATAAATTTTCAAAAAGTGGGTATTAATATTCATAACGGCTGGTTTGATTGGTCACGGTGTGCTAGAAGCTCGAAGTTGCGTACAATGCAAGCTATTGCATTATTCAAATGGAAACGTATCGTGGAATCTTAGGGTGTTACATTCTACCCTCCTTCAATTAATTTCGTCCTTGAAATTTCTAGAATATTACTGCATAAAAAGATTCAAGTTGTTCTTCATCTTATGTTCCTCGGGTTCCCACATTGTCTCTTCTAGATTATTGTTTCTTTATATAACCTTTTCCAGACGAGTCGTCCGGATTCTCAGCACTTGTTGTATGGTTTCAAGAATCTTGATAGGCTCTTCGTAATAAGAAAAATCAGGTTCCATTTCTAATCCCTCATAGGTGATTACATGCGTTGAGTCATGCATGTATTTTATCAATAGTGATACGTGGAACACATCATAAACTCTGGAGAGACATGCCTAAACAAACCATACTTTAAATACATTGTTATGACTTCAAAATTGAATCATAATTATTACAACATATAACAAAACCATGAAAGGACCGTATAGGTATAGTGTCTTTAGAAACTGGGGAACATAAACAACTAGTTCATAAAGCGTCTACACTGTCTCCCATTTATTTCATCATATCTATAGTCCCTTTTGGCATATCTTACTTAATAATCTTCTTCCTGACCTGGGGAAGGAAAACATACAAAAGGGTGAGCTCAAATGCTCATTACGGGTAAAAAAAAGAAATATCAATCACATCATATTCATAAGAACATAACATTTTGGAAATCCTAACCTCCAAAAGAGAGAATAATTTCATAACATGGGATAAATTATAGTAGTGGAATGAAATCCCAATAATCATATCTTAAAACATGAAACTTTGTGGAATACACACATAATCATAGAGAATCATTTCTTATTAGTCAAGACTCATTTCCAAGACTATCTTAGTGGATAAAGTCCATTTTTGAACTGAGTTCACTCCTCGTTTCAGTCCTATTTCACTGAACCGGTTTAACCTACCATTCCAGCCATGTCTATCTCATGAGATATAAAATATTTACCCAATGCATTGGAGGGATATATAGGTCCCACCCATCTCATAAAAATATCATTCTTATGTGTGCCACAAAATCATAAACCATACATCATAGCATAACCCATGTAATAAAAATGGGAATCTTAAACATCGTGACATCATAAAACAATTGATATAAGATAAAGAAATTTATAAAAATAATTCCATCACAACATAATCAAATCAAAGAAATAATAGTGATAGAAACAGAACCCTATATTATCTTAGATGGAAAATAATTTTGATAAAACACTTGAATCTCCATTCTTGAGGAAATATCTTTTCTACTTCAAAAACATTTTCCTTTCTTAACATGTCATACAATTTTAAACTAAAATAAGTTGATTAAAAATGAACTTGAAAACATGCAAAGTAAGCTTCTTGGAAATAATGTTTTAAAAATCCATTCATGCCGTATAAGTTAAAAAAACATTCTTTTTGTACTTTTGTCGGAAAAGTCAAAAAGTACCTCGTACGAAAAACGACAAAAGATTCCTTTTATATCTTTTACAAAAAACTCACCGAAGGGTAAAATTGGATTTACACAATTGTAGGTGGATGAAAACAATATTACATATCAAGGAAACATGGATGTGGATGATAAAATACACCCCAGTAAATACCAAAGTATAAACAATCTCGGATAAAATGAGATTGTGATATTTTCCCTTACCTTAGGTCCGATTTGCTTCGTAAGTGTATGAACCTCCTGTATAATGATTTAAATAATGTTATTAACTTATTAAAGAATCATACTTTTTGTTATGATATCATATATGTTCATATTCTTAGCTTCTTATTAGTAATATTTCATTACAACTTGTTATTCGGGTGTTTAATACTTTTTGTTCTTATGTGTGTTTGTCGAATAAATTCTTATTCTTCTCTTTAGGTTATAGATACCTCATTTCCCTAATTTTATTAGTGTAATACATATCATATTGATTCATTCAATTCATTTATGTAATCATTATGCAATGACGATCATGTTGAACGAATCACATCACATCGTGGAGACGGTATTCTGTACGTACGCACGAGCGATGATATCGTTCCCATGATTGTGGAATTGTATTGGAGTGTATGTATACTATTACAGAATCAATACCACTTTACAATAATCATATATATTCATTACATTCACCCTTATACCCATCCAAGTAAGGTGGTGGTGGAAAATAGATTACATCATGGCGTGGAGATGGTATTCCGTAGGTACGCACGCGCGGTGATTTTGTTTTCCGTAGGATGGATAGATGGTGAAATAGAGTTGTTTCATACTTATAAAAACAGATCAGTATATAAGTGATACTGATGTTATTACCACGTAATTAAACATCTAAGGAAGAGGTAGTAGAAGAAGAATGTAACTTGAAGAAAACGGTAGAAGGTATTACCTCTTTCTCGAATTTCCTCCTTTAAACTTTCTCTTAATGCACCAGAGTTGGTCTTTTGATAAGACCAATACCTCTAGTCGGTTTCTAAGGAAGGGGGGAAGTGAAATGGGCAGGGGTTGGCCGAGCATGAAGGCTCAAATCAGTGTGAGGAAGAGAGGGAGGAGGTGTCCTTTTATAATGGAGGAGAGGGGCACCTTTGGAAATATAAGAAATATTAGTTTATATTAAATCACAAACCCACTTAAAAACATCCAAAATGACTCATATACGAAGCTTAGATGATATAGGGTTTTAATATCATCAACCAATAAAATTTAGACATGTTAGGAATTTATTTTAATCATTATCAACTTGATTTATCCTTATTTATCAATTTAATTTTATTTGTGGTAATAATATTCTAAATTTTAAAGTATTATAAATAATTACATATGTGTTATGAATATTCCATAATTTGATACTTTATGACATTTTCGACCATATAAATTTTAATTTATAATTTTTAAATATTTTTGTGATTTTTAAACAATTTTATAATATGTTATTTTTATAAAATAACAATAGTATCAATTTTGACACTATTCATTTATTTGAATTTAAATAAAATATATACAGAAGATATGTTCAAAATAAAAGCTTTAATAGATTCATAGAATGTCATAAGTATCTAGAAATTTAGTGTAGCACATTAAATAGTTCCTATAATATTTATTTTAATATTTTTAAAACAATTTATTCGATATTTTAATTAATAAAATAATTTCGACATCACTATTGTGTCCTAATTAATGATAATTATTTAATCCCTAAAAATTCTAAATAAATTCCTATGATGTAGAAGATTTAAGAAAGTGACATGTTGTCACATTCATTGGTTTTAATAATAATTAAATTATGTTCATGGAAAAAAGTCCATTAAATGAATCTAATTCGACCCTTAGGTGATATGGGTCGACTTTTAGTCATCCAATATGATTTTGGCAGGTGTTAGGGTAATTTTATAATCTTATATTTACCCTTAATTACCCGATTTACCTTTAACTATGGTAAATAAAATTTACCATATTTACTATTCATAATGCCCAAAAATAAAAAGTAGTCTATTTACATAATTTGGACCCACTGATTCTGAATATGGAATCCATTTTTCAAAATTCAAAACATATAAGTTGCAGTAATTAATTTAAAATAAATCCTGTTGTTAAGAAAACGGGTTTTAGAAGTTAAAACATTGCCAAAGATTGAAATGTTTTTAGCTATGAATTCAATGTGAAATTAATTCTAATGACATACATTATATTAAATGGTAAAAATATATTCTATTTATACTTTAAAACCATTCAATATTATAATTTATCCATATAAATTATCTCAATGAAAAAAGTTGTTTTTAATTAAAAATTAGCGTATTTTTACTATTCATCAAAATATGAAAGTTATCAGAAAAATATCAAAAATTAATCCAAAGTGAATTTTTATACCCTGATTCATGAGAAGAATAATATTTTGTCAAATTGAACTTATAAACATGTTAAAAACTAGATTTAATATGGGTGCGCCATCAAAAGGTGGCAAACCTGTATTTTTTGAAAAATATTTCTTTTATCCAAAAAAACTGATTTTGCTTTTATACCTCATTCTATAAAATGTATAAGTTGAATTAAAATGTTATAAAATTCAAAATTTAGTTAGTACTATTCATAACGGTTAGTTTTAATAATATTTTAATAGCATATCATTGTTTAGTAAAACTCGGTATTGCGTACGACGCAAGCAATCGAGGAAGGTCGCGGTTGCGTGTAAAGAAAGTCAAGCTAGTGTTGTGTGTAGTGAAAGATTCCTTTGATGATTTATATAACATAAAAAAATTATTTCTCATAAAAGTCTCGGGTGTTGCATTCTACCCCCCTTAAAATGAATTTCGCCCTCGAAATTCGTCTCTTTGTAACAAACAGATGAGGATACCTCTCCCTCATCATATCCTCAAGCTCCCATGTAGCTTCTTCTAATTGGTGGTTCCTCCATAAAACATTCACCAAGCAAGTGGTCTTGTTTCGTAGGACTTTTTCGCTATGATCTAGAATCTGTATCGGCTGTTCTTCATAAGAAAGATCTTGCTCCAGTGGTACAACTTCTGAGCTGAGTACATGTGAAGGATCAGGTATGTACATTCTCAGGAGAGATACATGGAACACATCGTGTACTTGAGAGAGATTCGGTGGAAGCGACAATCGGTAAGCTACCTTCCCGACACGATCCAGTGTTTCGAAAGGACCGATATATCTAGGGCTCAACTTCCCCTTCTTCCAAATCCCATGACCCTCTTCCAGGGAGATATTCGTAAGAACACTTTATCACCCACTTCAAACACTAGGTCTTTTCTTCGGTTGTCGGCATAACTTTTCTGTCGACTCTGAGCTACTCTTATGTGTTGTTGAATAGATCTGACCTTTTCTGCCATTTCATCAATGAGATCAGGTCCTAATATCTTTCTTTCCCCAACTTCATCCCAGCAAGTTGGAGTCCTGCATTTCATTCCTTAGAGAGCTTCATAATGAGCCATCTGAATACTGGAGTGAAAGCTATTATTATAAGAAAATTCCACCAATGGTAGGTGTTGATCCCAAACACCTTTGAAATCCATAGAACAAGCTCTCAACATATCTTCTAGAGTTGGAATTTTTCTCTTAGGATAACCATCTGTCTGAAGATGATAAGCAGTGCTGAAACTCAACTCTGTATCCAGAGTATGCTGAATAATTTTCTAGAACTTCGAGGTAAATCTCGGATCCCGATCAGATATAAGAGAAAGTGGTACTCCATGCAATATTACCACTTCCTTTGCATATATCCTGGCAAGCCGATCCAGAGAGAAATCCTCTCTAATTGCAATGAAGTGTGCAGACTTTGTAAGACGATCCACTATGACCCAAATAACATTATTGCCTTTGGATGTTTTAGGAAGTCCTTTGACAAAGTCCATAGTGATGTTTTCCCATTTCCATTCGGGTATGGGTAATGGTTGTAACATCCCATTAGACTTCTGTCTCTCATCTTTAACTTGCTGGAAAACCAAACATCGAGAGACATATTCAACAACATCTCTTTTCATGCCATCCCACCAGAAGTACTCTTTCAGGTCCCTATACATCTTCATGCTTCCAGGATGAATATAGAATGAAGAACTGTGAGCCTCATCCAACAGCTCCTTCTTTAATTCGGGGATGGGAGGAACACAAACCCGATTCCTGAACTTTATTATCCCATCACAATCAAGGTTGAATTCAGGAACATTTCTCACCTTCTTTTGTAACTCTACATCTTCTTTCTGTGCCTCCTTAATAATCACATGTATAGATGGTTGAACATTCATTTGAGAAAGATACGATTTCCCCCTTCCATTATAATTCCAAATCCATCCTTTGTAAATCCCTAAATATTGGATCTTTTGTGATCCTGATCATGGATAAACTGGCATGGTCTTGACGACTTAATGCATCTGCCACCTTGTTTGCTTTCCCAGGGTGGTAATGAATTCAGCAGTCGTAATCCTTAATCATCTCCAACCATCTTCTTTGGCACATATTCAGCTCCTTTTTTGTGAAAATATACTTTAAATTTTTATGATCAGTATAAATATCACACCTTTCACCATAAAGGTAATGCCTCCAAATATTTAATGCAAATATTACCGCAGCTAACTCCAAATCATTTGTTGGGTAATTTGGCACATGGATTTTAAACTGTCGTGAGGCATAAGCTATCACCATATCATTTTTCATGAGAAAACATCCTAGTCCCTTCTTGGATGCATCACTGTAGATCACAAACCTTTCTCCACTACAAGGAAGTGTGAGCACAGGTTCACTGGATAACCTTCTTTTAAACTCCTTGAAATTCTCTTCACATTCATCCATCTCCATGAACATAACTCCTTTTCGAGTCAACCTGGTGAGTGGATTAGATAATCGTGAAAAATCATTCACAAAACGTCGATAATATCTAGCCAAACCAAGAAAACATTGGATCTTAGTTACTATTGTTGGTCTCGACCATCTTTCGATAACCTCTGTTTTTGCTGGATCCACAGATATCCCCTCTTTTGAGATTATGTGACCCAAAAATGCAACTTTTTGAAGCCAAAATTAACACTTGGTAAATATGGCATAAAGCTTCTCCTTTCTCAGGGTCTTCAATATAATTATCAAGTGATCTTCATGTTCTTCCTTTCTCTTTGAATAGACAAGAATATCATCTATAAAGACTACCACAAATTGATCAATGTAGTATCTAAAGACTCTATTCATCAGATCCATGAAGATAGCAGGGGAATTAATAAGACCAAATGGCATCACTATAAATTCATAGTGTCTATACCTTTTACGGAAAGTCGTCTTTGGTATATCCTCCCTTTTGACCCTTAATTGGTGATACCCTGAACAAAGATCAATCTTGGAAATGTATTGAGCTCCTCGTAGTTGGTCAAATAAGTCATAAATATGTGGGAGAGGATATTTATTCTTGATAGTGATCTTGTTTTGTTCTCGATAATAAATGCAGAGTCTCATTGATCCATCTTTCTTCTTAACAAATAGAACAGGTGCTTCCCAAGGTGACACACTAGGGCGTTTGAATCCCTTATCAAGATTCTCTTGGAGTTTCTTCTTCAATTCCTGCAACTCAATTGGGGCCATTCTATAAGGTGTCTTTGAAATAGGCAAAGCACCCAGTACGAGTTCTATTGAAAACTCAACTTCACGATTTGGTGGAAGACCCGACAATTCCTCTGGAAAGACATCATCAAACTCTCGTACAATGGGAATATTATTAATTGTGAGTTTCTCACCAACCATTTGAGATAAATAACCTTCATTAAGTGGAGTCAAGACCCATAAGATGGAAGAAATTTCCACTGGAAGGTTATGTTCATCCTTGCATCGATAGATGATCATAGATTGATCTGGAATATGAAATGTGACTTCCCTTCATTGGAAATTGATATGAGCTCCATATAGAGAAAGCCAATCCATGCCAAGAATCACATCAAATCCCACTATAGGAAGGATCACAAGATTTCTAGGAAGCACTTTCCCACAAACTTCAATCGGGGAAGAATTATCAAATTTTGATGCGACTGTTGTGCCATTAGGTGTTGTCACAGCTAACTCAACATCTAACTGTTGAGGTAATACGGTGATACCCTTAGAAAAATTTTCAGAAATAAAAGAGTGGGTGGATCCAGAATCAAATACAACATTTGCTACTTTAGAGTTGATGGTAACTGTACCTTTCACCACATCGTTATCATACTCCACATCGCTGATTTAAATTGTGGGTGATTTTCCTTTTCCTTTAGCCTTAAGAATTTGTTTATGTTGATCATCATAAATAACCCTTGGATTAGGGAATTTATTGGTATAATGCCCCATCTCCTTGCACTTGAAACATTGAAGTGTAGTAGGTTCATTTTGTGTGTCCTTTCCTTTGTTTGTATCATTAGACATCTTCTTCCCATTATTGCAGCATTCAAATGCCTGATGACCTTCCTTTCCACATTTGAAACATTTACTTGTCCCTTTAATACAACTCCCTCCATGTTTCTTTCCACACTTTGAGCATAAGGGAAAGCTCATCTTCTTTTCAGTGTGCTCTTTAGATTTTCCTTTGAATTCCATTTTTCTCTTCTTATCAAACCCATATGACTAATGGGTTACTCCAATCTCCATCTCGACTTTGAGAGAACATCGAACGATTTCCTCATAGCTATTGAAGTCCCTTATGGCTAACGCCCTTCGAAGACTTGGTTTTAAGCCACTAAAGAATCGATCGATCTTACTCTCAGGTTGGATAATAATGCCAGAAGCATACCTTGAAAGTCTTGTAAAATTTTCATCCTAGGTACCAACAGATTCATCATCCTTTTGCTTCAGTTCAAGAAACTCTTTCTCAATCTTTGTTCAGAGAATATGAGGGAAGTACATATTGAAAAATAATTTATTGAACTCGTCCCATTACATGGACTAAATTTCATCCCTTTGCCTCGTATTCTTAATAAGATTCCACCATTGATCAGCATCTCCTTCCAAACGATACACGGCTAGGACGACGTTATCATGTTCATAACATTGATGAACTAAAAATATCTTTTCAGTAGTAATAATCCATTGTTCAGCAACTAATGGATTAGTAGACCCGCTGAAAGAAGGTGGACGCTGCCTCATGGAGGATTCAACAGAATGTTGATCCTTCCTTTGCTCGTTTGGAAGTCCTGCATGATTCATAGCTTGAGAAAGTTGTGTGAGCATAGCTACAAGATTTTTCATTCTAGCTCCCATAATGTTTGGTTGCTCAGGGGGACAATCATTGAATTTCCCATTGCATTCCGCAATAACACGGTTCCTTCGGGTTCCAGCCATTGACTAAAACCAAGAAGAATAGTGTGAGAAACACTAATTATAATAGGAAAACCACATAATCAAGAATAAAATTTCATAGTTAAGTTCTTATCCTAGGTTATTCATGGACATTTCTAAAACACTATGATTGTGTTCTATGCTTAGAATTATCCTTAGGGTTCTTACTAAGGCTTTAACATCCTAGTTTCCAATGGTTGACTATACCTTTCCTCTGATACCAACTATAACGACCCAAACTTTAAATAAATTGTTATTACTTCAAAGTTGAAGTATACTTATTACAACATATATCAAAACCATGAAAGGACCATATAGGTATAGTGTATTTAGAAACTGAGAAACATAAACAACTGGTTCATAAAGAGTCTACACTGTCTCCCATTTATTTCATCATATCTATAGTCCCTTTTGGAATATCTTACTTAATAAGCTTCTTCCTGACCTGGGGAAGGAAAACATACAAAAGGGTGAGCTAAAATGCTAGTAAGGGTAAACAAAAGAAATATCAATCACATCATATTCATAAGAACATAACATTTTGGAAATCTTAACCTACAAAAGAGAGCATAGTTTCATAACATGGGATAAATCATAGTAGTGAAATGAAATCCCAATAATAATAACATAAAACATTAAACCTTGTGGAATACATACATAATCATAGAGAATCATTTCTTATTAGTCAAGACTCATTGCCAAGACTATCTTAGTGGACAAAGTCCATTTCTCAACCGAGTTCACTCCTTGTTTCAGTTCTGTTTCACTGAACCGGTTTAACCTACCATTCCATCCATGTCTATCTCATGAGATATAAAATATTTTCCCAATGAATTGGAGGGAGATATAGTTCCCACCAATCTCAGAATGATACCACTCTTATGTGTGCCACAAAATCATAAACCATACATCATAGCATAACCCATGTAATAAAAATGGGAATCTTAAACATCGTGACATCATAAAACAATTCATAGAAGATAAAGGAATTCATATAAATAATTACATCACAACATAATCAAATCAATGTAATAATAGATATAGAAACCGAACCCTATATTATCTTATATGGAAAATAATTTTGATAAAACACTTGAATCTCCATTCTTGAGGAAAATATCCTTTCTACTTCAAAAACATTTTCCTTTCTTAACATGTCATACAATTTTAATCTAAAATAAGTTGATTAAAAATAAACGTAAAAACTTGTAAATTAAGCTTATTGGATATAATGTTTTAAAAATATATTCATGCCGTATAATTTAAAAAAACATTCTTTTCGTACTTTTGTCGGAAAAGTCAAAAAGTACCTCATACAAAAAACGACAAAATATTCATTTTATATCTTTTCCAAAAACTCACCGAAGGGTAAAATTGGATTTACACAATTGTAGCTGTATGGAAACAATATGACATATCGAGGAAACGTCGATGTGGATGATAAAATACACCCTAGTAAATACCAAAGTATAAACAATCTCGGATAAAATGAGATTGTGATATTTTCCCTTACCTTAGGTCCAATTTGCTTTGTAAGTGTCTGAACCTCCTGTATAATGATTTAAATAATGATATTGACTTATTAACGAATCATACTCATTGTTATGATATCATATATGGTCATATTCTTAGTGTCTTATTAGTAATATTTCATTACTACTTGTTATTCGGGTGTTTATTACTTTTTGTTCTTAAGCGTGTTTGTCGAATAAATTCATATTCTTCTATTTAGGTTATAGATACCTAATTTCCAGAATTGTATTAGTGTAATATATTTCATATTAATTCATTCAATTCATTTATATAATCATTATGCAATTAAGATCATGTAGAACGAATCACATCACATCGTGGAGACGGTATTCAGTACGTATGCACGAGCGATGATATCGTTCCCATGATTGTGGAATTGTATTGGAGTGTATGTATACTATTTCAGAATCAATACCATTTTACAATAATCATATATATTCATTAACTTCACCCTTATACCCATTAAGGTAAGGTGGTGGTGGATAATAGATTACACCACGGCGTGGAGACGGTATTCCGTACGTACGCATGCGCAGTGATTTTGTTTTCCGTAGGATGGATAGATGGTGAAATAGGGTTGTTTCATACTTATAATAACATATCAGTATATAAGTGATACTGATGTTATTACCTCATAATTAAACAAATAATGAAGAGGTAGTAGAAGAATAATGGAACTTGAAGAAAACGGTAGAAGGTATTACCTCTTTCTCGAAGTGCCTCCTTTAAACATTCTCTTAAGGCACTAGAGTTGGTCTTTTGATAAGACCAGTACCTCTAGTAGGTTTATAAGGAAGTGGGGAAGTGAAATGGGCAGGGGTTTGCTGATCATGAAGGATCAAATTGGTGTGAGGAAGAGAGGGAGGAGGTGCCCTTTTATAAGGGAGGAGAGGGGCACCTTTGGAAATATAAGAAATATTAGTTTATATTAATTCCCAACCCCACATAAAAACTTCCAAAATGACTCATATCCAAATATTAGATGATATAGGGTTGTAATCTCATCAACCAATAAAATTTATACATGTTAAGAATTTATTTTAAACATTATCAACTTGATTTATCCTTATTTATCAATTTAATTTTATTTGTGGTAATAATATTCTAAATTTTAAATTATTATACATAATTACATATGTGTGGTGAATTTTCCATAATTTGACACTTTATGACATTTTCGACCATATAAATTTTAATTTAGAATTTTTACATATTTTTGTGATTTGTAAACAATTTTATAATATGTTATGTTTATAAAATAACAATAGTGTCAATTTTGACACTATTCATTTATTTGAATTTAAATAAAATATATACAGAAGATATGTTCGAAATAAAAGCTTTAATAGATTCATAAAATGTCATATGTATCTAGAAAATTATTGTATCACATTAAATAGAACATATATATTTATTTTAAAATTTTTAAAACAATTTATTTGATATTTTAATTAATAAAATAATTTCAACATCACTATTGTGTCCTAATTAATGATAATTATTTAATCCCTAAAAATTCTAAATAAATTCCTATGATGTAGATACTTGTATTAGATTTTTTTAGACTATTAATGTTCGATTATTCATTAAGTTTATAACCAAATTAAAATTATTATACTTATAAGATTTAAGAAAGTGACATGTTGTCACATTCTTTGGTTTTAATAATAATTAAATTATTTTCATTCAAAAAAGTCCATTAAATGAATCTAATCCGACCCTTTGGTGATATGGGTCGACTTTTAGTCATCCAATAGGATTTTTCCAAGTGTTAGGGTAATTAGATAATCTTATATTTACCCTTAATTACCCGATTTACATTTAACTATGGTAAATAAAATTTTCCGTAGTTACTATTCATAATGCCCAAAAATAAAGAGTAGTCTATTAAAATAATTTGTACCCACTGATTCTGAATATAGAATCCATTTTTCAAAATTCAAAACATAAAAGTTGCAGTAATTAATTTAAAATAAATCCCGTTGTTAAGAAAATGGGTTTTAGAAGTTAAAACATTGCCAATGATTGAAATGTTTTTACCTATGAATTCAATGTGAAATTAATGATAATAACATATATTATATTAAATGGTAAAAATATATTCTATTTATACTTTAAAAACATTCTATATTATAATTTATCCATATAAATTATCTCAATGAAAAAAGCTTCTTTCAATTAAAAATTAGCGTATTTCTACTATTCATCAAAATATGAAAGTTATCAGAAAAATATCAAAAATCTATCCAAAGTAAATTTTTTACACTAATTCAAAAGAAGAATTTTATTTTGTCAAATTGAACTTATTAACATGTTAAAAACGAGATTTAATGTGGGTACACCATCAAAAGGCGGAAAAACTGTATTTTTTGAAAAATATATCTTTTATCCAAAAAAACTGATTTTTCTTTTATACCTCATTCTAGAAAATGTATAAGTTGAATTAAAATGTTATAAAATTCAAAATTCAGTTAGTACTATTCATAATGCCTAGTTTTAATAATATTTTAATATCATATCGTTGTTTAGTGAAACTCGGTATTGCGTACGACGCAAGCTATCGAGGAAGGTCGTGGTTGCGTGTAAAGTAAGCCAAGCTAGTGTTGTGTGTAGTGAAAGATTCCTTTGATGATTTATATAACATAAAAAAAAGATTTCTCATAAAATTCTCGGGTGTTACATTGGAAGCATTTCCAAACGGTAAGCTACAGACCCAATTAGTTCAAGAATTTCGAAAGGTCCGATGTACCTTGGACTCAATTTACCCTTCTTACTGAAATGTATAACACCCTTCCATAGATCTACCTTCAAGAAAACACGATCTCCTACCTAAAATTCCAAATCCTTCCTTCGGTTGTCGACGTAGCTCATTTCCCTACTATGGGATGCTTTGATGTGGTTTCAAATTACCTTCACCTTTTCCATCATTTCCTCAACATGTATTGGGCCCATGAGTTTTCTTTCCCCAAAATCAACCCAACAGGTTGGTGTGCGACATCTCTTTTCGTATAACGCTTTATATGGTGCCTTCTGAATACTTGAATGGAAGCTATTGTTATAGAAAAATTCTACCAAATGTTAATATTGATCACATATACCTTGATAGTCAAATTAGCATGATCTCAACATGTCTTCTAAGGTTTGAATAGTCCGTTCTGATTGTCCATCAGTTTGAGGGAGGAATGAAGTGCTCACCCGAAGTTCAGTATCCAGGGATTTCTGAAGACTTTTCCAAAATCGTGATGTAAAACATCGATCACTATTAGAAACAATCGATAGGGGTACTCCATGAGGTCTTACATATTAATTAATATATAGTCATACTAGACATTAAAGTAGTAAATCTTCTCTTATAGTAAGAAGATGTGCTGACTTGGTGAGATGATCAACAATGACCCATATTGCATCATTCCTTCTAGGAGTCTTTGGTATCCCCATGAAAAATTCCATCAGAATATTATCCCTTTTCCACTCAGGTAGGGTAAGTGGTTGCATGGCTCCTATAGGTTGCTTCCTTCTGGCTATAACTTGATTACAAACCATACATCTTGGCACAAAATCAGAAATATCCCTCATCATGTAGTCCCACAAAAAATGTCCCTTCAAATCTCTATACATCTTAGTGGTACTAGGGTATATAGACAAATTATAGCTATAAGCATCATCTAACAATTCCATTTTCAGATCAGGAATATCGGGAACACAATGTATCTTCAAAAATTTCAAAATCCCATCTTCATATATGAAGTCACTCAATATCCCATCATTCAGAACATCAATATTATTTTGAAACTCCTCACCATCAGTTTGAGAAATATTTATAATTTATAGTAAATATGGTTTGGAAAACATTTGAAAAAGCATTGATGTTTCACCATCCAAGGTAACTCCAATTTCTATATTTACTAGATCCATGTATATAGGATCCCTTTCAACTCCCATCTTGTTCAAAACTCAATGATCCTTTCGACTCAAATCATATGCCACTTTATTTTCCTTCTCCATGTGGTGGTGTATTTTGAAATAATAATCCTTGATTAGTTCAAGCCATTTCCTTTGCCTAATGTTGAGTTATTTTGGTCAGAAAATTTACTTCAAACTCTTTTGATCAGTATAAATCTCACATTTTCACTAGAGGGATAATGTATCCATATCTTCAAAGAAAAGATTACAGTTGCTAACTCCAGATCAATATTCGGATAGTTGTTCTCATGAATTATTAGCTGTCGTGATGCATAGGCAATAAATCTATCAATTTGCATAAGGACACAACCAGGTTCTTTTTTTGAAGCACCACTATTAATAAAAAAACCCATCATTCCCCAAATGTATAATCAAGATAGATGCATTGACTAATCTTCTCTTCAGTTCTGCAAAATATTCTTCACAATCTTTTGACCAAAAAAAACTTACCCCTTTACGTGTGAGCTTTGTTAATGGGTTTTCCAACCAGGATAAATTTTGGATGAAACATCAATAATAACCTTCTAAACTAAAAAAACGGTATACCCCAGTTATACTTGTTGGTTCTCGAAATTCTTTGATTGCCTTTGTATTAAAAAGGTCAAAAGAGATTCCATCCTTAGAGACAATATGGCCATGATAAAAAATCTTTTGAAGCCAAAATTCCCACTTTCTAAACTTCCTGTATAATTCATTCCTTATGAGGGTTTTTAAAATGGTGTGAATGTGGTTTTCATGAATTTAATATCTTTTGGAGTATACTAGGATATCATCAATAAATACCACTACAAACTCATCAAGATATATCTTGAAAACACTGTTCATTAGATCCATGAAAATAGAGGGTGCATTTGTCAGCCCAAAAGGCATTACTATAAACATGTAATGCCAATACCAAGTTCAAAATGATGTTTTTGGAATTTATTCCTTCTTCATAGAAAAATTTCGATATCCATATTGAAGGACAATCATTGAAAAATATTGATCTCCATGAAGTTGGTCGAATAAACCAACAATGCGAGGTAGGGGATACTTGTTCTTCATTGTTATAACATTGATCTCCTTGTAGTCGATGCACAACCTCATAAATCCATCTTTCTTCTTAATAAAAATAACATGGTCTCCCCTTGGAGAAACACTAGAGCGAATAAATCCCTTATTACTCAATTCCTCTAGTTGTTTCTATAGTTCCACTAATTCCACAGTGGCTATTCTATAAGGGGTCTTCGATATGGTCCATGAACCAAGAAATAAATCAATGGAAAACTCAATTTCTAGTTCTGGAGGATGTCTAGGTAAATATTATGGAAACACATCAATATAATCTTGAAAATTTTGTACATCCACTATTTTAAAATTCCGTTCCTCACGTATAGTTATTTCGTTCTCTCTCTCCCCAAAGCATGAAATATTTTCCCTAAAGAATTTATCCATTTCTCAGCCACTAGTGGATTTGTACTCCCATTGAATGTTGATGGTTGTTGCCTCATGAAGCGGTCTAACATTTATCCTTCTTGTTGTGGATCAGGGTACTCCATATAGGTAAGGTTATTATTCAAAAACTGTGTGATCTGTCCCATTATGGTGATACGTTGATCAGCACCAGTTGTATCACCAGCTCTGCTATAATTTTCTTTAGTAAGAGGAAAATCCCTACATGGATTATGCTCATTGGTACGGTTTCCATTACTTCCACTAGGCGCCATTTCATAACAATGGAATAAACAAGATTAGTTTATGAATTGAAATACATAATTCCATACTTGTAAAACACTTAAAATAAATTGCACTGTTTATGGATATAATCCATAATCATAGAAATGTTTTCTTTGAGGATGTTTAAACTCATAAACCATTAATAATGGGTTGTAAAGAAAATGATAATTATCCTAATCATATCCCCCGGAGTGTCGTAACCAAGAGTGAAACAAAGCCTGTTGTCATGCACCATTTCTTGTTCAAGTCTAGCTCAAAGTGGTGTTTTCGGGATTTACCCATACGTACATCTGTGCCAGAGTTGCCTATACTTTCTTGTATCCAGACATGGATGTTTTTCTTGAAAACTCACAAAATCTCTACAATACCAAAATTCTAGGATGTTCTTATATACTTATCAACAAAGTCTGTCTTAGGATAATGTGCTCTATTAAGATTTTATCTAAATCTAGTTTCCATGGTTTGCACTAAACTTTCTATAATACCAACTGTAACACCCAGACCCCAATTAACCAGAGTCGGTGCATTATTACATAACATTGGCAAGATTACAAGGAATCCTATCCCGAAAGACAGATTTTTTAGCAGTCTTGGAAAATATATTACATACCAGGACATTACGTTACACTTTATAACATTCAAGAAATAAATAATCCATTGAGAATTTCATTTTCCCCTTATCTTAACCCTGCATCTTAAACATAAAACAATTCTTGGGATCTTGAGAAAAGAAAACATAAGAAAGGGGTGAAATCAGATGATCTGTAAGGGTAAATAATTTAGCAGAGATAACGTAAACAATAGGAATGATGAATAATTGAAAAAACCTGACTTTACTGATAATAAACATGAACACTTTTATGGAAGAATTATGACCTTAGTAAATAATTCAATAATAAAACATAATCATGGGTATTATACTAGTCAAATGACCACATGAAAAATAAATATTATTTTCATAATGAAAAAATGTCTTGTGCTAGACATTCTGAAACATTTTGTCAAGGCCTCGGGCAAGACATCTAAAAATGATTTAGGCCTCAGCCAAAACCATATATATATATCAAATTGAGAAAGGTCTTGCCCAATTCCATGTCTAGTTGTTTCATGATACCTACTACTGAATATAGGAGTTATAGATCACTCCACCTGTCACTTACTAAGTCCAATACATTCCTCATTTGTAAAGGTTTAAATATAACATAAGCATTCGTATTGAAACTACAATGCGAAATGTCAATAATTTAACCATAAACCATTAATGGTATAAAAATAACACATCCATAGTAAAACATATCACAAAAACTTCAATAAGATTTGGAAAATTTGTATCATAATGAATCAACTTCAAAAAAGTATAAAATCCATCAAAGGATGTTGACATAGATGAAATCAAAACCATTTGAGAAAAATATATGTTTTTTAAATCATTTAAAGTTACATATTTATAAAAGAAAACATTTATTTTGATAATATTCTTATACACTTGTAATGGAAGCTTCGATGATGTTATAACGGCGGAGAATAGCCACCCCTGCTGTATAAGTTAAATAAGAAATTCTTACATTAATTTTGTCGAAACGGTCATAAAGTACCTTGTTTGGAAAACGAATGAAATATTCCTTTAAAAACATATAATTTCTTATAAGGATATAAATGACATTAACCCATTTTATAGTAAATAGTAAAAAAATGAAATACATTTTTAGAAAACATGGATGTGGATGATAAAGTGGTCTCCGTAGATACTTAAGTAAAAACAACCACGGATAATAAAGAGATTGTGAATTTAACCATTACCATGTACTTTTCCTTGGTTGAGGGTACATTAACCTCATGTATAATTGTTAAATAATTTTTATTAAATTATACAATAACCATATACATAAATATGATATCATATATGATCTTCTAATAATTCTTTGTTAATAATATTTTATTAATATCGCCGTTTCAGGTGTTAACTGATTATTTTTCCTTTATATTAGTTGTTACGTGAGTCATGTTTTTCATGGATGGGATGTATCTTATTTATATCCATAATGATATAATGTCTTTAAACATTATTTTTTTATCATCAATTTAAAATTAGTCTTCAATGGTTACGATGGGGAATGAATCTCATCGCATTCGTGGAGACGGTAATCCGTATGTACACACAAGCAACAATATCATTCTTTTGATATTAAAATAGTATGTAAATAGATAGTATATCATATATAAAGAATAATTAACATATTATATTTATTATTTAAATCAATTATACATCATTATTATACCAATCTAAAAATAATGTATTGAATAACAACTACACCACGACGTGGAGATGGTAAGCCGTATGTACGCATGTATGGTGAATTTTTCATTCAAATGATGTATTAAATAATGAATATCGGTGTACCATTTTTCTATTAACATCACAGTATATTGTAGATACAAGAGTAATTATTTTATAATGGAAACAACAAATTAAGAGGAAGTGGAAGAAGAAAATATCCTGAAAGATGTGATGAAATATTTACCTATTCTTTGGGTTCTTTTTTTTGATTTGATCAAAACGGCTCCGTAGGTTGGATTTAGGACTAATTAAAGGAATCAAGGATGAAGTGAGGACATTTGGGTGGATATTTGGGCAAGGTTTGTCCAAGAAAAATGTCTTTGAAGGAGTGAATTTGAGAGAAGTAGAAGATCCCTTTTATATGAGGGGTGAGGGCACCATAGAAAAAAATTGAAATATTATTCTATAATAAAATAATTTTCGGTTTCTATTACCTCAAAAATAAATTATTTAAAGTATTGTGTGTGTATGGGTCAAAAACCTTTAAACCAATAGGTTTTAGATAAGTTTGGATAACTATATTAACCTTATCTTTTAGGTTTAACTCTTAGTTAAATAGTTTAACATTTACAATGTCTCTTTGTATTTTTATATTATATGGTCAATAAACATACTATAAACTTCCAAAAGAACACCAAGTGGTTTAATAATGATACAAAAATAATTATATAAGTATTTTGGAAGAACCTTATATTTTTAGGATTATTGTATCAACCAATAATATTTTATTTAAAAAAAACTCATTTATGTAAATTTTGACATTATTTAATAAATTATTTTTGTTAAAGTCTTAAATACCTTAATTCTTCAAAGTAAATTAATTTGATCAATCCTAACATGTCCTATTAATCTATAAAATTATTTTAATTCATATAAGATCTTAAATTTCATATATTTGGATATTTATTATATAAATAATTTTAATATTTCATTATTAGGTTAATTACTACGTTATCATTGTGTCATAAATAAATTAAATTATTTAATGTCTAAAAATTATAAATAAAATGGAATTATGTATTAAATAGTTATTTATTTCTAATTTATATTTATTTTTGAATTTATCTTATGTATATACCTATATTATAAATGGTTTAGTTATTAAACTTTGAATTTAACACTTTTAACTCATCTTTTAATTAAATAATAATCAATGTCCTAATATAATATAAGTGGATCTAAAGGATAATATTTTATTCCTATGGATGTTTTTGGTCTAATTACACTTATCCAATAGAATTAGGACATGTGTTAGGGTAATAATAATATCATTTTTACCCATAATTACCCTATTTACTTTTACCCGTGGTAAATAAAAGTTAAAAGTTACTATTCACCAAAAATTATTTTCATCTTATTGAACCACATTTTTCATACTGATATCAACCGTGTCTCTCAGATTTTTGAAATTCACTCATAGAAGAGGTAAAATTTAGTTTTATGCGAATTTGAAAATTTTTATATGAGGTGGGTAAAAGACGGTGAAAAGTTCAATAAAATTTCATATATCAAATATTATTACAAAAGGATTCCAATGAATTAAATTGAACATATATAGGTATTATGTATTTATTTTTTTCTAAAATAAATTTTAATAAAATAATTAATTATTTAAATAAAAAGTGGATTTTAAACAATAAAACAGTGTTTTTCCCTATTCATCAAAAATTGAATTTTTCAGAAAAATACCAAAAATTCACCCTAATCTAATTTCGCTATTCTGAATTCAAAAATGAAGTCCATTTTGAAAATTTAATTTTATAAAATTCCAAATATTGGGTATTACTATTCATAATGGCTATTTTGATTGGTCGCGGTGTGTTAGAATCTCGAAGTTGCGTACAATGCAAGCTATTGAATTATTCAATGGGAAACATACCGTGGAAGCTTGGGGTGTTATAATAGCCATGTGTACAATTTATGTCTCAATCACCATTTTCTATGTAAATATCATGTCAAGGTTCAATGGGCCTTTTTCTAGGTGATTACCCCAAGGAGAATATCTGCCAAAACAGCATCCACATGACTATATCAAGATAGGGATGTAATTTTTATAAAACCATAGACTATATACATTAACAAAATTTACATAGGGTTTCATATATTAAGACATATTCCTTGGGGTTTCAATAATTGTTTTCCAATACTAATCCCAAAAATCAACAAGAAATGTCATTGATACCAACTATAATAAACTAAATCTATATTACTTTTAATTTTATGATATATAACATAAATATCAATAGAATAAAATGCTATAAAATTAATAGTCATGTTGTCATTAGAAAATTTGAAAATAATCATTAACATAAAATAAAGTAAAAAATTATGATTTAGAACTCCATAATTTTCTCCAGGATTCCTTTAAACTCTTAATACTGCAAAAGATAACCATTGTACATAAAAAATAAATGATTTTCTATAAATCATAGTAATGGAATAATCCACGAAAATCATTATTTAATATCATAATAACGTAAATAGTTAAGAATCTTACATAGTCAAATGAAAAAATTCCTTTAGAAAATGAAATCATAGAATCATAGAATCATAGGAATTCTGAAAAAACATAAATCATGACATCATATGCATATGTTATGTCTAAAAACATAGTCATCGTAACATAGTGTTCTTAGAATAACCACTCAGGCGCCCCATATTGTAACTTGTGTTATGAAAATATCACCCAATGTATTGGTGTTCTTTTAGGTAAAACCATTATTATTTCTAAAATCATGAGATCTTCATTGATTATATAACATAACAATATATTTTATCCTTACAATAAAATGAATATAAAATCTAGGACTCAAACATGGAATTAAAAAACAAAAATGAATAGTTTATATATATCTTTAAAAAATGATTTAAATTTACATTGGGTATTCATAATATAACTGTATGAAATATAAATTCAATGGCTAACTTTAGATGCCTATGGAGTGTACATTCAAGTACACAGAAGGGATTAATTAGAGATAAAGACAATATCTCATTACTGGGGAATCATTTGGATTGTAAGTGGGGATTATAATTTTATCAGTACACAATTAATTGGATATCGTGATTGTCGTAACAAAGGAGGTGTGTGAATAGAAAATAGGAGAGAGAGAGAACCCATTATTAAAGAGGGATTATTCTTAATTTTTGTGGGGATATAATATTGAATATTTTCTAGGTACATACCTCTTTCTAATTGTCATTTGATCCATGGTGGCCAAGTCTAGATTGGAGATTGATGGATGTTTTGGGTAAAATTGACCTAATGTTCAGGGATTCATGCTATTTTGAATTAATAGAGTTTATGTATAAATGGGACAAGTGTTTCATGGATTCATGGTATGTTTATTAGATCTAAAGCCGATTCAGGCTATTTAAAGTTAAAATTGACTAATAACAATATGCAACATATATAAAAATTGTGTAAATGGATTAGTTGTCATTTAATTTATGGGGGTTTCAATAGAATAAATCCAGGGTGAATGTTTTTTCATAATATCCCATTACAAAGAATTACATGATGTGTAACTACATTACACATTGATTAATAATCCAACCTCCTTTATTAAAGTATGTTGTGAGACTTATTATTAATTTTAACTCACTACAATCTTATCCTCTTGAACCTAGAGAATCTTCCCAACAATTTGAGAGTTCCAAACTCATCCGTATGTTATATTTATGTTATAAATCATTATTAAGTATTTTTTGTTATGTTTACCACTTTTTTATAGGGTTCTCAAACCATCACTATGAAATACTTTGATCATGTGTGTTTTTGGTTTTTATCTTGATCTGTTTTGATCTAGGATTCTATTGATGATCATCTACACCATCATCCTCAAGGGATTTTTCTATTTGAATCCATGTGGTTCATCGGTTAATTTTTAGGTGCTTAAATCATAACACTATTGTTTTATAATTTCCATTTTTATGGAATATTCTGATTGTTCCAATGTAAAGTGCACAGAAATCAAATAAATCATGCATGGTATTATTCTTTGGAGTCATTTGGTTTCAATTTTATTGTGAGTTAGATTATGGTTAACCATGTGCTGAGTGAACCTTGAATATAATTAAACCGTTTAATGTATTAACGTGTGTTTTGAATGACATGATACTTTATGAAATTTCATGATATATAATCCATATGTTGGGGATTATTGATTATTTTTATTACTATTAATTAGTTTTGATTTAATTGAATGTGATATATGTAGAATAAAGGTAATTATTGTAATTATCAATGGTGATTTATGATATTATATTATGATATCCATGTTATATGATAGAATTTTTTTATATTTTATAATGATTTATATCAACATCATCCCTTAAACATTTACAGATATATGTTTTAATGATGATATTGATTGGGCTCGGGCCAACCCCATGTTGTAATTTTTATAGAGAGTGTGATATTTCCATACTAATGTTGCATCTTCTCCTTAGATTTTGGCATTTCATCCTTCTCCTACTGACATAAAATACCTCTTTATGTATATTATATGATCTCTTTCTTCATATTGTCCCACCAAGAGTGTTCATGGAGATCTCAATACATTAGTGTGCTTCTGAGATGGATATAGAAGGTTGAGCTACATGCATCAACAAACACCTCCATCTTTAACTCGGGATTTTATGGTACACATAGTCTTGACCCAAATCATACAACACATTATTCATTTACATTGAACCCCATGGAATTCCCTTTTCTTATAGTTTCCTCCTTCTTATGAATTCCCACATTATTTCTTCGAGAATTCTTTAACCTCTTCATAAGAGACCGTGGAGAAATTTTTTAAAGGATTGGTGATATTACTTATATTTTGATTCCCATGACTATAAACATCAAGTCTATGAAGATCATATCCTTCTCAATTCTCATCAATGATATAGTTGTTGGATACTTTCTACTTAGAGCGTCTGCTACATTATTCTCATTCATTGGATAGCAGTGAATTTAGAAGTCATAGTCTTTGATCAGATCTAACCATCATTGTTGGGTCATATTCAACTCTTTCTATGTAAATATATACTTGAGTATTGTGTGATCATTTTATATTTCACAATTCTCATTAAAGAGGTAATGTCCCCAAATTTTCATTGTGAAGATTACTTCATCCAATTCCAGATCATGTATTCATTAAGTAAGATCCTGAACATTAAACTACCTTGAAGAATAGGCAATGAATTTTTCATTTTTCATCAACACACATCCCACGAAATTCTTTGAATAATCATTAAATACCATGAAAATCTATCCACATGTGGGTAGTGTGATCATGAGTGCGGTGATAAGTATAATGTTAAAATCCTTAAATCTCTCTTCACATTCATCATTCCAAGAAAACATTTCACTATTACGAGTTATCTAGGATTGTGGTTTTGACGATTGTGAGAAATTTCTCACAAATAGACAATAATATATAGCTAATCCAAGGAAACTATGGACATATATCGCAGATGTTGGCCTCATCCATCCTAGAATTTCCTCAGCCTTTGAATGGTCTCCATATATCCCATTTCTTGGGATGATATGACCTAAGAAATAGACTCCCTTAAACTAGTACTCCCATTTGATATACATGGAATAAATATATTCCTTTGGAAAGGTCATTAGAACAATACCAAAATCTCCCAATGATATTTCATAATTTTTGAGTAAATTATAATATAATAAATAAATAATACCAAACATTTATTGAGGGAGTCTCTAATGACTCAATTCATCATTTTCGTGAATATTTTTGGATCATTAGTAAGTCTGAAAGTCATTACTATGAATTAATAGTTCTTGTACATTGTACAAATCGAAGTCTTAGTGGTATCCTACTTCTTCATCCTAACATAGTAACATCCCGACCAAATATCCCCCTTGGGAAATTATTGTGCTCTACAAACCAGATCAAACATGTCATCATTCCATGAAAGAGGGTACATGTTCATTATCGTGATCTTGTTGAGCTCATATAATCAATCAAAATGAGCATTGACCCACCGTTTTTCTTAAAAAAGTGTACTGGTGTACCCCATGTTCAAGAACATGGGAATATGACACCTTTATCTAGATACTCCTATAATTCTGTGTTGAGATTATCAGGTTCAACAATAGTCTTTCTATATGGATATTTGGTTAATGGTAATTCCCCAACCATGAGCTCGAGTGAAAATTCGACCTCTCGGCAAGGAGGAAGATTATAAAGTTCCACATGAAGCACATTATATTATTCCCTCACAATGGGAATGTATTCATGAATGATTCATTACTTAGACTCCATCATTTTATGAAGATACAATTGCTCATAGTTCAATAGTATACATGCTTGAGGTGATGGTGCTAGAGAATTTTCATCCATTTCCTCGCATTTGTATAGAATAATTGGATGATTGTAAATACTGAGATTTATTGAATTATCATGTAAATTTATGATGTCCATATATAGGGAATGCCAATCCATGCCTATAATTCCATCAAATTCCACTAAATGGAGTATTCCAAGGTTTTTTGGGATGATCATCCCAAAAATTGTGATAGGGTTGGTGTTTTATACATGGGATAAAATAACATCCCAATTTATCATTTCCATTGATAAATACAATTTTTAGAATTATGATGGTGATTAAATAGTTCTAATGAACATTCATGATATGAAGTAATTTCTAAAACCATAATAAAAAATTACATTCACTATTTATGAATAAATAACATGCAAACCTATCACAACTTCATTGTCGTTATTGAATTTGAATTCTGTTATGGATAAAGATATCCCTTTCTTCATTAGATTTTGTTGGTTTTTTCATAAAACCCTTGGTTTAGTGCATTGGTTTGAGAAATTCTATAGTTCCTTGAAGTTGTAGCAATTAATAGTGCATTAAGGGTTTACCATATCATTATTTTTATCTATCGTAGTAGAAAGATTATATTGCGAGTTATCATTTACTAGGTGACCCTTCATCCCACACATAAATAAATTACTTTTCTCATTTAGGAAATTTCCAGGGTGATTCATTCTACACCATTAGAAAGCGGCATGTTGAAATGTTTTTCACCATTAGATATCTCTATAGGACCACCAGAATTTGAGTCCACATTCTGATTATTATCCATGTGATACCCCTTAGATTATTTGATCTCTATTTCATCATTTAGGGATCTTCGAACAATTTCCTCATAGATATTGTATTCATGGATCACCAGGTATTTCTTTTTGATTGATTTATAACACAAAATTAGTGGTCAACCATGCATTGGAGAGTAAAAACAAAGCTGAAGGCATATCATGCATGCCTTGTGATGTTTTCCCAATACGTTATGATGAAGGTGTTGTATTTTTCTTTTTTGAGGAAAAGGAAATCCCTTTCCATCTTATGTTAGTGGGTGAATGTAAAATATTTATCAATTATTTTTGAAAATCCTTCCCTTCCATCGCCTCGATCTCTTCTTTAGTCTTTATATTATTGATCAATGTTTACCATTTATTATCCTCAACTTCTTTATGATAAGTAGTTAGAATAATATTCTCCTTTTAGGTTCATTGATGGATGGAGACGATATTCTCAAAGGAGTTTATCTATTGTTTGGCGATTGAGGGATCAGTTATTCCATTTAGTGTTAGAGGACTTTGTCTGGTGAATCTCTTGATTGTATCTTGTTATTTTTTTCCTGGGGGGTGGGGTGGATGTTCCACTTTATAAAATTTTCTATGAAAAACATTATTTAAAAGAGATAATATCATGAAAATGTTTTTGATTTCCGCTCCCATCAGATTTGGCATCTCATTAGTGGAATCATTACATTCAACTTCACATCTGTTGTCAGCCTAATTCTTCTTATTAACAAATACGTTCTAGAATAAAATCAAAAATTAGGTGTAAGTATTTTAAAATATTAGACACATAAAGGGGAATCCAATGAAAGTAAATGGATAACTTATAAATTGCATTTATATCCTTAACCTATGACCTTATAGGCTTCAATCTTAGTTAAACATGATATATTTCTTAACATATATTCTCAAAGGTTTTTTGTTCCCTTAATAATTATTCATACAATTATTAAGAATTTACCAAATCATGTCTCTCAGTAGTTTCAATATAGGAGTTCCGAAAGGCCCGTTTTCATACACCACTTCCCATTTCAGTCTAGATCAATGTGGTGTTTTCAAATTTTACCCCGAGATACAGCAGTTCTAGAGCCACATCATCATTTTTGTATATAGACACGAATATATTTTCAAGAAAACCCAGTTACTTTATTGTCACTAATATTTAGGGATTTTTTATACTTAGTCCTATCCCTATGGCCTTCACTTGAGTTTTTTATCCTAATCTCAATGATAACTAAAAATTTCTTTTATACAAACTATAAAAACCCTATTTTTTATTACATTCATAAAAGACTTATTAACATTAAATTACAATAAATATGACCCAAAATATCAATTAGAATAATTTCATTAAGAATTAGGTACATTTTATTACAAATTTAAACATGAAAAACAATATATTAATTGAGAATTTCATTAACATACTCGATCCAAAAACTACATGGGATATCCTGATAAAAAAAATACATAAGAAAGGGGTGAGCTATAAAGGCCACTAATGGAGTAATCATGGAATAACATAAAGATAATAATACATTTTACACAAGGAAAAATCGATTTGGAATAAAGGAACCTGAATCATAAAGCATGGTGTAACATGAAATTCATAACATGGAAATGTGCCAACAATTTAAAACACTACATCACAAGTCAAGGCCTAACTACCTTGAAATCACACTGAACAGTGTCCCATAAATGAATTAGTTAAACCCATGACTCAACATTACGTATCATGATACTAAACATTACATAATGCATTGGAGAACTATCAGGGTTCACCCTTTATAAACATTTCAATCTTACGATTAAGTGTGTCACAGTGATTGTATAACAAGGATTATGTAACGCCCCGACCCCAGTTTCCTAGAGTCAGTGCATTATTTTAATACATTGGCATGATTACAAGGAATCACGTCCCGATGGACCGATTAGTTTAGCAGTCTTGGAAACACTAGATACATTCATAAAGTTTAAATTACATCATTAAAATTAAAATTACAACAACATAGTCTCCATATTCCACCCTCATATCCCCACATACATTCCCTCCAAGTCATTCATAAATTACTTCTTCACATCCCGGGAAAAATAAAACGTTGAAATGGGTGAGCTCAGATGCTCAGTAAGGATAACAATATAGCAGAGACTTTTATAAATAAACATAAACATTTAAGGCAATGTATAACTAAAACAAAAGCCTTTTAAACTTCAACTTCAGCATAATATGGCATATATAAAATTATATAATGCCATTTACTTATTCATATGGATATTCTACTAGTCAAATAATCCCATGCAATATCAATAACCACTTTCATAATGACGGAATGCATAATGCTAGACTATCATCACCACGTATCCAATGCCTCATGCCAAGACTACAAATAAGATTTTTGTCAAGGCCTCGTGACAAGACACTAGTTTGTCTCATGAGACCAACCGATGCATCGAGGAGTTATAGCGGGCTCCACCCATCACTTACTAAGTCAAATTCATTCCTCATATGAAAAGGTCTAAACATAACATAAAAATTCGTATTAAAACTAGCATACGAAATGTCAATAATTTACGCATAAACCATGAATGGTATAAAAATAACACATCCATAGTAAAACATATCAAAAAACTTTCGACACAATATGGAAGATTTGTATCATGATAAATCAACTTCAAAAGAAGTTTAAATCCATTAAAGGATTTTGACGTTTATGAAAATGATTTGTAATGAAGATATGTTCGATGAATATATGGTCATAAAAATAATCAATAAAACTCATGAAATTATATGAACACAGTTGAAAAAACCAACTGTGTTTACCGCTACTTCTGCTATAGCAAGGCAGTGTTCATAAAAAACCCACACCCATGAAGGAAAATATTTAAAAAAGTGACATTGCTGGAAGGATAATGAGAATACAGAAAAATTTGATCTCTTTCTAAGTCCATAGTGGTCCTTTACCATAGTGGACTTCATTCCAACCATCTCAAAAGCATGGGCACCGCCCTGCCAAATTGCACAACAAGAGTCTACCTGTCACGAAGAATATTCTTCAAATGAGGAGTTACTATTTGGTTCTATTAATGTTATTCACATAATGACTCCCTTATCAAGTGATGAGTATGAATGTGATCCTAATTTACAAATAGATTATTAGGGAACGTAAGGACATGGATTCCTAGGTTAAGGATATAGGGGAATACTTGGTCATTCTTGGAATCACTACTTTGATAACACCCCTGCACGAATGGTTTATGAAGATGAACCTCAGGGGAGATCCCTCTAGTGGGATAAACATGAATATGGAAACTCCCAAACACATGACTAGGTCTTCCATAAAATGATCACCTTAGTGGACCAATTAGAGGATACACCACCACTTCCCCAGTTGGTGGGGAAACCTAGGCAGCCTAATCCACCAAGAGTAGAAAAATATCTAGATCATTCTACAAAAGATTTTCTACCCACATGAAAACATTATCTCCCAAGGAAATTTCAATAGTGCATACCCATGCAGCGTAATGAATTCATATGGATCAAATGTACAATGTTTTGAAGCAACGGACCAATGTACAAGACAAATTTTCAATCCTATTTGCTCTATGTCTGTCTAAGGATCTTCAAGAAGCACTTGTTGAATCTTTTTCAAGTCCTCAAAAGTTCGAAGTCGATGTGGTAACCACATAGGATGACCATATGAAGAATGATATGGAAGAATTACATGTGGTCATATCATTCACATACCCGAGTAAGGATGTTTTTAAACAATGAAACATTTTTTCCTTTACCTATCCGACAACATTAATGATACATATGTCAAATGTGCCTTCATTGATAATGGCTCAGAATTAAATATCATTATAATCCAGAAACTTCACTGGCTTGGTCTCTCTAAATCCCACATGTCTCTCTCCACTATAATATTATTGCATTATGATAATAATGAGTAGGAACTTGTTGACTAGATTACACTCAGAACATTGTTTGTAGATCTTGTGTATGATTCATAGTTCATGGTTTTTTGGTAGGAAACACATTAAATATTATGTTGGGAAGATCTTGGTTATATCGTCATGTGCCCATTCCATCATCATAACTCAAATTTCTCAAATATTGCAGCAACATACAATTTGGGACATTTCATGGTGTCAAGTTCCCACTCTAAACATGTGAATCATAATGCACAGAGGAATAGTTCTATCACAAAGAAAAAAACAATCCATGGTAGTTGATGTTAGAAGAATCAAGGCCCTAAATTGTTTTTAAGATATCACAACTAACCCATTCATTAATCTTAGAGAATAATATGTGGTACCCATTAATAAAATTGAAAGGGTAGGCCCAAATCCAAACACTCTTTTTGTGTCTTCCCTAATGTATGTTGTGGAAATGAAACACTAAGGAACAAGAGAAGTTGTTATCATTCCAAGCAGTGATGAATGGCTAGATGATAATTTATTCATTCAATCCCTCATGCTTCATAAAATTTCTAGTTCATCATCCAGGCTAGTGGAAGCTATGAAACTAATGAAAAAAGTTAGGAATTCTAATTCTCAACCCATCATTTGCCCTTATGAGATTCAAGAGGACCCATCATCATTTGTTGGGTCGGAAATGGTTCCTTCCACTCATGGATGACTAATACCATCCTCTCCCCAAACACTGAAAATAATATTTCTTCACCTATCCTCTAAATATAGGTATAAGAAATAAAACATTAGGAAGAGGAAGAAGTGGAAGATCTCAAGGATTCCCCTCCAGCATTTGAGGAAGAAATATCCCCTACAGTGGATGTCATGGAGTGATACATATGGGTATAGTAAAAAATTCAAGGTCCACTATGATTAGTGCGACTATGACTCCTAATTAATATGATGTATATACTTCATTTTAGAAGAAACACTGGGATGTGTTATCTTGTAATTTCATATAAATGCCAGGCCTTGACCCTATGGTGGACACCTATCCTTCAGTTTTTTTCAAAAGTGTATCGGGGATACAATCAGACAGCATGAAGAACACACCAGACTCAAGCCTCTAAAATTAAGGTTGAATTCAGCAATCTCATCAAGTATGACTTCATATGGGAGGGGAAATATCCAAAATAGAAAGCTAATATTTTCTTGTTTAAAATAAGAATGGTAAAATTAGAGTTTTCATTGATTTCAGATATCTGAATCAGAATTGTCTCCAAGATCACTTCTGGATTCCTATCATAAAACTCTTAATTAATGAAAAAACCATCTCCCATGCTCATTATTTAATGAATGGATACTCTGGGTATAAAAAAATTCATATGGCCCCCGAGGATGAAGAATCCATATCCTAGAGATACACTAAATGCTTATTTTTCTATAGGGTAATTCCATTTGACTTCAATGATGCTGGTTCCACATATCAACTTGCAATGCAACACATATTAAAATCCTTCTTCGGATGTTTTGTTGGATTCTACATCGATGATAAAGTGGTCAAATTATGACAATTCTTTGATCATCTGGCTAACCTAGAACCAATATTAAGTAAGCATCAACTGTATAATCAGAATATTATCCTCTTGAAATGTACTTTTGGGGTTGCCTTAAGAAAATTTCTCAGCTGATTTTTACACCATCATTCCATCTATGTTGATCCTGAGAAGACTATAGTTATACTTGGAATTTCATCTCCACAAAACATGAAGAATTTAAGACATTTTAAGGGAAACTTGACCAATATACAATGCTTTATAACCAGCCATCCATGCATGTATTTATCCGTCACTAAAAAATGAATAAGGGGGTCACATATCAATGGAACAATGATTACCATGAATAATTTGATTCCCTAAATAAATAACTGTTGATAACACCAATATTAACTCCACAAGATGATGGAAATATACTCATTCTTTATGTGACATCCTTGGAGAGTCGACTGGGAGCCTTGAATGCTAAAAAGAATGATGCTGGGAATGAAAACATCATTTACTATCTTAGTTGATCCATGTTCAATAAAGAAACTCAATATTAAGATACTGAGAAGAGATACATGGCATTAATCTTTTTGTATTATATGAAAAGTCACTATATATAACATGACATGGTCCACTTGGTTTCTCACGATAATATGATTAAATTTATCCTAATTCATCCTATACTGATAGGACATTCTTCATAGTGGGTGGTTATTCTGCAATAGTACGATAAACAGCTTCTGCCTGAGAATGTAGTGAAAGTCCAGGCATTGGTAGACATCATGGCTAAAAACCAATCAATGTAAGAGACTTCATTAAATACTAAACATTATAATATAGAAATGATACCTCTTCAAGATATCCCTTGAATATGGGAAATGTATTTTGTTGGTGCTTCTGGGAGTCAAATGGGAATGATAATGAAAGGCCTGAAGCTCATCAATATTGGGTTAGTAATTTTTCTTTTTTTTCAATGAAAAGGTACTATTTACATTCCACTTTCTATTATCAGAAGGTGGTATAAAGATGAGGTAGAATACCAGGACCATTATTAAAAACAATTAATTGGCATTCTAAGTACCGATGAACCACCTAGTGGTGAAGGGTGATTCAAGGATTATAATTAAGAAGATAAATAAAGAATAATCTATCAAAAAAGAAGGACCAATTAACCTATGTGATTATGTTTGTTGGTAAATGGTGGAATTTTTCTCAGAACCAAAATTGTGTTACATCTCACAAACAAAAAACACCAATGGTAATGCATTGTAAAATGATACCACAACCCCGGAATATGAAAATAAGGAATAAACAATTATCGGAATTGCACAAGGTCATGTGGCTTCCCATTTTTTTCAGAATAAAAATAGTGGAAAAAATGAAATCATCCCCATTTGCAATCTATATGGTCCTACCCTAGGTTGGATGATTCCCATCTTGGAATACCTCTATAGCTGATTACTTATATTAGATAGTGGAATTTTTGTGGGTTGGCGACGCGACGATGGTGATGTGACGATGAAACCCTAGCTCCGGCGATGTGGATTATGTCTCCCACCTCCCCTTTAGAGGGGGGATTTCCTTCTTGTACACTGCCTGAAATGCGCCCCTCCACTTTTGTTCCATTTTCTAATCCTGAGTTTATGCCCTCTCTTACGCGGATTCCGATTTTCCCGAAAGTCCCAGATTTGTACTGTGGCTCTCCCCAGCATTCCTTAGCGCACTCGGAGTTTAACTCTGCCTCGAACCTGTTCAAGCTAACACTATTAGCGCGGTTTCGTCAACGGAGACCCTCGGTCGATGCGTTTGACCTCTTTGTCTTAGAGTCCTGGGATCTTCAAGATCGTGCGATTATTGGTCTCCTTGATAGAAGGCATATCATGATCCGGTTTGTATTAGTTGATGATCTCATCACTACATGCTCTAAATCACCCCGCATATGTTCTGGTTCATCTTTCTATCTCTTTCGGTGGGATTTTGAGATTCATATGCAACGTGATAACACTAGCATGGAAATTTTGGTATGTTTCCCCGGTCTCCCACTTCCCTTTCAGACTCCTTCGATTTTTCCTCTTCTTGGGAATCTGATAGGCCGATATCTATGTTCTAATTCCAAAACAAATGATGTTTGTAATCCAATATGCCCTCGTATTTTTGTGGAGGTCGATGTTTTGAATCCCCCAGTTGATTGGGTGTGGATTACTGTTGGGAAATAATTCCGGTGGAGGCAAGCTGTCATGTTTGAATCATGGACAGATTTCTGCAGCACCTGTAATCGGTTGGGGCATTGTGCTTATTCTTTCCGGAATGGCTCATTGAGAAGAAGGATGTGCAGGTGGGGTTATGAGGATCCATCCGTATGTGATGTTGTTTTCGGGGATTCTTTGACACTACAGGGGCAGGTTCAAGTGGACGGTGGGCTGGAAAATCAACCTGTGATATCTCAGATTTGGGTGGAGAATGAAATGGCTGGTGGTGAAAGTACTGTGTCGAAATATCCATGTGTGGTGCCTCCTGGGCTGAGGGACAAAGATTTTGTCACCAGGATGCTGCGGGATTTGGGGGAGACTGACTCTCTGAGTGGAAATGATCATGTTGCGGCCTTGGCTAAGGTTGCAGGGGGCTCCAATATGCATCCTGTTGCTGATGATTCCACCCTGGTGTATGATCACGTGTGGTCGGGACCTTTAAGCCGATCTTCAGCTATTCATTTGGCTCCAGATGATCATGATAATGGAGAATTCTCCTGTGGACAGACTCAGGATAATATTACCACCACTCTAAAGTAGGTATCCAATGTTGTTGACGTGCAGGAGTGGAATTCAGTTGGACTGAAACCAGCTTCTACGAAGCAGGCTGTTGGCATTGCGCTTAGCAATCACTTTTCTGGATTGATGGATGATGTCTTGGCCCTGGGTCAGGGTAAGGTAATGCCTTCAGGTGTCTTTTATCTTGAGGATGTAATGGTATTAGGTCTCTATGCTGGTTTGCAAGATCATGATGATGGAGATGGTGTTATTTCAACTGTCATTAGTGAAGACTGTTCAAAAGAAGTGGAGGGTGGTACTTCTCAAAAGAAGACTGCTCAAAAGAAAGCGGGGAGTGGTACTGCTGCAGGCCATGAAGGCGATGTTCTGAATGGGTTAAATGCTAATCATGAGTTTGTGGGTCACATAAATTGTCTTGCAGTGATTGACAAAAACAGTGGACCTCAGATGGAATGGGAGGAGAAAGAGGGTTATCATGCTGTGAAAATCTATGGATAGTGGGGGGATTGCATTGACAGTGGTAAGGAAAATATTGGTGGCATGCCTTGGACTTCATACATTGTTGTTGTTCAAGGTGAAAGAAAGACGGTGTCTGAACAAGAGGAATTGATGACTGCACCACCACGAAGATGGACGAGGAAAGACTATTTTTACTTTCCAAAACCAATGTCCACTAGGTATTATGTTGGGAAGGAGAGCTTGGTATAAAATTCTTCTAAGGAGATTCTTACCTTGGAGCAGTTGAATCTGAGAAGGAAGTATGCCAAGATTTTGAAGCAGCAAGACGGCTCGAAATTGGAAATAGCCACGGCGGAGGAAGAGAACTATGATGGATATGGTGATGGGTCTAACTTTTATGACATGTAGTTGACAGTTGTTTCTTTTACCATTTTGTCACTGTTCACTGCACTTTTCTTTTACATTAATAAATGGTCAGGGGCTTGCCTCTGACCGAGATTTTCTGGTACATATACTAGACAGACCTAGGAAGGTGAAAATTCAGTGGAGAGTACTCATTTTCACTCTTTATGAAAGCCAAAATAACTAGAGGATCTTATTTAAATGAGGTTTTGATATAATCCTCTTTAGATTCATCGATGGAGAAGAGACTATTGCTGCCACATAAGAAGTACAAGCAGGATCCTATGGTGCCATCAGTCTAGGTATAGACTTCCGGATCAAATATGAAGGCTTGGATACATCTGGCCTTTGATGATGTAGGATTATATAAAAATATATATTATGTTTCATCTCTACCATGTTCATGCCAATTTAATCAATAAACCCTTGATGATACTACATATATCTAAATACTCAACTCCATTTTCTACATAGGGAATGGATGTATGGGGAATTAACCTCCATCTACAACTAAGAAGTTCAAGTACATTCTTACTTATATTGATTTTTTTTACAAAGGGATAAGACAATGCCTCTCAATGAATTCAAATCCAAAATCATTTATAGCTTTGTCAAATATAATATCATTATAATATTTTTGGTCCGTCATATAATATTGATAAACAATGACACCAATTTCTATTCTACTATGGCAGAGAAACATTATCAGGACTACAAAATCAAATATAACCATTCATCCCACTATCATGGACTGGACAATGGATAGATAATTTAATTAAAAAAACCATGTCATATATACCCCCAATAAATGGGGATAAAGAATGACTTTTTGGATTGATAAACTATTGAATGACTTACAGTCCTACCAGACATAAACTCTTAATACCCCACGGTCAATCGCCATACTCAATTGTATACGGTACAATATTAGTCCTTCCCATTGAAATTTCATTTCCATCACTCTGTGTTACCATGATTGATCAGTTATCAACTAATGAGAAATCACTAAAATGAATTGATGAGTTAGAATGACTAGACGAAAAGAGATTGAATACATTTAATCACATGGAAGTCTAACAAAATTGGATAGTGATAGATTTCAATAAGAAAGTAAACCTCTATTAATTCCTCCATGGATATTTGGTTTTGGTCCTTAGGACTCCAATGATATGAAGAACAAATCCTCCAAAGAATGAACAAATATGGGAAGGACCTTATTCCATACAAACTTTCCACTATAATGGAGACTATTCCATAATATCAATGGATGGATAACTCAATACAACTCCAAAAAAGGAATGTTTCAAGAAGATGTAATTTTTTGTTATCACACAGTGTTCATCTTAGAAACATGATGTTAAAATGCATATCACCATATGCACCCTAGTATCATGACATTAAACCGCGTAGCATTATTGTCCTTGTCATGTGATGATAAATTGCACAACATGAGGCCCTAGTCGCATGACATAATACTGCAAAAAAACATTTTTCCTTACCACATGAAATTAAACTATATGGTTAATGTTGTCCTCATTTGATGTTAAGAAATCCCCCAAGATACCATGAGTAGACACTCCTTGTTGTCCCTCAAAATATTAGTATCATCTATGCAAGAGCATCAGTCACATCATTCCAACTCCCTAGTAGAATTTGAGTGTCATCTCTCCCAATCTTTGGATCAGACCTACATGGGGAACCACTATACAGAACTATATGTGGCTTGATTCTCATTCCAACAAGATACATAGTGACACCAAGATCTTCAATCTCAGGCCAAGTCATGACTAAAATGAAAAACTTTCCCATTTACATGTTTGTGATCCAAATAAATACTTGGAACTCTTCCAGAACATATGTCTCAATTCACAGAAAATTTCATGTCTTGGCCTCAACCATTATTCTGGAAAATCTTGGTAAAAATTCAATGCTCCCCATTTCTCTCATCAAAATTCGTTTTTCAGGGAAACCATCTTAAAGAACTATGTGTTTCTTGATTCTTTCCCCAATAAGATATGTATTGTTTCATAGGTCATATACCCTCAACCAAACACAATATTTTCATCTTTTTCGTAGGTTCATATACATCCATACCACATGAAATTAAACTGAATGAATTTCCGTGAACTACATGTGGCATTATTCTCATCAGAATGAGATACTTTGTGTTTCCCATATCTCTAATCTAGGGTCCATTCTTGAGAAAAAGAAAAAACCCCCAATTCAATCCATGGGTGTATGGATTAAACCTTCAAAGAGAACCATTTTTCTAGAACTACGTGTGACTGTATTTTTTCCCTAATAAGATACATATTGACTCATGGGTCCTATACCTCATCCCAACTGCAATATTTCAATCATTTCATGTCAATTCATCATCATATTTATCACATGATATTAAACTACATGGAAGTCCAACAGCTACATGTGGATTGATTCTCATCCTAATGAGATATATAGTTATACTCGGATCTGTTGTCATGGGTCTAGCCTTGATTTTGGAAAAGAATCCCATTTCCGTTTCCACATGCATAAATCAGATCTACATACAGAACCCTTCCAAGACTTATGGATTGATTCTAATTATAATTAGAAACATGGTTGATACCTAAACATCATTCTTTAGTCCCCACAATCAAACTTTATGTTATCAAAATCCACATTACCGCACATAAAAACCGAATTGATATGAGGAAATGTTCTCTAGAACTATGTGTTTCATGATTCTTTCCCCAAAAAGAGACATATTGACTCTGGAATCCTACACCATGGATCATCCACCATCCAATCATCATGCCACTGTCATTAACTTGTGATACCTATGAGTTGTGGAAGATTATTTTACAACTACTAATTTCCCACACTAAGAATAGATCACATGGGGTTAAGAATTCGGTAAATATGTTCTTTATATAGACAAGTTTCTCAATTCAAATTGGTGTTATCAATGGTCATGGATGTAAGCCCTTAAAAAGAATAGTATATGTCCTTGTTTCATGGAAATAAACTGAACGATCATCGTAAAAACTATGTGTGTCTTGATTCTTTCCGCAAAACGATACGTACTGATACCTGGTTTCTATCACTAGGTTAAGCAGTAATATTCATTTTTTATGTCAAAATCAATCATGTCCTCACCGTATGATAATAATCTACTAGTTATTTTGAGAACTACATCTGGATCGATTCTCACACCTATGAGATTTGTAGAAATGTCCATATATTAGGCCCAACCGTATCATAACATAGGAAAGCATCTACTCTCCCATGTACGAATCATATTAACATGATGAGATCCAATATGAGTTCTCATTTTACATGTGAACCTGTATCGATTAGAACTACATGTTTCTTTATTATTACTATGAAAAGATACATACTGATAGTTTCACCCTATGGCGTAGTTCATCCACATTGTCCTATTTTTATTCTTGCCCAGACACATTTTTTATTACCACATGACATTAAACTGCATGGCTAATTTCCTAACCATGTGTGTTTAAACTGCATGGTATCCAGAGAACTACGTATTACTTGATTCTCATCCCATTGAGATATGCTGTGATGAAAGGACCTTAGACCATAGACCCAGACACAGGTTAAATGAAAATTTCATCCTCCTTCATATAATCAAACATATATACAATAGATTTATCCTGGGCCCTATACATAGAGATCCCTCCATGGAAACAAGAGATACCCCATTATATATATGAGTCAGATCTATACAAGGGACCCAAAACTCATAGCCAGTATCATTCCAAACACTTCCTTTGTGCATTGAACAATTCCCGTTTCACATTTCATTTTTCTAATATTGTTTATTTTCAATTTTTCAAAATCATTCCTTAGCTTATAGTACTAGAATGTATGATACCATATAGATCCTTAACCGGACGATGTAGTATGTACCATAGTTTTCATTACTTATGTTTCCCACAAAACGGGCCTGAAATCCTAAAGATTCCACTTTTTGAATATAGAGTACATTCCCTTGTTGTACTTGCATAAATTAGCCAACATAATAGGTTTTTCAAACAATGGTAATTTCTCCCTTAAGAGAGGAAAATTTTGTTCCTATAATATTTGATGATAGTCTGTTGAAACCTGTGATTCAATGTCATCACTCATCCCTTATATATTTGGCCCACATCATTTATCCCAACCTAAATGTCTTCAAGATCATGGCTAACATTTTACACATTCATTTGTTCAAAGAAATATGGAATAACCTTGATCCATTTGACCACATATCATCAATTGTTTTTATAATATTATGGTCTTAGTTATATGACCTAAAACTATAGGCACCATAAATTCTATATTTGGGTTAGATCATCAAAGATATCCCAATTCCCCAATTCATTAAAAATTATTCCTTGAAATAATCCTTCGGTATTTAGGCACATTTCGCCAATAAGAAAACACTGGGCTTTGGGAGATCATAATCTCTACGAACATGCATCATATTTTTGCAATAAAATGCTAGAATTATTTATAGATCCCTAACCTAACTATGCAACATGCACCACATTTTTCCTTGTATAAGTTACCCACATAATGGGTTTATCAGCCAAAGGATTCCACTATTGAATATATAGTACATTCCCCAATTTTCCTTGAATAAAAAATCCCCCATAATGGGGTTTCAAGTAGTGGTAACATCATACTTGGAAGAGACCTCATTTAATGCCATTATCCTTTTTCCTTGATCACTCTTCAGATCTTGGAATTTAAAAATAATATTTTACAATACTCTCTTTTTTAAGTATAATATAGTAGAATATCCAAACAAATTATTAAGATTCGGGAAACCAACAAACCATTGGTAAAAGCGAATGACCTTAAATTATATCCTTAGGTAGTCCTAACTTCCCAACATTATACTACATGGAATGGTTTCCTTGCTTCCTAAATTTAAATTTCACAACATGATGTCCTTTCCACATTAATATAACTGTACAACATGATATAATTGACGTATGAAATTAAACTGAAAAACCTGATGTCCTTATGACACAATGTTAAACTGCAGAGCATAATGTCTTTACCGCATGAAATTATACCGCACAACATAATTTCCTTATAACATGACTTTATAGTTCATAATACAATGCCCTTACCGTAATACATTAAACTATATAGTTAATGTATTATTTGTATGACATTAAACAACATGATACCTACATCCTTCAACACAAAGGATCCTTCTCCCCTGCCATTTCCTATCTAAAAAAATTTACCCTCTTTCACACATCAAATTATGTAGAAGTGTCTTATTATTCATGGCTGAAATCAGACAGATAATTTCCATAAACTCACAAATCATTACTTAGAAGAACCTCCCATTGTGGTTTTGAGACATCCAAATCATAAACTCTCTTTTTTCATCCTTAATATATTCATGAATTCTTGGTAACTCTTTTACATTACTATTTTCCCTTTCATAATTCATCTAGATAACTGGTCATTCAACCTAATGATACCACTACTTCACCATGTAGTACGCACCATAATTTTCCTTTCATAAAACACCCCCATAATATATTTTTCAGCTAAAGGTAACTGCATTCATAGGAGAGACCTTTTCTAATCTATAATACAATTTTTTAGATTCAAAAATCAAGGAGTCGTGGATCAAGATTCTCCGTGGATGTATCTGAAGATTATTGTAACATTCATAACCATCAATCCATTGTTGGGTTACCATCTGAAAATTCATGGTCAATGTTGTTCAACCTAAAATAATAGATTTATTTTTTTGAGATTCATGAAATTAAATTTCCCACACAAAAAAGATACATATTACTCACTCAGCTAAAAAATCAAAAAGGGGACTGTGGAGAAAATAAGAGTCTTAGCTTGTTAGTCTTACACTCTATATGGTTTAGGAAATATCAAGCAATAATAATATAAAATGAACAAATATTGTTATACCAAAAACCCAAATAGTGAGGCCTAATGAAAATACAAGTCCCACTAACATTGTTTCCTACATAGTGAGGTTTGGAAAAAAATTATGGTGATGACAAAAAAGGAAACACAATTTTTAGGGTTTTCCATATGTCCATAGTTTCTTTCATACTATTCTCACTATGCCTCTTGGAATAGATAAAAACATTTAGTACACCAACATCCCTATCATTTTAAATATGATTTTCTAGAACGAAGGTGTAATGCAATGAAAATATTATTTGATGTTATGATTAAAGGAAGAAAGAAGGATTGAATACATTTATGATTAGAAAGAAAATTATTTTCATTTATGGAGAAAAATAATATGAACATCCATACAGAGGAGTCTCTCTATTATATATTACAAGAGGCCTTCAACATAACTCATCATATATTTAACTTCCTCTGGAACCCTATGGACCACTTGTTAATGCTTCACCAGTAAACCAACTTTAGTCTCCTCAACCTGAAAAAGTGCTTCTATAGATTCCATAATGGTAGTTACCCCATATAATTGGGATTCTCTTAATTATTATTGGAGTGGTTTGAGAACCTCTTGAGAAGAAAACAATTCATTCAGTAGTAAGGACACTTCAATTATCTTCTATTTAATTTTCTATTTGAATTCCAACAACTTTTTTTGGATGGATTCCTCTTGGGATAGTACAACTAAAAAATTATCAACGTTGGTGAGAAACATGGCCATTATAATTTCTTTCCAAACTCTATTATCTTTCTCCCTCAGGATAACGTCTTCTTTAGAATATTATAAATTCGAAAATAATCAAATTAATCAAATCCCAACATTTCAAATAGAGATTGGAGTCTCCCAAACATTGAAGACAACTCTTCTATTGGTGCCTCAAATATAATTCCCTAGATGATCCTCCATGTCATGCCATGCGTGACACATAGATCGGCTTTCACCTATAAATCCAAATTGAAGCCATTTTCATGGGGTTGTATTTACCATAGAATCAAAGCACAAGAAAATGTTCCATACTGTGTTTCCTTCAAGATAATGTATACCTATCCTTCCATTGTTGGTTGAGATAATGTACAAGATTCACCCTTGGACCTAGATTCAAATACTGATAATCCTAAATTATGAATCAAAATCATTGTTTTATTAAAAGGAGTATCATTTATGGAGAATGATTAGGAAAATCAGTGAACTTCACCCATTAATAAGTTGGTATCTTGAGTAGAGTTTTCCTTAATGTTCCCTACATTGGATGTTAGAGAATGGAATTATTGGAGAGGGGCACTCTTCTGAGTGTGTCCAACCACCTTGACTAAAGGTTTTAGAGCCCCTATTAATTCGGGATTCTTTGTTGGTACTTATCTAACATTAGTAGGGTTGAATATATTCGGATTCCCTTCTCTTGAATGGACTTTGCAATGTTCTTTGCAGATAATGTTGCATGGGTTGAACATCGATGTGAAATACCCTTTCAAGAAGTATAACAATGTATGGAAAATTCAAGAACAAGAAATCTTAAGTCATTACAATTATATTCAAAAGTACCAAAACTACATGATGGAAAATGGAATATCAGTTTCTAGATTAAAAGAATCAATCATTTCATAGTATATGCCTTTGTATGTTGTATCAACCACACCATTTATGGTATCCTTAAAATGATGATCAGGATCTGTATTTTCTTTACTAACATTCCTCTCTACCAACCATTCAACTGATATCATATTTATAGGCCTTTCCATGTCAGGATCAGCACTAACACCATTCTCCGACTACCAAGGTTCCTCAATTCCCCCTTCTATGGTGATAAGAGAATCTGTATTGATTAATATAGAATCTTATGGTATAGGAAATTGATATGAAATATTATAAAGAGAAGAATTTTAGAAACATAAATTGGAAGCCAATAGAATTACACCTGACATTACCACGACCCTCATCCATCTATAGAAGTGGGAACAGATGAACCATACCCCTTGACAGTTTTCTTTTCATCATGACAGATTCATCAACAAAAACATGTACTTCTCCTGTAGTATCCTTCTCAATACTTGAAGTACCAATACTGGATCCCTTAATAGCGATAAACAATGTGGATACTGAATAAATATGAACACGTTCAAAAAGGTGTGCCAATAATGTTTCAACATGAAAACAAAAATACTCACTATGACATATTCGTTGGACTAACTTTAATTCTCTATTTCACTTTTTCTCATGAGATGGATAACTAAATGTATTATTAATTTTTTAAATAGAGGCATGAGGTAACCAATGAGGAATTTATTTTTCCATCCCCTCCATCAGGGTCCACTGACTTGGATATAGTTTCGGGGACCCAAGGGCCTCATTCACCATTTCTATAGGGCTTCACGTAGGCACATACATCATTAATTGAGGAACCGTTTTTATTGCTACTACATCTTCATATTAAAAATGAAATGTAAAATACACACAATATTAATGATGGTGGATAAAAGGAAAAAATATAGTAGGAATAAAATGGAAATACATTATAATTGTTAAAATAAGTTTCACATTCCTCCCTGGGGTGAACAATAACCGATTCAAGTAATCCTTGATCTAGAATTTTACGTACTCGCTTCGAGGAAGGAACATTATCATTAGTTTCATATATGAAATCCTCCACCTCCATGATGATCTTATCTACCTAATAGAATTTATTTTCAAGAAGACAATTAGAGTGTGATTTAATATGACCGAACTCTTGAGTATGATGTTCTTCATGGATAAACTCTATTGCATCCTTCATATCAGAAGTCTTTCTTTCCCAATAGTGGATTGATATGGGTCATCCATATTTTGACATTGATGCGGGTAGATGTGGGAAAAACTCAATGTCATATGATGAAAAGCCCCATTGGGCCTCCATTATCCCTCATAAGTATGAGGGGACTTGATAGTGATATCCACCCGATGATGGAGAGTATAACTCCTTATAATTAGAGGTGTTATCTCTGGAACATTATCTTTCTTGTTTGTCTTTGTACGAGATTTTTTTGAAGGCTCTAGAGCCTCTGCATTATCATTGGTTATAACCATCTTTCAATGGGTTCCACATTAGATAGTTGTTGTGGCCTCTTCCTGATATGTGCTCTTTTTCAAAGCATCATGAGGGTATGAAGAAACTCATGACATGGAATATCCATCCTCCAGTCTGATTGATACCTCATATAGAGGTAGCATGATTAAAATTTCAAATACCTCTAGAGACATCAGGATCCATAATTCTCAGGATACCGTAGGATGCTTCTCATTCCTAACATAAGTAGGAGGTATGGACTTTGAGATTTGAAGAAATTTCAACTGGAGAGAAAACTGATAAGGAATGTAAGACTCACATATAATTTAACTCTCAATATGGTCTAGTAATACACTGTTCGTAAATGCTATCATGTATGACCTCAACTCCTAATATTTTCGTACCATTATTGACAAACGTACTAGTTGGTGGATTACAAAACATAAAGAAATTATTTCTATAGATACATTAAGCTCCATCAACACCTCGTCCAGGTTCATGTTTAGAGGCTGAATCCTAGAAACGTTTTGAAAAAATTGGCAAAATCAACTACCAGTGATATTAATGAAATTCAACATTGAATAAGAACATAAATATTCTACAATCCAGCCTCATATCACCTAGAATGGCGTTGAAATTATAAATGGGGAATTCTCATTGTATAAACGAAACAATAAGTTATCAATTCTTGGTAAAATAGGGGTGGCCCTCCCAATATACATCCCATATTCTAATTGTTCCACAATAAAAATATTCCTTGGCCACATGCCACCATTTAAATCAGAAACTAGGAGCATATAAATGCTTATCCTCATGAAAAGGAAACTAAATAGGAAAAAAATTTCATTAATCATGGCGTTAACCTTGTAACCCCCAACAGTTGTAATCAAACTACTCAAATATAGGCCAAAACATGCTCGAAGCACACCAATTATCTGTAGTGGAGAAAATATTAAGATGCCAAAAAGTAGGACCATTCCCTTTTATTGGTTCTATGAAATCCCCCATCCATAATTCTTCATGGACATCAGCCCTGTGATAATGGTCTTTTCCATTCAATAGACACTTTTTTATTTGGATTAGCTCAAGGGCCAATTGTGGGATCCTCTTGACATCATCCCACATTTTGTTTGTTTGGATAAATTCATCACACATTTCGCCAAGAATTGGAGTCCCAAATATTTGGTTGAAATCCAAAAACTAATGCCGACCTCACTTTTTTTTCATTTGAATATAATTTGATTATAGAATCCATCGGATTAATAATTCAAGATGATATCATGATTCTTGTAAATATAGGTCTTTCCTACCCTAGATACCTCATAATATATGGACCTCATACAGCTCCATTCTGAGCACTGCAAAAAATAATTTTCACCATGAATTCCCACAAACAATAAGGCCGGACTCCACCTTTAAAGTAGAGTTCCCAATATTCTTTCCATTCATAAGATTAATCTCTCTTTGAAGCACAGAAGATTGACTCATAAAACTAAGGTCCTGGATCTGTGAAATGTGTCTTCATATTAGGAGTGCCTCCGTTATGAAATAAATTGAATCCAATAGGGATGGTTCATTCATTAAGGGTAACACCCTTTATAGAGATGTTGCAATGGGGTGCATTGATATGTTTCGCAAACCATGTTTCTGGAATATATTTCTTAAATGATGGAATATGAGATTATATAAAAATCCCTTGCCCATGCAGAGGATGTTAGTAACATCATGGTATCTCCTGTTGCTATGGAATAAAATAGTTTTCCAACTCGGGGAGGGTAGTATCAAGATCGTCATAATACTCTAGTTTTGTAGCTTTGACCATTTCAGTTTGGCGTGCAACAACTTACTAAATTTATGTCATTAATGTAGTCATTTGAATGAAACCTACAACAAGGGAAAACTTCATTCATTAAGTTTAAATATTGACTCAAGAAAGTTCACATTTTAAATTATCGGAATTAAATAATTTTGGAAAAGGAAAGTCACTGCGTAAGTCGTTCAACATGGTTTCATGCACAAGTCATTCGACAAAGTTCCCCACTTTGGTATCTCGATGAGGAAATTAACCATAACAGTTTCAACCAAGGTAACTCAAAAAAATCCCCATCAATCATGTGGATGTACCATGAGAAATCCCATGAGAAACAATCATGTATGTATAGTGTGATGTATCTAAATGAATGAAAAAAAGTCACAGTGCAGAAATAATGAGCTACATAGTATGATAAAAAATCATAAACTATAGTGAAGAAATGGATAATGGCATGGGTATTTATAAGCACTATGGGCATGCATTGTCGACCTGTGATGCTCACATATTCCACAGAACTATATGCAACACCCAATTCCAAGGACCTACATAAGACTACTACATGGAGCACCTTCGTGGCCCAATGTTTTATCCTTTATAATCATTTGTCAATTCTTTTAACCTCAGGAAAAGACCCTCCTATTTCATTTTGGATCCAATACTCAGGGTTCGAGGATATTTTTGAAACTTCTTTATGATAAAGGATATCGGAAAGGTTGTGTAAAGAATATTTTATATGTTAATGAATCAACGAATCTTATGATAAGACAATAGTCCTATCCAAATTGACCTATACACATTTCCCCATTGCGCCACTAGGCTAGCACAACTCCTTCAAATACAAACTAGAAGGGTAATCCCCCCTTCGCCGAGGTCCTACTCCAAGGACCTACACGACCCAATTATATTTCCACCCTAACATAGGGAAGGTACACCATGGACCTACATTGGACACATGCTCAGACAACCTCCTTTGACCAGGACTCCCTTCTTGCATATAAATAGGACCCTTGCGCTCCCCATTAGTTAGACTGAAAATTTGGAAGAACCAATACAGCTTTCATTGCCCAGAACCTTCGCCTCGGTCCCCCAAAATTTCTCAAGTGTCTCTCTAAAACACTAGATAAGAGAAAATTAAAGGGTATAAGTTTGATCAAACTATCTTATGAGTCTAAAATATAAGACACCTATTAAGGGATCCTTCTTCCATTAGAACAAGTCACCCACGTGACATACCTTGCTTAGAAAAGGACCTAAATGTGTATCTTCCAAGGACACATGAGGGGACCCAAGGTGCTTAGGTTATGTAATCACCCAATTTTTATTTCACTAGTTTTCCATTTTGAAAGGAATATCTTGTTTTTTCAGGCCTATTCTTCATGTGTGATGCACTTTTAGTTCATCTTAGGCCCTAAACGACACAACTATGTGGCACACCTATGTTGAGAACCTATGATCAGGTCCCACTTGAGCATCCCTATAAATACACATTGAAGCAATTCATGTTATGGAATATTATTTTTTTCTCCCATAGATGAATGTGACCATTTAAAAACCTCCTCCAAAACCGTAGAACTTACAGAACCATGATAAGTGGTACCCTAGTGTGTACCCTATTTACGTTTGTATTCCGATGTTCACAGCTTTACCTCTCATGTCTCGTTTTTCGGTCCGGGTCCTTAGGTTGCATGTGGGTATGAATCCCTATGGTTATGAGGACCCATACCCTAGGGACAGTGTTGAAGAGTTCTGTGTCTCAAATTCCAAGGGTTGGATCATGTCCACCCCTTCTTGTCTCTGAGACCCAGGGCCTGCAGTTCCAATAAGGGAGGATATTGAATGAAATTCTCCTCCCTCTCTAGTGGACCAAATTTAGGGGATCCCTCTCAGAGTAATCCCCTAGCCTTTCATGTATGAGGTTTTTGTCTTTTTCCTCTCCACCACCACATCCTTAACCATCATTCCTTCCTTACCATGGACTCATGTCCAATGTCCAGTGATGAGAGGGAAGTGTGATATCCCTAGACTCTTCCATGGTCAACCTGGTTTCTTCCACTGTAGCCTTGAGGTATTCCACTAATAAAAGAGGAAAAGTATGGGGTTTTTTGAATATTTAATATCCTGATGTTTTTCAAACCAATAATGGCTCACAAGGTCTTAGAGGATAGTGATGATCACAACACCTACACAATACACTTGAATGATTGTACTACAGGAACACAGATTCCTACTCTAACCATAACACATAGGAAGGACACATAGGTCCCATGCTCAAGGGAAATCCTCATCAAGATTACGCCCCAATCATAATTCACTTAATATCAGAATCATTATTTGGAGGGATCCTTGAATTAAGCCCCCTAAACCTCCATAAGTCATGATATCCATCATGGACCCTATCAAAATGACATCCTCTTCAAGAAAAATCCCTAACTTATTTCTCTCCAAAGATCATACTCCCCTGTGAGACGTACCAAACTACATGGTCTTTGATTTCCATAAAAATGTGATATGTAGGAATACTCACTTAGGTTCAAAGTCGACACCCCAAATAAACCCTATCCTTTATAGACTATATTCCCACTATGGATTAATTCCTCTTGAAAACTCACCCGCATTTGGAAAGAATGACCCTATGGATACATAACCATTGGGTGTTTTTTTCTATGAAATAACCCTATTGAAACCATTTGGAAATAGAATACCATCATAGGGTGAGAAATACATGTGAAATAGTGTCATATTAATATTTAATCTTAATGTAAAACAATATTTATGAATATAAACATGGAATTTTATGATTCTCTTCATAGTGGAGAACTATTATCTCCTTGTCAATAAGAAATATAACCTTCAACATTATAACTTTAAATTCACGAAAAAATGAATAATTTGTTATATATTTTATTAATATTATTATATTATAAAATACATGTAAACAAATGTATAAATAGTTTTTTTCTAGAACTACAACTCTAAAAAAATCCAAATGGACTTGAGAAAACTACATATGAGTTTCATCCCAATATATAACACCTAATGATAATGTTTCCACTATATCATCGTTTTATTCATGGGGTTATAAAAATTTTCTTATGTTGATATTATACTCACTAGGATATCACCTCTATCAAAAAATCCCTCAGGATATGATTTTTATAAAGTATTTTATTCTTCTATTAATATTTGATTGGCACTTTATCCACATCCACCGCTGTAGTATTATCACAATAGAGTGTGATATGGTCTTTAATATAAGTTATCGTTTCAATATCTTGGATGAAGATGTATATCCATAAATATATGTACAAATTCCTTATAATATGGAATATACATTGATTCTACTATAGAATATGTGACAATAGATTGATTTTTGTTATTCTATCTCACAAACAATGACATTATAAGTGAATATATATCTTATATATGACTTCATATCATCTTGAACTATTTATAAACATTCATCTCAATATCATGTGATGATTAGTACCTCGTACTGTCCATATACGGAAAAATATTAATTTGTATGCCTTAAATAATTATTTATAATCATGATTACCAACTAATTTTTGTTTCCTAGGATATTTTGATATCTTCTAACAAAAATCAATGTGTATGAAACATCTACCCTAGTACATAGCATACCATAAATGACTGATTCAATCCTAGAGGCCTATAAAATCCTTCCCATCTCTGTATTTCCTCATGAGTTTGATGAAACATTTTTCTCAAAGGTTGGATACCATATGACATTGGAAATAATCACCCAATGAAATATTTCATATTTAATCTATTTATTATCTTTACAATGTATATACCACTGTATTAGAAAATTAGCCTCTTGGACCTATCATGATGGATCATGATCACATAAATATATATTTATTCCACAAATTTCATTAATAAATAATCATTAATTCATTATAGAATTAGAAGACTGCAAGACTACTATTTATTATACAATATGTAATATTCCATTGTTATATACATAATAACATAACTACACTCCCACTAAAAAACTTATAGACATAATGATCCCATTTATTCATTATGAAACAAAATTTTAATATGGATTCATCAAAAAAATGTTCCTTGACCATGATTCCATGATTGATAAATAAGTAGATCTTTTAAATATTAATATAATTTTAGCATCCTATGGAGTCATAAGATGTTACATTTATGCCAAGTAGACATCTTCTTATATGTGGATTTATTTAGTATATCCATGTTTCAGCTATAATATACCTTGATGACAGACTTCATCAATGTCTATCTTGGATCCAATATCTCTTTTAGTCATTCCCTCCTTCTCATGAATATGGAATTTATTTACACTATTTTCATTTTTCTAAGGGTTCGTATAGGTAATATCCCCTAGTTTCCTTATGGTATCCCATAGAGAAATCCTTTTTTCATCAGGGTCATATATTTTTTCTAATGTGGCCTTTAAAAATCTTTTCTACCTCACACAAGTATGTAGGACAACATGTGTTTCTTTTCATTAAAAAATTTGTATGGTATACAGTTTTCCACCTTAGATTGTTTTTGGTTTAGGTTTTGTGCTATTTTCGGCACCGCTTGTCCCTAAACGGATAATGGAATACTCATTTAACTCACCATAGATATTTCCATATATTACAAGGTATTTTACCAATTCCCTTACACTATTCCACTGATGTGTATATGGATATTTGAGTTTTGAATAGATCCCAAAATTCCATAAATATTCTATGAATTCATTATTCATATATTCTTATCTATTGAATGAGAGGAGCATAATACTCTTTTCACCAATATATTTCCCAAATTATTTCTTGTAACCCAAGATTATATTAAAGGAATAACACTTATACCTAATCATATATATATATATCCATTTATACTAAAATAGTCACTAAATGTTATAACATATCAATGACCAACCCTTTTTTCATACAGATATGGTCCTCACACTTCTTTATGATCTATTTCACGAATCTCTTGGCCGTTTTCAACTTTTATAAGAAATATTAATTTATTCTTTTTTCATTTTTACCGCATGTGATATAAACCAAGTGGTTTTAATTGAAAGTTATAAAAAGATATATCTTGGTTTAACATTGTCAAATATTTTCTATTTACATGAAATATTAAATGATTTCATTTTTGTGTTTGGTCTTATTCATGTGAAGTGGTTTCATTAACAATCTCAATGTGTTTTTAATCAAATATAATACATAAAGACCTTTACATAAATGTGAATTTCTATAACAAAGGATTTCTTCCTAAAATATGAATCATTTATTCAAAAAAATTAAATAAAATTCATCTAAATTACATCTTGATATAGATATAATGGTTTTTGAAATTGATGGAACATAATTATATCATTAAACAACCATGATCATTCCCATTAGAAATGTGACGTTTAATCCCTGATATCCATAGAAATTATTTTGGATTTATTGGATGCTCTTAAATCTCCCCACCATTGGTAAATATTTCAAAATTAACATGGTTCTTGAAATAATATATATATATATATATATCATTATGTTTGTCTATTCCATCACCACAAGTTGTATACCAAATTTATAGAAATATTTACATTACACTCGATAATAATTGCACCTAAGACATCCAATTTTTTATTTTTATATAATCATTTTTTCTTCCAATGGCCATTCTGGATATAGGAAAAATATGGATCATCTTTCTTCCATTTATTCCCCTTGATATTTTATTTCATTGAAGTTCATTGTGAATAATCAATTTTCTTATAGGTATTATCATGGAATTTTGTTTTTTTCACCCAAGGATGGATGTAATTTCAAGGATCATGTCCTTATTCACTGAGAGAAGATGTGTGAGTACATATGGAATATACTTCTAAACATTTGTAACATTAAAATTGACACTAAATTTGAAGAATCTATGAAGGAGTGATTCAATAATGAGATAATTGTTTCTATTATCATGGAGTTTAATTATTATAACCTCTAGATTCTTAACATTACCAACAAGGTTGACAATGTGACATATATGTGGTGCTCCCACTATAATACAACTATGAAATACCAGAGTTAATATATCCATCCAATCCTCTATAACTCTCTCATAATTAATTTAATGGGTTTTCTCAAGTATGTTTTAATAATCCATGCCTTGTTTATTATTCATGAGTTTAGAAAAAATTTATTATAGTATTAAATATTGACTGATGACCACATCAATAATGTTTTTATCATATAAAGTAAGCTTTTCATCACTCTCCCCTTTCTAGGAGGATTAGATATAGAGGATTCTAGAGCATAAATTTTTTTTCATTGAACTGAACAATCTAAATCTATCATAACCATTCATATAAGTTATTTCTACAAAGAAGATAATAATTCACAAATAATGATCATACGCATAATGTTAATGAAAAATGTTATATTAATTTACAATTATAAAATAAAGCATTAATTATTTTTTTATTGATTAATGATTATGTAAAAAATAGTAATAAATAATTTTATTAAGTCTCCCACTATTTTATCAGGTTCCAACATCCCTTTCCATTGGACACAGAATTTCTGAATTCTAATAATTTCTAGTGGTATGAATCCATATTACACTTCTAATATCCCAAATTAGGGATATTTAAGATACAAAATGTTATTTATGTGGGAATGTATTTGAAAACATTAGGATTGAAGATCCTTGACCTATTGAAAGGATTCCAAAATCTAGAAATACTATCTTGGATTCCCCTAACACATACCTCTCTGTTACATCATCTATATCAAGGGCCACTTCTATTGATGTAGTATGGTTAATTCAACCCATGAACCTTTTAACATCTCTATGACAAATGTATGTTTTGTTTTAATGGTTTGATCAACCAATTAGTTATTTTTATTTAATTCATATTCATGAATTGGATGGCCATGTATGAAATTATATTATATTGATGTATTTTTTATTATATGTAAAATTTTAATTGTTTTATCTTTTATAGGTATTGTTATTTTGAAGTGGTCTTTACATAAGTGATTAACTATATTTTCATAAAATATTATCACATAGGACATTATTTAATATTTTTCCTTTTTATATCAATACATTTATTTATTTGATCACAATAATACATCCAAAAAATATATAATTATAAATAATGAAATCAAAAATAAAATGAATAAAATAATTAGGATATTATCTATTAATTAATTTATTAAACGGAGAATAATTCAATATATAACATAGGTGAAAACACAATGTTCCAGACATGGAATGATTTGCAACATTACATCTATCAACATGTGTATCACTTAGGTTTGTATCATATTATTTCAATAGTTAACCTCTTAAATGAACCATCAGATAATCCTTTCATTACATGTATTTATGACTCAATCGCTTGTGAGGGAAATAAGGGATTGGTTTCTGAAAATTAAAAACATAACCTTGGACTCTTAGGTTAAAATAATAAATGATAGATGGATAAATTTCATGCCAACTACTTTTATTTAATAATTAACAATTTCAAACTCATGTAATAAATTAAATTAAATGAAAAAAAACATATACAAAGGTCTTGGTCATTCTCATGAACAATCATACATGAAATGAATATTAAAACTAAATTGTTTAACATTAATTTATATTAGTTATTAATTATAAGTTTAAATTTCATTCATAAGAGAATTAATTAATTAACTTCCTTTCTCTTACTGACCGTAAAAATTATCTTGGATATACCCATTATAAATGAATTGATGAAAAATAAATGGAAGAAAAATTATTATATATAATAACAATATATAAATTAATAATATTAATTCTTTAAAACATTTATTTCTTTGCCAATAAAATATGGATCTAATCAGTTAAATTATTGTTTAATAAAATACATAACAATTTAATGTATTTAAATTCTATGTTTTATTAGGAGATAAAATTGCGTGTACTTACAAGCTACATGGCATGTGCCTCAATTGATGTGTATCAGAAATAAATTCTTGGTGAATCAGTGTGTACCTCAGGAGCACTACATGGACCGTACTACTTAGTAACACATTATGTATTATTCTTACAGTGTGTTCATAAAACCATTTAATGGACTGATTGAATTATTTGGATGTGATACCACACAACATGTATGACAGCTATATTTCATGTGTTTCTCTATTTGTGTATCATTGGAACATGAAAATAGGATTGGAATTTGTTTTTTATGTGAGAAATAACTTACTACACGCCATGTACTCTGATATGTTCCCATTTATTCATGGATGTTATGATATTTTAGTCCCATGTGAGGAAAAACTATGTACATGTCTACATGATGTTCAAAAATATTTCCACTAAACCATGTAGAGTAAATGATGTGTATTCCAGCTACACACCATGTAATTTAACAAGTCGTCTTCCATGGTGGATCATCATGAAATGGTGTATAATAAATTCACAATTTTATATTACTACATGGCATGCTATGTATCTCAAGATAAGTCTAGTTTTAGTGAATTTGATTACATAGAGTATTCTCCGGTTACACAGTATGTTACCCAATCTCACTAGCTAGAATCGTTTATGTTTTTGAATAGAATCATTGGCTATTAATTATATATTCATAATCCATTTAGAAAATTTGAATCTTTAACAATGCAACTAAAAGGTATAAAATTTTATAATTTAAAAATAGATTAATGATTGAATCCTCAAGAAATTAAATATCTAACCACTATTGTGAAAGACAAATCAATAATCAAATAAATATTTATAAATTTATATGTGACCTTTGTCCTTTGATATCAGAATGAAAAAATAGATTTTTTGGTGATAGAACAACATATCTATATCCATTTGACTATTTAATGATCTCTTATAGTTCCATTGGGATTGAGGGATTCTATTTAGTTCTTCTTATTCATTAGAAGGAGGATAAAATGATGGATTCCAGTGAGAAGTATTTTATGTTCATTGAACCCAAATTATAAATTATAAAAATACAATATAACTAAACCTTTATAATGTGGTTAAAGATTTCCTAAGAATTTTTTTAATTAAACAATGGAACAAATATAATATTATAAACCTATTCCTACTCCATTCCCCTTAATAATTACATTATTAGTATTATTTTATGTTGTTAAATAATTCACACAATGATAAATACTATTTCATCATCTTGAAAATTAATATTTAATATTATACACAATCCTGGTCCATTCGAACGCCTAAAAATTTATTGAATATTCAAATAAAATTGTCTTCATAAATAGTTAAATTATCCACCAACTAGTGAATAAATATTTTTGATCGGTAATACATTAATAAAAATATTTATCAATATTCAGAATAATATTTATTACATTTATAAAATTAAAATATAATTTAATCATGACCAATGGAAACACTTATTTTATGACCCTCTAGGTTTACTTCTAGTTGGAATTAAGTGGGCTTTCCAAAATTCTATGATTGGTATCTTGAAATGGAATAATGAAACCAAGATAAGGACTATAACGTTGCATAATAAACAACCACATATGAACACCCACTTTGTAATATAATCCCATTTTCACAATTTCTCATCATGAAGGGTTCACATTTTCATAATGATCCTATATGACTGATTTGTCATTATTTGATTAGATACAGTAATCATGCCATCAAACCACAACTATGAAATTTAATGTGATGGTTCTATTATAATCTAAAGGTGAATATATCAACTTCTATAAACATGGAAGGGACAAACCATTCCTCAACTTCTCCATTAAGAACATTTGACAAACCAAAATATCCCAACATCCCATGAAAATACAAATTAATATATTTGGTCAATAAATCTGGATTTATGAGTCCTAAAATATAATAATATTTATCATGATGTCTAATAAACATTAAACACACTTGAAGATGGGAATATCCAATGAAACATAAATATAATAAAATTTCTACTAGTGGGATAGTTCTATAATCTCATATCTTAGAGATTACCATGTGTGAACTTCATAGATAAAGTATCATCTATTTTTAATTACTCCCACAATATATTCAACATTTTATGTGTCAAATAATAGTATGGTATCTAGCTATAGAACAATATTTAATAATATAATCTAGGAATTTCTTGGATATCATCATAATGGGGAACTAAAATGTCTATATGAGTATGATGGATATCCTAGGTCATTATTACATCAAATTCATATAGTGAAATAAAAAATATGTAATCAAAAGTTTTGTTAAAATTTAAATATTTGACTATACATTTAATACAATTTTTAACCAATTAGTTCAAGAACACAAACTATAAAAAGTGATCCTTGTTCAAATGTATGGTTTTTTACTCATTTTTTGTACTAGAGCCCCCCAAATGCGAGGCTAGATTTTGAGGGGGGGGGGTTGGGAGGGATTTGAGAGAAAACCTTATGAAATATGTTGTTTCATTTGGAAAAAATATGTGTACCTTAACTGATAATTTTAGTGAAATTTGAATAAATACTCATTTATTAATATAAAAGGAATATGCTTTTCCTGTAAAGATGATCCCAAATTGATCATTAATAATAATATTAATCGAACAAAAAAGTTTAATGATATGGTTTTTTAGTTTTTACCTTATCGTACAAATTTAAACATTTACCTTCTTTTCGAATTTACTATTTTGACTAGATTATACAGTGGTAAATTATTTGTAGTCATAAAAATATAATTAACATGAATAAATAATTTAGAATTTTTCATTAAAAATATGAAATAATATTTATTTAATGAAATTTCTATATTTATTAAAAATTAATTTTAAAATACTAAAAATTTAATAGTTAAGACCCCATTTTATAAAAATATATTATTATGCATAAAAATGAATTTTTTGGTCTATTAGGCTTATTATTTTGAAAAGAATTGAATTATATTACAATTATTAGATTATTATTAAACAAAAGGTTGTTTATTTGATTTTATAAACAACATAAACCCAAAGGAAATCGTTTAATTTCTTAATTTGGGGAAAATGATTAAATTTTTTTTATTGGAATGAAATATAACCGAGGTTCGAAAATTTCAATCGTAGGATTTAAATTTAACGTAATATTTTTAAATTTATTATTTAAATCTATAAATATATATTTGGATCTGAAATTGGTTTCTTAAATTTTTAGGCCATGCATATTAAATGATAACCTCATAAAAGTTATAGTATTTGTATGAATTAAATTTTTATTTTAAAATTAAAGAGGTTTTTAGAAAAATAAAAAATTGAACAAAATATAATTACTAAATGGAAAATACCAAAATACATATCATTTTATCAAATTCGTATTCTAAATTTTCCATATATAACTATTAATTGGGAAAAATTACTAAAAAACACATTATAAACATTATGATCTATTAATATAATTTCATATAGACTTCTAATTAAATGACTGTATGATTAGTTTTTATGAATTAATTTTTTTTGAATAATTATCTATTAAAATTCATATAATTAATTTATGATTTAAATAAACAACATATTGAAAACAATTATTTGAAAAATATACCAATTTAAAATAAAATGTAGTTAATAACTTTCAATTAATTATTTATCCTCTAACCATTTAATTTCATCAATTAATTTATTTTTTTATACATTAGATAATTCCTTAATATGTATGAAATTAAACTAAATGATTGTTACTTTATTAATTTTTTCTTATTATTATGAATTTTTTAAATTGAATTTTTACTATTTCGGTATTTTTCGTAATAAAGTTTTAAATTTTATTCTCATAATGTATTATCGAATTTATTAAATTGTAATGAAATATATAATGGTTTTTTTTAGTTTTTGGTTTTGTAAAAAACATGATATCTAACAAAATGGGCTTATTAAAAAGAGATTTTATACTAAAATAAAAAAGGGTAACATTCTACCACCATATATTAATTAAGCAGTAATAATTTTTATTACCGTTTACTCTGGCAAATATATAATAGATCTACAGGATAAGATCAAATAAAGATATAATTTCTATTGGGAAATCAATATCACTTTCTTAGATATTATTAAACTTATCTTTTCTGACGGGGGAACACAAGATCCTTTGTAGAAATCTGAAATATTAGAGGACACCCCATTTAAGGGCAGGTTAATTTTAGTAATTTGTGTAGAAATATGTTTATCATTTCTCTCTTTCCCAAGGCCTCATGATTAATTATTTCACCTTACTACAGATCAGTCATTAAATAGCTTCAATATCCATTGATAATTAAAGAAACTGAATGTAATTGGTTATATTGATGAGATAGATGTTACACTAACACTATAGAACCCAAAATTCACAATATCATTCATTTTTTCATCAAATTTAATTTTAAATAACAATTTCATGTGAATTTATTAATTTTTAGGATTTTTTTTATTTGGATAAATTTAAAAAAAATTGAACAGAGGGGCTCTACTTAGACCATGTAGAGGACACTAAGCTTAATCATTGGTTTATATGAGGTTCCATTTGATGAGTAATGTGTGGTTTATTATTGTACATTGTTATGAAAAAAATGAATCAAAATATTCATCCATATTTTTTTCAGAAATGTAAGAGTTTTTTGGGCCATTAATTTTCCTTCATATGGTATGTATTTATACCATGTTCCCTGGTGACCGTGATCCAAATCGGTTAGGAGAGAATATTTTTATTTGGATCAAAATGTGGTGTTCTACTAATATGATTCAAATAATATGATCCTGAAACGAACCCCAAGGTTCCCATAATTTTAGGAAGCTCATGAATATAGAGAATAACATTAGGATTATCATTTTTAATTGAATTTAATGTTTTTGGAATAATTTTTTATTTTTTATTTTTTTAGTGGTGAGGTCTATTTTATCAGAATGAAGCAGTAATGAGGGAGGTAAATATTAAATAAGGTAATTCATGGAAAGGGTTTTCTGGGTGAAATATCATATGGTCTTGATGAGATATGGATTTTTAAATTACTAAAATAAATATATTTGTTTTTAATGGGATGTTTGGTTTATTAAATTGAGTATCCATGTAATAATATATTATTTAGTAATTTTTAATATGATTTTCAATGATTATGGAATTATAGCTGTAATTTCATATGAAATGAGAAGTATTAATTAAATGTATATTATGACCATTCAATCTTTTTATTATTGTTTAATGTTAGCTGATTTTTATTCCCACTACGATTGATTATAGAATCAAACAATATAACCATTAACCCTTGTCTTTTGTTTTGTAAATGTATTGAATTACTATTCATTATTTTTTTAAATATATAATGTTTAGTGGAAATTTATCCCACATATGATTGAATATGGAATACTGGTATATTTCTATTCACTCTTGTTTTTATTATTGATGTCATGTGAAATATTATGACACATAAGTTATATTGTGGAATGGAATTATATTTATATAAAATATTATTTTTTTAGGGAAATTATATTTTAGTCTATCATGTCTGAAATTATGGGGGGGGGGGACACAAAGAAATTAAATTATAATTTTGAAAGTCTAATTGGGAATGTTAGTATTGTAATAGTTAATTGTTGTAATATAAAAAATCATATATTGTGTAAAAATTAAAATATGGTTAAATGTTATGTTGATCTATGTGTTTAATGTTATATTTTTACACTTACATTAATAATGTTGAATGTTGGTATGGTGTCTTACTGTGATGATTCTTTATCACTGGATTATGAAATGATTGTTATATCTATTTATTTTAGAATTTTATTTTTCTTGTAACATTTAAATTGTACATAAACTTATAAATTATAGATTTTTAGAGACACCATAGTAATTGAAATATTAATTTTTAATCATAGCATACATGGTTTTCCTAATGCATATCAAATTGTTATGCTCAATTATGCATGTAATGAAAAGGGCCCATCAGTTGCTTTTTAGTTTCATGGCTGGCTAGAGGTGGTGTTCATATCATGAAAAGTCTGAAAAATTGGTTTCTATTTTTCACCATTATTTTTTTATTTTGGTTAAAACTATATATGATTGGCCCATGGGGTGGTCATGTTCCTGTTTGCATGATCTCATGATATTATAATGAGTTATAATTTATTTAATGTGGTGGTGTATTTATTTTATGGTTTTATCCAATTTCAATGTTAATATTATGGTATCGATTGTGAATAATGTTTTATTTTAATAGTTATACTATTATTTATAGTCATCAGATTCAGACTATACAATATCATAATGTTACTAATAGACTCGTTTTGTTAGATGGTATTCGGGGGGATATCAAGGGGTTCTTTGTTGAATTTTTGTGTCCTTGGAATGATTATTATCTATTTGAGATGAGTCAGATGCTTATAGTAGGAAATCATATGGTTGGACATAAAGAACACCAAACCCACATTACCAAAATTGGTGTTTCATTAGATGAAGGGACTTAGTATTTTTTATAATTATTTTAAACATACATAAATATACTTTAAATGTAAATTATTCTTTGTATTCCTTCACAATAATTAGAATACAAATTTCGTATTTTAAGCAATTTATGAGTAATTATATGTTAGATAACATTAAATTCATTGTTACAATTTCACCTATGATAAGTGATATTATTAAGAATCACATAACACGTTGAGTTAAACATAATATTTATCTAAAAGGAAATGAAATCATCTTTTATATACATGTCAATTTGACATCCTGGTATACATGATTTGAAAACAATAACATAGATATGTTGATGAATATTTTTATTGTTAGTGTTTAATAATTTTATTTTTGATGTTAAGTTTATGTGACGATTTTTGAGTGTAGTTTAATAATGTAATAAAAATAATTTGAAATTTTCAAAATAAAAAATTCGTAAAAAATGTGTTTAAAATTAAAAATATTAAAAATAAATAAAACTAAAAATCTAAAAAACAACTAGTAATTGGTATTACATTCAACCCTTGACAATAATAAAATTTATGGGTTCTTATGGACCTTGATCTCTTAGGAATATCCCATATTTATCGAGGGAATGAAATAAAAAAGCTTCTCACATTTTAAATCAGATAAAATTGATAGGAGAAAATCATCATGGATTAGTTGAACCATCCTCAGTATATAAGGGATAGTGGGAAAAGAATTTTTTCTCTTTTTTTAAATTTTAATTAAATATTATCTAAATTTTTTTATTATAAAAATATGTCATTCAAATTATGTAATTAAATTACATATAATTAAACATTTCTATGATTACTATTGAACATTTAAAATTTAGTATTGAATAATATCAATGTTTTTCTTCTAAATAAAATACTCAAAATTAAAAATCTGGTCCAACCCAAATACAGATTCACATATAATATGGGAAGGCCAAAATTAAAATTTCTTAGACTATATTAAATACAGATCGAAATATATCATACAATTTTAAATCTTTTCTTAATATACATGGAATATTATTAATTGGTATCTCTCATTACACAGGACAACATGTATTTTTATGGGGGAATAATATTTCATGTTTATGTTATTAGAATATATATTTCTATTTAGTTATAATTATGTTTATTAATAACCATATATCACTTTCCCCTCCACTATGGGCCTTCACTCCAACAAAGTGTTTCAACAAAAAATTAATAGTATAATTTTCTTGTTTTGAGATGTATAATTATATAAACCAATAATAATATAATTAAATATTTTAAATTATTTCCAAATTTAATAGTATATATCTAATAATAAAAAAACCTGACCATAACCTAAATGTTTAGTGTCTACGGTAATTTTCATTAAAATATTATTTTTTAAAAATAATTCTTCAATGTCTCTTATAATATTATATGTACAAGGTATATTTCTATAAATTTCATAAACAATAATATTACTCATTACCTAGGGAAGTGTAATTCTAAGAAATAGGGGGACCAAAAATTCATTGTAGTGGAAAAACATATTAATGATTCATAGATAAAATATCATTATATAATAAAAATAGAAGTAATATGAACATAGTATTATTATTGAATTAATATCATGGAATCAATATAAGTGAATATCAAGAATTATAATATAGTAAAAAATCAAAAGTATAAGATGGTAGGACAGTAAATGGTTCATCAGTAAATCTTAACATAAACAATGATATTGGAATATGAAATAATTAGATAATAATCCTTGTCCATACAAAGATAAAATAAGAATGGGGTAGATTTATAGGAATAAAAATCAATACATATACCAAATTTGTCCAAAAACCTACATAACAATGTTGATCAATAATTACTTCAGATGTCCCATAAAATAGTGGATTAGGCATCAATATCCATTTACTATAACATACTGGAATAGATATATTTACTAAAATCACATAGTATTTGATGAGATGTATAACTTCACCAATTACCTTGTAGGGATATATATTTTTAGAAATAAATATCAGGTAATGATATAATATACACATTTTTGTCACATGATACCAATCATTCAATATATATTGAGAACCCCGTCGATTAAAAATGGGTTACAAAACATATTTATAAGGTATATCATAAGGATAAATCAGGAATTGGATCTGGTGATTCCCAAAGAAGATCACCTGAATGTAAAATAATAGAATATAATTTACAAGGATATACATGAAACAAAATAACCATTGGGATATAAAATTCATAAAATAAAATGAGTATTTGGTGAAAAAATGAAAATATTTTTCTTCACATTTTGGTAACATTATCATAAAACCCCAAATAAATGGAATTCTCAAAATCATTTAAAAAAAGATAAATAATATATTTTTATGAAATTTTTTTATTAATAAACATACAAATAGAGCATTATTGAAAAAAATTAATGATAATGTAGAATAAAATTTATTCGATGAAACAATATTTTGATGAAGTAGAAAAAATAAATTTGTAACCATTTTTAATTATTTTCAAATAATACCACATTAATGAAATATATATGATTTCCTTTCAATCTAATTAATGAGTATGTCACATAGTTAAATTTTATAATGGAAAACTAAAAAAAGTTAAGAATTAAATTATATATAGAAGTGAAAAGAGCCAATATATATGGTGATAATTACACTTAACAGTTTTCTATTTTTATGATGTATGAAATCCAGAAAGAAGAATTTTTCGATGAGAAAATATAATTTTACCGAAAGTGAAGTAGGTGATAAAATATGATATAGAGAAATGTTTGAATAAATCAAACATTGAATAACCTGTTCAAGAAATAATGAGTCGGTCCTAATTAATAGAGAGTGAGTTAAGAAAAACCCTACCATGGATTTCCTGATTCTTTGGGAAGGCTCTAATTCCCTTTATAATATGTTTTCATATATATTTCACCCATTTAATAATCCTATTAATTTTTATTTCACATAAGAATAATAATTTATTTGAACACACCTGATCTTGGTCACCAAGAACTGATGAGTTATTTGTTACATGGTAATCATATTACATTACATTACGTACAAAATAATGAGTTTTACTTTTCCTATTGATAATTAATGCATAAAATTTCATTATAAAAAAAATATATTTTATAATTTGAGTTAAAAAATCATTCCATAATGTAATTATTTGTGTTGATAATATATAGTATTTCACTTAATTTTTTAGGGAAATGGGAAACCTAATGAGAGGGTGATCTAAGATGCTCTATAAGGGATATGTCATGACATGCTCTACTAGGAACCATAACCCCAGAAGCCTTCCTCCCATAATCCACGGACTGGATACTAACATCATGGTTATAAATCATTCAAATTTTTTGCATTTTATATATGAATATTAGGTGTAAAAAATGGAACTCCCAACAAACAATATAAAATAAATATTTCAATATGAAACAATAACCATAATTCAATGAAATATTATAGAAATGTATCTCTCCAAAATAAATACTAGAAAATAGAATCCTAGGTAGGAAATACAACCAAATCCCCAAGATCGATGTTATTACTTCCCATCATGGTCACCAATAATTCACTAAAAACATGGAAAAATTTATATATATTTATCTTAGAATATATATATAATTTTTTGGATCCTCCTAATGATCTCTCTTGAAAATTTAATATCATATTTCTAGTTATTTAGTTAATAAATAGTTAAAATAATAAAAAAACCAAGGAAATTATAAATAATCATCTCTATGGATTGGTTACCAAATAAACCATTCAATTATAATACCATAATAGTGATTGAATGTATTAAAAATCCCCCCATAAACAATTTCCCCACTAGTTTTTTCTCTCTCATTAACCAATGTAAAATTATATGTTCTCCCATCTTTTTCATGAAAATAAAACCATTTCCACTAAATATGCATAAAAAATCAAATCTAATGTTTGTTAGACTACATACCTAAAATCCCATCCAAATCAGGTCCCATCATACATGTTGGAACCATTCAATTTCCTTGACCACATATCTATATCTCAACAACACATGACATTCTATTAGAGTAGTGTACCATACAATGACACTACTACGAAACTGAATTTATATAGTGGTGGGGATTTAACTATGCTATCTAAAATCACTATCAGAGACCCAATTTGTACATGCTAGAAAAATCTCTGCTAAAGGGGTTTCTTTATCATGGCTTTTTTATAATTGCTATTCAAATGCTGGTTTATCAACACTAGAAAAAAGCACTGATAACCGGTGGGTCTTTATCAGCTCTTTTATCAAAGTGCTGATAATGTGTGTATTTCAAAAAATATATATTTTATTAAAAATAATATATATATATATATATTGATATAAATATAATATATATATATTTAAATAAATTATAGATGAGGGTTGATAGGTTGTAACACTTCATATATAAGATATTTAGTGAAAATAGATTATACAATAACAAAAATTATATTTTTTATTTAGTAATTTGTTAACAATTATCGAGTAATAGTCATTTAGTAACACATTGAAGATAAAGTAACCAAAAATTAATAAATTGTCTAAAATATGTTGAAGAAAATCATGATCTTCAAACAGATTTAACTTTTTATTTGGGTGTCAGTTTAGGCTCTACCACATATCTAATCAAAGCCTGTGAAGATATTTACACCATAGTTTTCGCGGAAACACCCAATCTTATTTTTTGGGATAATAAGAATTTGATGTCCCCCCCCCAACAGTGTTTTTAATCTTGGTATCCAAATTTTTATCATTCGATTGAATTTCACCCACATTTAAGGGGGTCATTTTGTTGTTGTCGGTGTGGTCTGAATTTATTCCAAGGGATTCCATTAATATTGATATTATGATTTTTATATATAATCATTTTTAAAAAAAATTATATTTATAATTAAATATATGTATATTTACATATATTTAGTTATAATAAATTACTTGTAAAAATATATATTTAACCATATTTACATAAAAATGAATTTCAAAATATATAAAATATAAATTTATTATTCATTAAATTTAATGTGAAAAATTTTATATTTCTTTTACCATATCAAAATGCATTAATATTAACTTATTCACCGATACAATTAATGTTTATATATAAACATGTGTGTCTATGTATTTAACAAATATATATGTATATGTATATTCTAATATATATAAATAAATACATGTTGTAAAAATGTATTAAAACAATATATAAACATTTAATATTATAGATATATTGTTTATATATACATATATGTGTGTTAATAAGTAGATATATATATATTTATATTAGATTCTACTATATGTAAATGAATATTATATATAATATATATATATATATACATTTTTAATATATATATATATATATAAATTTTTGAATAAAAAATATATATGTAAATATATATAAATAAACATAAATATCATAATATCGAAAAAATAGACATGGTACAATGGTAAAGGTGTTCCATACTTAAATGATTGGTGAAGGGTTTGAATCTAGGTGATCACAGATGACAGGAAATTCGCAAAGCACTGATAAAGGGTTGTTGGGGTGAAAAGCAATGATAGGGGGAAGAAGCACTATTAAAGTGTTCATCAAAGTGATGCTTAAGTAAGTCTCATAGAGGTCCCAATTTTATTAGCCACATTAATAATGAAATTTTGAAGATGATAAAGGGGCTTTTATCATCATAAAAAATATCTATTAATGGGGCCCTTCATCAGTGGTAAAAAATATCCATTAAAAGAATCATTTCTTTGCGCTAAAAATAGTATTAAACTTTTCCATTAATAGTTATATGTTATCTCTTTTAAAGGACCCATAAAATAGATTTTATTGAGTGTTTTAATGAAATAACTTTTACAATGCCTCTTTAGATACCTCTTTATAAGATTTTTTAAAGATCCTTTACTTGCGATGAAAAATCGTAGTATTTTAGTGGTGATGAATGACATCAACCATGTTCCCACCTCTTAACAAGCATGATTTGAACTATATATAAAAAATCATTATCAATCCATCATTAGATCATTCACACTATCAACATTTGATCACCACAACTAAATAATTTCTATAAGAGGTAATGGGGAATAGGTATTAATTTGTGAACTATTCCCTTTTCAACCTAGATTTTTTTAAACTCTCTTAGAACCTAAAAACATTTTTTTCTATAAGGTTATCCAACAAAGGTTGGTTTCATATGAAATCCAAAAGAAATTAATTCTTATTGAATAATAAAACTCAATACCAATATAAAGATTTCTCACAAAAACATACAACTACAACATTAAAACCTCTATATTTTCAGCACCCCATACAACAAGAAAAACAATTTTCTGGACCACTAACATCGAAATTTCTACACATAACATACACTATAACAAATCATTATTATCATTTCAAAGCATCATTCAATATTATCTTCATTTCCATTTAAAAGCCTTATTATATACTTATATTATTAAAATCCAAATTTGATGGAAATCTATTCCCATCCATCAACAAAATTTAAACTAGCCATTACCCATTCATTTATACTCTTATAAATTCATTTAAATCCATTTTTTATTCAATTTTTTCTATAAAAATATACCAATTATTACCATTTTGATACATCCAATAATTATAATAAATATATATATCAATCATCAATAAAAACCCATCCACCATGACAATGAAACTGAAATTCTAATTCCCACAAAACAACTAATCCTTCTCTTTAAACATTACAACAAGTTCTTATAATTCGAATCATTCAAACCATTAAAATCTATATAGAAGAATGTTACTCAACTCAAACTAGGTAAAACTAATGTCTAACCAAGACAGAAAAAATTATAAATTTTTGAAGAACATTTACCATTAATTTATTTTCAAAAGAAACATCCCCTTGATTTTATATTCCATGATACTAGTTTTTTTGTCTTATTTATGTTATTTAATCTTTTATGTTGGGTAATTTACATAGTGAGATCATATTAATATCAAACAATTTGTAGAAATAAAAAATATTAGCAGCATTAAAAAATAATCCTTAATCACATGAGAAATATATGGGAAGTAAGTGTTAGGTTCCATAAGATTATAAAAAACAAGAGGTGTTGAATTTCATTTCATTAAAACTATCATGGTAAATAATATTTTTTAATATTTTTTGGAGAATAAAATAACACAAAAAAATAAAATACAATTAAATAAGAAATGAAAAAGGTAAATATATAGCATACATATTTTTATTATAATATATATTGAATACCCCTATATAATCCAATAAAAAACACTATATCTAAATGTTATGTACAACATTATAAAATTAAGAATTTCAAAAAGAGTGGTCCCAACCTATGATATTTTTTATTGGGATCAGATTTGTGACATCATATTATACTAGAAAAACCAAACACATCCCTACCATTTAACAAGATCAAGAACAACATTTTTATTCCCACTTTTTGATCAGGTTAATATAAATAAGATGTTTCATTTTTTCGTGGAAGAAAAAAAATTATTGGGTCTTCATAAAAAAAACTTTTAATAGTATATTAATAATGTTCAATGAAAATATATAAAATTGATCTATTACAAGAAGTATAAAATAATGTTTCTCTAGAAATGTTATCATTTACTGTTTTGAATTGACATAGAGTGATGAATAAATTTGGTTAAACCCATACAACCTTATCAAATTGAAACATAATTTCATAAATTTTTTAATACAAGAAAATATTAGTAAATTAGATCCAATTTAGTCATTTCTATATCTATAACAAATTACTTGAATACATCATCCTTTGTTTATAATAAAATTATACATTTATAAAAAATTTAATTCAAAAAACCATTATCTTCTCCACGTGGGAGTTTTCTATATTCTTATCATTCAATTTAATGGATATAATATAATAATGAAAGACATATTATTGTTTCAATAATTTTATATTTAATTTTTTTTAGAATTGATTATGGAATTATTTATGCATGAAATAATTTCAAAAAACTATGCATTGTGTAACTATCAATTAATAGTAAATTACAAATTAATAAAATAAGATATAATAACCATATAAAATAGAAATTTAAAAAATGATATAAAATAGAGAATCCAAATGAAAAATTATATTGAATTATGTCATATCATTATGATGATGCTCTATAATTTTTTCTAATCTTTTGAGATAAATATATTCATAAGATATATTACTCCCAAATGATATATTTTCATAGGATAATTATGTTTTTATAGAGTAAAAAACAATATTGAGTACATTTTATGTATCAAATTGTATATGAATGCATTTTAAGGTTTATTATCAAAGTGTAAAACTTCATAATATTAATAATCCTAGTTTAAAACATCATAAGGTTCATTATCATATTGTAAATCATCATAAGATCCGTTATCAAAGGTTAAAACATTGTGATGAACAATTTCAAGGCTTCCTAAGGTATAAATGAAACATCAAAATCATTAAGAATTTACAAAAAATAAAACATTACATGGTTAAAAAAATTAATTTTGGGGTATAAATTAATATTTATTGGGAAAAAGTTAATATTTTTAAGGTTGAGAATTTAGACTAAAAACATGAATAAATAATAAAATTTCCTAAAATAGATAATATTTGACTTTTATAAAAAGAATAACAACTTGAATTACAGGATGGATAATATAATTAGACTATAAATATCTTAAACGCTAAATTATTTATTAGGCAATGTTTTTCAAAATTATAATTATCCAATTTTTTAAATTTAAACATATTTTGTAATGTAATGATATGTGTTATTTGTAATATTCAAAATATAAAATAAAAAAACTACAAAAATAAAAATCTCCCCAAACCTAAATCTCAATCATAACACTAACAAGCTTCCACTTTCATAAAAATTCAAAACCATATAATTATTTATTTTAACAAATTGTCCCAGGTTATAAATTTATAAAAATGTTTAGAAATTAATAATTTATAGAAAACTTTTCTCCTTATTTAAAAACTCACCAAATTTTTCCAGTTTACATTATTTAAAAAAACATAAAATGATGAAATAAAAGTTATACATGTTATTATAATATAATATTTTAAATAACTCTCCATGATTAATAATTTAAATATATTAAAAATATGAAATAGATATTTCATTTTAGCATAACAATTGATGAAATTATCCATCAATAAAAGATTTAAAAGATTAATAGTTCAAAATAAATATACTAATTCAAAAAAAATTAAATCAAAAGGATTACAAAATTAAATAGAATTCATGAAAACAATTAGTCAACATCAATCAAAGTTAAATAAATCATAAACTAGGAAACGAAAAACCGAATAGTGTAAACTATTAAAGAATATTTTAAACTCAAATTATATCATGATTAAAATCTAAATTAAGTAATAAATGCTTGTAAATTAATTTTATCAAATTAAATATTTTTACAATTAAATATAAACAATAAATTCCCATAATGTTAAAAAACTATACATTTTTAACACAAAATATTTAGGAATTAGAATATTTAAATATATGAATATAAAAAGATTTAATCACTATAAACACTTCATATTTTGGTAGAAATGAAAACATAATTTTAATAAAATTAACTACTCCCCATGAAATAATCATCCTTTTAACTCAAGAAATATAACAATGATTCTATTTCTCATAACTCCTATAAATACATAAATTTTAAATGGATCCATAAGAACAATCTAAACTGTATTCAATGAATTTAAAACATGTTTTATGGAATTATAATTAGTAATATTTAAATCATATTGTACTTTACCAGAATATAAATGATAAAAATATATTCAATTGAGAAACTAAATGGGTTTATAATTAAATTACATGCTAGTATAACAAATGATAATATAATAATAGGTTAGTATGATAGCTATATGGAAACTATATACAACGAATATAGAGTGGATTATGTTCCAATTTATTATGTATGGTTCCTTTTGAAACCAAAACTATGTAAATTTTAGTAATATTAAAACTAAAATAAGATGTAGTAGAAAATGTAGTTTTTTGCATAAAATGGGTAATCTAAAATTTCTACAACAATTTGAAGCATAATGACCAATTGAGAAAAAATTAAAATCAGTATAACTAGAATGTGAATTAATTCTCTAATACCAATCATTAAATTTCATAAAATAAAAAATTTCCCAATTTCATAATTTTAAATAATAGTTCATTTTATTAGCCTTTAAAAAAATTTAATTCATAACTTTTTCCAAATAACTTTTTACATTTTAATAATATTTATGAATATATTATAAATCATTATATAAATTATAATCAGTAAATGAAGCTATATTTAACAATATTTAATTTTCCCTCATTTAAATATGCTATATATTTTAAAAACGGGACAAATTATCTAATAAAGAATTATACTTATTTTCATTCTCTTTATTAGAAAAATAAATAATCATTTTAATCATATCATATTGCTATTTATATTTCCAATTTTATAATGTAAGTTTCATCACGTTATAATCAACATTCATTATGTTTCCAAAACTAAGGGACATATTTATTTTTCTTTTTAATCACACTGCTCTATTTTTTTGAGTGAAAAGTGAGTGAAAATAATCTTATCAATTCTGTCCTTGAAATGAATCACACATTTTAATTAACTCATTCACAGTAAAATTATAATTTCTACAATTAAAATAAAAAATATATTATTTAAATAAACAATAGATTTTTCCATGAAACATACAGTGTTGGTGTGTTAATACCTTTAATTGATTAAATATGAGATTTAGAATATATGGAATTACTTCGTTGAGTGTGCCTCATCATATTTCTCTTATTCTATAGTCTATGAACATGTGTCTAGGGTGTCTACAGTCAAATCATACTTGTTCTCCTAATTCGAAATTGCTCAGATAATTCTATATGTAAACTTTATAGGAATAAATCTATTTCTATCTAGTAATAAAAAAGGAAAAATAACTCCCAATACATTAAAAAGTCTAGATCAATTAACTTGATCCCAAAATATATATAAATATTGATATATCCAAGAATCTTATCATTCAAGATCTCCAATGGATTAGTTTTTATAACAGTTTGTATCATAATAATAACATGATAAATTATTATAATATTCAATATTGATGTGAGTTTTGATACTGCATCTTCTATTCAACTATTGTGATTACTGAAGAACCATTAACATGTAGTGTTTTGAATATTTGATTGGAACTACATTTATTTCTATTGTTCATTATTATTTTCTATACTTGTTTAATTGTTTTATTATTTTCCATTTATTTTGGAGATTTAACAATTTGTTTATTTTAACCCCTTTTTAAATCAGGTCATTTTTATATCACCATTATATATGGTAGGTATATTTTATTTTAACACTAATTAAATCTAAATAAAGTTATTAGTAGTGAATTTTTCTATAAAAAGAGATATTTTTCTAAAAAGTTCATCTAGGTGTGTAACATGGATTTCTAATAAGAGGTTATCACATCTATTTAGAAGTGATGTTTTTTTGGGTGTCATTTTACTCATGGAGAAGATATGAGTGATGATTACATATAAGAACAATTTGATATGAAATACTTGAAAACTCAACTATTATTATTTATAATTTTTGATACATATTTGAATTTCATTGTACATTGGGATTTATTTTTTTTTTCAAATTGTTATTATTATTTCACATGTTTTTAAAAATTCATGTGAAACTTATACCATTTACTTAATTTTGTTCACAATTTAAAAGGATTGTTATCCCAAACTACTAAACCATATTATCATATCAAACTCATCTAAAAATAACAATAACATTAAAAAAACAATTTCACAAAAATTTAATTTTCATTCCAAATCATTATCAAAATTTGGCCAATCATTCTCATGAATAAAAATATAAAAAATCATGAAATATCTATAATGAACATTTAAAATTGGATATTTCTCAAATATGATACCAGTATATGAATCTTCATCTAAATAATCACAAGAATGGGTGAATATAAGATCATTATTTTCTAAATATGAATGGTAACATCAAAGAACCTAACCATAATGAACAATCATCAACTATTCTTGAACACAAAACCTAAACATTGCATTACACCCTACCATTACCTCTATTAAAGAAAATTATAATAAAAATGACTGAAGGGGGGATGTTTGAAACCATATATTGATAAAAAAATCAATCAGTAAGAAATTCAATGTGAGTATGCATATGGATTTGATAAAAAGAAACAAAATGTGGACTGGGGTCATTTAGGATTAGAGGAAAGAGTAAAAATTTGGATCATAAGGATACTGTCACATTATTTATAGAGAATAATTGGTTTGACTTCAACAAATCATGGATACCTTATCCAAAACCATATTGTCTCTTTCCAAAAAAAATCTTGAACCCATGGCCTGCAATACAGCTATCTCATACACTTATAGGTAGTCATTTCACAAAATTAGAATCAGTTATTCAAGAATCCTAGTTAACCCCAGGCCATAAAAACCACCTTTATGTTTTAACCCCACCCTGAAATAGATCAATGTTTGGGAAAACAATTCTCCCCATTTGAATACTTTTATAATAACATAACCTATCATCCATAATCTAGCACCACAGTCACAAAAAAGTCTCTTCATCCCTCCCAATAGTAACCAGAAAACTACTCAAGCACTACACACCTCAGAATGAGAGTTAGAATCTTACCAAGAACATCAACCAAATAAACAAGATCTAATGTAGCGTGAAAAATATCCAAGGAACACCACTCACCAAAAAATAGTGTTTCCTACCCTATCTAAAAAAACTCCCTAAACACCCAACTGGACACACCTGTATAATCAAATAAGAAAGAAAATGACCTCCCCAATGAGAATAGAGATCATACCATTATAATATATAAAAATAATTCACACACCACACTAGAAAAAATGGTGTTTCACTCCGTAGTTCAACCATGAAAATCAATCACCGTCACCAATGGATATAGGTTCAACACAGGACACACTAGGACTTCCAAAATAATAAACACTATAAGAGTTTTTCAAAATTTATATCCCAAAACACCACTCCTCAAACATGGAACACATTAGACTCCCTATTAGAACCTATAAATCATATAATACACAAATATAATAATTTAAAATAACGACGACCTCATATTTTTACATGTAGGTGAATATAACATAGCATAATAATGGACTATGCACTATAGAATGTATGAAAAAATGATTTCATATTAATGATTATATACATGTAGAATAATATATGGATGTAAAATAAAATATATAATAAAATATATAAAATGTAATAATTTCATAATGATGAAAATTGTTGTACTAAATTATGTAATGAATCATAAACATCCCATCGAGGCCTTATTCCCAGTAATCATGTATAAGGGGAATGGATCTCTCTTTATCATATCAAAATTCAATCATATAACCTAAAAGTGCACTGAGTTGATATATAATTTCAATCCTAATACATTTCATAAATGACTAATTAATTCAATCATATACTAAAAGATCATTTTCAATACAAACCATAATGTTAAATTACTATCATATAAATACATATCACAATTTCCGGATTAATATTATCTGAAAAACATTGTAAATTTAAAAAATTTAATTTACCTGAAAAGATAATACATTTTCCTAGACACTAAATTAAGAATTATATATAAGTGAACTCTCAAAATATAATAATTAGGTATTCACATGGATAAAATAAGTACCCTTATCATGAGAATTATATGTATGTGTAGTTATCTGGTATATATAAAAATTAAGATGATCAATGATTTTAGAAAATATAATATATAAATTTTCAATTTTTGGAGGCCAATAAATTTATTGTCATGAAACCATTAAGATATTGAATATTTAATCACACATATTTGGTTTACAATATAGATGTCATTTTTGCTTAAATCGAATCCACAATATCAATATTCATTGATTGATGTGGCAAACGTGTTCCAAAATATTAATTCCTACAATTTGGACCTATTAGTGGACCCAATAGATAAATATTCATCATATTTCATAAGAAAAGATTCAATTTTTGAAATAATGTATCAATAATACCAACATTTAATGGTATATATAAGAGTTTTTTGGGGATAATATTGAATTTCATACCTCTCCAAAAAAATTATGAATTACAATGAAATATGAATAGTGAATAATGTGAGTGAAATGGGGGATCATAAGAATATGATATTTCAACAAAAAATAAGGTAATTATATTATAGGAATATTTGAATAACATCATTAATATTTAATAGAATACAAAAATGAAATTTTAAATTTTAATTAAAATTATTTAGAAAAAAGGCTATTACCACTCTTGGGATTATTAGTATAGAGTCAATCCATATAACCAACAAAATATTAATGACTATAGATAAATGTATGAGAGAAACATTTTGAGAGAAAAATCTAATGATAATTCAAATTTTGTGAGAGGGGAAATGTGAAGAGGCTTGGGTATTAATAGGTTTCATATGTGTAATTCCGTTGAATAATTTTTTTAAATATTTTATTTTTCCCATATCTCTTGTGATCCACTACAACACATACTACCCTAATACATATATTAATGATCTATTATAATTATTAATTCCAATATTATAAAAACATAACTTTTTATATGTTTATCCATGGTTACATATATATGATGTCATATTTACCATATTTCACCGTATTTTTTCATATTTTAAAAAAAATTACCAAATACCACAAATTAGATAATTTTAATTTCTTGATTAATAATATAAAATATGTTTTAGAAAATAAAACTTCTATTAATATATTTTTTTAACTTTTATCTAACGGTGATACATTAAATTAAAATTTGTTTCAAAGTAAAAATTACTTCATTACTAATGAATTTATATAATAATAACACTTAACCCCTTGATAAATAACCCCTTATTACATGAGTACAATATTTAATGTTATGTTGTGAAATATTAATAATTTCATGGGATGGTAAATCCAATATTTATTTTGAAGTGATCTACCTAAACATAGACTTCTCCAATGGATGATTCTACTCAAACCTCAAATGTTGATGTTCATCTTATGCCTGGTTGAGGGAAAACCATATCATTGTTACCTCGTTCCCAAGATCTAATAAATTTACTGCATTATGTATGTTCTCCCTCATTTAATCCATTGTTTTTAAAATATTCATCAATTATCCCTTTTAATTTCCCTTAATATAAACAATTATTAATACTCACTTTATAAAAAAATATCACCAATAGTTATAATGAACAATAGTCAAATAAAAACCATACTTACTATTACATAGTGTTAATTAAACCACACCAATAACTAAAATAGTAATTCTCATTTTTTATTCATTTAATTTTTATATTTGATTGACTTTACATTTTGTGGTGATATAATTGTGGTAATTGTGATGTTTATTGGAGAATAAGAGTTAGAATAGAACTAAATTGTATTTATATTATTTTATTATATTGTACATTCATACGTATATTTGTCTTACTAAATTTTTTATCATAGATTTTTAATACATACTTTATGATCTGATTTTTTATTACGATAATTTGTCATATATTACATTTATATTTTTAATAGTGATTTATTAAGCATTCATTCCTGATATTAGAGCTAGGTATTACAAGTTTTTTTATGCTTTATTCATTTTATTTCATGAATTGCTTTCTACTGTATTTTGTGTTAATAACCTTTGTAATGGTAATGGTGATATTATAAATCTTATTGATAGATTTATAATGGTCAGTTATTATTTTATGGATTATTCTGTAGCTGTTTATATGGACCAGTAAAAAAATTATCTATTTATTATTATTGATTAAATTAATATAATTATATCTATTAACCCATATAATTATGAAATATATGATTATTGACATAAAATTATAATCTAAATTAATTAATGGTTACATATATTACCATGATTTATGTTTTCATAATCATTCATGATGAAAGTGTTATAGCATCATCCATGAAAGCTGTAAGACAATCCCAAATAAATGTGTATAAATTTGTTGTTTTATTATTTTAATACAACATTTATATAGGTATAATTATTTAAAGTACATTTAAATAAATTTCAATATATGATTTAAGAATATTTTTATATAGAAGAAAAAATTATTACAGTAAAGAAAACACTTATATTTAATAGTATAATATTATCTCAAAATCCCTCATGGAAATGGATGATTTGGGACCCATTTTTAAAAGATTATACTCAAAGTGATTGTGGAATTTTGGGAAGTAAATTTTTTTGGAGAATTAAATATAAAACAATATAAACGTTGTTCCTCTAGTTGGGTAGAGGATGTATCATTTTATAAGAGACTGTGGGTTTCATTGCAATAAATACACATTCCATAATGTGTAAGGAATGTAAGTATTGAAGGAATGTTACTAAAAATTAGAAAATGATCCGGATAATTCATTAAATTGTTCATAAAATTATAGAGATATATCTTATAGATATTTTAAAACATTACATTTTATTTTACCATTTTCACATTGTTTTACGGTTTATTATGGTAGCACATTGTTTACATCTACAACGTTTTTTTAAATAAAAATTATACACATTACTTAATATTGATAAGATTATTATAAATTTAAATTCAATTTTAGGTAACTAAATATTTGAACGTTATTATTGATTATTTCAAAATAAAAAATAAAAAATCATATATAATATTTTTTTAGAAAAATAATTTTTTTAATCAAAAATGATTTTTTATTGCATACCAAATAATAATAAATTAATAAAGGTTTGGTTTATTATATATATAAATAATATATTTATTTTAAATAAACATTATTAGTTTTAAATTCAATTTATGAACATAAAAAACATATTAAAAGGGAATTATTTTATAAATATAATTTTTTAAATTAAATTAGTTTATTCCTATTAAAATTTTTAGTAAAAATTAATTGATTTTTTATCTATTTATCTTTAAAAATATATTTTTTCAAAATAATTTTAATAATATACATTAATTTAAAGTAATTATTTCAAAACAAAATCCAGCATTATAGGTACACATAATATTTTAAAAAAACCTGAAGTCTGATTTAGAAAACAAACTCAATATACCTTTATTAAATGAAATGTAAAATAAATTTAAAGCACCAACACTAGTTACCCAGAGTTAGTGCAATATTATATAACATTGGTATGATCATAAGGGATCAATTCCTGAAATACCGATCAATTTAGTAGCCTTGTATGTACTAGAAACCTACATAAGTTTTACATTACATTGTAAAATGAAAAAAACAACATTGTCTCATTTAAACAAATTCATATCCCTTAGACTGTCCCCATGGGTCAGTCATAATATACTTCTTCACATCCTGGGAAAAATAAAACATAGAAAGGTTTGATCTCAGGTGCTCATTTGGGATAACAATATAGTGAAAGCTTTCATAAATAAACATAATGATTTAAGGAAATGTATACGACTAAAAAAGCCTTTTAAACATAAACTTCAGCATAATATGGAAAATATAAATCAAATAATTCAATTTACTTATTCACATGGATATTCAACTCATCGAATAATCACATGTAATATCAATAGCCAATTTTATAATGATGGAATGCATAATTCCAAACATAATAACCACATAGTCAAGACCTCGTATCATGACAAAAAATATGTTTTTTCCAAGGACTTATGCTAAGACAATAGTTTGTCTCATGAGACCTACTGTTGAATCGAGGAGCAATAGCGGGCTCCACCCATCACTTACTAAGTCCAATGCATTCCTCATATGAAAAGGTTGAAACAAATCATAAACATTCGTATTAAAACTAGTTTAAGAAATGTTGATACTTTAACCATAATCCAAGAATGGTTTAAAAACACACATCCATAGTAAAAAATATCCCAAAGCATGCATTACAATATTGAAGATTGTATCGTAATAAATCAACTTCAAATAAGTGTAAAATCTATCAAAGGATGTTGACATTGATGAAATCAATCCTATTTGAGAGAAATATCTCTTTCTATTATTAAATCTTTAAACAGTCACATAATTATAAAATAAATCATTTATTTTGAAAATATTATAATAAGATTGTATGGGAAGCATCAAAGATGTTATAATGGCAAAAAATAGTTGCACCCATTGTATAAGATAAAACAATTCATTCCTGGATTTTGTTGAAAAGGTTGTAAAGGAATTTGTTGGGAAAATGACTGAAAGATTCTTTTATAAACATATTATAAAAATTCAAACAAGGGTATAAATGGATTTAACCCATTATATTGGGAATATTAAAAATGTTTTGAAAGACACGTTTAATAAACATGGATGTGGACGATAAAGAAGACCTAGTAGATACTTATGTATAAACAACCTTAGATAATGAAGAGATTATAGAATTGTCCCTTACATTGTAATTTTACTTGATCGATTGAATATTAACATTATTTATAATATTTAAATAATTTTAATTAAATTTTACAAGAACTATATACATAAATATGATATAATATATGATCATATAATATTTATTTGTTAATAATATTTCAGTAGTATCATTATTTCGGTTGTTAACTGATACATTTTCCAATATATGCATGGTTGTGAAAACCATGTTTTTTATTTAAAGGATGTATTATATTAATATCAAGAGTTATATTTATTTATTAAAAATTATTTTTAATCATAAAATAAAAATTATTCTTGAATGTTAATTATGGGAAACAAATTTCATCGTGTTCGTGGAGACTGTAATCTGTACGTAAAGCCGAGTGACAATATATTTCTATTGATGGTGAAATAATATGTAATTGGATGGTATATCATATATGAAGATTCATTAAAATGTTATATTTATTATTTACATCAGTTATATTCATTATTATACCCATCCAAATAATTAAGTGAATGAATAACAAACTGCACCACGGCGTGGAGACAGTAAGCCATACATACACACGTATGGTGACATGTCATTCTTTGGATGGATAGAATATTGAATATGTTTGACCATATTTATAATAACATCACCGTATGTATATGGTACTATAGTTATTATTATTTTATTTAAATAACAATGAAAGATAATGTGGAAGAAGAAAATAACATTGAAAGAGGTGGTGAAATTATTACCTCTTCTTCGGGTGTTTCCTTTTGAGCTGATAAAAATAGAACCATAGGATGGCTTTATTATCAATGTAAGGCCTCAATATCAATATGAGAGAAGTTGGAAGGATATTTAAGATGGTCTTGGATGAGAAATATGGCGTTGGAGTTGTGAAATTAAGAGAAGGGAAAGTACCTTTTTAAAAGAGTGGTGATGGTCACTTTAGAAAAACCATGAAAAATTATTTTATTATACAATCATATTCAGTATATAATGGCTGAAAAATACTTATTTTAAAGATAAGGTGGGTATGGGTCTCAGAACATTCAACCAATTGGTTTTATACCGGTTTATGTCACCATATGAACCTTATCTGTTAGATTTAACTCCTGGTTAAATAGTTTAACATTTACAATGTCTCCTTCTATTTTAATATTTTATGTTTAATAAACATACAATAAAATTCCGAGAGAACCTAAAGTAGTTCATTAATGAAATATATATTATTATATAAGTCCTTTGTCCTGACCATATATTTTTAGGACTATTATATCATTTAATAATACAGTATTTCTTTTATAAACTCATTTATGTCTGTTTTGACACTATTTTGTATCTGATTTTTTGTTAAAGTCCTAAAAAATTGATTACTTCAAAAAAATTAATTTCATTATACATAACATGTCATATTTAACTATATAAATTTTTTAATTAATCGAAAGTCTAAATATAAATTTATTTTGATATTTATAAAATCAATTATTTTAATATTTCATTAATAAGGTAATTGCTGCATCATCATTTTGTCACAAATAAATTGGATTATTTAATGTCTAAAAATTATAAATAAAATACCATTATGTAGGAAATATTTTTATATTTATTATGAATATTTATAGTAGAATCTATCATATTTGTAACCCTATATAAAAAATTTTTATTTATGAAACATTAAATTTAACTCTTTTAACTATTCTTTAATTAAAAATAATAATAAATGTTCTAATCTAATACATGTGAACCAAAAGAATCATATTTTATTAATAAGGATGTTTTTGGTCTAAATAAACTTATACAATAGAATTTATACATGTTTTAGGGTAAAAATAATATCACTTTTACCTTTATTTATCCAATTTACTTTTAACCGTGGAAAATAAAAGTCAAAAGTTACTATTAACCAAAAATTATTTTCATCTTATCCATACTTACTGATATCAACCATGACTCTTAGATTTTCGAAATTCAATTCACAGGAGTGGTAAAATTATATTTTCATAAAATTGGCTAACATGCCTAGATGATGTGCGAAGGGCGTTAAAATATTCAATAAAATGTTATACATCTAATATTATTATAAAATAACTCCAATGAATTACATTTAACTAATATAGTTATTATTTATCTATTTTTAAATAAAATAAATCTAAATAAAAGAAATAATTATTTAAATAAAAAGTCGGTTTTTAAACAATGACGCAGTGTTTTTCGCTATTCATAAAAAATTGGGTGTTTTCAGAAAAATACCAAAGTTTCACCCTAAGAAAATATTGATTTTCTGAATACAAGAATGAAGACCATTTTGAAAAATAAAATTTCCATAATTTCAAAAGGTAGGTATTACTATTTATAATGGCTAGTTTGATTGGTCATAGTCTGCTAGAACATGAATTTGCGTACAATGAAAAATATTGCATTCTTCAAAAGGAAACGTGTCGTGGAAGCTTGGAGAGTTACATTTTCTCCTCCTTCAAATACTTTTGTCCTTGAAATTCCTAGAATATTTATGCATAAAAAGATTCGGGTGGTTCTTAGTCATAAGTTCATCGGGTTCCCACATTGCCTGCTTCATCTTATGGTTTCCCCATAGAACTTTTACCAAACGAGTCGTCTGGTTTCCCAGCACTTGTTCTTTGGTATCAAAAATCTGGACATGCTCTGAACTATAAGACAGATCGGGTTCCAGTTCTATTTCATCATATATTAGTACATTCATTGGTTCAGTCTAGTATTATCACAATAAGGATATGTGGAACACATCATGAACATTGGAGAGATATGGAGGAATTTCCAAATGATGAGCTATAACTCCAATTCGTTCTAAAATTTAGAATGTTCTGATGTACATGGGACATAATTCACCATTCATACCTAATTGTATAACTCCCTGCCATGGATATACCTTCATGAAAACATGATCACCTTTTTGAAATTCCAAATCCTTCATTCGGTTATCCACATATCTCTATTGACTACTTTAAGCAGCTTTGATGTGGGTTTGGATAACCTTCACCTTTTTCATTGTTTCCTCAACAAATTCTGGGCCTAGGAGTTTTCTTTCACCAATATCATCCCAAAAAGATGGTGTGCAACATCTCTTTCCATATAACTCTTCATATGGTGCCACATAAATATTTAAATAGAATCTATTGTTATAAGAAACTTCTATTTGAGGTAAATATTGATCCCACATACATTGGAATTCAAGTGAGCTAGATCAAAAACATGTCTTCTATGGTTTGAATAGTCTGTTCTGATTTTACATCAGTTTGACGGTTGTAGACAATGCTCAAATGAAGTTCAGTATCAAGGGCCTTCTGAATACTTTCTCAGAATCGTGATGTAAAATGGCGATCATGATTAGAAACTATCGATATGGGTACTCCATGAAGTCTCACAACATCATTCATATATAGTATTGTTAAACGTTAAAGTGTTAAATCATATCTTATAGCATGAAAATGTGCTCCCTTGGTATGATGATCAACAATGATCCATATTGCATCATTCCTTCTAGGATTCTTTGGTATTCCCATGGAAAATTCAATCATAATATTATCCAATATCCACTGAGGTATGGGAAGAGGTTGCACGACTCCTCCAGGATGTTGTCTTCCATACATAACCTATTGACAAGCCCTAAATCATGACACAAAATAATCAATCACCCTCTTCATGTTATCCCACCAAAAATTTTCCTTCAAATATCTATACATCATAGTAAAACCATGGTGTATAGAAAAATTGGATCTATGAGAATCATCCAAAAATGCACTTTTTAGATCAGGTATATTAGGAACACAAAGTCTCTTCACAAATTTCCAAGTTCTATCTTTGTATATGAAGTCAATAAATCTCCCATCATTTACAGCTTTAATTTTATTTTGAATGTCTTTATCATCAGTCTAAGAACATTTTATCCTTTCTAGTAAAGATGGTTCAGATACCATTTGAACAATTATTTATGTTTCACTTTCCATGATACTTCCAATCTCCATTTTAAATAGATCCATGAACATATGATCCCTTTCAACTCTCATCTTGTCCAAAACTCCATAATCCTTTCTGCTCAAAGCATATGACACCTTATTTCCCTTCTCTAGGTGGTACTGTATGGTGAAATCAGAATCATTGAGTTGTTTGAGCCATCACCATTGCATCATGTTGAGTTCTTTGTGTGAGAAAATATACATCAAACTCTTGTGATTGGTATATATCTCACATGTTTCACCATATAGATAGTGTCTCTATATATTCAAAGAAAATATTACAACTGCTAACTCATGATCATGAGTATGATAGTTTTTTCAATAATTTTTAGCTATTGTGATGCGTAATCAATAACCTTCTCATTATACATAAGGAAACAACCAAGTCCTTTCTTTGAATCATCACTATAAATAAAAAAACCCCTCATTCCGAGATGGTAGAGTCAAGATAGGAGAATTGACTATTCTTCTGTTCAATTATTCAATACATTCTTTACACTTTTTTCCCAAAAAAATTGAACACCTTTACCTGTGATCTTGGTTAATGGGTTTTCCAATCGGGCCAAATTCTAGACAAAACGTCAATAATAACCTGCTAACCCAATAAAACTACATACCTCAATTAAACTCGTCAGTGTTGTACATTCCTATATTGACATGGTTTTTGACGGATCAATATAGATTCTATTCGTAGAGAATATATGGCCAAGGAAATAAATCTCCTAAATCTAAAATTCACACTTGATAAACATCCCATATAATTCATTTCTTCTAAGGGTTTTTAGAATAGTGTGCAAGTGATTTTCATGATCTTCATAGCCTTTAGATTATACCAAGATATCATCAATAAATAACACTGCAAATTCATCGAGATATTCATTGGAAACTCTATTCATTAGATAAATGAAAACATAGGGTGCATTAGTCAGTCCAAATGACATTACTATAAACTTATAATGTCGGTACATGGTTCCTAATGTTGTCTTTGGAATGTCATCCTTCTTCACACACAATTAATGATATACATATCGAATGTCTATCTATAAAGAATATTGAGCTTGATAAAGTTGGTCGAATAAATCACCAATGTGAGATAGGGGATACTAGTTCTTTATTGTTATAACTTTGATATCCCTATAGTCAATTCACAACGTCATAGATCCATCACTCTTCATAACAAAAACAATAGTGGATCCCCATAGTGACAAACATGGGTGAATAAATCATTTATTACTCAATTTGTCAAGTTATTTTTTTATTCCACTAATTCCAAAATTTACTTTCTATAAGGGGTCTTGGATTTGGTCCATGAACCATGAATTAAATCAATGGAAAAATCAATTTCTCATTCGATACGATGAACGTGTGAATCCTCTAGAAACACATCAACATATTCTTGTAAATTAGGTATGTCCTCTATTTGAACATTATTCTCCTCACCCATAGTTATTTAATTCTATTACACTGCAATAATTGGATTTATTTGGGCTACTAGAGGTTAATGTAGATAAGAATCAGGTGGTGAAGTTACAACACCAATGATAAGGTACTCTTTATCATCATCTAAAATTGTTTCCTCATTCATCTTAAAATAAATTCTCGCATCAAGGTCAAAAATCCAATCCATTCTGAAGATTATATCAAATTAAATCATTGTTATTATGATGAAATTATTATAAAAAGAACATTTATATTCCCTAATAGGTACTTATTCTCAAAACATTATTACAATGATACTTCCATAAGGATTTTTGACTAACAACTCCCTTGTTAAATCAAATTGGAAATATCTAATTTTCTTAGCAAACATGGATGATATGAAATAATGAGATGATCCAGAATCAAATAAAACATTGGATAAACTTGAGGAAACTATTAAATTACCTGCCACCATGTCTTTTGGAGAGTGAAACTCAATAATAGTGATCTGGTAAGCTTGACCTTTCTCCCTTGTCCTTTTCTGAGGTATGTTTCCTTGGTTCTTAGGACATTCGATTGTATAATTCCCCTTTTATCTACAATTGTAGCATTCAAAATTGAAAACCACTTTCTATACCTTGCAATCATGTGTTTGGTGTCCTTTTTCATCACATTTCTAGAAAACTCACATACCCTTTAGGAAAGTACGGTGGTGTTTCTTCCATCATTTACTATATGATGGATATTCAACTTTTCCCTTCATCCCCTTATTTCCATTTCCAGAGTGTTCAAAACATCTTTCCTCCTACTTCTTTACTTTAATGTCGTTTGACTTAGGGAATTTATTTTCTCTCTTGATAACATATAAGACAATATCTTCGTATGATGAGTAGGATTGTGAGACTAATGCTCAATGGAAAAATTGATTTAACCCATTAATGAATTGATCAGTCTTACGCCTTTGGATATGTATATAATCTATTACATGCCTTTTATACTTGTAATGTTAGCCTCACTCTTTGCATCATTTCATCATAATTTTTCCTCAAACTTATAAATTTTCATTCCATATCCACTTGACGGTCATGAGGAATGTTTTTTCTAAGAAAATAAATTTAAAATACCTCTATTCCATATTTGATAATTCTTCATCCCTTTTTTTTATTGGAATTAATTACCACCATTGATTTGCAACTCCCGCGAGGCATTAAACTTCATGACAAATTTTTCCCTTTCTCTACTCCTGATAGCATGAAATATTTTCTCTATGAAACTTATCTATTTCTCAGCAACAAATGGATTTGTAGTCCCATTGAATTTTTGTGGTTGTTTCCTCTTGAAACAGTCTAACATTGATCCTCCATGTTGTGGATCAGGGTGCTCCATTCGGGAAAGGTTATTTTTCATAACATGAGTGAGTTGCCTTAGTATGGTGATATGATGATCAGAACTAGTTGCATCAATAGATCCAATATAATTATCTTGATTAGGAGGAAAATCCCTCTATGGATTATGTTCATTAATACAGTTTCCAATCTTTCCACTAGGTTCCATTTCTAAACAATGGAATAAAATAGATTAGTTTATGAATCACAATATATAATTACAAACATGAAAAACACATTACATAAATATAATAGTTTGGGGATATAATCCAAAATCATAATGATGTTTTATTTGAGGAGGAAAATAATCATAAATCCTTCATAATGGTTTGTAAAGAAAATGTGAATTATCCTAAGCATATCCCCCAGGAGTGTCTTAACCAAGAGTGTGGCAAGGCCCGTTGTAATTTTGAAGGATACCCCAGGTCATGCTCGAAACTCATTGTCATATTTTTCACTCCTAGGTAAATATATGACAGAGCCTCCTCTACCTACTCATATCTAGACATGGATGTATTCTTTGGAAAACTCAAAAAATCTCTACATTACCAAAATTTTAGGAAGTTCTTCTATAATAATCCTCAATGTCTATCTTAGGGTTATGTTCTCTGATCATATTTTATCTAAATCTATCTTCCAATGTTTCTACTAAAATTCTGTTGATAGCAACAGTATCGCCCCGTCCCTAGTTACCCAATGTTGGTGCATAATTGTATTACATTGGCATGATCACAAGGGATCAAATACCAAATGACCGAGTAGTTTAGTAGCGTTGGAAGTACTATATACCTACATAAGATTTACATTGCAATATAAAATTAAAAACAAAAATAATATTGTTAAATTTGAACAAAATCATATCCCTTATACTATCCCTTCAAGTCAGTCATAATATACTTTTCGCATCCCATAAAAAATAAAACATAGAAATGTGTGAGCTCAGGTGCTCAGTAAGGATAACAATATAGAAGGAACATTCATAAATAAACACAAAAATTTGAGGAAATTTATAAGACTAAAACAAAATCCTTTTAAATTTAAACTTCATAATAATATGGAAAAGATAAATCAAATAATTCTATTATCTTTTTTACATGGATATTCTACTATTTGAATAATCACATGTAATATCAATAGCCAATTTCATAATGGTGGAATACATAGTGCCAAACTTCATAATCACATAGTGAAGGCCTCGTGCCAAGACTACCAATAACTTTTTGTCAAGGGCTGGTTCTAAGACACTAGTTTGTCTCATGAGACCTACCAATGCATTGAGGAGATATAGTGGGATCCACCCGTCAGTTACTAAGTCTAATGCATTCCTCATATGAAAAGGTTGAAACACAACTTAAGCATTCATACTTAAACTATCATATGAAATGGTAATACATTAACCATAAACCATGAATGGTATAAAAATTACACATCCACAGTCAAACATATCCTAAAACCTTAAATACATTATGAATAGTTTATCATAATAAATCTACTTCAATCAAGTGTAAAATCCATCAAAAGATGTTGACCTAGATTAAGTCAAAACTATTTTAGAGAAATATGTCTTTCTGTTTTGAAATAATTTAAAGTCACATAATTATAAAAAAAATTATTTTGAAAATATTCTTCTAATATTGTAATGGAAGCTTCTAGGATGTTATAATGGTGGAAAATATCTCCACCCACATTATACGTAAAAAACATTATTTCCTTGGTTTTTCTGAAATGGTTATAAAAGACCATGTTTGGAAAATGACGGAAATATTCCATCTTAAATTTTTTTAAAAATGTTAAACAATGTTATAAATGATCTTTACTATTAATCTAAGAAATAGTAAATAAAATTTTATATACATTCATATGAAACACAGATGTGGATGATAAAGAAGTCCAAGTAGATACTTACGTATAAACAACCTCAGATAATGAAGAGATTGTAGAATTAACCCTTATCTAGTACTTTTCCTTGGTCGAGTTTACATTAACCACCTATATAATAGTAAAGTCATTGTTATTAACTTATTAAAAACCACATATATAAATATGATATCATATATGATCTTCTAATATTGATTTCATAATAATATTTCTGTAGTATTATTGTTTCTGGTGTTAACTGATTCATTTATCTTTAAATGATTAGTAACGTAAACCATGTTATTTAAGGATAGAATGTTTTTTATCCATAAAAATTGATATTAACTTCTTATAAATTGTATTTATTCATAAAATGTAAATTATTCTTGAATGGTTATGTTGGGGAATGAATTTAATCACATTCATGGAGACGGTAATCGGTACATACACACGAGCGACAATATCATTCAATTGATGGTGAAATATTATGTAATTGGATATTATATCATATATATATATATATAATCATTAACATGTTATATTTATTATTTAAATCATTAATACCTATTATTATACGCATCCAAAAAAGGAAGTGTTTGAATAACAAACTACACCACGACGTGGAGACGGTTAGTCCTACGTATGCATGTATGGTGACTTGTCATTCATAGGATGGATAGAATAATGAATATGGTTGTCCAAATTTATAATAACCTCACAGTATGTATAATTTACCAGAGTTATTATTTTGGAATGGTAACAAAAAAGAAATAGAAATTGGAAGAAGAAAAGATCTTTGAAAGAGGTGGTGAAATTATTACCTCTTTTTTAGGTGATTCCTTTTGAGTTGATCAAAAGGGCTCCTTAGGTTGGATTTTGGATCAATATAAGGCATCTAGGTGAAAGTGAGGGTAGTTGGGAGGATATTTTATCTTGTTCTGGTAGAGCCAAATGGCTTGGGAGGTGTTAAATTAAGAGAAGGGGAAGTACCCTTTTATAAGAGAGATGAGTGTCACTTTAGGAAAACCTTGAAATATTATTTTATTTTTCCATCATATTCAGTTTATAATGGATCAAAAAGTATTTACTTCAAGGATAAGTAGGGATGAGTTTAAAACCTCTCAACCAATAGGTTTTAGACATGTTTAGGTCAGTATATTGACCTTATCTTTTTTATTTAACCCTTGGTTAAATAGTTTAACATTTACCATGTCTCCGTGTATTTTTATATTATATGTTTAATAAACATAATATAAAATTAAAAGAGATCCCCAAGTGCTTAATTAATGACATATATAATATTATATAATTCCTCTGGCCAAACCATATATTTTTAGAACTATTATATCATTTAATAATACAGTAATTTTTTAAAAAACTCATTTATGTCAATTTTGACCTTATTTCGTATATGATTTTTGTTAAAATACTAATAACATTATTACCTATAAAAAATTATTTAATCAACCTTAACATGTCATATTATACTATAAAATTATTTTTATTCATAAAAAGTCTCAATTTACATTTATTTGGATATTTATAATATCCATTATCTTAATCTTTCATTAATATGGTAATTACTAAATCATCATTGTGTCATAAATAAATTTAATTATTTAATGTCTAAAAATTATAAATAGAATACCAAAATCTATGAAATATTTTTATATTTCTAATTAATATTTATAGTCAAATTTATCTTATGTTTATCCCCATATTAAAAATGGTTTAGTTATGAAACATTGAATTTAAGACTTTTAACTCTTCTTTAAATAAAATAATAATAAATGTTCTAATCTAATATATGTTGAACAAAAGGATAATCTTTTATTACTAATGTTTTTTGGGGTCGATATAAGCTTATCCAATAGAATTAGGACATGCATTAGGGTAACAATAATATCATTTCTACCTTTATTTACACAATTTACTTATAAAAGGGGTAAATAAAAATAAAAAGTTACTATTCAGAAAAAATTATTTTCATCTTATTGAACCGCATTATACATACTGATATCAATTGTGTCTCTCAAATTTCTGAAATTCAATTCACAGAAGCTGTAAAATTAAGTTTTATTCAAATTTTCTAACGTGCCTAGAAGGTGGGTAAAAGGCGTTAAAATACTCCATAAACTTTTATACATCTGATTTAATTATAAAATATATCGAATGAATTATATTAAAATAATATACGTATTATGTATCAATTTTTACTTAAAATAAATTTAAATACAATAAATAATTATTTAAATAAAAAATCGGTTTTTAACCAACTAATTGTTTTTCACAATTCATCAAAAACTGAATGTTTTTAGAAAAATACAAAAAATTCACCCTAAGAAAATTTTCATATTACAAAACCAAAATTGAACTCCATTTTGAAAAATAAAATTTATAATATTTCAAAAAGTGGTTATTAATATTCATAAGGTCTGGTTCGATTGGTCGGGGTGTACTAGATCTCGAAGTTGTGTACAACTCAGTCTATTGCATTATTCAAAGGGAAACATAACATGGATGTTTAGGGTATTACAATAAAATATGTACATTTGATGGAGAAATTATCTTGATCAAATAAAAATATATTTAAAATAAGATAAAGTTATACAACATAGAAAATAAATAAGTAATGATGTTCAACATTTACACTAAATCTTAATCAAACCTCTCTGTTTTCTAGCCAAATATATATAATGTCTATAATATACCTGATATAATAACAAATCATCCATTTATAATCCAATATTAATTAGATATCAACAATACAAAATAAATTATATCGTTGAAAATATGTTTGTTGTTAAAATTTAATCTAGAAGCACTTCAAATCCACTTGAATCCTAACTCTCATGTCTTTTCATAAAACTATCATGTCCCATGTTTATTGAAAAAAACATAATTTCAAAGGAACAAAACATAAAACCATCACATGGTCATATAGAAACACATAATTGGATACCATGTTCATTGTACATAGGAAATAATTATGTAATTAGTTAATATTGGTGATATAAAACCATCAGTACCTCAATTCATTATAGGGTTCTTATATTCCCAGAGTAATTGATTAGAGAAATATAATAGTATCATAGAAAACAACATGTAGCTAGATTATTTAGACACTTCCAAAATCTTCATCTCATTTGAGACCACTATATATGATTTATTAATGAGATAACTAATATTAGTATTCATTGGTGTTGATTCAGATATCGTGGATCATGTAGTGATTTACATGATATTGAAATTATCACATAAATGATTATAGTCAATATATATTTGTGGATGTTTGACATATTATTTCTCTTGGTAAACTCTTAATTATTCTACCTCTGTCACAATATCATATAGATAAGTGTCATATGATTGAATTCTATTACTTCAGGGAATAAATTTTCTCATTATATTAAAAAATTAAAATGTAATTATTTAATTTATAAAAAATAAATAAATATTTTTTTATAATTATCTTAAATCATTGTGACATCATGTTACCCCTATGACATGTACATTTTAAACCATGTGGTGGTTTTACGTTTAATATATCTGGGAGGGGATGATAAGGAATTGGAAGGATACCTAGAGTGGCGAAGTCGAAGATTTGATGGATTGTTACCCTTTTAATCAAATTTGGTCAGCAACATACTTGGGATTTTCACACCATGTAGGTTTCCATACATTTAGTGTAAGTTATAAAATCATAATAGGTCTGTTTTTAACAAAAGGATGTGGTTTTTTTTCTTGATCAGGATAATTTTCAATTACACATTATGTAATTGGGATAGACATCATGTAAAGTACAGACTGCTGTTTTTAAAAAGGTTTCACGACTAAAATTTATTTTTCTTCCTTTAAATTTTTTTTGTTCTGTCATCTTAATAGCCTTCCCCTTTAATTTTTGGAGTCCTCACACTATTCTATTTTGTTTCATTTGTCAATCAGTTTGTGTTATGAATGCGATGTGACCTTCTGTTTAAGCGTTCACCCTATCTCTTCATCTATTTCACTTTTACTCCCATGAGTTTGATAAATCATCTTGAGATTAATGGATCTAAAACCCTAGTTTTCAAATATTTTTTCAAGGTTGAGATAATAGATTTTATATACCGTCATTATTGTTGGCGGGATCTATTTTGGGCTTAGTGATTCTGAGAGAAAAGTAAGTGGTTCTATTATGTTTTCCAAACACGACTAACCCTGAATGGATTGCAATTATTGAAATTGTTTAATTTATAAAATTAAATCAATTCATTAATTAAAATCCCAATTTCATTGAATTTGTTGATTTTGTTTTGGAAATTGGATTTTGGAATTAAATTAAAAAAAACAACCATTTACATTGAATTTGTTTGTGTTTGGGAAATTCATGGAAATTATTGAAATTTAAATTCATGAATTTAAATTGTGAAATTGGATTGATGGAAAATTGTGGAAACTGATTTAATTAAATTTAATTCAATTTTTTTGATGAAAATGGTATAAAATGGTTTTGATAGAAACCATATGGTTTTATCCTGTAAAAATAAATATTTCGTATTAAAACTCCATGTTTTAGTAATTGAATGGAAATTGTCATATTTGAAAAGGAGAATGGGACTAATTTAATTTTAATATGTTTTAAAAGAGATTTACAATCATAGTTATTTACTAGATAACATGAAGGCCTTAGGTTTTTTGTGATGTATCAGGGGGAAACCTGATTTTATGGGAATTAACTAACATTTGATTGAAATTTAACAACTATTACATAAACTACTTCGGATATTTCATTCCACGGTGGGAGGTTTTTGAGTACCCGTTGACAGGTTTCGAGGGATGTTTGTACACATTTCCATTATCATTGAATGATTGTGTGAGGATCCCATAACATATAACTATCATACCTTTTGGAACATGACAATGTTGCTCTCCTGTTTTTATTTAAAATGAAAACATACTCCATTTTTCTAAACTATTTTACATTCTTTCTAAATTATATAAACTATTATATATGAAACTATTTTTTTATTAAATTTTTCAATGTATTTATATCATTTTAAATGTATTTCATATTTCTAAATGTCAATCATGATTGGTTTAAATATTTTTTTGAAAATCTAAACCTGTTTATTTGAAACTTGAAAGATATTTATTTGTAAATTTAATTTTTTTTCATCTATTATGAAATCCTTTTTGACACACTATTGGGTTTCTGTCTATCACCCTATCTATTATTTAGGGTGTTTTTAAATTATTTTTTTCCAGGTCTAATGAATGGTAAAGAATTATTTGGAGGTGGTTCTAGTTGTTGATTCATCAATATTGAGAGTTGATTCCCTTGGGACATGGTCGGATCATTCAGTTTTATACTAAATTAATATATAACATTGGGTTGTTTTATACCTATTTCAATTCTAGTACAATTATCCTACTAGGTTTTGTCTTATATGAATACGTTCTTGTAATATTTCTTCTACAATGCTATCAAAAAACCATTCCTACATTAATTTTCTATGATGTTTAGTTTCAGTATCCAACCCATGGGGATCGAAAACACCCTTTCAGTCATGCTATGATCAGATCAATTATCATGTTTTCAGGGTATCTAGGATGGTTTTTGAAAAGGTTGTATTAGAGACCAAGGTCGAGAAATATTCTTGCATCAATATGCATTTGAGTATTCCAATTGGGACTTATACGCTAGTTGTGATTGATTTCCTAGCTAGCTTTCACCGCATCCAGCATTATGTCATCAGTGGTGTTTTGGGGAAAGATATATTAATGATTAGTTCCTATATTATCCATACTTTAGATTTTGATAGATTGACATCCAAGTCATTGTGTCTATATTTTGGGACTAATTTTTATTTGTTACTCAGTTTAAGAGTTATCTGATGTATTATTTGTTTTCTACTGATGTGGTGCATAAATATTCCACAACGAAGAAGTGTGCATCATATTTAGGATGAGGATTATGACAAATCTTGTCTAGAAAATACTCTAATGGTCCCCAACCTTGGTGTAGTGATTTTTCATCTTTTCAAAGATCTGGGACAGACACCGAAACCAATTATTGTTCATGATCCAGCTATAGATCCTCAAAGGTATGCTCCTCAGAGTCATTCTCAAGAGTTCCTTCACTAGACGCAATCACCATTCAAAGGGTCAAATGATCATAAATATACTGAGGAAGGGTTGATCATAATAAAGGTATTTTTTTGGGTTCTTGGAGACACATGATAAAATAAAGGGGAAGTTTGTCTTTTGTGTACTAGGTGGACTACTCCAGAGATAGTGGGACACTATGGTGATGGAGAAGAAGAACGTGGTATTTGAGTGTAAATACTTCATGGATCATTCAAATGACCTCTTTTATCAATATTACATGGTTTGAGAGAATACTATATAGTATTTCAATCATGATAAAGTTGACAGGACCATGATAGAGTGTGTAAATCGTTTTATTGAGCTAGTACAGTTTTTACCTGAGATAGTGTCAAGTTAGAATTTAAATACTCGATGGTTTTATTTGAGACTTCATTTGGATATTCATTATCAGTTTTTCTTACTGATGCTTCCATAATGTAATGATATGATGGATAGATCACTGAATGTTGAAATGGACAAGATGGAAAATTAGGGTTATCATATGTTTCTTTTTTTCCCAGTGGAAGCATGGGTTACACTAAATAAAATTTTTTGTGGGATAATTATCATTTCTTTTCTCAATAGTATGGACATTCTAGTCCTCCTATGGTACCTAGATGATACTCACTTATTTTCTAGAAGTGTGGAAGGCCTAATAATTCAAATAGGGTTTCCACTAAGAAACCAAAGAATTGTGGCTCATATGGATGCATGGGTCACAAACAATAGTTTTGTATTATCACTTCCACATTTTATAGTGGAATGGGATCAATAAATCATTCTAAAATTATAGAAAAATCTGATTTTTTTATAGAAAAACCCATTCTAGAAATAGGTATTCGTAATAAAGCTTCTTCATGTAGTTGAAGAGTATTCAGAAGAAGTGGATATGTTTCCAGCAACTGCGAGAAGTAGAATCACTATAGAGTCATCATTAGTGCCTTCTTTATTTGATTTAGGTTCATCTCATTTATTTATTACAAATCGTATTATTAATTTTCTGACACTTTTTTGGTGATTTTATCTTATTTGATTGATTTTATTACACCCCTTTGTATGAAGAGAGCTTATGGTCTCCATATTACCTATTATGTCTTATCTCTATTATATTCCAATATTTCATGAAGTTTTTTATTCATAAAAAAAAAATTCACGATGTTATATTGACGATGGATTGGCTCATTGTTAATAGATCCTAGACTGATTGTTATCTTTGATGGGCATATTTACTACACCTAATGGTTTGTTTCATGTTTTTTTAAAGTGGTATATGTGTTTTCCTATTTTCTGAATAGGGAATCGTTCAGAGGCAATCCCCCTACAGTGGTTGTAGTGTTTCCCAATATGTTTCCTTCTCACATCATTTTTTTTACTTGTAAGGGAGATAATGTTTTCTACTGACTTATTTCATGGTAATATTATTTTTTTAATTTCTTCATACTGCATGTGACCAATAAAAATTAAGGAGATGAAGATTCATTTGGATGTTCTTCTAGAGAAACGATTTATATAAAGAAGTCTGTCAGCTTGGGTTGCTCCATTCTATTTTTCCTTAAATGATTATGGATCAATAATAAAATTTGTTTTTTGATGAATACTCAATCAAGTAAAGTAAATAAATAGTATCTTTTTCATTTATTGATGATCTACATGATAAGTTGAAAGGGGATAATTGGTTCTCAAAGATTCATCTTCGGTATGGCTACTATTAGTTGAGGATAATAGATTATGATATTCAGATGACCTCCTTTTGGAGCAGGTATGACCATTATGAGTACATTGTTGTGCTATTGGGTCTACTTAATGAGCATACATACATTATGGGTTTAGTGAATAATAATATCCACAAGTATCATGATACATTCATGGTTGTAATTATGGATGATATCCTTATTTACTCAACGTCTGAGCATGATAATGTGCATCATATGAGGAACATTATTAGTTTGTTTAGAAGACCATGACTTTATGCCATGATTTCAAAATGTGATTTCCGGATTTGGGAAGTGATGTTCATGGAACATTTTGTGTTTTCACATTGTATTTCAGTTGATCCAGAAAGGGGTAAGGCTATTATGACATGGGAAAAACGACATAATGTCTTCATATTTATTATATTTTTTTGGTTTTGTTGGATATTATCACATGTTCTTTTTGATTTCCCAGTTTTGGATTCATTGATGACCTATGTAACTTAGAAGGTAGTAAATTTTTCTTCTGATGAAAAATGTCAAAAATCTTTTGTTGAGATGAATTTTATTTTTAGTACAACCTTAGCATTTAATCTTATTGAGAAAGGGAAAGGCTATGTGGTGACCTGTGATACATCATTTTTAGGTTTCCGTTTTGTTCTTATGCAAGGTGATCATGTGTTCGCTTGTGGATCTCATCATCTTAGGCCACATGAGAAGAATTATCTACCCCATGACCTTGAACATGAATCTATGAGTAACACAGTTAAGAGGTAGTGAATTTACCTTTATCGATAATGTTTTACCATGTTTCCATACCAAATATATATTGGGTTATATCATCTCTCAAAAAGACCTGAATCTCTGCCAGATGTATTGGGTGGAATATCAGGAGTATTTCGATTTCATCATCATTTATACCCTAGGGAAAGAGAATATTATTATATATGATTGGATAAAAATGCTTAAAACCCGTGACATGAATGAATAATCATAAGATTGTAACATGAATGCTCTTTTTTGATGTTTTAAATTAGAGTGTACGAATTAGGGGATTATGTTTCCTTGACTAGTGTTAATTTGACATCCCTTATTCTCAAATAAATTTTTTTTGAATAGTTTCATGACAATGAGTTATATAGTATTAATAACTCTCTTTATGGTGGGTAGGTTGTTGTAGAGTGTTTATTCTCTAAATGGGGAAATATATGATATCGTAATCTCTTTATTTTAACATTATAGGAAAGGAAAGATGTTATGGTGGATTTCTATAATTCTTAGTGGCCAATGGACCCATGAAAAAAAAATATTTTCTATCTCATGTTGTAAAAATTATGGTATCCAAGTATGAGATGGTTCATTGCTGATTTTTTCTTCATTATTATATGTTCCGAGAGGTCAAGGTCAAGTTTTAGAAACCATTGGGTTTGAATCATCGACTTTGAGTTCCAAAATGAAAGAAGGTTGAGATCCCTATGTACTTTTTGGAAGGGCATCCACATACCCAGAGAAAAAAGAATGTGATATGGGTTGTGATCGATTGGTTAAATAATTTAGCACCCCATATACCCATTTCTAATTAAAAAATGTTGTGTAATTGGGAAATCTCTATGTGAAATATATTGTTCATGTTTATGTTCATGTCTTTCCATCATATATAGTATCTCATTGGGATGGATAGTTCAATTCTTTATTTTGGAGAGGCATTAAAGAGGTAATTGGATATCGGGTTTGTTAAATCATGGCACACCATCTGCAATTATATTTCCAGACAGAAATAATTATACATATTCTTAAGGATACTATCCACGCATACTTTCATAACATTTTTAGATATTGGGATGATCATTTGGAACTAGTTGATTTTATTTATAACAATCGTTTCCAGTCCATGTTTTAGAATGGCTCCATTTGAGGCCTTAAATGATCATCATATAAAATATCTGTTTTTTTGTCAGAGATTGGGGAATGATCCTTGTATGGGAAATGTTTGTTTCAAGATACAACAAAAAATATTTAGTAGATTCATTAGAGAAACATGAAGTAATAGGGGAGGTAAAAATATTATGTTGATCATTGACATAGACCACTGGAATTATCAGTTTGGGACCATGTGTTCTTAAATGGATCACCTCAGTTGGGTCATCAATGTCTTGGGAGTCAAGGGAATTCTTCTACTCTCATTATGGGACCTTCAGAAGTGGTTGAGTTGTTGGGTAAATATACCAACTATCTATAACATCTTCTTTAGTTGACATTGATACATAATTTTAACAATTTATCACAACTCTGAAAGTATCTATCTGATCAATCTTGTGTTCTGAGGTGGAGTGATCTTTATGTTGAACCTAATTTATCCCCGATTGAATGACTAGTAAGATTGGATGATTCTAAAACCATGTCACATCATGGGAAGGAAATTCGTTTGTTTCTTTTGATATGGTAGCATGGTTATGATTTTCATGAGACATGGGGCCATGAGGCACTGATAAGAAAGTAGTGCCCTCATATTTGTAAAATGAAAACTTCTTTATAGGCATTCTGGGGATATAATGTTGTTATGGTGGGGATGTTGTAATATCTTATTACACCTCTTATAGATAGGTTTTAAACATTGGTATGGTTTTTCATTTTCTTTATCTGTGTAGGGATGTGAAGGAATTGTGAGGATACTTATAATGATGCAGTCAAATATTTGATGGATTGTCATATATTTAAACCCATTTACTTATCAACCTACTGGTGATTTAAATGTTTTTAAATGTAGTTACATGACTTGTAAGTTTTAAATATTAATCAAATCATTTTCAACAATAGGAGAAAAAGTTATTTTGGTTATTTTCAGTTACACAATGTACAATTAGGTTACACATCTTGTAAAGTCTTGAAATTTTTTTTAAACAAACTTCTCAACTGAAATAGTTATTTCTCTAATAAATATTTATTTTCTATCGACCCAAGAGGCTTACCTAAGTGGTTTTGGAGCCCTGAAACCCTTCCTAGTCATTCCATTATTTAATTAGTCATGGTTGGGATTACGGTGTGACTTTCATGGTAAGTGCTCTCCCGGTCTCTTCATCACCTTCTCTTATACTCCATATAGTTTGATATATTATCTTGAGATTTATGGTTCTAAACCCTATTTTGTCAAATATTATTTCTAGGATAATTTCATATATATTATATGAATTCATTCTTGTTGTGCGGTTCTATTTCTGAATTTGTGATCTTATGTCAAATGTATGTGTTTTGATATTGATTCCCATGTTTGATTAAATCTTAATTATTTGATTTAATTTCGATTACTTTATTTAAAAACTGCTTTCTATTGGTTTATATAAAACCACAATTTATTGAATTGGGTTTTTTTTGGAAATTGGAATTTTTTTCATGAAATTGGGAATAAACCCCATTCCCATTTATTAGGGGTGTGTCAATAAAATTGATGGAAATTGGTGAAATTTAAATTGTTGAATTTAAATATTGAAATTTTATTAATGGAAAATTTTGGAAGTTGATATGGTGAAATTGATTTAAAATTGTATTTGATGATAATGGATTAAAATTGTATTGATAGAAACCTCCAAGTTTTATCTTAGAAAAGTCATGTTTTTATTTAAAACCCATGTGTTGGTTTGTCAATCTTAATTTTCAAATTTGGAAAGGAGAATGGGTAAAATTGTATATTTAAATATTTCAAAATAATTATCCTGTCATTGTTTTTGAACTATAACACATAACATTCATAGGTAGTTAGTGAGTTATTAGGTAAAACATGCTAGTATTGGAATACCCTAACTCCAGATTGATTATTTACAACTTTTCATAAACGTATTGGCACATTTTATTCACCAGTGGTATGTCTATGAGTCCACATTCTCTCCTATAGATCGATGTGGGTACACATTTCCATTATCATTATTTAAGTGTGTGAGGATCCCATAACCTGGCTCTATTATACCATTTGTAACATGACTATTTTGCTTTTCTATTTGAATTAGAAATGGATATATATTCCATTATTGTAAACAATTTTTCATACCTTCTAATTTATAAAAAGTTGTTTATATAAAAGTGTTTATCGAATTCATTTTAATGTATTTCCATCATTTTTAATGTATTACATATTTTTAAATTTAAATCCTGATATGTTAAAATATTATTTTGAGATGCCAAACATATTATTTGAAACATGAAAGCTCTATAATTGGTTCGTTAATTATTGGCATCTGTTATGTAATACTTGGTGAGACCCTACTTGGCTTCTATCTCACACACTACCTAGTTATTCCTGGGTTTATAGATTATATCCTTCTATGTTCGATAAAGTGTTAATGACTACATGGAGGTTTTTCTAGAAGTTGATATGTGTACATTGAGAGTTTCATCTATTATGACTTGGCTAGTTCTTTTAGTTTCATAGTAATTTTTTAGAGTACATTGGGATGTTTTATACCTGTTCGACGTTTGTTATAGTTTTCCCAGTATAGTTATTATTATATGAATTCTTTATTATAATCTTCCATCTACTATATTTTGAAAAATCTTACCACACATTAATTTTTTATTATGTTAGGTACTAGTCACCAACCCATGGGTATTGTGAATTCCCTTTAGGTTGTGTCAACATTGGCTTCGTTATTAGGTTACCAAGGTACCTGATCCAGTTTCGGACACTCATGGTTATGTTTATTGAGTAATAAATATTACTTCCATTAATAATATTTTTTCATTATTTGTTCACAATTATATATAATGATTTTATTTTTCAATGACCATATATGAATTTTGATCACGTTTTCTCAGGTGTTAAACATTCTTAATGATCATATTTCTCTTTTTGTTCCAATATATTACCCTATATTATTACCAAAATTCCATTATCACATTCCCAAACGTATTTTTACAAAGTCATTATCATATTTAAATAATTATTTTCTTCCATAAATAGTAACCATTAGTGATTTGACATTCATGGGAGATCATGATAAAGAATAATTCAATCTTATTTTATATTTATTCACATGTGATTTGTTACATTTAATAATATATTATTTATATTTCCCTACTTTTTTCTTAATTTTTATTCTATTATAATGTTGTAGCATAATAGAAGGAGATTTTTTTCCACTCTAGTTTTCTGTTGTGTTTAAGAAAAGATGGTTAAGTCAAGGGATTTAATTAAAGGTAATTTCACACTAAATATTTTGGGTGTTACATTATCTCCCACAAAATATTTCTCCCTACATATTTCATTACATTGTTGAATCTATATAATGTTACTTTAGTATCATTACATAATTTATTTACAATGTTTCATAATCATATTTTAAAATCTATGTATAACTTTGACAACCTGAGAGGAATTTTTTCATAACATATTATCCTTATAATCCAATATCTATACTACTTATTTCTCATAACAGTGATCATTATGTAGATATAAATCCTCTATATTCAATTCATATGATGCATCCAGGATGAAATTATTCAAAATTAATACATGGAATATTTTATTCACTTTAGAGGTGATTCGTGGAAGTCTATGCCAATAAGCAACAGTACCTATGTGATCAAGAATCTCACAAGGAATATTGTATTAAGGGATCATAGTAATCTTCTTCCTCATGATCATTACCATTTTTCTATAGTGATATTTAATGGATACCATTTCACCAACTATGAAATTAATTTCCCATTAGTGATGATTAATATACCACTTATTTTAACTATGTGTGACTGTAATATATCTATGAATAATTTTATCCTTCTATATCCCTTCCAATGAAAAATCTAGCCCTGGTGGATTTCATTACACAACACCATTAAAAATTGTTGGAGTTCTATAACTATTCCTATGTATAGACTCATATGGTTCTATATGAAAAAATTAGTCGAAACTATTTTTATATGATATGTCTACAGGTTGAAATTCTAAGAAATTCCCTCCCTGGAAATCCATAGAGAAAAATATTGACATATTTTTCATAGTCTAAGTGTTCATTGTAAATCAACTATTTTTTAGGATGATAATTCCTTCTAAATCTTGGTTACGTATCAATCGATTATTACTACACCATTATAAGATTGATTTAATCTATATATATTCATAACATATAATTAAAATATTCACTCTTTATAGCTTAACTGCTTCATATATATATATATATTAGAAAGTTGATTATCTAATTTATCATATTGAATGAAAATTAAGTGAATCAAATTTGTTAGCCACTCAACTATGACCTAAATGGAATAGATTCCATTTATTTTCACAAAAATACATATGAAAGAATACATGATGATGTACCCTAATTCCACAAAATATCAGTAATGTAAATATCATCCCATTATACAATAAAAATTCATGTATGTCTAATTGGTTGGCTGGCCCTCGAGATATACACCCCATAATCTCTTGATTCATATTTTTCAGCAATCAGTTCTCTTTTCTATCTATATACATCTTTTTATTTATTAGGATAATTAATAATGGTGAGATATAAGTATCATCCAACTATTCCTTCTTCATTTATGTCATGGATGCAGCACAATTTTTGGGTTTCAAATAAATTAAATCCATATATTTCAAGGATGAAATCAATAAAATTATATATGTATATATTTATATCTATATCATAAGTCTATATTTACTTGATCTTCACATAGATGAATGGGAAATAAATCATCTATATGGGCTAAAATTTTAACACTTAGTTTATGATTTTCATTTCCATCCAATGAAAATACTATATGATTATGTCTCTTCAAATTATTATCCTATATAAGGAGGCATAATACATTCATATCATTTCATCATCCACCTTATAAACCTTCCACGGAAAGTGATATTACAAGAAATAATAATCCATGATTAAATCTAAACATATAATTTATCTCATGTTAGTAACCTTATATATGAACATATACTTTATTCACTTTTGATCAATTTATATATCAGACATCTCACATTTATGATATTGCCTCTAAATATTTAATACAAAAGTACTATTTTTAACATTAGATCATGTTTCTTGTAATTTATCTAAATATCATTAATTTATGTAATGAATAAGCTATAAAATATAAACTTTCATAAGGATACATCATAATATATTATTTGATACACAATTATATATCACAATCTATTGTCCATTGTGGGTTAATGTGAGTATAGGTTCTTTGACCAATATATTATCAATATCCTCAAAGTTATATTTTATTTAATTAGTCCAAAGACACATTAATCCTTTCTGATTTAACTTGGTTCTTGAATTTATGATTCATGATACATTTCTAAAATAATTTCAATAGTATATAGGGAATACAATAGAGATACTGATTCTGATTGTAAATGTTGGTCTACACCATTTTTCAATAACCTCATTCATTGAATGATTCATGAATATACCTTCACATGTGATTACATAGACCAATAAATAATTTTTTTTCAACAAGTCACAATATATGGATTTTTTATAATGTTTCTCATTTTATAATTTGTTTAAAAAATTCCATAAATTCTATTAATATTCAAACTTTCTCTTCGAATATATGAAAATATCCTGAAAAAATAATACCAAAAATTTGTATAGGTAATATATAAAGACATTATTCATCAAATCCATTGGTATAACATTGGAATATAAATGTCTAAATGGAATCCTGATGAATTCATATGGTCTATGTATTTTATAGAAGCTTTTTGGGGATTATCTTCCCTCTTTACCCTACGTTTATGTATTTATGATCAATGATCCAAGATTGAGAAGTATAGAGACCCTCTATAATGATTAAACTAGATTGAAATATGGGATAGTAGACTCTTATTCCAGATTTTAATTTTTTTAATCTCATAGTAATAAATTTAAAGACACATTAACCTATCCTTCATCTTAAAAAATATGAGTACATCACTGAATGGATAAATAAAATTCCTATAAGTCCTTTTTTAATAATTAAAAAATTAGTTAATTAATTCAAATAATTAATAAGGGTTCATTCTATAAAGTCTCATTAATGTAGGAAAAAAGTGGAATGAGATGAATTGAAAACTGACCCATTTATTCTAATGAAATACTATGAAACACATTAAGAAATACATCAATATATTCATGTACAATTATAATTTTTTCATTTATGCGATTTACCATAATAATTTGGACCATGAATAAATAGTTAAAAGGAAATACTACTAATATTGAATAGTTAGTTCTACTAAATGTTACTAATTATCCTTTTATTTATATTTGGGCATGAGACGATTTTTGAAATGAAATAAGACATCCCTATATGGAATGATAAAATTATATTTATATAAACAGATACAATATATGTAAAATAACTAGTTGAACTCTACCAAGGTAAGAATAAATATATTTTTAAGAAGTATCATCTCGTAAACCTCAATGGATGATGTGTTGTAGACATTAGATGTAATCATTACACCACTATGAAGGAACCGCATCCCGCGTTTTTCCCCTCTCTCAAACATTAATTCTCTTCCCTCTTTCCCAAAAATATCTTAAAGCCCTATGGACCCAGATTTATATGTTGGTTTCCCCCACGTGGAAATGTTTTCACTATAGTTTACCCCAGCTTCGGATCGTCATAATCTATCAATAGTTTCTCAATTCATGAAGTGTTTTCCTTCTGTTGATGCGTATGAAATATGAATTTTTGTGTCATGTCTTATGCATGGTCATTCCATGGTTGGTTTTCTTGATAGTAGAAATATGATGATTCACTTTTCCTCAAAGAAAGGATTAATTTGAGCTTGGTCAAATTCCCCCAATAACTGCAACGACCTAAATTTTTACCACATTTGGTGGACCTTTGATTTCTACATGAAGTGTGATGCACCAACATCGATAATCTAGGTAATTTTCCCTTAAAGGTATTTACCTCTTAAAAACACTGAAATCTTTTTCTAGTTAGGTAATATGGTAGGTTGGTATCTATGGATGGAATGTAGGACCCGTACTTTTTTCCAAACTGTAGCACTAAAAATTTGTGTGAAGTGGATGTTTCCAAGCTACCAACTGAGTATGTTTGGATTTGTGTCTGTAGGGGGAGCATTGATGGAAATAGTTTGAGGAATTTAAGGTTTGGTTTTATTATTATTATACCCACTAGAAAATTGGTCATGATATGGTTCAATGTGGGAGGGGAGTCAATATATGTGGTCTTCAGAGGATGGAGGTGTCTAAAGTTAGTGACAAAGGTCAAGGGCCAGTTGGAGGTTAGATTGGAAAGGGTCATCTGGTTGCTGGTTCTATTCTAGATTCAGCCCATGGGTTTTACATGCATATCATGTTGTTTTCAATTTGGTTTTCAATGTTTTAAATCTGTTGAAAAATGACTTGGGTATTCTTATTAAAATAGTTCATGGTCCTTTGGGACAATAAGGTCTGGAGGCGGGTTCTGATGTTAATGATGTTAGTCTGGCCCCTTGGGAGACCTCTAAAATTTTTAATGTTAGAAGTTCTAATGGGGATGTGGAGACAATAAAAGGGGATGAGGGAAGTGAAAATAAGGATTATTATTGGGGAATTTTATATTAGGTCTTGGAAATACTAGGAGAGAGGGTTTTTTAATCATGAAGTTATTTGAGTGAACAGGTTTATCCCAAGAAGCAAGTTACCAACCATCATGTTGGGTAACCACTTTGAGGGAATACAGAATGATGGTCCTGACCATCCGGCAGATTTGGAAGAGAACCCCAATGAGGAATATGGATTTCATAGGGAGATGTCTAGTGATGATTCACCTAATACGTTCTCAACATAAAGTGCACAAGATTTCTAGGATAAAGACCATTGTGGTTTGAGGAGGATAAAGGGTCGGTAAGGAAATAATAAATGCAGAAAGGATTTATCCCATTTACCATTACCTATGTATACCTGTTCTGCCAAAAATGAGAAAGAAAAGAGAATATAAGGTGATACCAATTCTGATGGGAAGTATTCCCGAGTGGAGGGTGTGTTTTTCGGGGAATCTTCTCCTAGGGGTGACCTATAAGATATCGCAGAATCTCCAACAGAGATGCTCCTACATTATTGAGAAGGTATGGAAGAGGAATTCCTCCCACTAAATTCCCCCACAGAATATTCTGTTAAGATTATGGGATGATCCATTCTTATGGATACTACCAGGGAGAAGAGTTATTGGATTAACAACCAGAACCTTATTTTATTTAGAGGCTTCAACAAAGTGAAGATCACGTAAGATAAGTATTGAAAAAATGGGGCAAACTGGTGATGTTCATTGAATACTATATTAAGTATGACCCAAAAACATTGGTAACTTCAATATCCTAGAATATATTTTGGTATAAGAAAGTCAATAGGCTCATGTCACATTTTAACATCTATGTTTTTTTCATTAGTGCTTCTTTTATTTGATCCTACAATTTCTATGTTTTTCCAAAAACATTTTTAATAATAAAATATTTGGATTTAGTTTTTATGCTTCAATTCTTTTGTAGTAGTTGAATAATATTATCTTTTCTCCCATTTTTAGAGGATATTGAATTTGGTTAAATTAAATATAGATTTATTTCCATGTCAGTCTTCAAAATATTTATTAGAATATTTTTGGATCCATGAACTAAGACGATGTTATATTTGAAGGCATAGTGATCGCAGCACTAATATTATAAAAAAATAAAATTTATTAAAATCCAATGTGCATAGTACTTCTGAAATAATCATAAATATCCCAAAAATTTGTCTGATATGTGAAATATAAGACCACTATTGAATTCATAATTTAGGGTTTACCCTGGTTGTGATATAATATTGGTAAGCACCAGATGTCTAGGTGAGAAGGTCATTATTGGTGTGATTAATTAATATAAATAATTGAATTTATTTATTTAATTTCAATAAGATGACTTATATTCATCTATAAATACATCATTATGATATTTCTCTAGGGTTATCCAAATTTCATTGGGACAATTGAGAGAAGGCATGGAAGTAATTTATTTATCGAATAAATATGAGGATTATAGAATATTGGATCGTGGTGGATCAAGAGGTTGTGAACATAGTGGGTATTCTTCAATAATAGATAACTTTTTCTTCCCCAATTATTTATTGAAATCGAGGTATGGATTTTTGTTGGTTTTTTCATTGTTAATGGTTAGTATTAATAATAATTATTCATTCAACAAATTAATTTGATGACTTATATCTATTTGGTTATAAAACAATTTATTTCGCTTCTTGGTCTAACAATTTCAATTTTATTTATCCTTATTCATTCTTGTTGTTTAAATAAAATAGTATCTTGAATATCATCAATGATGGAATAATGAACACTTGAATTGATTGAGGCTCAATATGTGTTATGATACTTCCTCCCTCACTTCTTAGTGTTCTTCATTAGAAATCAGTTGAAAAGTGTTTCGATGATATCTAGGATTTTATATCAATTTGATATTGTTATTTTTCACAATAACTCATGATCACTTGTCCAGATTTGGAATTTGGAGATGTAATGGGAGAGTGGCTCAGATGGTGAAAACATGAAATTGGATTGTGTATAAGTGGTTTTTAATTAGTATTTAGAGGATATGATTTGAGGTGTAGTGAATGATGTTTCTATGAAATGGGTGGCTGGAATACGATGACAAACGATTATGGTGTTTAACTGTTGGTGTAGATGATAGATTTCCCATGACCCCAGATGTTCAGTTTATGTTTTTATTCTTAATAATAATATCAATATAAAAAAGTATTATTTGACTAATTTAATTATTACTATCATCAATATTATTGTAAGATAAAAGGGGTGAAGAAAAATAAAATATTTTTTCCCTAGGGGCACATGTTGTACTCTTTTTGGAGGGGAAAAATTCATGTGTGGCCACTATAGAGTATTCATTCTTGGCCCATTAACCCATTTATAGATATTTATTATAATATTAAAACTAATTTTGTTATTACTATTATATTTTTGTATCATGATTGAGTGCTACCTGAGGTGAACACTTCCCTTTTTGTGATGGCTATATAATAACATTATTTTTATTAATAATTATTATTATTATAATTTTTAAAGAGTCAAATAAAAAGGTGACAAATTGGAGCTATGTATTCCTAAAACATGAAGAGGTGGGGGGGGGGGGTTGGTATTCCTTCCCCCCATTAAAACACGAAATAGTTTTTATAAAAAAAATAATATAAAATATAATTACTATTATTTCAATTGTGTAAGCCATGTTTTAGTCATAACTTCATCATGAAAAGTCATATTAGGGGTCCATTTGTGTCATCACCATTAATTTATTGAGTTATATTATTCAATACCAATTATGGATATTTAATAAGGACTTGTGTGTCTAGCCCATAAAGCCTTGTATATACATATTATGAAAAAATATTATTTTTTCACTAGATGTTTGTTTTGGGAAAAAATCCTACCATGTGTTTTTTCCTCAGGATCGCAATAGTGTGATCTGTTTGGAGACTCCTAACCATTATTGGTTTCATGTCATTGGATTCACATTTTACCCCATTATAATTATTAATATCCTCAGGTGTTTTTTGTTATTTTTCTATAATTTTATTTTAGTCTATTAGTTTGCAATCTTAAGTATTTTTCCACATAGAACATGATGGTTTCCATTGTTTAGGAATATGAGATATGATATGCGGTGATCTACGTTAGATAATTCTTTTGGTGATTCTAGACATTGGTAGTGATATGGTTTGATCAATATAGTGCTACTATGATCAATAATCCACATTCTAACCAGGGCACAAATTCCCCATATTCTTTAAACAGGTAGGTTAGAATTATTACATACTATAGAGGGTGTTTTACCCTATCTATAGGTGTGGCATTCTCTCATCTTTGAGCTTTGACATTATGTCGTTCCTCCCAAGGATATTTGGTTCTCAGAGATGTGTATATAAGTTTTCTATTATGGGGCCCTCTACTCATATATTAGTGATGATATATGATATACATTTTTATAGATCTTCCTCAATCAGTTTTATGGTGAAGTAGTGAGGTGTGATCCATTAAACACTGTTCATTTTGAATTTTTTAATGATTTTGAGGATAATAGATAGAACATTGGATCATCAGGATAACTCATCATTTTTACATGAGATGTTGAGATAAATGTCCCTTTTCTCTCTAATTGGGGATTCTTGTTTGGAATTTTGGTCAATTATTATTAATGATTTTGTCTCATATTCATATTTATATGACGTGGTGGTAATGATACGGATACTCTCTGTTGATTATTCTTGTATGAGGATTCAAGGATGTACTTTAGTGTAGTTTTATACTCAATACTGAATTGGATTTACCCCATGTATTTTGTCTGATGAAGATTCCTTACAGATTAGCAGTGACTATGGTGTACTTGGAAATAGTTTTGAGTAGTAGTACATGGCGACGCTGATAATGTTCAGTGGTCAGACTCTTATATCATGATCTAGGAACTCCCCTACTCTACTCCTTTAATTTATTTTTAGTTCATGTTTCCTATTTATGTTTTGGATATGTATGTTTTCCCCCATTTTATTTATATTATGATGTTATACTCTATTGAATTTTATTTGATGTTATTGAAAGCGTGTTTACACTCTAGATGCTACATGAAATTATTATTCCCCCAAAAGTTTTCATGGAGATGGGTGGGTTCATGAGTATATTTACATCGAGAAATGCACTATTATATTATATTATTTCTTCTTAGTTCTAATCTTATTACCATAGCCTATTCGAGGTGGGATTTGGATACTATCAGCACAGTCTTTTCCATATAAGCTAGCCCTGATGGGTTGGCTTGTTATAGTGTGTAATAAAAACTATTCATTCATTGTGATGGTGATTGGGTTTTCGATTTATGAGGACTAGTTCAGACTTATGGAAAATGTGGAAACATTTATCCAGTGTAGATTTTTCCCCCAAGAACCCAGTTTTTTTCATCAGATATATCAATTCAGCAAAACTCCAACTAATAGTTTTTTGACTCAGCATACCAAGAAAAAGGATATAGGGAAAATAATGTTACATGTATTTTATAGGATATAGTCTTTTTAAATCCATTTCCTTCTTAATTGAAATTCCTGGATATTCTCTTCTACCATGGAATATTTTGATAATATTAAATTTTTATCCATAATTAAATACTTCTGGGATGTCAAGATATTTTCATGACAATGAGTAGAAGGGTGATGTGGCCTCATTATAAGGACCCGTACATGACGTGTTCCCCTAGTTGGGTAATTAGTAATTTTTTGACAAGTTCAAAAGTGCATGGAACCTCCTCTAGTGGTCTAATAAGATTATCATTTTCATGGTGATAAGTGGATAGATCAAGATATACAGGAAAATAGTGTGTCTAGGCTTACAACATTATTCACATACAAGAGATTGGGTCCCCTATGTTTTCATGGATATAACAACCCTAATAAAATTAATGATGGGACCAAGTAGTAAATGATGATTTTTGGATTGTGAAGACTATGACCGCTTAGATGGATCCACTCGCAACTAGTCAATTCCTTGGAGAATTCTTTGGGTCAGATGATACCGACAAATGATGTACCTATGATGGTTTCTCGTCATGGTATTTGGAGTTAAAGAGTACCCATGCTTTAGGATTATCCATAAACTCTTTATAGGTTTTATAGGATAGGTATAATCCTATTGTACTAAACACGTTGTGGGCTAGAACACGTCTTGGTGGTTGTCCAAGCCGAGAGACACCTCTAGGGTGAACCAGGGTATTGGTAGAGCCATGTGTTGGTGATAATAGATGTGACTTCAATCAAGTTAGGAATATGGATACATCCACCACTGAGAAACATCTATATGGTGCAACTTAAATATTTGTGGGAAATATCATGTCTCCCATAGTTTATTGATTCAAGGTGCAGATGATGATTTACATTCACTTATATGTTGGAGTTTATTTTGTTTTTCTAACACATTAGAGAAGACCATGGTTGAGTAGGATATGTAGGCAGGAGAAGATATTGATTTATATAGAGGAGGATGGTGACCATAATGTTCTAGGTGTGACTGAGGAATGTATTTTTTTTTCAGTTCTCTAGTTTTTTTAGTATATGGTCACATGATACATCCACATGGATGTAGAACAATTTTTACACCTAGGTATTCTAATGGATCCTCTTGATCAACCATTGTTTTGGGGTATCATGTAGAAGATATTTAGTTGTCACAATTCTATTGATAGTGTGATCTGACTCTAGGATGATAGATATCAAGGTGTAGAAGCTTTTTATAATAATAAAGATACCATATGATCTCTTAACCAATATATACTATTCCAATACAATCTCTGCCTATTTTTTCTCACATGTGAATGTTGCAATATTTTTTTCTTTTAAGTTGGATTTTTCCTCCATTAATGAATAATAAACCCTAGTAGATTAGGATTTTATAATTTTAAGGTGATTATAAAAGATTTATAATAAATTGTCTAGTATTTTCTATGTGGAAATAGATCTTGTGGGCTATAGGATTTCTATTATTGTGGTGTTTGAGGATGAATTTTCTTGAGGGTGGGTTATCATACCTCTATTAAATGGTCATCACCCAACTTCTTCTTCAACTATTTAGTGGTCCCAACATTGGTATATCAATTATGTGATATTTCATGACCTAATATTTAATGGAAATGTTCTTGAAGGAGTTTTTGAAGGAGGGAAACGTTTATTCTTTCAAAAGATGGATGATAACACTAGTAACACTACAAGAGGAGGTGCTAAGGATATTAATTTACTATAGTAGTACATCTAATTGTGGTGAGTTTGTCATATGATCCATTGGCACATGTTCTGTGGTGAGGGAATTTGTAGTATATTCTAGAGTTTAACTGCTTACATCTCACCTTCCTATAGTTAGAGACTGAGGTTATTGGGTGGAAGGGGACATGGGATGATGTTTTATTATTCTCATGATGGGAATAACATGATCATTGTCGGGTTAAAACCTATTTTACTAATCAAATAACAACTCACCAAGTTGGACCACTTCCAAACCATCCAAGGATGGGTCTTAGTGGAGAGTTTGGGGTTGTTTATGAATAAAGGAGATAGTATGAATTCATGTTATTTTCTAGTTGATATTATCAGATTGTGATTCAAACTACACGTCAAGAATATGGTAAGAAAATTGGAATACTTTAGGACTCAGTTTCTCTTGATCATAATGTTTCTACACTAGATAGATCTCAATGTAAAATGAACATTAACGTTAAATGTGCGTTCTTTGGGTTTTTATGTTGGTTTTGGGACATAGTTGGGGGTCTATTTTACTATCAGTGGAGTTTTCATGCCATGATAGTTACAACCCCACCACATATGTAGCATAATTTGAGGCCTTGAATGGTAGACCTGGAAAGCCGTCAATAAGATGATTGGTGTAGGTCGTAAAAATATCTTCTAAGACATGTTATGGAGCTAGTTATTGTTAAAGAAGTTAGAGTTCAACCATGGGTGGATGAAGATAGCCCAGAGGCCACAATATTCCTTTATAATCAAATAAATGTTTCCTTTGGACTTTGATGAGGGGATTGTCTGTCAATAGGGATCTTAGATTATAGATGATTGTGCTGATATGGATATGTTGGTAAGGTATCCCTGAGGTTCATAGGCCCTTTCTCCTTATAATGTGTTCTAATAGTTACCTGGCATATTGTTGTACCTTAAAAACATTTTTTATTAGCATTATTCATTTTTTCAACGGGTTGTGGCTTTGGATACATGTGCACAACTCATTATGAAATGTTGACAAGGATGAGATGGACATTGAGGATAGAGTAATCTCTTTAAGGTTAGAATTTCTTTTGAGAACTGGTAGAGAAGATCCTCCATGGGTAAATATTTCCATTGGGTGTACGTTTTTTACCTCCAGAAGAACCCTTTAGAGATCTCGCTAAACTGGTAGACCCTGTTAAGATCTTAGTTTTCCCCCATTGAGTGTGATTCTTCTTTTACAGTCAATAATACATGAAGTTAGGAGAGTGTAACTGCTAAATTTTACTATCTACATCATTGGAATAGTATTACGAATATATTTGGATTTAGATGTATAGACAATGTGCGATTCTGAAGCATGGTGATCTTATTATAGACATTATAATTTGTTTTAATATATTTATATCTTGTGAAGTCAATTTTTATGATATAATTAAATAAACCTAAAATGGATTCTCATTTGGGAAATATGAGGTAAAATTCTAATTATAAATGTGAGTTTTATCCTGTACAGATCCTAATATTGGTCATCCTCAGATGTATGGTTGACGTAGTCTTTGGAAGTGAATTTAATTAAAATAAAAAAACTAAATTTATTTATTTTATCTTAAATGATTTATTCTAATTGCCTACATAAAAATTTATTTATGAAATTTTTGTAGTGTTAGACTTATAAAAATGGGATCATTGAGTGTATCGTTGGATATTCTTCAGTTTTGGAACACATCATTGGATCATAAGAGATTGAATCGAGTTTCATCAAGAGGCAACGACCACATCTAGTCTTTTTTTTCACTAACGAATATGTTCCTCACATATAGTTGATAAAAATTGAATTAAGTTGTTTGTTTATAGTCATTATCCCACATTAAATTTTGAGGATAACATTAATTAATCATTATCCAAATTAAATAAATGATTTATCTCTATTTGAATGTCTAATATGGGTTTTATCTTCTTAGTTCTAGGAATTTGATATTTCTTTATCCTTATTGATTTGGGTTATTTTTTATATCTATTTTAATTTTATTTCATCAATGATTTCCAAATAAACACATCCATAATTCAAGGATAACTTTTCACATATTCCATTCTCCTACCATTCGTTGCATTCATCCTAGATACCCGATTGAATGATGATTCAAGGACATCTATGAATATTGTTCATTGTGTGCTTGTTCTTTAGAATAAAAAATCATGATCACAAGACTCAACATTAACTTTGGAGACATGGAAGAGGTATGATGGTGATGATTAGAAATCAACTATGGATTGAGTAATAGTGGATTTCTATCTAGATTTAGGAGATCTCTCTATTTGTGAAACAAATGATGTTTCTGAGAAACCAGATTTTGAAATCTAATTACTGAGAATGATGGTCTCTAGTGTTAGTGAAAATAAGAGTGTTCTCATATCCTGAGATTTTTGGTTGTTGTTATTATTTTTAATAAATGTAAAATTATTCAAAAGTTGGATGTTTTTTTTCTATTATTATTATTATTATTATTATAAGATAAAAATGGTTGATTTGAAAATAAACAAGGATGTTTTCCATTAAGGTGTTTTAGTAATGTGTATTTTTGGGGAGGGATTCATGAATGTCTCCTATAGATTATTCTTGAATGTCCCCTATAAAGGATTCAGGCATATCCACCCTTATAGAATAGATTTTTTTAAAAATATTTTCTTAAACTCTTCCAATTTTGGGGACATCATTTCATAATTTTTCCCTTGTGTTCTTGAACAAATTCCACCATTATTTTTCTTCACCTTCCATTGTATAGTCAACCCAAAATAAATTTTTATCTTCCATGAAATAATTAATAAAAAATAATTTTTCTATCTTGTTGGTATATTTCTCCCCATTTAGAGTTTTATATGATCTATTAATGGATGGTAGTCTTTGTTTCAAGAAGGATGTGATGGTGAGATTCTCATATTCTAGTTAATTCGATAGATAAATATGGTTTTAGTTGTAAATCATAATCATAAATAGAATATCCTAGAATTTTTTAAAACTATCTCCCATCACATTTGGTTGTTACTTGGGATAATAATTTCATTTTTCCATCAAATAAAATATTAACTAAGTTCATCCTACATCTAACCATTTAGTGAAACCAAATGAGTTAACATGGTTAATAAGTTATTTTATCATACAACAATTGTTAAAAGAAATCATATGAATATTAAATATCCATCATATGTGTTATTATATGAGGCCATAATTTCATCTTTTTAATCATTTGGTTTGACCTTGTTTCATTTATTTTTGGATTACTTATAATTATTTACGTAATCCCATAAAAAGAACTATGATTTGATACAAACTAAGACTAAATAATAATACCATATATATATATATTACAACATTTACAATAATTACATCTAACATCTGATAATAAAAATACACTGCAATATACCGAATGTCTAGTGTTTTTAGATATTATCTACATAATCTTAATATTAAATAATAATTACTCAACATCTCTTATAAAATAATAAACAAAACCTACCCTTCTATAAATATAATAAATAATAATCTTCTCATTAACTAGGGAAAAAGAGAAACATATGAAATATCATGAGATCAAATTATTAGTAAGTGGAAAAAATGAGTAATAGAGAATATATAATTGGACCAAAAACATGTTAGGAACATGAACATAGAATAATTAATGTTATAACATCATGGAATCATAATATGAGACCTTAAATCATGATAACTTGTAAATGGATCCTAACAAAATATCAAATAATAATATAATGGACATCATGAATGCATAATATTTATTATGACATAGGAATGTAAAATCATATGATGATAATCATGATCCTTAGGGAAAAAACATAAGTTTCCTGAATAATATTATGTATATAAAATAATCACATATATCAAGCTTAACCACCAATTATATTATTATACTTTTTATTAAGAATCACTTCCCTTGTCTAATAAAATAGTGGATCATTAATAATTTCCTACATCCCATTACATTGTTGAATGGAAATCCCTACTGACATCCATTAGTAATTTCCCAAGTTAAATAGATTTACCAATTGAATTAAAGAGATATATAATTTCATCACCAACCATCTCATAATGATATACCATAATTTTGTGTATCATATGATATCAAAAATAAATCATTTATTGAAGATAATATTTAATGGAAAAATTTTATATAACATAAATACAAGTTATGTCATAAAGAGAAATCATTATTTGGATCAAATGATAATTGAAATTAAAACACTAAAAGGAAAAATAATAAAATAGTTTAAAATTTGATACATGAAAAAAAATTATGGAAGGAAATAGCACATAATGAAATGAATTTTTATGAGAAACATAAAAAGGGATTTTATTACATTTTTTTAATATTATAATACAACCAATAAAAAAGTTTTACGCCAAATAATTTTCAAAAATGGAAACTATATATTTAAAAAATTATTTTATTAATATAAATTATAATAAATTATACTTTAAAACTAATAAAACTAATGTGTATTAAATTTGTAGTTGAATATAAAAATTAACATAGATGTCGACAAATGTATTTTATAAATTTTTAGGATTTTATAATAATCCCAAATTGATTAAAGCAAAACCAATTTTAAATTTTAATTGAGTCAATGAAAAAAATGAAATTTAAAGATTTGACTAAATAAATAAAAATAAAAATAAAAAATAAAAAAAATTGGTTTGATATAACATTGACATAGAAGAGAAACTACAAATATAAAGGATTCAAATTATTCTTATCAATGTTGTATGTTTATGAATTATGATATCCCTCAAATTAGAATATTTTGAAATGAAAATATAATTTCACAAAATATAAATAGAAATCAAATATGAGATAGATTATTGGAAAAATATATTAAACATATAAAACATAGTCAACGAACAATGACTATGGAGATTGAGTCATGAAAAATGTTAAATTAATTTTCTTCTTGGTTGAATGTGCTATAAATCCCTATATATATAACGACATATGATTATAAAAGAATCAAATTTTATTTAATATCCTATGAAACATTTGACAATTATCTTAATCAACTGAAAAAAATATATATATATAAATTTAATCTCATTAATAGCTTGTGATGCATGAAACCCCAAGTCCATATGAACGGTAATAGAGTATACAACTATAAACCTAACAATAAATTTTTTAGTAAGAATAGTGATTAATAAATAAGGTTTTTTAATAAATTAAATTATATTTTCATGTATTTATTATAAATAAAATCATAATCGTTAGAAAGAAAAATAAATGACTTTTGAAAATGAGAATTTTGGAAACATGTTGTTTTTCCACAATTACCACACTATTTTTAAAATTAATGTTTACTAAAAATAGAAAATTTATTTTTTAAAATTAAATTTATTTTATAAATTAGTGTCCAAAATATCATATAGTTATTTTTTATGAATTTTTAATGAAAAATAATTTTTCATTGAATAGTGAAAAATACTTTTTTTTCTTGAAAACTAAATTTCCATTTACATAATTTAAAAGGAAAAAATTTATTTTAAATTATTTTAATTGTAAATTCTTTTAAAAATTATAATAATAAATTCAATTTAGGTCATTTTACTCAATTTTATATTGAATTTTAATAGTAAAACTTTTTTTACTTACAAAAAGTTTCTATTTGGAAGACCACTTTTTAATTACATATGTGAGTTCAATTTTTAATTAACTTTTTCACATTTTTAATGGATTTTTTTAAAAGGTGATTCCATTTTTATAAAAATAGTATTTAAATTTTTTTAATTTAAATTTATTTTTTTTGAAATGTATAGTAAAAATAATTAAATTAATTATCACGGTGAAGGTTAAAACATGTTTATAGATGGTTAATCTAAAATGATAAAGTTTTAAATGATCTCTAAACATGTAAAATTACAATTTTATGGACATATTTAGAAATTGTATGATAGATGGTTCTATAATGATCCATTTTGGACCCTTTGGAAATGTGAAAAATGTGGTCATAACTTTTTCTTTTCATAATTTCTATGTATGTACTCTCCCCCACATATAAAATGACACCTCCACTCCTCTCCTATTCAAACTCAAAAATACTTTTTGTTTATCCATAACCTAGAAATATATCATTATTAGTTCCATTAAAACTTCTTATAGGCATTTGTTTCATAAATTAAATCTACAAAGGCTTTAGGTGTAAACATATTCATATTTTCTGAGGAAGAGGTAATGTTCATAATTACATGTTTTCATTTTACATACACTTCTAACTCCTTCTATTATTCACAAAATAAGATAAAATATTTTTAAAAAATATATTAAATATAAGAAAAGTTTTTTATTTTAATGGAATAACCTATAACTATAGCCTCTTCCATGAAATGGAACAAGAAACAATCTATTATGTTTACGATAGACTATTGCGTCGTGAACTAATTTATTTCATTTTCCATCATAGACTCTCTCATATGGAAATAAATATAGATTTAATAAATATATATATGTTATTTATAAAATTAATATTATTATTTTAATATAATATCATATATATACTTTTACCATCCAAATCATTGGAAAATAATAATTTCGTTCATGATTACGTTTATTTATCACCTCCATGTTACATTGTGAAATATTTGTAATTTCAAATTCAAATGTTTGGTAATAAGGATATATTTTATGAATTTATAAGATATATTTTCTATATTTATGGTTAGTTTAAGGTGAATTTTTATTTAACGTTCTATCAATCCATATTATGAAAAAATAGAAACAATGTCCTTGTGTATGTATGTCGAACCCTCACCATATATGGTGTAACTAATTTTCACATATCAAGATTTTGTAGACTATTATAAAACATATATAGTTTTTATATAAAGAAATAATATCATGGAAACATTCTATAAATTATATATATTATAAATGTAAAAGAACCAAAATTTCAAAACCAAAACAGACATTAAAAATGATACAATTATCACAAGAAATATATATTTTAACAATGAATTGTTAATAAAAGGTTCATAAATTAGTATAACTAAATCATATGTGGTATAAAGTAAATAATTATATAACTATAATAGAATTATAATTAATACATATTTAATATACTGGGGTTATGGACACATATGAATGAAATAAGACATGAGGTAAGCGTTTCTCATCCCAGTTTAACTTCTATTAGGTTTATTCCATATTCAATACTTAGTTAATTTTTGTGGGGTATATAATCCACAATTGTTGAGTTATATCATTGATTTTTAACATCATGGAATATAATGTTAAATTTAATGTTATTTCATTCAAGGGGCTTGTGATTCAGAGGTTACTAATGTGGTAAAGGTTTGTGTTATAACCTCGCTAGTTATCTGAATATATTTTGATTAAGTTTTTTATGATAAAAAAATTATGATTTATTTTAAAATAAACATATTAATTTTATTAAAATCTTGTTATTTATGTAGAATTAATTTTTTCCCTTCATTTTCATCTCTTTAATAACAAATCAGACTAAACATTGTTTTGAAAATAAACCTTACATGAATTATCTATTCACCTGAATGAACTTTTTCATCCATATATATTTTAAAAAAAATTATTTTCAACAGTTATTAAACAACAGACAAATAATTTATTAATGAACTTTCTTCCCATTTTTTACTTCTAAATAATTGTTTGAAGGGAATCTTCTTCTTGTTTTCTAAATGAGAGACTTTTAGAACATGGCACCGTGGTGTGAGATGATTTTTTATCTTATATAGGCTATATGAAATTAACCATCATCTTGAATAGTAATTTCATTGAAACATAATTTAAATTTTTTAAATATATTTTTAAATGAAACTTTTATGTTAATATTATGAAAATATATAATATTTAAAAAGTTACTTTCAAATTAGAAAAAAATTATATTTTCATCAAGATTATTCTTAATTGAATATTACTATATTTTTAAAAATAAATGGAAATAACCCTTATTTCACTTATGATCCATTTAGAATATATATTATTGACATCATCTTTACTATTTATCTAAGTGTCTTAGGACCAGTTTGACTAGGAAATCACTATTTTGACATAGCTTTCCTTATGAATACAAATGGTATAGGATTATGTTTATTGATTGGGGTAATTATTAACATTTCATTTGAGAATTTTTCAATGAAAATGTTTATGATAATTTTGATTCAACCCTCTCATATGAGAAATGAATTAAATATATTATGTGATAGGTTGGGCCCTCTATATACCCTTGATGCATTAGTAGGTCTCATAAGACAAACTATCATTGGTATTTGGATGACTCATGATGCATTAATAGGTTTCATTTGAAAAAACTATCTTTGGTATTTGTATGATATCTTACACATTTAGGTAATATGTATTCACATGACGTCACGATAGATTGGTTATGATGTTTTCCGTTTTGAATTCTATTATTATAAGAGTTGTTATTGATTTCCATGAGATTATATGATTAGTTAGAATATATGTATGTAACTATCAATACCATGTGATTAGTTATATGTAATTATTTCATCATCATTTCTTCCAATCATATTATTGATCTTATCTAGGTCACTGATTAAATGGAATATGTTTCATTTGTTTACCTTCCATATTTATTATTATTTATCTATTCACAATAGAATCTATTGTATGCATACTCTTACTAAGAATTAGATCTGACCCCTTTCTTATGTTTCCTTTCTAATGTTTTTCAGGATGAGTATTATGATTGATATTTATGGATAAGAAAATGCAAATAATTGTGTTCAATAATAATATTATATTTTTGTTTCATGTTTTAAAATGTAATAATAATTTCAAGTAATTATAAATTTTTCTAGGACTACTACACTATTTCGTGATTTGGGATGTGATAACTTATATCTAGAACCGGTGTAATTAAGTTAAAAAAAACTCTAGGATACTATGGTTTTGGACATTAAAGTTGGTATTAGAGTTCATTTAGTAGAAACCAAGTGAAAAAATTAATAAAAAGATACATTTGGGAACATAACATAGTGATAGAATTTGATGATATGTATATAGGAACATCCTAATTATTTGTTGAGTAAACAATTATCTATGTTTTCCTAGAAATACATATATTTATAGACAATACAAGGGGACATGGATCTATTATAGTTGTATCTAGGGGTAATAACTCTAAAAATTGTGCATTAGGCTTTGGATTAATCATCACCTTGTATAAAAAATGGGTCATATTAAGAACCTAGTTCAAAACTCATGAGGGATATTATTACGATAAAATAAATTTTATTAAAAACTAATATGATGGTTTTTTAATAAATATAATGTTTTGAAACCATTAAAAAATAAAAAAAAAATTATGATTATGAGTTGATATACGCATAAATATTTCAATTTATGTTATGTAATTCAATAATTGTGGTAATATACATTATATTTCATAATGATATGATATATTTAGTGTAAGTCATTATTTATAAAAATACCTATTGGAATTAATGAGAACTATATCAATACACATTCACTGTGGAGGGATTTACCTCTTGGGAAAGATAATAAAGCTAAAGCAACACCTGTAACTAAAACATGTCAAATTAAAATAATAATGGGGGTTGTATCAAGTTATGACCACCAACCATTAATCTATAGAATAATCTATATGTCCACCCAGTGGTGTTACAATGTTATACCACTTCATATGTCACCATCATACATTATTAAATGAGACTATAAATACATTTTTAGATGATAAATGGATAATGTACATTTAGAATATATTTATTTCTCATGGATGTAATGAAATGGGGATGGAATTCATTGTAGTATATCATTTCTTTGGATATGCTGAAAATTGATGGTCATTTATAGAAAACACTATGGATGAAGAAGAAATAGTTATCATGGAGTTGAAGTATATTAATGTAATATTCATGAAAAAATATTTTCCCTGAGATAAATGAGAGTATATTGAGAAATGATACCTATTTATATGATAAAAGGAAAATGAAAATTTACCTATGTATGAATCCATAATTACAAGGTTACCATGATATGTTGTGGACTAAATATATAATCCAACAATCCTGATTGACCTTTTTTAGGGAATAAAACTATCCTTCTAAGGGTACTAGTCCCTAAAAATTTCACATCATATGGGAATTAAATATGAATTCTCCATATCGTATGACATCGAAGGGATTAAATTGATGAAAAAGTGACATAGAAAATAATAGAAAGGGGAATAAAAATAAAGAAGGATTTCACAACATCTAGTAATTGTTGAAAGAAACACCATTGAAATTTATTAAATATAATGGGAGTTTGTTCTAATTTTGGAGATGATGTACATTAGGAATTTGAATGAAAGGGTTAGAATAAATCCTTTACCATCACATTTTCAACCCATTAAGATATGTGGAGATGGATAAATGAATTCATCGAGCATCGAGGGAATATTACGTAGAATAATCTATGGAAACAATGTTTAACATATTATATTAATACATCCAATGTATAATGATTAATGTTCTCTTATGTTTCGATTCATGAATTATGTTTTAGAATTATTTTTAACAATGGAATATTGGTTATTTGAAACATGAAACATCAACAGATTGTGTTAATTTGAGAAGATTATATATCCTAATGTAATATTAATATAAGTGTTATGTATACTATTATGGGTTTATAAATTTATGGATGATCATACGTGGAATTTCATAAACACCCATTTTGAGGATTAATGTATTGAGAGTTTATCAAGATTAAGGATATATTTGTATTTTTTTATGGAAATATAGTCAATTTGTTTAGTATAATTTTCTTTGAAATTATTATTTATGGAATAATACTATTACATATTTTTGACATAAGTACAGTGGTATTGGAATCTAGGAAGGTTTATATTTTCATTAATGTTGATGTAAATAGGGGTTATTATAGTAACGACCCATGTATTTATAGAATAATAAATTTTCATATCTATTAATATTTATGAATAAGATATTGATTTTATTTTAAAGAGGAAACTTTGTCCGATAGAGTACTCAACATGAAACAGTTGGTTTCTATGAAATCATACATTGCACACAACATTGAGATAAACCAAAAAATAATAAAATATTATTATTAATTTGAATGGTAGGTAACACCTAGTTTTTGTACTAAAGAGAATGAACAGAACTAAATAAAATATGATTATACATGTTTTTTAAATGTCTTTACATTTATCCGAAAAAATTTAGATGATTAAAATAATAATGAATGTGATTTTATGTAAGAAATAATCTAATATTTTTAAAAGGCCATTTTACCGCCTTTGGATAGAGAACACTTTTTAAATAAACTTTTTTTCACTTTTATATATCTTATTTGAAAAAATAAAATTTTTATTTACAATTAAAACATCAAAGTTTACTTTGAATGAAATTTTTGAATTTTTCTAATAAATTACATTTTTTGATGAATAGTGAAAAATACTTCATTTTAATTCAAAGCGGCCTTTAAATATTATTTATTTATATTATTAAACTTTCCTTTTAATTGGTTTTAAATTTTAATTAGATTATATTTGTATAATTTATTCCAATATTGGTCGTGGGAAGTAATTTTACATTGATATTGGACATAAACACAAGACAATCTTTTTATAGTTTTTACTTTTTAAAATCATGCTTCCTAGTTTTGACAGTGGAAATTATTTTTAAATTAATTAATGAAACTTTTATGTTTAAATTTTGGTTAAATAGACATATTTTTTTAATTCGAAATATCAAACTTATCTCTGGGTGAATTTTTGTACTTTTCTGAAAACATTAAATTTTTGATGAATAGTGGAAAACACTACATAGTAGTTAAAAACCAACTTTCTCATTTAAATGAAATTATAAAACATTAGTGAAATTAATTTCAAATATCATACATACATGGTTGTCATCAGTAACTAATATTTGGTTCAATAGGATGAAAATAATTTTTGGTGAATAGTAACTTTGATTTTTATTTACCGCGGTTGATGGTAAATCGGGCAATTCTATGTACAAATAATATTATAATAAAAAAATTAGTATAAAACTAGTTATAACATTATTTTATAGTCATGTCCGACCAATAAAATCCTTAGGTAGAACATTGGGCCTTTGGAAGCCACTGGATTTTGATAATTACATTAATAACGCTTTATTTAAAATAAATATAAAAATATCATAAACATGTATTGTTTTGCTAGAAAAATTAATGCTGAGGTTTATAATTTATATATTTTACTATAAATAGTCATTAAAAATCCAGAAATATTTTCTACATCATGGTATTTTATTTATAATTTTTCGACATAAAATAAATAAATTTATTTACGACACAATAATGATGTAATGATTGCCTCCTTAATGAATGTTTTAAATAAATGTGATTATAATGATTAAAATAAATTTAATTTTGAACTTTTTATTCCATCCATGAATTTTATGGATGATTATGACCTGTTATATTTGAATTAATTTAGTTTCTTGGAATTTATCAAGATGCAATCGATTTTTAAAAAGTCATGTACGAATAAGTTCAATATTAACATAATTCATATTTTAAGATATAAAATATTTTATTAAAAATTATAAAATTATAAAAAATCAAATTTTAGGGAAAATTGTTTTCATAAGTATCAAATTTTATTAATGTCTTTTTATTTGGATATTTTTCATCTTATGGTAACTATTTTGATTCTCAAATTGTTAAATGCTTGAAAAAATGGTAATAGTAAAAATTGGTTAAATATAAATGATAAGGATTAAAAAATATCCAAAACCTATCAAATTATTATTGGATGATTTTATATCAACTTATATTCGTCTTATCTTCGAATATAATGAGTTTTTTTTGTTTTTGAACTGAAAATAATTTTATAATAAAATAATACTTTCAAACATTCCTAAAGAGCCCCTCCTCCCTCTTATAAAAGTCCACCACATCTAACACATTACACACACCTCTCAAGCCCATTGGATAATCCAATATCTTCTCAAAGAATCTAATAATATCCCCATATTACTCCTGGAATCATTACCCTAGGAATAAGGCAATCCACGAAATCCTTTTGGCTCAAATCAAAGAAAGTTCCATGTTTTAAGAGGTAGCGTCTTCTCTAAAATTCATTTTCATTATTCTACTTATTCACTTAGTACTCTATTATTATTCTTTTATTACATAAAAAACATTTATCCTAAATATACTAGGTTTTTTATTAGAAGGATTCTATATAAACTTACACACACCTCTATCTAATTGGAATAGAACATACTGTTTCTGTGGACGACGAACTACTACTTCACGAAATGATGATTGTTCAATATTCTTCTACCACATCTCATTGTGGAAATATTGATGGAACTGTAATTATATATGATATTTATTATATTTATTATCTCTATATTCTTTTTTAATTATCATTTATAATATACCTTTATTCATTTCATGTTTTATAAATACGATAGTTTCATTTCAGGAAGTGCGGACTACCGCCCCATCAAAGTGATATGACTCGTTTGTGAAATATATGGACCATATAAAGGATGTAATTAATGGAATTATGTAACATATATAACATAGATATTATAATTTAGTTATAATATATCTATGTATCATTTTTTTCATTACTTTAAAATTTTAAAAAAGAAATGAACGTAGCGTTCATGCGTACGAATAGCATACCGTCTCCATGAACAGTGTATTTCATTTCCATATATACAAATGATATAGAAAATTATAAATAAATATATAGTTTATATATATATATATGATATATAATATATCTAAATCATGAATATCATTCTAGATATAATTTAATTTTGGCCACATGGGCAATTTTTATTAATAATAAGTTATTTTTTTACTCATGTTCTCAACATCAACAAAATGTCTAATATGAACTCAAATAAATAAATAATTATCTTAGAAATGTATTATGTGATATAAAAGGAAGAATAAAAATTAAAATGGTTATGAATAAAGTATAAATTATCTTATATTTATTATTCAGGAAGATCAAGGAACACATGCGAGTAGTTTGACTCGAGGTAAGGGAACCTTTCACCATCCTATTTTAGTCAAAGAATTATTTCTGTTATGTGTTTTAATTTAAATTTTATTATTTTTGGATGTGTTCTTATATAGCCTTAATTATTCACATTTTATGTCCAAGTGATGACAATCCCTTTTCTCTCCCATCAACTATTTTTCTGAATTTTAATGTGACATCATTAGGCTGTCGAATTTTCATAAGGGACTTTGTCTCAATCTCCTTTAATTGAGGCATATATTGATATGGTGCACATTTATTATCTAATAAGGTGTATATAAAACAAATTTTGACTTTTTATATCATTTATTTATATATTATTATGTTATTTAATGTTTTATTTTATGTCATTCGTTAATTATTTTTATTTATGAGTTTCCCAAGTGTTATGAGACACTTTAACTAAAACATCATTTTAAAAGTCTAAAGACTTATTTTTATAAATCTATTTCATTAATTTCCAGGTTTTAAATTTTTTTTGAGGATTTTTTTATATGTACACTAATGTTTTAAAATGGAGTTATTTTAAAATTATTATTGTGGTATAGGACACTTTGATTCAAAAATAGTATTTTTAGACGTTTTAAATTTTTATAATGAATTGTTTATGTCAATATCTTGAATAGATATCTTGTTATTTCAATGTGTAAATGTTATCTTCCTTTTATTATAGTTTTTTGTGATATTATTATGTTATTTTTCATGGTCATGTTTTACGTATATGGGTGGTTCTGTGATAAACCTAGGGTGGGTGATCCCGAGATATCCCTCCAATGCATTCGGTAACGCGACAGAGGTAAACATTATTGTTTGTCCTAAGAGATTTAAGGAATATATAATGATGGGTATTTCAAACGTAACTCCCTATATAGCTATAAAATATTAAATGTATATATTTTAGGGATACAACACGTTATATTTATGATTTATGATTTATATGTGTTATACACAAACATTATGATTTCATGAGGTATGTTAAAGATCATATGCTTTATGATTGAAAAGCCGCATTTCAATAATTTGTATGTATTGATAAACATATGTTTTTTTTTGTTTTTTTACTAACCCTTAATGATATTTTTATGCTTATCCCATGTTTTTTAAAATTTTTCCACAGGTTATAAGTAAGGGTAATGGAATGTAATAATTCAACAAAGATTTATATCAAGAAAGTATTTCTAGTTTTATTTACAGAGTTTTTTTATTGTGAAAAAATTGGATAGGGTAGAAGTGTATAATTTTTAATCTTTTGAAATGTAATGTAATTGTTTACTGTCTAATTCTCTAAAATTATAAACCTACAAAGATCCTCAATGTGAACTTTTGATTTAACTCAATATTAAGTAATGGTTTAAGGATGGGGCCTTATAATTATAATTTCGTAACATTATAGGAATTATATTAATAATTTTTTGGAATATAGAAAACCAATATGTTTATTGACAACCACTCTAATCCAGAAATGATTTGGGACATAAACCCAAAATTTAATGATAATAAGGGGGAAGTGCCTACGACTAGCCTATATGATGTTCTAGTTGTTTTGAAAATTTTTAAACATAAAATATTTTAGGGATTAATACTTGTGAAAAGGAATGTGTAGATCTTTTTTTGTTACTATTGAGTTATAGATCATTATGATTTATATTAGATAACTCATGCTTTCAATTTTAGATTTGGTAAATATTTGGAGTCGTATGGAAGTATATTTTTCTCTTTAATAGATCATATGATCTATTAAATGTTAATAATAATGCATTTGACATAAAAATTCATCATGTATAGTCATTTATATAAGTAATAAATGAAGTGGAAATTGATCTAAGGATCACCAATGTATGAAATTTTAATTATATTTTACAATGTTATCTTTAATAACTGAAAAGAAGTCAATCAACTATATGATATGATTCATAAAAAAAATACTTGATTCCCTTCGAATATAATGAAAAAATATCCTTTTAAATAATAGCATATTTAGGTTTTTGTTATTGTAAACCTGGCTTGGATCATTAACTTTCCTATTATCAATGATCTCTAACAGTCTAGATAAATTATTTACTCAATTTAACTACGTCTATATTTTCAATACCCACAAATGTTCTTATACTTGGAAAAATAGTTATGTGTAATTCCAAATGTTCTTTTTATTGACATTTCCATATTATAATATGATAGTTTGGTCTACCCATTTTAGGATGTGGTTTTTTTTCAAAATTGAATTTTCAAATAGAAATCCCTTGACTACCAAGAGCAAGTTAAATTTTGGAGGATGTAATTTATTAAAGGGGGAGAATATAACAATTTTAAATTCTAAAGTAATTATATTCTCTCCATATAATATGAGACAAAAAACACTTAACATAAACAATGATTAAATTATATTTTTTTAAATTTAATCTCTATGACAGCTTGTGATGCACGCAACTCAGATTATAAATAAACTTTAATATAGTACACCATTATAAAATAGGTATTTAATTAGAGGGTATGAATAGTAAAGAACTAAATTATGATTATAATATGTATAAAATGAAATAATATATTATCTATTTATTATAACTTACAAAAGATTCATTTGAATGAAAAAATGTTTTCTAAAAAAAACACAATTTTCCAAATAGGTTGTTTCATCTCCCTTTGGGCATTTATTTTGAAATTAATTTTTACCACTTCTTGAAAAATTATTTTACAAAAATAAATTATTTTTTAATCATCATTTCAATATTATCGTATAGTGAGTCTTTATGATCCTTATATAAATAATTGTATTTAGATAAATAGAGGGAAAATATTGGTTTTATTGATAATTGTATATTATTTTAAAGAATTTAAAAGTCTGATTTCGATTTAATTTTTAAAAAAATTAAATTATTCAATAATAATATAATTAATACAATTTAGGACATTTGAATCAATTTCATAATGAAATTGTATATTGAAACTTTTTATAATTTTGAAAACATTCTCTTTTCAAAGCCACTTTTTTGTCAGGTGTGTGAGTATAATTTTAAATTAAATTTTGAAAATTATGTGAGTAAATTTATTAAAAATGGATTCTATATTTTAAATTATTATAATTAATATTTTATAATTCTTTAAATTTATACTTTTTGATCATGAATCTTAAAAAATATAAAAAATTAATTAATGTGGTTATTGTTAAAAAAGGTTTACCATGGGTCAAATTAAAAATAAATGTTCTAAAATAACCTACAAACATATAAAATTACTATTTTATACAATATATAAACCTTATATAATCCATGATTCAATATAAATGTATTTTTCACCACTGTGGAATGTGAAAAACTAGGGTATCACTTTTTCCATTCAAAACATCCAAGTGTGACCTCATAACCACTTGTAATAGTCCATCACTTATCCTCTCATATTCACACTCCCCATGAATTTTTTTTCAACCAATACCATCATATTTCTCATTGTAACATTATTTAAAACATAAAAAGGACTTGGTTTTATCAAAAATAATAGCTAGAAAGGATTTTGGAAGAAACCTTATGAGGATTTCTGAATAATAGGTAATGTTCCTAAGCATTTCGTTCCATTTTACTTCTTCATATAACACCTAAAAATACACTAAAATATTATAATTTAATAAAAAATAGTATCTATTATATAATAATATGTAATAATTTTAATTTCCATTACATATATCTATCACTTATTCCATTACATGTGAAAATAATTCGTCGATTGAGTATACGGTGCACGACCAACTCGCAAACTGATGTAATTTATTTTCCATAACCACGTCTATTTGATACATATAAATATAAATTTAACATATTTATATTATATTAATGACATTAATATAAATATATATTTATAATAATCAATATACATTATTACCTGCCAACTCATGGGAAAATAATAACCACACTTATGTATATGTGTGGACTACCGCCTCCAGATTGTGATATGAAATATTTTTTATTTTACTTTTAAATGTTTTGTAATAAAGATATATTTAATGAATATATATGATATATTTTATATATTTATGGTTCGGGAAATGAGAAATATTATTTACCATTATTTTTCCAATCTTTTTTAAATGTACAAACAGTGTCCATTAGTACTTACGACCATCCATCACCATGAGGGCTATAACTCATTTTCCAAAATACAATATTTTGGAAAATTATAAATATTTATTTAATTATTTAATAACATATTAATATCGATTTTGAAATTATAGTTATTATGGAACCATGATTAATGTAAAAGAACTGAAATTACTAAACCAAAACATACACGAAAAATTAAGAACTTGTCTCCTAAAATAGCGGTCATAACAAAAAGTTGATAATAAAAAGGTCATATAATACTATAAAATCATATATGTTATAAAATATATTATTATTATTATTTAATAGATTCATAATAAATCCATAATAATTATATAGTAGGTATGGATTTTTATGGTGGAAATTATACATCATGTTAGGGTTTCTTATCGAACTTTTAATTTCATGAGACATATGTCATATTCAAAATATAGTACTTTTTTGTATTGTATATACTACCCAAATAATATTATTTATCAGTAATCCCATTATCTTTATGGAATTTAATTTTCCATTTGATTCTTTTTCTTTCATGGGTCTTATAATTTAAATGTTACCAATGTCATAAAGGTTTATATTACAATAATATTGTTTATCGATATTCTTTGGGATTAAGATTCGTTGGATGAAATATTATGATCTATATTTAGAGGAACTAATTGATTTTATTATAATCATGTTTCATTAATATAATACAATATTCCTCTAATTTTTCTATCTTTAAAAACAAAATACTCCAAAATAAAGGTTTTCTTGAAATCCAACTTCATATATCTCTTTAGTCAAAAACAATTTATCCTTTATATTAATTATTTTAAAAAAAATTCAATCATTAATTTACATTATAAAAATTATTTAATAATAAAATTTTTACCCATGTTTTTCTTTTTACAAAACATTTTTAAATAAAAATTATTGTCATTTACTGAATGAGAAAATATTGATCCTTTATGTAATAGCCTGAAATGCATTTGTTTTCTTATACATTGTATATAAATTTACCATCATTAATTACCAAAAATTTTATATCATAATTAATTACATGTTTTCATGGAATGTTTTATTTAAAATTCATTTATTAATAATTTGTGAATTTTTTAGTCTTTGAAATATATTTTTAACATGAAAAGAATGTTTTCATAAATAGGTTCTTAAAAGGAATTATTATGGAATTTCAATTCATAAACTGAAGAATCACTTATTTTACTAAATTTATATTGGGAATATAATATAATGATGAAATACATATTATTTCCATAGATGTTTTAGTATATTCTTTACTTGGGATGTACTATTTTTTATTCCATTTTCCATATTACTCATGATGGTTGTTGTTTATGATTGTAGATAGGGGTTATTATAAACATTTAACATGTTAGTTTTTAAATATTAATCATTATGGTGATTAGGTTTCTCCCAATTCATATAATGAATTCATTGGATTTTTAAGTGTGGGGAGGGGGCCTATATATCCCCTTTTTGTATCATGTGGTCTCATGAGGAAAACTAGTTTTGGTGTTTGTAAAAGAATATAACCATTTATGTAAGATGTCTTGGAATGCTGCCTTGAGGGTATATTTATGATTCTTATAATTATGTGTTCACTAATTACATGATTAATTTTTCATGTCCATGTTATTATTCAATTATTTGAAATATACAAAGATAAGTTTCAGACTCAGGTGATTGTTTAAATGATTTGTTTCAGCATTTATTCCTAAAATAATATTAATTAAGTTAAAGATAATGAATAAATAGAAAGGGATTAAGTTATTTACATTGATGTATTTATTTTGAATTATTTATTCATGAAATATTACACTGTACACATATACTTACTTAGCATTATATCTCCCTACTTTATTTTGTTTACTTTTCCAAGGAAGAGGGAAGTGTTTTATTGTTTGTATAAAGGAATATTTCAAAGGGAATAATGGTGTTCTAAAAAAATTCTATTTTGTATTTTACATTTTAAATTATAATTTAAAATTAAATTATTTATTTGGTTTTCAAGTACTGTAAAAATACTTTTTACATTAGTGTTTGATCACTTTTATCTAGCATCAATTTAACAATATTACCGTTGATTTTGGGCTTCTAGGGTCTGGATCTTTAAAATATATTAAATTTATGTCTATTGTTAATCCATTTAGAATCTTATTTATATTTATTCTACATGATACTATTAATTTATATTTTCAATTTAATAATTTTAATCAATTATTACTAAAATTAATTATTGGATATTAATTGTTTCACTAGTCCATTGATTTATTAGATGTAGAGATTTTGTTTCTTATCAGTAATTATTTTTTCAGGACTTCTATAATTTTTATGGTGATTATATTATTGTTTTTGATTGATTTATATTGTTCCATGATTATTTCATGGAACTTTTACTATTGATTCATAAGGAATTTTGAAAATTTTCATTTTCCCTATTTTTGAGACACATAAAATATTTGGGTTATGTATAAATTATATTTATATATGTTATATAAATGAAGAATATGAAATAAAAATTAATTTATTTACTTAAGAAATATCCATATTAATTTATTTTTCATATATATATTCAGGATGAAATTTTATATGATCATTCATGTATGAGGTAAAACTGAAAAAATAATAGTTATCCATTAATAATAAATTAGAAACAATATATTGTTTTATATTTATAATACAACATTTATAGAATAATGATAATTTAAATTACATTTTAAAAAAAGTGATAAATATTATTAAATATTATGTGTATTGTATCTCATCGAGTTTTATAATTTTTTGTTTATTAAATAAAATAATTTCATTTTATATCTTACATTATTTGAAACATAAAGTTATGTTTATGCAACAGGAAACACTTTATTATCTTTTGTTAATCACATCACAGAGTTTTTACAAAATATTGATATATTAATAATATATATTTATTTATATGTGACCATTATAATCAAACCATTAAATTTATTAATATGAATATTAATAATTATTTTCCAAATGTTATGTATAATGGATTTATATAAATAAATCATTTTGATGAAAAAGTACATAATTTTCATTAAAATAATTATTTGTTTTGAAAATACTATTTTCTCAGAAAATTTTTCTTTGATCATTTTCATGTAAAATAATAAAATTTATTATTGAAACATTCAGAAAATTACTTTGTTAAAATAAAAATCATTTTTGAATCAGCTTTTCAAAATTATCGTAGGGTGATGTTTTGAGATTTTTCTGGAATGTTTACTTTTTTGATGAATACTGAAAAATACTAAATTTTAATTGAAACTACATTTTAATTTAAAATATTTAAAAAGAAAAATTAGATTGTAAATTATTTTTTATGTTAAATTATTCTAATTACATATCCCTTATTTCAATTTATGTCAATGTAATCTCATTAGAATGATTTTTGATATAAAATCTTTTTAAACATTGGAACATTTTCTCTTTACTAACTTATTTTCACATCTGGTCTTCATGATTAATTTCAATTTTAATATATCCACTAATATGAATAGAATTATGAAAAAAATTAATATATAATGTCACGACCCGTCCCTCAAGGCCTATGCCGTGACTATCACATGACCACCTCTGATAGGACAGGGGATGGCATCTAGCGCCAAGTAGGCATATCACACAAATGGGAGGAATTTTCTTAAGTACATGTACACATGCACACAAATCCAAGCCAATGGTAATAGAAAGTAAAATCCAAGGAAAATATACCAAAAACCCACTATGTAAAACACAACCAATGTACAACAGAAAGTAAAGTAAATGTTGGAAAATCATGCCTGTATACAATCCCACCAAGGAATGATAATACTCATGTAGAACCCCATGTCTTTAATACTAATCCACTAAGAATCCTACCTAAAGGGTAGATTGAGGGTAGATTTATGAATTCTTAAGATTATGCCTCATTTGTCTTCTTTCACTGAACATCACCTAGTCCTTGTCCACCCAATACTCCGTCAAAGTGTCGGTCGTTGGCATAAAACACAACGAGTGAGGGAAAATCCCATGTAGGGGTGAGTAAAACAATACTCAGTAGGGGAACCTGAAACCAAAAAGGAAATGAACAAGGTAAAAACTAAAAAGAAATTAATATTCATCTCTATTCAGGTATATTTCCATAAATATTACATGAAAATCCATATATACTCATCTCATCCACTAAGAAACACATCATTCCAACCACATCTCCAACATTAGGATTCTAAACCTAGGTTTGAGAGGAAACACGCAAATCAAGGTGAACACAGTCCATGGCCTCAACCATACTTGATGGAACTCATTTGATATTTACACTCCTTCAAGAAAAATTCTACCATTCCAAATGGTTCGTCTGAGAGAAGTTGCTCTATTAAGAACAACCTACTAGGTCATCCTCTATTTCCCAACATCGATGGTTCAGTCACTGCCATCTTGATCCCAAAACAAGACTAAGGAAAACCAAGTGGAGAGGCCCTCCCTCACCATTGTACATGTACGAGGCAGAACTTCTACTAACCTTCACATCAAAACCTCAGTCCCTCTTATAAGATGTCTCTATCAACTTAGTCCATTGAGGGAGCACTAGCTCATATCTAGGTACTCTTTTCATTAAGTGTGTCAGCCCACTCCTTGGTACTGTGTCTAACAACTGAGGGAGATTCAAATATAGTCTAGGACCCACACCCTACCTGGTAGGGGAGTGATGTTTAGTTACTAGATGACCCATGACCTAGTACGATAGGGGGTACCGACTCTGTAAATTCATTGGTGGAGGACCCACACCCTGTTACAATCAGAGAGTACTGAATATTATCATAGAGGACCTACACCCTACCAAGTAGAGGAGTATAGAATCTATTCGATCGTCTATGGGAGAACCATACCCTAAAATTTAATGGGACATCTGAATCTTATCATAGATCACCCGAAACTTATCCAGTATGGGATTACCGACGCTATGTGTGTTTGATTTATAGAGAACCAGTTCCCTGGAACAACATTGAAGTACTGAAACCTATCATAGGGGAACCACATCCTATCCTTTATGTGAGTACCAGCTCTATGTGCATTAGATGCGGAGGAACTATACACTATTACTATAACGGAGTATCGACTCTACAAATGGAGGACCCTCTCCATGGTCTCATAAGGTAGAACCTACTAAACCTTCACGAGCATCTCTGGGAACCCACACCCTAGTCCTTCAGGGGAGTAACACCCTCGGACAAAGCCACCAAAAGGAAACAAAACCACTCCCATGAAGTAGAAAGTACCATATCTATTTATGAAAATGAATAAGGGGTACCCATGAACTGACTCATCAGGGGAGTAACTATCCTAACATATGTTCATAAGAAATATCTTAATTATTCCCAAAGTCTTCTTGTATAGGGATAGCATGTTCTGATAACCAAAAAAGGGAGTCCTCCAACTCCATAAAGGACTAACAGAGATTACCTCAAAAGGACCTCCTCGTCTCAAAGTATCATAACACCACTGAGGGATCATAAAACATATTCTCTGTTTGAATGTTACAAGAATTTTAGTGAAATGGGGGACGGTGGGTCTGGGACTGGTCCAACCTAGTTACACAGACCCCAGCCATTCTTCGGTCCACCGACTGGACAAGGTTATGACCTGACCTGGCCTATTGGTCCCAGTCCATACTGGCTAGGCTGTGAGTTCGGCCTTCCAACACCCATCTAGGCATGAAGGTTCATTGATCACGAACGCGAAAAAGCCACATCTTCTTGGTGCCAGGTAGCGCTAGCTTTCCCCACCACATCTGTAAACCGGTTCACTCATGAAAAGCGGTATTTTTCTATAATTCCCATGACTTACCACGTATCAAATCCACACTATGAATACCACTGTCGCCCATGCCCTGGCTCGCTGCCCCGCCTTCCGGCACGCATCCGCCACAAGTCCCGACCTGCAGAAATACTATTATGTGGAGCACCGGAAGCACTCTGGTGGACCATTCATCAATACAGAGGGTGTTTTGGAGCCATCGGGTTGTATTCTTCATCACTTGGGGTTTAAAAATATGTTTTCATCCCTTCCTTGGGGAATTTATCGATTAACGGTATTTTCTGCGCCGCCACTATCTAGTTGTAACTGTCGTCATCACACCTCATTCATCGTTGCACCATGAATGGTTTCCCAATGCCTAAGAAAAATTGACTGACAAGGAATGTATAGAACATTGGGTAAAAGAGGAGGAAAATCCAATCTACAAAAAATTAGGAACAAACCGCTGCCATTGTTCATCACAGCATTAATCTTCTCTTGTTATAAGGATAAATGATGAAAATTAAATACAATTAAATTATGAAATGATTAATTCCCCCAAGATAAACCTGATAAAATCCCTCTAGCAAGAAAAAGAGATCCATGGATCACTCTATTCATGGGATGATCTATCTTCACCATTTAAACCCAAGAATGAGGACTGAACATAATTAAATATCAACCCCAACATGGAGTTTTGATCGCTTTAAGAGATAGATTGATGTTGTGTTGCCATGTAGATCCTCATTCCACCGATGATCATCGATCATGAAACTATCAATGTCTGGATTGATCTCGTTCATTGATCTCGCTATCGTTGGTCATTTTATAATGAATTCCTTCAAGGCCTATGAGAAACAATTCATTGTCCCTCGACTCGGCCTTGGATCCTTGCTAAGAAATTAAGTGGTGAATTCTGATTCAGTGTTTTCCATTACACTACGTTACAACATTGTTACACTGTTTCATTAATGAAACAATATTTTTGGTTTCAATACATTACACTCTTTTTCATTGCAACAGTTTTGATATTTCGAAACAAAAATAAAAAACATATTTATTTTATTTTAATTTTTCTTAAAAAGTCCAAGAACTTTCTTTTATAGTCGACATTTGATGGTTGATGTTAAGTCTTTTCTAGGTGAAACCAGACGTTCTGTGTTCAAGAATGCCCTCAGATTTTGGATCTAGGCATGAATTCAATGTATAGAAAAACCTTCTAACATGTGATTTTAATAGACTTTTAAAAAAGTTCTAATATCTATTTTCCCCTTCTAGGCCTCAGAATTACGTGTCATCTCAATGATTGGTCTTGTAAAAATGACATTAAATTTTAAAAAGAAACTCCATGGGATTGTATGACATTACACATTGAATTAGAATATTTTATATTATATTGTTATTTTGATATAAATTTTTAAATAAATGAATATTTTAAAAAATAAAAATTATTTATAGTTGTTAATGACAGTATGGGTTTACCTACTGGTTAAACTAAAATAATATGGGTTAAAATAAACTAAAACATTACCAACACACATTTCCTAGATATATTGAGAAATATATCATCTATTATAGGTAATTTTCAATTATTGGATCCTTGTGACATAAAAACAAACCTTGGTGGAAATCTTTCATTCCAAAAAACTTTAAGTGTGCTACTCACATAACTTATAAAAGGGCACCCCTTCTCCTCTCCATTTAAAAAAATCAAAACCTATTGGATTAGTGAATATCTACTCATATCCCTTATCAACTCCACTCTTATAATATTTGAAGCAATATTTTTGATATATAACCAACCGAAGAATGATTTATGTGAAAATATATAGAGAATACATGAAAAAGTGGTAACGTTCATCAACGGACATTTTGTTATAATTATTCATCCACCTTCTATAATAAATATTATAATATGATGATATAATAACCTCAGTACATTCCATTTAATTATTATTTTTATTTTATGGGCCTTTCCTACAACCATCTCTAAATCTATAAAATGGGATATGAAATCATCGTTCTTGTGTATGGAATAATACTGTCACCCCAAACGATTCATTCATTTTTCCATTAAAACATCCCAAGGATTCTTATAATGATTTATTTATTGTTTATATATTATATAAATGAAATTATTAGTTTTATTATATATTATATCAATCATTCAATCCTGATTTTCATTTTTTGTAAATACAATAATGTCACATGGGTGTATGGAATACTACCTCCATACAAAGAGATGTGATTCCATCATGATTTACACGAATTGTAATAAGTATGAATTTAAAGAAAACATATGATATTTATATATAATAAAAATTATTCAATAATGATAAATTATCATTTAACTTTATCTTATGAAATTTGATATAAAAATGAGAACAACATTCATGCGTACGTATGACCTACCGTCTCTATTAAAAGTGTATTTCATTTTCTATCACTAAATAATATCGATCAATCTAAATACATATGTACTGAATGTATATGATATTTATATCAAGGTTTAAATTAAAGAGAATATTATATCAATATCACTTTATGATTACCCAAAAAACAAAATCAAAACCAATCCGAAAAAATAAGCTATTATTACCCGAAATATAACAATAAAATGGAATTATTAACAAGAAGGTAATACAAGGTCATATGAAAGTAATATATGGTATGATATATATATATATATTTTATTAATATTAAACATATATATATTGTATTGGAGGATTCATTTTTCTTGATGAATGTCAGGACTTAAGGTAAGGGATTTCAAGTATCTCTATTATTTCTGGGACACATATGCAAATTCCATAATTATTTCTTATATGTGTAGTATATACTATGACTATGACATGTAATATCATGAATACCAGTACTTTAATGTCCTTTAAAGATTAATTTCATATTATTCATTATTAGGCATAATTATTCAACATATTACAAAAGCTGAAAGTGATTTTAATCTCAATTTTCCATCGATGAGACATATGTTAGTTTTGCACCTAAATTATTTAATGAGGTGAATATAAATTCTCTATGACTTGTAATATCATGAATTTATTCATCATTATTATATTTTATATTTTAATTTAGGTTATTACTTAATTTTTCTTATAATTCAATGTTAACAAATAGGTAATGGTTTTATTTAAAATATCATTGTTTATGGGGATTGTTTATAATTATGTTTCATATGATAAAATATCATGGTACATATCACAATATTATCATTAATTTTATTATCATATGGTAATTCATTAAACATTAAATTAGTAGTACCATTTTTACACTCTTTGTGACATTAAATAATTATGTTAAGGTTTTTTTAAAAATCTGAAATTATTTGTCACTTTAGTCAGAAATATTTTATCTTCTCAAATTATATATTCTAAATATGTTTTAAATTTTTTTATTTTTATCTTATTATATTAAATATATATTTATATTCAGGTTTTCCTTTATTTAAAATATGTTTTTAAATAAATCTCATTGTCTTCTTCCAAAGTAATCATGTACCTATTTTACTATAAATGTGAATGTTATCATTATTTTAATGTGTATAGAATGAATTAAAATTCTTTTCATCATAACCATTATTTTATCTAAATCTTAAATAAGGATTTTTCAATTTTTTTGAAATAAAACATTCAAAATCATTATGTTTTAATAATATTTTTTTCAAATAGGAAAGGATATTATCCTCAAGAAATATTTTAAATTATCATTTAAAATCATTTTCCATCTATGATTAAATCTGTTGACATTATATATTCCTTACTGAGAATATGATCCTATTATAAAATTTATATTATTTCTCTAAACAGTTTATTAGTTTGATGGAATAATGTTTATAAATCCTAGTCATCCTATTTTGTTAATGCAATGATAAAATTGATATGTAACCCACTTCTTCTTTTTTGGGTTGTGATATGAGTAAATTCTCCGCAAATTTATATATTTTCCACTTGTTTTGATTGTAACGCCTTTGAATAATAAAGTGAGAACATTGGATTTGATACTAAGAATGACACGAAACACCAAGAACATAACGAAATACAACTTTTTGAGACATTATAATTTAATTACTTTAAAAAACATAATATACTCTATAGCTTGAAATGAAAGAATCACTAAGTTAGATTGTATCTCATGCATCAACCACTTTCTTCTATGACTTTCATTATATGCAAGACCATGTTTTATAGAAAACAAATTTATTGATAAAACATTATTATTGAGTATAATAAAATATATCCAAGACATTAAACTAACAGTTACGAATAGTATTAATTAAATTATGAAAATATATGGTTTACACAAATATATGATAAAAATATAAATGATGTTTATTTATGCTCATAACGGTGTATTTTTTTAATAAATTAAATAAATGAAAATTATTTAGTGATATTCATGTAATATATATATATATATGTATAATATTTAGTCAAATATTTTCTAAAGTAATCCAATAGATTTTTAGGCATAAGGTGAGAATAAACATAATTTTATACACAAAAACATATATTATTATAAAGGCCCTTTTACTTCCATTTAATAAGGAACCAATAGTAAATCCAATATATGGGAATTTTTTAAATTTAAAATGTTAAAATAAAAATTATTTTTTAAGGAAATACGTAAAATTTATATTAGGGAATTTTTTTTGGAATCGTTATTCGATGTTTTATATTTTGATAAATAATGAAAAATATTGAATATCAATTAGAAAAATCTATTTATTATAATTTATTTATATGGTAACTATTTGTTTTCGATACGTTTAAAAGTTAAATTAAACAATTATACATCAATAAATCCAATTTCTGTCATTGGAATCAATTTCACTTTGAAATGTGAAATAAAAAACAAACATAACTTTTTAAAGATTAACATAAAAAAACTCGCTTTGTCATCTCTTCTACCGGATTGAATTTATTTTAATATCTATAGAATAATTGATTCGAATTTTGGAAAATGTATTCCATATTTTGATTTATAATTTCTATAATTTTTAACATAGTTTTGTTCAAAAAATATTATTAATATAAAATAAAATTAATTACGATGATTAAGAGAAAAAATATCTTAATAAGAACTAAACTATAGTCAAAATTTCCATAATGACCTAAAAACATGATACAAATCCTTTTTATATTCATATATAGACCCTATCATCCCTTTTAAATATGTTTTTCAATTATTGTAGTTACTTTTTAATGTAAAATCATGGTTGGAATCTGCTTTTGTAAAATTTACAAGAATTGTACCCCTCTTACACCATAAAAAGGTACTCACCCCCCTACATCTTCACACTTCTCAAGATATTTTTCTTTAATGTTATATCAAAAATATATCCTAAATATCCTTATCATCATCCTAGAATGTTTTATTTTTTCATAAATCCAGAAATTAAGAAATTTTGTGCAAACTGAATGGAGTTTCCAAAAGAAAAGGTAGTGACCTTCCTCAATCGATTTTGTTTTATTTTCATTATAAAACCCCGAAAATCTTTTTATTATTTTACTAAGTTATAAAATAAATATACTAAATATGTTTATATTTTGTTATATTATGGTTTAAGACTTAACAGACACAAAATTCCATATAATGGGTAATAAACTTATCGATTTGGGTATGGTGAATCGCCACCTTGCGAAACGATGATTGATCATTTTTCCATTTCCACCATTCATGGTTGGGTATTATGATTGAAAATATATTAATATATAATATACATGATATTAATAATTTATTTTTGATTCTTAAATTCCTTTATAACACATAACGTTATGCTTTACAATTTTTGGGAATATGATAACATCATTTTTGGAGGTGTGGACTACCACCTTTTCAAAGTGATGTAATTCATTCACACCATATGTTGAATGTATAAGGGGTGGTTTCAATAAAACAATGTTAAATTATGAAAGAATTATGATACATGAATTATATTAATTAGATATATGTGTCATTTATTTTTAATTATTTTAAAATGAAAAAGAAATTAATGTATGGTTCATGCATACGTACGACATACCGTCTACATGAATAGTGTATTTCATTTTTTTCTCCAAATTTTAGGGATTATTATAAATAATTATATAGAGAATATATAGAATATTTTCATCATGGTTTAAATCTTGGAGATTATGAAATCATTATCAACCTATGAAGGACAAAAATAACAAGTCAAAACATTCTAGAAAAACTAGCAAATTTACATGTGAAATATGGAAAATAATTGAACATTATTATGAAACAGGTAACAAGATGATATCGAAAGATAATATATGATAATAATAATAATAATAATATGGATATTTTATAGATTCATAACATGATTAAAACACTTATAAATGAGTTTATTGTTTGTTTAATAGAAATGAAACACAATGTAAGAGATTTTTGTCTCACGTTTCATTCCATGAGGCATATACCATTTAGACCACTTACATATTTTTTGTGGAATTACTAAATCCCATTTAAAATATTATTTAATGAATTATTTCATATTTTTAATATTTAAATTTCTCATATGATGATAATTACATTTGGTTCATCCAATTGAAATATTTGAAAGTAATAAGGGATATCATCTCAATTTCCATTATTTGAGACATATTTCATTAATATAAAAATAATTTTTTATATATGGCATAAATAATTCTACATGGACATATAATATAACTATTAATTTATTATTCATTATATTTTTAGTTTGATTTTTAATTATTTCTTATATGAAGATTTCAATTAAAAGTTACATAGTGGAAATGAATTTCATAAAACAATTTCTTTTCATTGGGTTATATTAATTCCTCGTTGTCATTAATATTAGAAGATTATGTGTGTAGTCACTTATTACTATATATTATTTAATTTTTAATTTGTTATGTGGATTTAATAGTGAATCAAATAACATAATTATCAATTTAGTCTCACCTTATCATTATGGTATTTTTGAGGGATTACTTCATAGAATCATTTTTCGGGATTGTTTTCCCATCAATTTCCATTAGTGGATATTATTGAATCATTATTAAATAAAACCTTCAATTTTATTCTCCTATATATATCCTTTTCCTTTATCATATAATAGTACCATTTTTATTCACTTTGGTACATAAAATGTTTTCAAATTTATTTTCAAGAAAATCAGAAATCATTTATCCCTTTAGTCAAAGAACCTATTTTTCTTCTAAAACCCCTATTTTCTAAAAAGAATTTAAAATTTACTTTATTATTTGAAAAATGATTTATCAAATAATTTCTCAAACCTTATTATATTTTAATTTTTTTTCTAATTGAATTGTTGTTTCCCAATCCAAACAAGTAATTATTCAAACGTTTTATTAAGGAAAATGAATTTTATTTTACCATGTATATTATATATGGATTTAAAAACCGTTCTATCTTTTAAACATCCTTTGAAAGTTTAAAAGGTTAATTTTTATTTTTTTTTTAAAAAAAATTGATTCTCAACAAAAAGGGATAAAAAAAGAATAGTTTCTTCCAGAATATTTACAGTGTTCTTCTTTTATTTCCAAAAAACAACCCTTTATTTTACCCCACAAGCGGTCTTTTGTACTATTTCCATCCTTATTAATCATTCCGATGGATTATGATTTATTTGTAAAATTATAGTATTGAAATTATCTTCCTTGATTCCTTTTTTATTCCCCATTGAAATATTTAATTTCTTATGCTCATTTGACATTGAATTTCCCATAATTACCCATATCATTTTTCATGGATATGTTTATTTCTTAAAAAATGTATCATTTTACAAATGTTCTTTATTTTGACATGTGTTATATTAAATGTCATTATTCTTAAGATATTATATGATTTATGTAATTTATGCAGAATTATGATTCATATCTTTCAAATTGATATGAGTCATGTTTGAATGTTTAATTATAATTTACCATAAGAGTGTTTTAATGATCATTCCTTGGATTATCGATTCATCAATGTCAAAAACCTTATTGTTAGTTATCCTACATTAAGGAATTATTGATAAATTTATATGAGTATTTAAATACATATATTTGGAATGGATTTTTTTATTTGATATAAGGAATGATTTTGACATGCAGTGATAGGTGGGGCCCAGACTTTATATTTTCCCTCGATGCATCGACAGGTTCTCATGAGACAAACTACTTGCATAAATTAATGGATTTCAACCAATAATTTTAAACTTATTTGAGGATAGATATTTATTTTAGAGGTTTTCATGTGCCTTAGACAAGACATCCAATAATTAATCCTTTCTTTCATTTTGATTCAGTATTTATTATCCATTATATTTTCAATATGATAAAGTCTATTGATTAATTTCATTCTAAATTTAATTATTAAGTGGAATGTGTTTTCAGTTTCTTATATTTATATATTGATTTTTATGTTATCTAGTTAATTGAGTGGCATGTGTTTCATGTTATTTACCTTTCCATATTATTTGATCACTTCCTTATCAGATTATTGATTACATAGAATGTTTCTTCCACTCTAACATTTCCATAATGAATACTAATATTGGATCTTTATTAGTTTCGATGTAATTTAACCTTACTGAGAATTTTTTATCACCCTTACTATGTTTATTTTATATAGTATTACATGAAGTATACTAACTATTATATGTAAGGATATCATACGTGGAATAATGGTATCAATGAATGAAAAATCTATGTTGTAATTAGAGTAATCATTTGTAATATAAGACTTATGTATGCAACTAGTTTTCAATGAAAACTAATCTCTTTAATACTTTATGATTTGAAACATTGTAATCATTCTAATGTAATGGTAGAAGGATGAAACTCAGGGAATAATGGGGTTGGGTCGCTATTGTTAGAATCAAATGAATTTTAATACAACCCTTCAGAACAAGATTTAGAAAATATTTAGTAGATAAATATTCCTAAATTAGGATTTGAGGATAATTATAGAAGATCATACTAGAATTATAGTACAAAAGTAATTGTGTGGGTATTCCTAGAAAAAAATCCATTTCTGGATACTATGAGTGGATGTGATTCTAGAATTGATGTACATAGGGGTAACAACTCCGACAAAGTGATTTAGGCTAGAATTAATCATAATCGGGTACAAGACAACATGCCTTACTACGCACCTTATTTAACACTCCTCAGGGATGCGCATAGGATAATTGAAATTTTATTTACAAACTGTTATGAATTATTTGAATAGGTAATAACAATGTATAACCTAGGATAAACATTATACGAATGAATAAATTATTTGAAAATAAATAGATGATGTATTTATTTATTGAGATTGTATTGAAAACCTTAGCGGAATGTCTATTTAATGATTAAATTTCTAGGATGTAAATCATATTTATTTTGAAAATTATATTATGAATGTTTAATAAAAGGAAAAAATTTATGTCGGGTGACAACCCATCATGTTGGGAGAGACATTTGGACTAGAACCCCTCACTGAAGAACGATAATGGTTTATTTCCAACCACTAACAAACACAATGCCATTGTTAATATAGGATTCTTATAGTTAAATAATATGAAGAGTTATTTTTAATGATGAAAAGGTAGTTTAACTTATGGGTTTAGATAATAATGTCTTTAAAATATTGGTTTTGTAGAATAGTTAGAGACAATTAGAAAGACTTTTCACCCTTTTATGGGCATTGTGATCCATTAAAAGTGTATTGTATTTCTTTAGGCATCAAAGTTAATTTTTGGATATCTATTTCATGGAGTAACAGATAAATTTGAAATTTTTCAAGGAACATTCAAAGGATGAAAAGTGTTTTTATAGAAATATGGAAAGTAATAATATTTCATTATATTCTTAGGTAGTATTACTTAACATTAGGAAAAGTATATTAAAATAAATTTTTTTCCAAAAACCTTATTTTTTGTTGAACCTATGGTCTCCTAAATGATAACAGATTTATGAATTTCAGACCCGCAACATTCCATTAATCATCTTGTTTAGGATTTATAAAATCAATAACTGCCTAAAATATTTATTTTTTTCCTCCAAGACAATATTTTAAATTCATAAAAATGTTATCCTAGTTATATACCTTGTTACATGTTAGTCCATGTGACATTTTTAATTCCCATTCTCTCTTTTCTAGAGTATGTTTTAGGAACCCCTATCATAGTTTAGGATTTCAGCATAATAAATTTCAAATAATATATTACCAAAATCAATTATATTTTCAAAGGACACAATTTATTTAATATGGGGAGAATTTGACGCCCCTAAATTATAATGTAATAACATTTTATTTGATATAAAGTATGACATGCGACACAAGGTTCATAAGTGAATATAATATCTTAATAAAATATAATCTAAATACTATTTTAAATAAATTTAATATTATATATATATATATATATATAAATTAACGCTCTATTTTCATAAATTGACATTACATCACTTTTGTGTAATATTTAATGAATTATAAAAATAGTTACAGAAAAACTATATTAGTTATCTCCTTTGGAATCATAGAAACATAAAAAATGATATATATGTGAGATACATTATTGACCACTAGGATCTTCATGACTATCACCCCTCTTTAAAACATCATACATAAAAAATATATTCATAACATGGGGATGGAAACATAAAAATGGGTGAGCTCAAATGCTTAGTAAGTGTAAACTCGGGAGAAATGTAAGCTTAAACATGATATTTGTGGTATAATAATATGATAAAACATTAGTATATCATAACCATCATATTAAATTTCATAAAACTGAATCATATCACAAAGAATTATATCTCATAAGACATTAGTCATAAGTAAATAATGAATATAAGCCATGAAAGCATAAAATATGAATAAAACATGAAATTATTGTAGATGCATAAGCATATAATATGATATCCATAGTATCCAATTCATGACTTCCAAGAACATATTAGTGTGTGGGTTCACTCTATATACCATCAAGGAAGCCATGGTCCACTCTTATGGGCATCTTAAAAGTATGATTTTACTTTTCATTATATATTGGTTATCATAGTTCACTCCCATGGCCATCATTATAGTCACAGTTTACCCCCAAGACCATATTATTCTATCTCATGATAAATAAATATTTACCCATTGAATTAGGGGATATATAGGTCACAACCTACTCATGATGAAATCATACATACATGTGCCACAATATCATAAACAATCATATCATAACCCGTGAAATGAATTGAGTATCATTAAAAATTTATCTTATATTAACCTTTTGAACAAGATACAGATTTTATAATCATTTCCTTAGTACACAACTATTTAAAGGAAGATGGTTTCATAAGTATATAACCCATGAAGAAGAAATGGGATTTATAAAAAAGTATCCCATGAAGGATAAACAGGTTTCATAAACAACATTCCATCAAAACATAATCCTAATTGGGAAATAATATGAATAGAACTATTTAATCATTTCAACATATGGGAATGAGTGACACCATCATATATCATATTTCCTTAAAAAAATTATAATATCATTTAAAAATAATTATTTATTAAAATACCAATATTTTCTTTGAATAATGAATTTTAAAACATAGAACCTTCTGAAAATCATTTTCTCAAAAATAACCATGAAAAAATATAAATAATTCATGAAAATATTTTAAAAATAATTTTCATTGAAAAAATAGGGAATAATATTGAAAAAAATGAAAATCATTTTCTTAAAAAAATATAAACTAATAATAAATATATTTTAATAATTGTTTTCTCTTAAATGGCTTCGAAAACATAAAATGAAATATTGAAAATGACTTGAAAACCTTTTTATTTGAAAAGATATGTAATGCGCTTGAAAAGAACATTAAAAATATTTTAATTGAAAACATATAAATATTATTTAAAACGTTTTGAAAAATATTTTTACATTAAAACATATGAAGGGATCTTGAAATTGTTTTGAAATCCATTTTCTATAATATCACTTAAAATAATATTAAAATACATTTGAAAAACACTTTCTTTTTAAAATACTATAAAAACATATAAAAAAATATTGAAATTTTCTTGAAAACAATAACTTTGAATGTTACTTTTAAAGATATTTTTTTAAAAAATATCCTCTTAAATAATAAAAGTAATATTCAAAGAAACAATGGTGGTTAAATCTATAAAATTCATATGAGGTAAAAATAACATTCATTTTCCATGGTAAAAAGAATAGAAAAATGCCTTGTTTGGGAATGGATGAATTTTTTTTTTTCAAAAAATTGTAAAAGAAAAAAATTAAAAATATATTTCAATAACTAGATATGAATGTATGAATATTATTTGAAACCATTTTTTATAAAACATGGTTTTGAAGGAATACAACATTTCAATTGAAGAGAGAGGTATAGTCGGACTTTCTTAAAAATTATTTCTATATTATCTATTATAAAAAAGATTGGAAAATGGTTCAAATACATGGATATAACATGAATAATAATTGGTTAAGAATAATCATGAGATTTCTTGAGATATATATAATTGATTTCATCAATTAAATCATAATCATAAATAATCTTGATAAATAATGAGATTGTTTGAATATAATATTATTACTTCGTAACACTGAATCAAACTCCCCATGTAAGAATGTTAAAATACATGAAGCCTAAATAATCACGAAAATAAGGAAATTAATGATATAACATGTCAAATGGATGTATATAAACCTCAAAAAATAATTCAGGTTCATAATGAAACATCTTTCTTAAAGATGGAAAATTAAGAGAAACCTATCTTTCCGTTTTGGTAACTTTTGTAGCATTAACCCCATGAATGGAATATCACAAAATGGATAAAAAAATGCTCGTAAATTATGAAATAATAATCATATAATACATTCATGGCCAGTATATACACAACACATAATTAAAATAGAGGTGGACATGGCATGTATTTCTTGGATATAAAATGTGAGAAGTAAATCACTTACCTTGGGTCTTGACTCACGCCACACTCATAAAAACATCATATATAATAAATATATGTTTTTTATAAATCTATCACAAAACAAATAATTTTATATCAAATTTTATATAAGTTTTTTACAAGACGTTCTATTAACTTATTTTTAACAATTCTTTTTTAAGGAATCACTTCAGGTAACATCCCTTTTGATCATGAATTGTGACATAATTGGTTATATGTTTGTTCCTTATATTTATATCATGATTTTTATAGTTTAAAACATTATATTAATATCAATTATATTTTCTATAATTGTTTTATAGTACTCCATATAATATATAATTATAAAATGGAATACACCATTCATGTAGGCAATAGGTCGTTTGTAAGAATGAACGTTGTTTCCATTTTATGCTTGTATTGAATGAAATAGAGTAAAATATATATATATATATATATTTAAATTATCATTTCTATTTCATATATATTATATATGTTACCTAAACACATCATTAATATATTCTAAGTAGTTTGTGAAAGAATCACATTTCTTTGATTGGGGGGTAGTCCACATTTCCTCAAATGAAATTATCATAGTTACAGAAGATCTAAAACATGAAGGTATATTATAATTAAAATTTTAAGAAGGGTAAAGAGATTATAAATATCATATATATCATATAAAAATATTGTTACCATCATAATGTTCACCATAAGAGGTTGTAAAGGAAAAATTAGCAGTCAACGTTTCGTGATACGATAGTTCACCATGCACATAAACAGTATGTTCATTACCCATTAGATTGAAGGGTTTCTATATAAAAGTATAAAACATAGCATAAAAATAATATAATATTGAGTAATATTTTCTTATTATACAATTATGTAATAATATTATTTTAGGGGGAGGAAAATGGAAATAATAGTAAAGGATCATGAGGGAGGGTGTTACCTCTAATTCAGGTAAACCCTTTTAGTTTGAACCAAAGGGAATCCATAGAAGGGTTTGTACTAAAGGGATTATTCAAGGAGGATTTCAGGGGTGTTGGGATGATACTCGATAATATATCTTCCGGTCCTAAGTGGTTTGAGAGGTGTGAATATTTGGGATGATATGAGGCCTTTGATAGTGGATGAGGAGTCGTACTCCTGTAATAATTTGACAATGGAATTACATATAAGATTTTCAAATTTCATTTGGAACCAATAATGGACAAAATTCTACCCAAGATAAGATAGGGTCTAAATATTTTCGTAAAATGTCCCTTATTCTTGTTTATAGGATGTTTTGGGTATTTAATTTAAGGTTTACTACATTATTAACGTAACATTCCTGTAAATCATTTTAATTAATTTCAATCACAATCAATAATATTTTTCTTCCAAAAATAATTTTATATTGTTATAAATTATAAATTATTTTGATTCAGAAAATGGAACCCCTTTATCCAAATTACAATATCATATGTGGAATAAACTATTATAAATTTAATCACACATACAGAATGACAATACTGTTTTTAATTTAAAAACCTCCAAACGTTTGCTATGTATTTATACCCAATTTCTAGATGAATCTTATTCCATGTACATTAATTAGATTTATTTATAAATAATTATGTAATTAAAATTTTAATCCAATTTAAAATATAATTTGACCATATAAATAAATTATATGAAAAATTTGTTTGGAATGAAAATTCATTATCTTTTACAATTAATTATAATATGAAACCATACAGAAAAATAACAAAACATTATCCTAAAATAATTTACATGTTTTTAATTGAATGATGACTCTTACTTTGACATATTAAAATAATAAAATTTTAAAAATTCCGCTTTATAATGGGTTTTCCATTAAAAGGTTGTAAAACTACCTTTATTAAAATATAGGGGTTAAGCATAAAATTGGGATTTTTCTTATCTTATATCTATCAAATATATTGAATTAATATAAAAAATATTTTTCATGAATATATAAAAAATATATTACATTAATATCACTCACTATTTGTAATTAATTTAATTTACTAGGGTAAAACTACTTTGTGACCGTAAAAAATAATAATATATCCCCTTATATTTTATCAGTTTTCATATCCATTTCTTATTAATTGGAAACCTATAAATTAATATTATATTTTTGTAAACCATTTATTTTAATAATTAAATTTATACTATTCATAAAACCTAATTTAATCGGTAGGTTATATCGTATTATATTATATAATAAAATTTTAATAATATAATATGGTTTAGTAAAACTAGGTCTTGCATGTTATCCAAGACAACGAAGAAATTCATCATTGTGTGTAATCCAAGATAAACTCGGTGATCCATTTAGAGAAAGATATAATTTTTGTTGCATGTATTGCTAAATTATCTTGTTTTTTCATATAACACAATCAATACATAGTGATTTATTATAAAATAAACTATTTTAGTGCTGTGGGAAATGAAAAGTATGAAAAAGATTAAATTAATTCAAAAATAATAATTCACAAAATATCATGGTGGTACATTCTACCCCCATAAAATTAATTTTACCCTCTAAATTCATCTCTTTTATAAATGTTTTAATACATGAATGTTGAATTAAAATAAACCCACATCATAACAATGAATAATAAAACTTCCCTTAAAAATCAATGTTTGAACCATAATGGTTACCCAAAGTAAAATATGACTACATTTTCACATAGTATAACATAAGATAGGAGTAAATGTTTTTTAAAAGGATACAATATTAAGATATGTTTTGATTTTTTTTTTAAAAACGTTTTTTACATGTTATTATCTATGAAAAATGATATTTTCCTCAGGAATGTTTTTAATGTTCTTCATTTATTTCATAAATGACAAAAACCCTTTATTTTCTCATCCTAGGATATTTTTTATTGATAACATATTTATTAGTCCTCTAGATTGTTTATGATTTATTTGTAAAAGGATAGTATTTACACTCTCTTCGTTTATTCCTTTGTTAACCCCCTTTGAAATATTCAACATCCTGTGATAATTTGACATTGATGTTCCCCTAATTATCCATATCTTTTATCACACATGTGTTTTTATCCTAAACCCTTTATTGTTTTTATATATGGTATTTAATTTGAAATGTTATATCATGAATCCACTTATTCCCATCATATTATATATTTCATTTAATTCATGGAGAATTATGATTCAAATGTTTCAATGTTGTATGGGATAGTTTGCATTGTTCAATGATTATTTTCCTCAGGAATGTTTAGATGATCTTTCAATGGTATCTCCATTCATAAACCTCAATAAAACATTTCGTTATTTATACTCTACTAATGAATTATTTTTAAATCTATATTCATATTTCAATATGGATATTTGATAAGACATTTCGTGTCTTCCATATGATGGATTTGGAAATTTATTGAAGGGTGGGACTGGGACATTATATATCCCCTTGATTCTTTAACGGGTTCTCATGCAACAAATTAGTGGTAATATTTTAAAAGATTTCCACCTTTATTATTAAACTATATTGATAGAGGGGTTTTAATGTGCCTCAAACATGACATCTAATAATTAATAACTGCATTCATTTTGATTTAGTATTTCTTATTCATGTTATTAAAATTAATAAAAAGTATATGGATTATTTTCATTATCATTCTATTGATTTTTGGCATGTGTTTTTAGTTTCTTACCATTCCATGTTGATTTTAACCTATCTAGTTATTTTAATAGAATGTGTTTCTAGTTTTTTACCAATCCAGATTATATATTTACATTCTTATTTGTTTATTGATTACATGACATGTGTCTTCATTAATTTCCTTTCCATATTGAGTATTCTCAATTATTTATTATTTACTAAATTTTACTATACCTTTATAAAGAATTTCATATCACACTTATTATGTTCTTTGCCCACGATCCCATGATGTTTACTAAGAATGGCATGCATGGATATCATATATGGAATAATGTGATCCAATAATGAAAGGACCGTGTTATAATTAGTGTATTCATTTTTAATACAATACTGATGTATGTATCTAGTTTAACAAAACTACTAAACTCTTTGATCCTTTGGGACTTGATTACTTGTTATCATGTCAATGTAATAGTACTATATAGTGGTTTCAATTATACTAGGGTTGTGTTGCCTCAATGATATGATGAATTTTTTGTCAAACCTATTTCATTTCGTGGGTTATTATATGATGAATGGTTTATGAATTTTTGGTTCATATAAATATGGGTTTCTTTACTAGATAGTAGTTAACAACGTCTCCCACTAATGAATTGGGTAATGATATATATCTAATGATATTGATATGAAAGGAATGGGGAGTGAACCCTGTATAGTATAGAAAATATTACACTATGATTGTCATGGGGTGAAACCTGGTGACTATGAAGGTTTGGGGAGTGAACCCATTAATCTAAGAAATACTTGGAAATGAGACTTGAACAATACAGACTTTATTTCTATGATTTTGTGTATTCTATAAATCACTATATTATAAAAAATTTATTCTCTCATTACTCATATTCAGTGAATCCCTTATGATTAATGACTTACAAATGTTAAATCTTTATTCAATGAATCAATATTATAACCCTTGATATACCGAGTATGGTTTTCAAATATTTTTATAATGTTATCATACTTGTCTGTTTAGGTAAACATACATATATCGCCCATTTAATTATACAAATCCTCTGATTTCACACATAATTATGCTTATTTTTCAAAAAAAAAATTAATAAATATATTAAGTATGGTATGTCTATGTGGGGTGATACATAAGAAGATCATAGTGGGAGATGATATAGTTTACCTGAGGACTATTTTTATGTTTCCAACTATCAAAAGACACAACAATATTACAGTCTATAGGCATTTTTTTTTTTACGTAATGAATATTCATAAAAGAAGATGTCGTGTATTTTTATGATAAGCCCAGGTTTCTTTATATATGAATAATATAAATGTAATGATTAATTTTATTATTATAATAATAGTGATGAGTTGAAACTTCAATTAAAGACCATCATGGTTATAAAGGATTAAAGACTCGTAATTATGATAAAAAGAATCCCAACATGAGATAGGACTCTATAAGGTAGATTTCTCATTCAGATTAAATAAAAAACTGTAGTAATGGTTTGTTTTGATTTGGGTAGAGGAGGGGTCCTTTTATATGTGATTTTGAGTTGTATTTATGAAAATATGTATTTTATAATGTGTAATGAATGTGATGTTTTGAATAACATTAGTGATAAATGGAAAATGGGTAATTATAGAACATGAAGGCCTTCATATAGATATTTAAAAATAAGGAGTACTAATATTATATGATTTTATATTTTATTAATCCCACATATGTCCCTTAATGTTATTCCATTGTAACTCAATTTTTACCTCGATAACATATTTTTTTAGTAAAAATGAAATTATCCATATTTTCTAAATTTTGAATGATGATTATAATTCGGAAATGTATTTTATTAATTTTTTAATAAATTGGATAAATTTAAATTTAAAATTCATAATAAAGATGATATGAAAATAATTTTATAAAAATATATTTTTATAAAAAAAAATTAATCTATTCATATTCCTCACAAAACAATAAAATAATAACATGAATATTTATTTTTTATATGAAAATATAAATTTAATTTAACTATTCATTAATAGTTATTAACTTAATTTATTATGATTAAATGCATTAAATTTAATTCTTTGAAATATATCCCATTTTGGAATTAAATGAATTTGTTATTATTTAAAATCGATTTATTTATTTGTTACAAATTATTTATATGTTAAATTAACATTTATTATAAAATTAATTATTCTAGTTTTATAAATAAATTTATATTTCAAGATTCATTAAAAGGAATAGATTTAATTAAAATGAAAAATCTAAAAATATGCATAATAATACTAATAAAAAATTAAATATTTTTAAATTTTCATTTATTTATTTAATAATTACATCTAAAATAAACATTAAATCCTAAAAATATATCATAATAATATCTGTGGTTAATATAATAAACGGGTGTAGCCACATGTGGGTATTCTATTAACTTGGATCTCATATTGATTTCAAAGAAACTGAACTTATCCAATAAACTTATCTGATCAAGATATACATGTTAATATTCAAATAGGTTTTACACAATGTAAATCCCTTATAATTATACATTCATCCCATTCCCATAAAAATTACCATCACATAGAATACTTCTACTACATTATTCCTTAAAATCTCCCTTTCTGCATATATTTCACAATGTGATTACTTTTATTTATACCCACCTTATCAATGACAATATAATAGGGTTAAAAATTAATTTTTATCATTATTGAGAATAACATGGTACCTAAACTAATAATTTATTTTATTTTTTGAATTATTTTCATATCCAAATTAAACATATTCCCAATGAACATATATTACAAACTGATATATATGTTCAATTACCATATTTCTCATTTTCCAATTTAATATATTCCACATGTAGTTATATATTATAATTCTACTTATTAACTATTTTAATTTATCAATATTTTTATTTATTTCAAATATATATAGTTTTCTTCCATTATTATCATTGGCAATGTGATCTTCATGGGAAATCATGATGATGAATATTTAAATATTTCTATATATTTATTTAATGTTGGATTTATTTATTTATCTATTATTCCAAATTATATTTAATTTGTATGTACAATTATGTTTAATCCCTAATAATATTTTAATATAATGGATTAGGGATTTTTTCACATTTTTGGTGGTGCGTATAAGATTAGAAATTTAAGATTTAGTAATTAATTAACGATAAATTCACACTAAAATTCTATGTCATTTTATTTGAACTCATAAATAATATATATATATATATTTATAAAATACTATGGAAAATTTATAAAAAACAATAAAAAAATATCATAGTGTATATTATTGATGTTATTAAAGGTAATGTAATATAAAATATTACATTTAAATCATTAGATTTATTTGATGAGTGATGTATTAAAATATTGATATCAATGATTATCTAAAAGATGCTTGAAAATAATATATTTACCTAAACATAAATTAATTTATGTTTAATTCTTCATGGTGTGATGTGCTTTTTAAATAACAATTGAGGTTGTTGATTGTCTTCAAACAAAATTGTCAGAGTATGTGTTTAAAGGATTTTTAGAGTTAGATTATTATCATTTTTTTTACTTTTTAAGGATTTAATGTTCAAATACACCTAAAAATAATAGTTTTATAAATTTTATTAGATTTAGTATTACAAGTATAATTATGGAAAAACTCTAAAATTTATTTTAAAATAGTGAATTTTTTATATATAACATTAAACAATTGTATAAATCATTTGTATACTCAAATATAATTTTGAATCTGTTGTTGAATCAAATTCCATTTTATCCATTTTTTTTATTATATACATAAACATATATCTTCAAACATATAAAAATATACATTATCATAACGATATAATATTTTTTATAAATAATTTTTTAATTTATTGTTTTTATTTATATTAAGAATAATTCCACAGTTTTGATGTATAAATATATATATATATAATCAATATAAGGTATTAGAGGGTTACAAGTAATAAAAATTAAGCAGACACCAATGGGAATAACTAGATGTTGTGGTACCCACTCCAATGGCCTGATCGATACAATAAATGACAGAAAATAATTGGAGTGAAGTCTTTTCAAGGGGCCTAAAGCTCCCTATTATTTTTTCTACATAAATTATATTATTGAAATATTATTTTTCATATATTGATACAATTATATCTATAATATCTACCAATGTTACTTACATGTTATAATACTTTCCCTATTACAGTACCTTCTACTACTCCCCATGTTACAATACACTTGAGAATCTCCTTCCCAGGGATTTTTATAGTAGTTTTTTATATTAAATCACAAATGTAAAACCCAATGAAATTATATCAAATAGAATAATAATCTATATAGTTTACCTAACACGCAACACTGACCTTATAAAAAGTTGATATATAATATAAAGATGTTATTATTTTAATTCCCTCATAAAGACCTTAACATGAAATTGGAGGGTATGAATATGAGTAAACACATTATGAAATAAATTAATAATGGTCCAAATCAATATTAAATTATTTATCAACTCTTATGAAAAACAACACATTCCTTAGTGAAGTAATTTTAGGCATCAAAACTGCATTTTCTTCCAAAGGGACATTCATTGAATTTTAGGTGTAGAAATTATAATTAATATATACAACATTAAAAAATTTACATTATTAAATTAAAATTATTTTTCAAATCATTATATCAAAATTAACTTAGGGGAATTTTTTTAATTTTTAAATTGAGTTATTTTTTATATATTATTGAAACTACATATTCACAAAATAATATAATTTATTTTAAATAAATCATGAAATTTAAAAGTCACATTATAATTTAACATTTTTTAATGTGAAATTGGAATCATTTTATTTATAGTATTATATTTAATTCCATTTTAATTAGTAATTTTCATGATTGTGAAAATAATTCATTTTTTTATCAATAAAACACAATATTCTATAAAATTATTTTTCATTGATTTTTATGTGTGTATTTTATAATTTATTTCTTCCAAATATATATATATAATATTAAAAAATTGATACCATATTTCCAATTAGTAGGTTCAAATATTGTTATTAGGCCCATTTTTTTCATTAAAAATAGTAACCATGAGAAATAATTGTTCCTGTAAAAATGATAAAGTAAAGATAAAACTAGGATACGAGGTATCATAATTATCTCAAAAAATAAAATAATTCATTGGCTGAGTATATTTTATCCAAAATTGACATTTCCCAATCAAGGATCAAGTATCAATGAGAGGGGGAGGGGTGAATTTGTGCTATCGTTTTCTATTATGTTTACATACTTTTAAAAAAAATTTACTCCTATAAAAAAATTTTCCTTACAGAACACAATCCAAACTCAATTCCATAGGAACAAAAAAATTTACCATATTATATACTCAGAAAGAGTAGCTACATTGTTGGAAGGGTTTAGAAGCAATACAACACAACAATATCCACATGAAAACAACCCTTTTGTGTGGAATACAATGAGTAGGATATGTACTTACACTCATGTATCACTTTGAAAATAATCCAATAGTGCATGTTCTTCTTATAGAAACAAATTATGAAAATCAATATTTTGGTGATTCGTTATCATATTTTACAAATTTTATCATTAAAAACTATTCTAATCATTCTTACACAGAATCTAGTATGAAAATCCTTTATCCCTTTGAGAAAAATCCTATTTTCTCCACAAACTACCAATATCCTCCGCAAACAGTGTTGCACTGTGTAATTCTAATGCTTCACAAACCAAATATTCATCCAAATACTATATCTCTTCCATGTAACTTTGAATCTCCACATACCACTGATGCTTCGTTTTCCGTTGATGCTCTTCATGTCGTTGATTCTCAATGGACTGTTGATTCTCCACGTACCACCCCTACATCATGAACGACCTTTTCATTGTGAGCCTCCTTCCCTTCTGCAGACTTCATATTCCTTTGCGGAATTCCTCATATTCGATAGACCGTCTCCTATTATGTTAATTTTTTATTCCTCCATGGATCATCAACACTCTGGTGGGAGGTCCCTTCATCTAAAGATAACTTTTTTATTTCACATAATCATTTCTCGTGAACCATTCTCTTTCATTTAATTCTTCCTCGCATATTCATTGAGACATAGAAAACCTCATTCTCAATGAGAAGATGTTATCTTATGAAAATTTATCTTCTCTTAGTAAATGGAATATCAGTCCTTATAGAATAGAAGATCCGTATAATTCACTAATATGAAATTTCCCAAAAATTCATTATGGTAAATTCTTCACTATATAATATTCTTCTCTTGCGAACCTCTCTTTCCAACATGGTCTATATACCATCTATACTGTGATTTTCATTCTACGTGGTAGATGATTAAAACCCTGAATGGATAACCTCCCCCATTCCTTAAATGAAATCCATCATAGGGAATATCAAGCCTTCAATGTACCATAATACCTCCACGAACTGTGATTCTACCTCAAACCACTTCTCTTACATCAACCTCAGACCACGTTTCTTAGTCCGTATGGAGCTACTAGGCAGAATACATCCTTTGTCAGTTTTCCTCCACCTCTATACATACCTCTTATGTAGTCTAAAATCTTTTTTTCTCAATTTGAAAATTGCACTCTACATTCTAATTTTAAAAAAATATTACACTTCCAAAATAAAAAACTCCCAATTTCGTGGCAAAAAATTTGGAAATCACTTTGAAATGATGTCTACTTACAAATATACTTCAGAATGAACACCCATGTTGGATCGTTTTCATTAGTATTATTCAAAAAACATATTCATTCATCATGAATATTATATGTCTTTATATTTATACTATCATTATTCACATTTAGAATCATAAAATTTTACAAGGAAATAAATGTAACTTCCCTATATTTTAGTACCATCTTTCCATCCAATCAAACATGGATAGGATTAGCGATATCCATTCTCCCTCATTCGGTAGTAAGTCCTGCTTCATAATTTATCCACACAACTTATGATATCTGTGTAATACAAATAAAAAAGTCATTTTCATATTTCCCAAGGATTTTAAGAAGTGAATTTATTTATACTTTTGACAAAAAATTAAAACACTCTTTTTACTACCAAAAACCGCTGCATCAAACATGGTCCAAACAAAACAATCCAAAATTTAAAAATTTGGTTAATTTTTCATTTATATTTTAATATTATAAGTATAATATTTTATTTAAATAATAATAAAAAATGTCACTCTCTTTAATTTGAATATATCTAAAATGATCACATAAGTATATAAATAATGTGAGAAGTAATTGTAAAGACCTGGGATTTCCATGTAATTGTTTTTATTATATGGGAATTTTACGAGTCCATGAAAATTTACAGTGCATGATTTCAAGGCCCGTTGTTCCCAGAATGAATAGATGAACTTTTTTTATATGATCAGTAAACGTACGAGCTGGTTTTTGTAACTCTTAAACTGGAACTAGGAATTGAAGTCTGTGGACACTATTGAACTCGCAGCACCGGTATTATCATAAGGAGACCTTTACCTCGATTGTAGTACGCCGAGGGTGAATGATATATTTTGTGTTTTTCGTGGAAATGAAAAATAAAAAAAACTATTATTTTATTTCTAATAAAACCTCTCACATGAATGTTAAGGATGCGGGGACCACCTAAACTAAAACCCCCATTTTGGAATTAAATGTGGGGACCACCCAAACCATATTTAATTGGAGAAACCCCTTTCAACTACCCATATAATTGTTGCAGCGAACTTAAATAAATTAAATGTGTCAATATTTAATTTTGCCACAATAAATAAATCTACATAATTTAATTTATACTAGTAACTATTTTCTTTGGAGGATTGGATGGAAAAGTGTGGAGAATTGGGAGAAAACTGTGGAGAAATCCTACCTCTCTAATGAAACAATTTTCCTCCATACGTAGAATTACATCAAAGAACATTCTACATAATAACGAAAGAGGAAGACACATGATCCGACTTTGGAAGCGTGATTGCAGAAGCAAAAAATGTTGGAACCTTCTTTGCCTTCACCATTTTCATTTTGCAACGCAACAACAAACCATTAAGGTATGGTTTGATGTTTTAAATACCTCCCTTTCCCATTCTGGATATTCTTTGTGATTAAAAAGTTGTGAATGTCTTACTATCACTCTAATGGAGAGGGTGGATGCCAAAAAAACATGGTCCTACCTCTCCGCAACCCCTTGTGATTTTTGATGAAATATTTACGACAGAGGAAGACGATAGACAGAGACCGACCGCATGATGGGGGCGGTGGAGTGCATCTACGCCACCCGAAAAACAAGAGGCCACGACTACTGCTGCAATGAAGAAGGGAGGACCACCGACTGAACCGGCTGCCTACTAAGGTGCGGTGCACGACCGCACCATGGCCGCCCCGCCGCACCATGGGATGGGCCAGAGCCAGTGGGCCGGGCCAACCCGAATAGGATCGGGTCGGACCAGGTAGGTTCAGGCCAGGTCAGACCGAACCTAGACCAGTTTTGACCCTATATGTTCTTTTGGCCGTAACATTGGCACCATGCATCCATTTGACGAACCATCTACGATGCCAGAAACCATATGTTGAGGCTATCCTTTTGATATACCCCACTTGATATTTTTATAAAGTTGGGGTACGTTCAGGTTTGATCGAGCACGAAACCAACCGGGCCCTCAGCCCTAAAAGTCAAATAACATATAGACCAGGTGTCCAATTAATGCACCGTCTATTCCGTTGAGACCCCTATTACATGGTGGTTCTTTGGGAAATTTCTTCGTCTCAATTGGTGTATCGACCAGTAGTTTGTGAAGTGGACACTCTCAGAGACAAGCAAGCTTAGTGCAGGTACCATGTAGCTGGCTGTGACGATGTACTAGGATCTTGTGTGGATCCGACGATGTACAAACAATGTACTAGGATCATGTGTGGGTCTAACAATGTACTGAAGATGTACTAGGATCATGTGTGGGTCTAAATATGTTCTGACGATGTACTAGGATCATGTGTGGGTCTAACTATGTACTGACGATGTACTAGGATCCTATGTGGTTCTGACAATGTACTGATGATGTACTAGGATCCTGTGTGGGTCGAATGATGTACAGAAGATGTACTAGGATCTTGTGTGGGTATGACGATGTACTGACGATGTACTAGGATTCTATGTGGGTCTGAAGATGTACTAGGATCTTGTGTGGGTCTCACGATGTACTGATGATGTACTAGGATCCGTTGCGTGTCTCACAAAGTACTGACGATGTACTTGGATCCTATGTGGGTCTGATGCTGTAAAGACAATGTACGAGGATCTAGTGTGGGTCGAACAATGTACTAACATTGTACTAGGATCCTGTGTGGATCAGACGATATACTAATATTGAACTAGGATCCTGTGTGGGTCTGACAATGTAATAGGATCATGTGTGCGTCTGACAATGTAGTAGGATCCTATGAGGGTCTGCAATTTGGAATCCTTCATGGGTCTGCCTCTTAATTGATTAAGATTATTAAATAGTTACATCGAATCATCTTTACTACCATAGATAATTTATACCTGGTGTGAGTTGAGTTCGTAACTTTGTTGTACTTTCCTTCATGGTATTAACTTGGTTGTATTCTTTTGTGTGGCATACCTGTGTGGCACTTTTCTTTGTGGTATTCCTTCCTTTATGGAATAGTTGAGCTTTGGGATTTTAGGTTGGACCCTGTGTTTCCTCATGATTGAGATGGGTATACTTGATAACTTAGGTATATTTATGGGTATATACCTAGGTAGGGTTGTAAGTTGATTTCACACTTTGTGGTTTATCCTTTGTATATTTTGTGAGACCTTGAGGGTCTCGGGGGCCCTACTAATTATCATTATTCTGACCCCTGCATGGGCTATTCCCGCACCTTGTTGTGTTTGGTGCAGAAGACGGACAACGCTGATCGAGGCTGAGGGTACTAGGACTAGATTTTTCTCAGATGTGGACCATATGGCTACTCTGTACGTAGAGGATATGGATGGACATGGAGTGCAGAGGAGGCGATCTGTACTTACCCTTCAGGTAGGAACCTCAAAGGATGACCCAATAGTTGACTTTATCTTTCTTCAGTTGTATTGTATTTCAGTAGTACTTGTACCTTTACCAGTTGGGCTTGTATTCCGACCCCTATAACTTTCAACACCCATTTTTCTATACAGTTTACTTGTGTTTGTATCTTGTTGTGTTCTTGGTTGCGTGTGTTTAAAGGATATACAGGCAATTCCATCTCATTTTTCGGGAATGTGTCTTTCGATGCTAGTCGCCAACATCTGGGCTAGGGAAGGTGGTCTTTTGGTAGTCAAGACATGGGCCCTAGGGGATGGGTCATGACAAATTAGTATCAGAGGAGTCAGTTGTACTATAGAACATAGGAAACTGGTCTTTTTTAATGGAAAAAGTCTTATGTTTTTTGAGTGTGGTTATCAGTTTAGGGAACATAGTGTTGGTGCAATGGGTGATGTATCCATATACCTGGACCCTGACTTCTGATTTCTAACTCGGTGCCCGAAAACACTATTTGTGTTTGTGTTTTCAAGTGTTTTTTTGTGATCTCATTGAGTCAGCTCACCATGTGTAAAATATAGACCATGGAACACCTGTTTCTTTTCAGGATGACTCCATATAGACAGCTAGCTAGGGTTCCAGATATAGTACGCACTGATAGCCCACCGAGCGATGAGGCCTCGGTGCAGGGCCCTCTTCCAGTAGATGCACCAGTGGAGGTACCAGCGGTAACATTTTCCTTCGGTCCACTGATTCCACTAGCTCTAGCAGCATAGGGTGCATGACTCTTCAGTGTGTTGCATGAGTTCTAGAGCCAGAGGGCTCCCAGTATTAGGGGAGAGATGGACCCATAGGCGGTTGAGGATTGGCTGGGGGTTGTTGTGAGAGTCATCTGACTGGTAGAGACACCAAATGAACTCATGGTGATCCTTGCCACCAGCCTTCAATAGGCAACAGTAGGAAGATGTTGGAGCTTGATTCTCTAGGTTCACGATGAGGTGACGCTTCTCTCGGAAGACTTTAAGAGCCTATTTCTAGCAGAGTTCTTCCCAGTGACCCTTCGCGAAGTGCACATTCAGGAGCTTCTTCATCTACAGCAGGGCACCATGACTGTGGCTCAGTACACAATGAGGTTCACTGACCTCTCACACTACTCCACTGATATGTTACATGACCCATTTTTTAGGACCTAAACTATTGATCAGGGACTCAAGTGGGAGATCTGGGCCTCGATGATCTGACTCAGCATACCGACGATGGCAGGAATGTTAGAGAGAGACCTCTTACTAAAGAGTTTTATGCCTGAGCAATCATCAGCACCGAGACCCACCACCAGACATCACGTAGTGGAGTCTTCTTCAGCTAGCAGTAGACAGACGTCACAAATGTCCAACAGGACCAGACCTGCAGGTGGTCGACCGCATGAATCATGATCGGTTGTGCGGGATACTGAAGACAAAGTCAGTGATGCGAGGAACACACAGTGTTCTACATGTGGCGGGAGGAGCCAGCTCAGCTCCAGGCATCTGAGGCCTATGACCACGGTGCTCCTGAGATGATCTGAGGTACGATCTGTGTCTACTCCACCTTAGTTGTATTAATTATAAACACAAGTTCCATTCATTATTTTATTTCCACTCCCCTCGTTCAGAGATTGGAGATTTCGACAAAGTCATTGGCACGATCATTAAGGCAAGAGACCCCTATAGGAGTGAAATCGATGATTACACACTCATTCCAGTAGTGTGAGCATACTCAGATAGGCGAGAGATTCAGATGGGATCTCCTAGTAGCGGCGTCGAGGCCTTACAAAATCATCTTGGGTATGGACAGGTTGTCTACATTCTATAATTAGATTTATTGTATTAGGCGAAAATTGTGGTGGGTCCGCATGGATGGGACCATGTTTATATTCACCGATGAGAAGAGAGCCTTTGCATCACATGATAGTCATAATTAGTGGAGAGTGCATCCGATCACTCATCAGTTTCTTAGCTTTACCCTCAGAGCGGTTCATGTGGTGAGGCTGTGCTATTATATAGTGGTGGAACAATACTCGGATGTTTTCTTTTGATGATGTTCTGGGTCGACCTCCTCGCAGAGAGGAGGACTTTTATATAGACTTCTACCTCGGGACAACACTGATATCCACACCAGCGAATCCGATGGCTCTTGTAGAGCTTCATGAGCTGTGGGTACAGCTAGAGGACTAATAGGAGAAGAGATTCATCCGTCCCAGTGTATATCCTTGGACATCCCCGATTTTGGTCTCTAAGAAGGCGGATGGATTCTTGAGGGTTTGTTTTGACTATTGACGCTTGAACTAGGTAACTATGAAAAATAAGTACCCACTCCTGAGGATTTATGAACTCTTTGATTAGCTGAAGGCATCATGGTGGTTGTTGAATATAGATGTAAGATCGGGCTATCACCAGCTTAGTGTGGGAGACAAGGATGTGCAGAAGATGAATTTTAGATGATGGTATGTCCATTATGAGTTCGTGGTTATGCCGTTTGGCGTAACCAATGCTCCAGAAGTGTTCACGTAACTCATGAATGGGATATTTCAGTCATACCATTATCGCTTTTTAGTAGTCATCATTGAAAGTAGCATGCCTATCACTTGAAAGTAGTTCTGGACACACTCTGAGAGCAATAGCTTTATGGTATGCTCTCTATGTTCCAGTTCTGGATCCAAGAGCTTCACCTTGTGGGACATTTCATATCGGAGGCTGGATCTTTAGTAGATCTAGCGATGATTGAGGCTGTACTTGCTTGGGATCCACCTAGGAGTGTGACAATGGTATGAAGTTTCCTGGGTTTGGTTGGATACTACCGGTGGATTGTAACATATTTCTCGAGAGTTGTAGTACCTTTATATGTTTTGATGAAGAAGGGTAAAAGATTCTTTTGGCCGGAGAGATTCCAGTAGAGTTTTTAGGAGATGAGGGAGAGGCTGACTAGTTCCCCCATCTAGAGGCTTCCAGTGGAGGGCGTTGGGTACGTAGTCTTCTACAATGCATCAGGGACAGGGCGTGGATGTGTCCTGATGTAGGACAGGGTAGTGATCACATATGGCTCTCGATAGCTGAGAGAACATGAGCAGAACTACATTACCCATGACCTGAAGTTATTAGCAGTGGTCTTTCCCTTGAAGATGTGGCAAGATTACTTTATTGGTTAGTGTTTTATAGTCTACTCGGATCACAAGAGTCTCAGGTATATCTTCTGGCAGATGAACCTGAACCTGAGTCAGTGACTTTGGCGCGAGTTCCACTAGGACTACAACTTCGATATAGTATATACTCTTGGGAAGGGGAAGGTTGTAGTAGATGCACTCACGTAGACATCTGGTATACAACTTCTAGGTGAGGCGACGGAGCAGCAGGCCGCTTTGAAGATATCCTTTGTGGATAGATATGGAGAATATTTTCTTCAGTCTCTTACTGTCACTCCCCAATTTTTTCAGCGATTCAAGGAGGTGCAACATAGGGATACTGACTGCGAGGATCGACGTGCTCAGATATCCACAGGATAAGCACTTTATGGATTTTCCGAAGGTGGTGAGCACATCATTCTCTTTATAGGACGTACCATGGAACCAGTGTCACTTCGAGAGGAAGTGTTGAGGGAGTTCCACACATCCCATACAGTGGTACATCCAAGAGTGGCAAAAATATACCAGGACCTCCAACGACAATCCTGGTGACCGGGAATGAAGAAAGAACTATCAGAGTTTTTCTATTGGTGCCTTACTTGTTAGCATGTGAAGGCAGAGCATCAGGTACAAGCATGCTTGGTTCAACGTTTAGAGATCCCATTGTGGATGTGGGATGAGATATCCATGAACTTAAATATGGTAATCAAATGTATATATAGGGGTCATGATCTTATCTGGGTGACCGTCAACCGACTCACCTAGTCGGCCAACTTCCTACCAATTAGAGAGCAGGGTTCACTAGAGATCTTGGGATGCCTATTTGTGAAAAATATTGTGCAGATACATGAAGTACCCTCGACAATTGTCTCTGATATTGATACATGTTTTACATCCCAGCTATGTAAGGGGTTTTAGGTGGCTTTTGGGACACAACTTCGTTAGAGCACTGCCTTCCATCCTCAGACAATTTTCAAGACTTAGAAGACTATTCAGACCCTTGAGGACATGCTACGTGCTTGCGTTCTCGACTTCTTTCTCAGCTGGGAGGATCACTTGCCTTTGGTGGAGCTCGGAAACAACAAAATCTATCACTCCACCATCAGGATGGAACCTTTCTAGGCTTTGTACGACCGACCATTTAGATCATCTTTGTGCTGGACTGACCTAGGGGAGTCAGCACTAATGAGACCAGAGATGGTATGGGCTGCCACAGAGAATGTGAGGATTATCCAGGAGCGGATGAAAACTATACCTAGTAGGCAATAGTGTTATTACAATAGGATTTGGAGACCACTAGAGTTCAAGGATGGCAACCATGTCTTTCTACGGGTCTCACCTCGACGAGGTTTGCAGAGATTTTTCTTGGGAGGCATGTTATCTTCAAGGTTCATCAGACCCTTTCAGGTCCTCAGCAGAGTTGTCGAGGTGTCTTACCGCTTAGCACTTCCCCCTAAGTTATACCGGGTGCACAACGTGTTCCATGTATCCCATATGAGGAGATACATGCATGACCCTTCCCACATCATCGACCATTAAGAGTTGGACATTGACAATGGGGAGACATTTATTGAGGTTCCCATAGAGATTGATGATCGGAAAGAGCGGGTCCTTCATGGGCGGTCGATACCTCTGGTCCATGTTCGCTGACAGCACGAGAACCTCCAACAGAGCACATGGGAGCGGGAGGCTCATATTTGTGCTTATTACCCCCCACTTATTTTCCTTGTTTTGTGATGTGACTTTCGGTGATGCAAAGCCCTAAGGTGGGGAGAATCTAAAGTCTCGGAATATCCATGTAATTTTTTTTATTATATTGGATTTTTAAGAGTTTTCGAAAATTTAATGTGCATGATTCTGAGGCCTAGTGTGTCCGGAATGAATTTATGACTTTTTTATCGGGTACGTTCAGTAAACGTATGGGTGGGTTTTTGTAATTTATAAACTAGTGCTCGAAATTGAAATTGGAGGGCACCGTTGAACTCGCAGCACCAGTATTCACTTATAAAGACCATCACCTCTACCGTAGTAGGTCGAGGGTGAATGATAGATTTTTTTTAGTGGAAATGAAAAATAATACAAAACAAACTTTATTTTATTTATAATTAAAACTACCACATGAATGTTAAAGAGGTGGGGACCACCAAAACATAAACACCCATTTTGAAATTAAATGCGGGGACCACCCAAACCCTCTTTAATGGGAGAAACACCTTTAAACTCCCCATTTAATTTTAGGAGCCAACATAAATTAATTAAATGTGTCAACATTTAATTATGCCAGCATAAATTAATCTACATAAACTAATTTATATTGGAACCACATTTATTTTGAGGACTTTTTGGCAAAGTGTGGAGAATTGGGAGAAATCTGTGGAGAAATACTACCTCTCCAACCAAGAACATTTCCTCCAAATGAAAAAGTCCATCAAATAATGTTTTTCATAAATAAGGGATAGGAAGACACACAAGACATCTTCGGAAGTGTGATTGTGGAAGCAACGAACATTGGAACATTCTTAACCTTCACCATTTTCATCTCACAACACAACAATAAACCTTCATTGTACAGTTTGATGTTTTAAATACATCCCATATCCATTCATGATGTTCCTCATCATTCAAAAGATGTGAACTGCTTGTTATCGTTCAAGCGCAGAGGGTACAGACCAAACGGACATGGCCCGACCTCTCCGAAATCCCTTGTGGATTTTGATGAAATATTTTCAAGGGAGGAAGATGGGAACCGGAGATCAGCCACACTATGGGGGCGGTGGTGTGCGCCCGCGCCGCCCGACGAACAAGGGGTCGCGACTTGTGCCATGGGGGTGAAGGGAGGATGGTCGACCGAGCTGGCTACCAGTGAAGGCCCAGGGTGCAGCCGCGCCATGTGGAGAGGACAGATGTCCCTACGACCAGCCATGGAAGACCGCATTACCGCGGCCGCCCCAAAGCACTGCGACCGCCCCACCGCACCGTGGCCGCCCCACTGCAATGCGGTCGCCCGACCGCACCGCGGCGCCCATCCACACCATGGCTCCCATCCGCACAGCGGCTCCCTGCCGCACCGTGGCCACCCCACACTGCGGGCCACCAATGCCGTGCCGCACCGAGGATCAGGTCGGAGCCATCGGGTTGGGCCGACCAAAACCAGGCCAAGTCGGCCCATGCCAGGTCGGTCTGACTGGGTCGGACTGGACTCGGACCAGTTTGGACCCTATATATTCATTTGGCTATAACTTTGGTATCGAGCGTCCATTTGATGAACCATATACATTTCTATAAACCTTTGGGGGAGATAACCCTTTTGATATATCTCAATTGATATTTGGATAATGTTGGGGTACTGTCGGGTTGGATCGATCACGAATCCAACCTGGGGCCTCAAAACTAAACAGCTAATAACATATAGAACATGTTTCCAATTGATGCTCTGACTATTGTGTTGAGACCCCTATTACATGGAGTTCCTTTAGGATTATTCTTTGTGGGACATCGTGGATGTAGGAGTATCAACCAGATTCTTGAGGAGTGGACTCTCCTAGAGACGAGCAAGCTTGGTGCAGGTACCCTGTAGCTAGTTGTGATGATGTACTAGGATCCTGTGTGGATCTGACGATGTACATACAACGTACTTACAACGTACTATAATCTTGTGTGGTTATAATGATGTACTGACGATATACTAGGATCCTGTGTGAGTCTGACGATGCACTGACCATGTACTAGGATACTATGTGGGTCTGACGATGTACTAACGATGTACTAGGATATTGTATGGGTCTGACGATGTACTGACGATGTACTAGCATCATGTGTGGGTCTGACAATCTACTGACGATGTACTAGGATCCTTTGTGGGTCTGACGATGTACTGATGATGTACTAGGATCTTGTGTGGGTCTGATGATGTACTGATGATGTACTAGGATCCTGTGTGGGTCTGACGATGTACTGACGAAGTACTCAGATCCTATGTGGGTATGATGATGTATTGACAATGTACAAGGATCCTGTGTTGGTCTGACAATGTTCTGAAGATATACTAGGATATTGTGTGGGTTTGACAATGTACTGATGATGTACTAGGATCATGTGTGGTTCTGACGATGTACTGACTTTGTACTAGGATCATGTATGGGTCTAACGATGTACTAATAATGAACTAGGATCCTGTGTGGGTCTGACGGTGTACTAGGATCATGTATGGGTCTGATGATGTACTCAGATCATGTGTGGTTCTGCAATTTGGGATCCTTTTTGTGTTTTCCTCTAAAAAGAGTAAGATGATTCAATAGTTACATCTAATCATATTTACTACCATACCTAAGTTATACCTGGCGTGAGATGAGTACGTACTTGTGTAGTACTTTCCTTTGTGGTAGTACCTTGGTGGAATTCTTCTGTGTGGCGTACCAGCGTGGTACTTACCTTTGTGGTATTCCTTCCTTTGTGGAATAGTTGAGTATTGGTCTTTTGGGTTGGAACATGTGTTTCCTCATGATTGAGATGGGTATACTTGATAGCTTAGGTATATGTATGGGAATATACCTAAGTAGAGTTTGTAGTTGATTTCATGATTTTTGGTTTTTCCTTTGAGGATTTTTTGAGACCTTGAGGGACTCAGGGTCCCTAGTGAGTATCTCTATACTCACCCATGCACAGGCTATTCCCGCACATTGTTGTGTTTGATGCTGACGACGGACAACACTGATCGAGGTTGAGGGTACCCGGACTGGACGGTGCCTAGGGGTGGACCATACGATGTTTCGGTGAGCAGAGGAGACATGAGAATATGGAGTGCTGAGGAGGCGATCTGTACCTACCCTTCTAGTTAGAACCTCAAAGGATGACCCCCGTAATTTTCTTTCTCTTTATTATGTTGTATTGTACTTCGGTTGTACTTGTACCTTTGCTGTTGGTCTTGTATTCTGACACTCTTACTTTTAGCACTCTTTTTGTTTTACGGTTTACTTGTGTTTGTATCTTGTTGTGTGCTTGGTTTCATGTGTTTATAGTATATAAAGGAATTTCCTTCCCGGTTTTAGGTAATACGCCTTTCGGTGCTAGTCGTTGGCCCATGGCCTATGGAAGACGAGCTTGGTGTAGTCACGGAATGGCCCCCGGGGGACTGGTCGTGACACTAATATTAACTTTTACATTGATCTTAACAAATTTATATTCATGAGGATACATTATTTCTAAATTTTAGTTATTATATAACTACATCATGTTCTTATACAACACTAATATAGTGATTCTACAAGTGGAGGAAAAATAAAATTAATTAATTTTAAAACATTAAAAATATTATAATTTGGATAACTTATTGAGCTAAAAGAAGTTTTAATTTGAATATATTATATTATTAATGTGTTAAAAGTTTATATTTTAATTATATTACCATTTTCATGATTTTAATTTCAAATTAAATGAATATAGTTAAAATGAAATTATGATATTTTTTGTTAAACAACAATTTCTTAAAATATCTAATTATTCTAAAAAACATGAAATAATATAAGTATGGTGATACATGATCAATAATAACAAATATTTTCTAATTATAATCCCATTATTAAATTATAAACAAATTTATAAACTTTTAAGAATCCAAATTTCATTACAATGGTTAAGGTAAAAAACCGGTTTATTTGGGGGTAAACTAAAAGATAAAGGTATTATATGCAATTAAACAATCCCAAATCCAATTTTAGATCCATATTTACAAAAAATATAACCCCACACTGAAATATCTCACCATTTGAATGAAATTTTATTGACTATGACAAACAAAAATATATATATTTTTATTTTCTAAATGAACGCTTTAAGGTTAAGAGTAACCACATACATCAGGAGGGATCTAAGAGAAAATAGAAAATTTGAAATTTGAAATTAAAAAAAAATACTAACCCTGAGGCATCAATGAACAATAAGGCACCCAAACTAGCCAGTCACATTGTCAGCCATCCACCATCATCATAGGTTAACAACTTCATCATCTCCATCATACATCCCCACAAGAGCTACACCACCAGATATCATCCCAACATAGTTCCAATCACCAAAAAACCTGAGTCCCCATCCCTAACATATCAGCGGCACCACATATCATTTTCCATCATCTTCATCAAACCATCCCAAGATAGAAAAATACCATCCATGCCCTAACCAAATGAAACATGCATCCTCACCAAAGGAGAGGAAGCCCTTTCCTATTGCACATCCTGGAAAGTTTTCAACCAATCCAACATCACCTCAAAAAACCACATTTTTTCCCATTGCACTTGAAAGACATGGATGGGGGAAGTAACCTGGGTGTCAGGGTATTACTTGAGCAGTTGATGGACTCGACAGGTAGTGGCACCTACATAGGAACATCTTCCCTTCTATGGGTAAACCTAAAAACCAAAGTGGCCACAAACATAAACATAAAATGCATCAGATCCATGACTAGGAATGATTCTAATGACCTCACCAAATTGATTATGAATCAAACTATCTCGAATAGAATCACAAAAAAAGAAATTATAAAGACAACGAGCAGATAAACAAACACAAAAATATTCGTCATATCTAACACCAGGGATGAAAGAAAAAAATCACCAAAAAAATAATGAATACAAAGGGAAAGAGAAACCCTAAACCAAGCATATGAAAAAATGTTAATGGCTCTAGGAACCCCGATGAACTAACTTCACCCTAGAGAACTTACCATACCATATGGAAAAAACGCCAAACAAGATAAAAATTGGGACCCAAAAGAGTAGAAGTTGTGGACAGAGTAGTCATGAAATGTGGTTGGAACCCCTGAATAAAGAGACACTACCCAAGTGAATGAAAGATAAAAAGCTAAATTCCAACGTTAAAAAATACGAAAAAGGGGGGTCAGATGGCTATAGAGAGAACCACCCAACATAGAAGCACACTAAAATCATATGAAAGGACATAATGGAGAGAAACTGAAGAAGAGGTAATAATCCTACCTGAAATTTTCCAATTTATTTCATATACTAACTAATCTATATAAGTGTTATTAAACATAAAAGAAACAATTATGTATAATAAATTATCTTAACTTTGGTTATCATACTAAAACCACCTTTATTCACTCTATTTTCTATCAAATGGGATGCGAATGTATCACTTTTACGTATATGTGGACAACTGGCTCTACATGGGGATAAATTCATTTTCCATCACCATTTTTCATGTATTATTATTTGAATATTTAAATAATCATAAAATTCAACATCGCCCATAGATAATTATGTGAATATAAAAAACATCTAAAATCATCTCTTTCATGAGGTTTTGATATAGATATTACAAAATCAGTAAGGGTTTCTCGTATCAATTTTTTTATTTGACGCATATGTTATGTTATTAAACCATATTGTTTTATGTGTATATACAAACTTGTAGACACCATGAAATGTCTTCCACGAACTTCTTGAAAAAATTTCTTCAACCAAGGCTCGAAAAGTCAGTGGTGCGACTCTGTATTTTTGACAAGTGTTCAGTGACAATAGCGAAGTCACTGACTCAAAGGGATAGGACTGCATCCAAGCACTGATCCCAAGCAGGGCTGCGAAGGCGCAACCCCCATGATATGGAACTATAAATTTTTCTATTTCCTCAAGGTGGTGCCCAAGGTACCTATACACAAACACCTGTAGGACACAATGATGGCGGGGAATGAAGTTATTAATTTTTTCTAAGTCCAAAAAGTGGCACCCTGGTTAGGCCAAATCACCGATGACGTGGAAGTCTACTTGGGCTCCGTCCATCTAGTGCCCAACCACTTACGCATCAGAATGTTAACATGCATCCCACTTTTGCGACCAAACTCCTTTCGCATGGGGTCCAGTTTTTGCCTTTAAATAGACCATTAGGGCCTTAATTTGTACAGATGAATTTCTCTAAAGCCCAATTAATACTTTGGACACCCTAGTGATTCTTTCAAGTCCTATGAAACTTTCATGGTAGGTTCTTAACACCTAAATCAGAGGATGTGAAGGAGGATCATAGTACTCAAGTCCTTTTAATGTTTGAAATCTATAACAGTTGCACACCTAAAGCATCCAACCTCCCTAAAGTTGGAAACACATGTGCGCCACCTTTTCATTTTACAAGAACTTGAGCACCCCACTTCTGGGATCACTTGTGAATACTTTTGAATGCTTGATCCAGGTCTCACAAATTATTACCATATAGGGTTTTTATTTCTTAAGTGAATATCAGGTCGCTCATGCCTACTTTTGTGCCCATACTTGTGTTCACATAGATTCTCGGGCTCCCCTCTATGATTCACTTAATCCCTTCAGTCTATAATCCATCAATACCTCTTCATATCCATCTATGGAATGGATTATTTTTCATTGGAACCCTTGTTTGGATGGGATTTGGTTAATACATCCACCAAAACCTCCTGACTTATCAAACCTTTTGGAAAGACTCATCAATTTGTCTTCGATTTGAGTTTGTATATCCACAGTCAAAGGTTTCCCACATTTGAGTCACAATGCGTATGAGATTAATGCAGCATCTGTGGGTTTGTATATCCCCAAACACATGGAATTTTCTCCTAAGAACAGTGCTGAGAAGTTCCCAGCTTTGAGAATAAGGGTTTTGGTCCTTACCTCTCCCTTCAAAAAGAGCTGGAACCTCAAATTTCAGTTAGGGAAGGTATGGTTCACAATTTCATTTCCATTCAACATAATGAAATGTATCCCTCCACTACTAGGATCTGTTTTATGGCTTCCATCCTGGTGTAATCCCATAACCTTGATCCCTTCTTAATTTCATTGTTCCCTTGTTCGATGTTAATTGAATAGAAAGAAGGCTCCTCGCCTCTCCCTCATCCACTATCGCTGCCATAGGTGCACCCTCTTCCACCAACAACGGAAGAAATGCATATGTTTCATTGTTGAATATTTCGCATCCTCTTGTTTCTCACATTGAGAATGAATCACATGGGATTATATATTCTTAATGATTACACCATTTACAAAAACATTCTCACTGAATGAACAATCAGAACTCTGATTCCCACTATAATTAGGATACGTAGGTAGCCTTCTCAGGGCCCGATCTCAATTGATATCCTCTCTAGGAATCAAACCATAATTCCCATAATCTGGGCATCATTTTTAGGAATAATCCCAATATTTAACCCCCAAATCATAAAGTCACCCTTTTCAGAAAGTAAGCCCATACTCATTTCTCTGAAAGGACTATATTCTCTTATGAGAATCATCCAACTACATGGGATTTGATTCCCATCCACATGGGATACGTAGGAAACCTCCTTGTGGTTCAAACACAACACTTCAAATCAACCTTGTTCTCCTTGGGCCATATTCCCAATTGGGCCTAATTTTACTTGTAAACCCATATTTTTTCCAAGTTTCATGGGATGCTTAGGCATAAGTCCCCCAACAACATTATCTAAATATAATTTCCATAGATGTTTGTACCACATGACATTAAACATTATGGTTCGGTCCTTATCACATGACCTTAAAAGGTGTGATGTATCCCATTAAGTGGCACTGAACTACGATGGTTGTGATTCCTTTCACAAGGATATGTAGGTTGCCCATTTAATGGGTACAATCCAAATATCAAAAAAAACCTTCATCTCCCTAGATAATAATAAATTCTTGAGTGCCCCGTTGATTGGGTTAAAAATCAGTATCATCATAACAATGATTCAATGAATCTCTCGATAGTATATAAGATAATAAAATTGATAGAGATCCTCAAATACTTAAGGATATCTCCATTAAGGAAGAACCTTGAATTCGTATGGATGATTATGAATTTCACACATGTTAATAAGTGATTGAAAATTCCAATGGAAACATATGTTATACATTGTAAATTAATATGGATTCATGAAAATATCTTAAATTTATAAATAGAGACCCAGAAAAGACAATAATTCCCCCCCCAATAGGGTGTGATGAGTCCGACCTCCCATCCTCTCGACCGACGAATGTTCCAATGCATTGTAAAGTTCAAACATAACGAACACATGACATTAGAAAGCTAGTTACTTTTGGATAAATACTTGTTGGGTGTTTTCAGTTCCATGAATAAATATAATGGAAACCACCTTGAAGTGTGATTCATAAAACTAGAACACATGTTTCATGTAACTACGAAAAAATGGTGAACCTGACATGAATCCTAAACCATTTTAATAATGTTACCCACCTTTCAAGCACTAATCAATTGATAAAGGAAGGTCAGACAAAGGAATCAATCATGCATATATCCATCTGAATAGAGGTCACTTTAATGGAGTTTATTTTTTGTTGTTTTCAGGTTTTTTCTTGAAACACCCTTCTGTCCAAATTGGATTTCATCAAGATGACATATATGAACTTCCTGACCATTGCTTAGGTTGGATCCTCATCAATGGGAAAGACTCCATTTACCACCTAGTGTATTCAATGATGGGTCTCTAATGTTAAGGTAATGGAGTACATTTATCAGTTTACAATCCCAACATTGGAAGTTGCCCAACAGGACCTCCAGGTCAATAAAAATCCTCAATCGCCTGGCCAATGACGACCGATGATTAGAAGCAGACGGTTCCAACCACCATTTTCAACCATTTTGGGTCCTTATCCCCAGAAAGAAACAACTAGTCCCCCCATACTATAGGGAGTTAGATCAAGATGTCACTTTGGGACTCAATTTAATGATTTATGCATTCTTCGTGAGGACTCCCGCAAAATATCACCGCTAGTATAATCACGTGGTAGTGAACCCCCAACATGATGGGGGTGTTTCCTTTGGACATTCGGCTTAGGTCTCTCAGACCTGGTCACACAAGAATAACCACTGGGGACAACGTCCGGTCCACATGGAGTAGGTTCTTACCTATTCCCCATTTGGAGAGGTCTATCAACCTAACATGATGGCGAACAACGAGCAAGAACATACACCAATCCGTTCTAATTTCGTTGTCTAGCTGACTTGTTTGGCAGCAACGCACCAATCCCACCAACAAAATCTGGTGGAGTACCATGAACATACACATACACCAATTTACAAATTATCAGCTAGTCAGCTGGCTCATCTGACTAGATTTAAAGAATCCCTCCAATCTGATGTGGTGGAAATGGGTAACCAGGCCCACACACTTTCTTATAATCACCAATTCTTCCAATAGTCTTGTCTGCCAATAATGTAGGAATTCCATCAACTATGCCTGACAAAAAATAGCTAGCAGGAACATACACATTCTATCATTCATCAAGCATACCAATAGTTTCATTTGGCAGCACCCGGAAAAGTCAGCCGGAAATATTCCAACTACAAATATGGTGCAGACCCAACTCTCTAACCCCATACATTAGTAGTATTGATACAAATTGAAATGTAAAGGAGGACAAGAGAAGTAACATACACGTACTCCCGAAATGGAATAGACATATATTCCCATTCAGGCCACTGAATTCACCAAACACGTCTTATCAATGTTGACATAAAAGACACAAATGCAGGCACATATTCTGGATGAATACTAGGATATTATAACAACAACTTCAATAGTACCAGGGTAACATACACATAAATCAATCCCTACTCTTGGGATGGAAGTCATCATGCCATCCAGGAGTAGTTACAAACCTGTTTTCTAGTATAGGATGGTCATGGGGCTCCCTCCCTCATATCATAAGGACAAAAAGATCCAGAACATACACTATTTCCAATTGGAGGTAATTGGTATGTTCTGGTTACTACTCGAAAGAAGTCACTTACACCATCCCATGATAAACACTTCTCCAAGAATGTGGCCCCGAATATGTATAAGAGAACATCCAAAAAGAAGTCACTCCAAACATAGTTGGAAAATCAGGAGTCAAGCTGCAATTTGGCTCGTCTTAATTCTGTAGTACATTAATCCCTTAGTCATTTATCTATTGTAGCTCAAGATCCTACCTTCTCATTACCAAATTATATGATTATTAGTTATAATTATTATGTTACCCCTCATACACAGCATCCTGAAGTCCTTCTTCTTGAATGATCTATCAATCAAGAGATCCTATGTCTTGATAAGATCCACGGAAACCCTTTCTGTGGAAAGAAGACCAAGGATGAAGATGATTTATCCCTTTCTATAATCCTCCATAGTGGTCCACCCCGTAATGGAACTCACTGTGAAAGTACTCTACGTGGTAGTATTTCACATTATCAAGATAATTCTATAATTGATAATTTACTGATGAGATAGCCCTACTATCTCGAGGAACTTGAAAAAACAAGGCCAATCATTTCTAATGTCATTTCATTAACAGGTGAAATACGTTCACAACCAGAATACATATTAAGGGAATTCTCATTTTCCAATTCTCCCTTGGGTAATTTTTATTCTTATATAGAACATTCAATTTGGTTAGACCAAGTGTAGAAACCTCTACTAAATGATGATTAAGATAGATTAAACATGGGAAAACAATTGGGTAAAGGAGAAATACTAGTCATGTTATGGCCTTCAGGAAATTCCCAGTATAGCATTATATAATTGGTGATAGAAGATTGCATTCATGATTTCCAAATAATCATACGGAGGACTCATCGTCAATTTAAACCTAATGTTTTACTATTTGATAAATATCAAAATCATGTAAATCTAATTGAAGGGTTGCAATGCCAAATTGACTTGGCAAATCTATCGGTTTCCAGACATCTAGAGGTTGAAAAACAATAGAGAACGCTTCAATGTGCATGCATTAATTCAATAAGGAGGCAACACCAGTTAATTTATGGAACCCAATATGGTGTTCGTATCAGAGGATGGGGTGCACACAGAGCATTACATTTCACCGCACTCTAGAATCAGCAAAGCCCACTAAAAGTGGTATTATGCAATGTTATTTCTCACAGCCAGCAACAATCAACACATATTGTATGTAATCAATTGAATGCTGAGGAATAGGCTTCAACTAGATCTCATCAAATTCAGGCCCAATGAAATCAAGTAGTTCATTTACATTTACAACAAGCATCTGATATTATTGAGGAGGCCTACCTCTTAGATCATGACATCCTTCATATGACACAAATGTTTGAAAAAACACAACAATCTTCTAAAAGAGTTGATTTAAGAGGTTGTCAGATAATTCACCATGCTAATGTCCAGACCAAAATTCGTAAAATCATAATGGAAGCGACAAGAATATCACCCATAGTGGTTCAAGAGCCACCCCAGCTTGCATTTATTAGGGCTCTTTTAAATCAACTGTCAACTTTGTTAAACAAAGTTCAAAGGTTTAAAAAATTAGAACAGGAACAGCCCCAGCCTATAGGAATGGGAGATTTTTCACATCTACAATAACCTCCTCAATGGATGTTAGTCTTCTCCTGATTAGGGAAGAATCCACAATGAGAGAGCACAACTAAATTACATAAGGATTGCTTTCGGGATTTTATCTTTCAAACAGCTCCTAAGAAGATATCATACAGGAGTACAAAGTCTCCTCAAAGATACATAGGGAGAAAATTATATAAATATACTGATAGAATTACATCAATTCGTTATGCATCAGTAAATGTCATTTACACATTTTTAGATGATACTATAGAAAATGAGTCTAGTTCAGGGGAATCATAAGATGAAGTTCTTATTCATAATACTGTACACACTGAACCAAATGATTAAGTTGTACATACCTGAAATTATAGTGTTACCCAGAATTTAGGTATGCCTTCAAATAACAAACTCCCACCCCTCCAAAAGGATTCTAATAAGGGTAAAGGTACAAGTCATATTGCATCTCCATTTTCCAGTGGAGAATGAAAATATCTTTTTCCTGAAAGGATATTTTCACCACAAGAATATGTGAGGAAAGAGTTGAAAAAACTCAATACATAGTTGCTTTGATGTAGCATTTCTACTAGACGTACTCCCCATGAAGGTCCTCAACTTTCACATCCTATAAGATCTCCTTAGCAATGAAGATTTGTAGTAACTATAGATGCGGATAATGAATTACCTCCATTGGGTACACAACCAAGGCAGGATCAAACACATCCTGATTGGCCAGTTCATGTGGGTTATCCAAGGTAATTACCAATACCATCACTAGTACTTTTATGGATTATTTCACTAGTTCATGCTCCAGCTACTGTACCTGTATAGGAACCAACTCTTCTGAGTATTCCCCAAGTGAATATAAACATAATTGTGGCATTAAAAACACGATTGAAAGCTATGGAAGAATAGAGTGCACCAGTTCAGCTGAAAAATAAATCTTACACTAAATGGGTCTATCTGACCCCCACCAAATTTTGTGAATACCACATTCCTAATATTTAATGATTTGGGAGATTGAAAAAAAAATTAACACATTCTATTTATTGTTGTGATCCCATGATGGGAACTTCACAAAAACAAGAAGCATTAAATTTTAGGTGTTTTTAGTCATTATAAGGACCAACTTTTGTATGGTATACAAGTGTGCAATCTTGATCAATTACTAGTTGGAAAGATCTCCATCAGAAATTCCTTCTCAAATTCATATCAATATTACTAAAGATGCAAATTTTTGATAATACAAATTGAAAACAAAGGGCTATGGAAAGAGTTTCATATTTTATTACTCGATTGAAAGTATTAATGTATTATTTATATTTGGAACTCCCTCATAAATAGTTGCTACCAATTTTTGTGGAAAATATAAGTGATGAGTTACGTACACCAGTGATCCCAGTGAAATACAAAGTAGGGTTTGAGACCATACATCAATTTCACAATAGATAGAAGATTATATTTTAGAAACAGAAGGTAAAACTCATGTAATTTCATCATCTCTGGGAAGGAGAATAGCGATAGAAGAGGTTGCTACCATTACACTTAAGCAATAACCTGTACCTGATTCTAAATCAAACCCATCATCATATCAAAGGGCTCTGCCTCTAGAGCGTTAGCAACAACAACTGCCTCATCAAGCTGATCAAAGCTATCAAAGGCGGAAACTGTTTGAGGAATTAATGAAAAATGTTTATTTCTTCTGAAAATAACATGTTCCTTGTTATATCATCTCATATCTTGAAAATAAAATAGTTCAGTTTCCACGGCTGAAGAAACCAAATAAATAAGGATATGAATATCTTCAAAATTATTGTCCCTTTCACTAGATGTTGGGGAATCCCATACATGAGTGTATTTTTTTTCAATGATCTCTAGAAAAAAATAGTCTTTGGACAAGTGAAACTAAAATGCTTGACAGCACAAGTATCATGTGTTACTACTTCTAATCCAGAGGAAGATGGCTAATGGTAGGAAGTAAAAAGTAAATATGTGCATAAATATGAAAATTGGATGATCATAAAAATGATCAACCAAACTCATTCCATTCTACTAACACAGCTGAGAAAACCGATTGTCTCTTCCTACACTCCTACCACAAAAAAACCACCTTTATAAAAAGGTCAATCTTAAAAAACAGTGACATTATTTGAAGGACGAATAGGAGTTAGATGAACACGAGCTCATGTCAAGGCCAATGTTTCCTTGTCCCTGGAAGAGTTCTGCCATCTGATTCCAAATCACGGGCACTGAACCGCCAAATTGTGCAATAATAACTGACTGGTCATGTAGAATCTTAATCATTTGAACAATTTAGCTTTGGTTCCATCAACATTGTCCACTTAACGGATCCTTATGTGAAAGGTGATTATGATTATATTGAGTCAGAGTTCCATGTACCTAACTGGGGAACTAAAGGAAGAGGTCAGGTTCAAGGTTACATGGTAAGACTTGGATATTCTAGAAACCACAATTTTAACTATACCCCTGGTCAAACCATATATGTGGCGGAAACTCATCTAAGAGCCCTTCAGAAGGCTCAACAAGAACAAAAAGTTTCTTCGACACATGATAGGTTCGGTCATGAAATGATTACTTTAGAGGACCAATTATAAGTCACAAAATCTTTCTCTCAGCAAGTAGATAGACTTAGTTAGTCAAATATACCAAATCCATAATTATTTCTGTCTTCTACTTTGACATAGGTTTCATCTATATTAGGAGCGTCAACTTCCAAGGTCACCACAAAATTTCATTTATAATTTCGAAAATGCAGACATCTAGACCAAAAGTATTATGTTTTGAAATAGTTGGCCCAGGTACCGGCCAGGTGGTAAATTCTGGATTCCTTGAGTCTATCGAAAGATCTTTGAGAATAAATTATTGAATCTTGTTCAAGTCCTCCAGAGTTTTAAACTGATGTTGTTGTTGCTAAGGATTACATTATAGAGAAGGATCCTATAGAATTTCATGCAATCATATCTTTTATGGATGAAGATGATGATGACATTGTATATGGAAATATTTTTCCCTTGCATCTATGTGGCATGGTCAATGTCCTAGACATCATGAGAGCCTTCATTGATAATGGCTCCGGAGCCAACCGCATTCCCATTTTTACACATTGATGATTAGTCTTGACTTAATGTGGCTTATCACCTTCAACTTTAATGTTTCAAGGATATAATAAGAATGAGAAGGAAAATCTTTGCGAGATTACACACAGAACACGGTTTGGAAATCTTATGTCTAATTCAGATTTCATGGTTATTTGTCAGGACATAGCCTTCAACATTCTTTTTGGATGGCCATGGCTACATCAACATGCAACCATACCTTCGTCATACCACCAATACCTTATGTTCTATTTCAATGGTCAAATCGGGACATTGTATTATGACAAGGATCCATTCAAAATGTGTGAATCATAATAAATTGAGGAATAATTTTATCATATGAAGGGAATGTGGTCTATGACAATGGAAGTAACCAGAATCAATGCTTCGAATAGATTGGAAAAAATCCCTCCAAACACATTCATGCATTTGATTATTGATTATGTGTTACTAATCAATCAAATTGAAAAGATAATCCAAAATCCAAGCATTCATCCAGTAACATCCATACTATCAATTTTTGTAATCGAGCCTAACATCATGTTAGAAATAATATATTCACCAAGAAGTGGTGAAAGATTAAATGGAGATGACTTCATTTCATCCACTGAACTTCAAAAAGTTTCAAATTCTTCAATAAGAAAAGAGTTTGTTGTAGTTCTGCTAGAGGAAGACAAGGATGTTGATACCCAATCCATCAAATCTTCTTTATTACCCCAGGAAGACCCTTCATCAGCAGTAGAGTCAGAAATAGTGGCCTCTTTTTCAAGATGTTCAAATACTGACTCCTCCGCAAACACTGGATGTTTTTCTTTATCATCTACTATAAATGTAGAAAGATAATAAGTAATACGTAATGAATAAGAAGATTTAGATCGCGAGGATGCTTCTCCAGCATTTGAAGAATATGTCTCTACCACTGTGGATGAGACCAGAGGAATAAATATGGGTATAGAAAAGGATCCACGCCATAGACTAATTAGTGCGGTAATGACTTCTGAAGATCAAGATGTGTATACTTTCTTTCTAAAGAAACATAGAGATATATTTTCCTGGAATTATATAGAAATTCCTATACTTAATCCCAATATATCCACTCATCATTTGGGTTTTGTATAAGAAAATAGATTTGGTATAAGAACATCAAAGACTCAAGTTGGCAGTAAGAAGAACACGCCCATCTCAAGCCTCTAAAATTGAAGCTGAATTTGATAAGATTATAAAGGATAACATTTTAAGGGTAGTTAAATATCCAACTAGCTTTACAACATTGTCCTTATGAAAACTAATAATGGAAAATCCTTGTTTTCATTGATTTCAGAGATCTTAACCAGCATTTTCCTAAACACGACTTTCCAGTCCCGATCATAGAGCTTTTAATCGATGCAACAACCGGATATGAAGTCCTTTCCTTCATAGATGTATACTTTGGGTGTAATAAAATCTTTATAGCCCTAGAAGATGAATAATATACATCCTTTAGAGCCCCTCAAGGTTTTTTTTGATATCGGGTAATTCTATTTGTCTTAAAGATTGTTGGTACAACATATCAACGTGACATGAACAATATCTTCAAACCATTCATAGGGAAATTAATTGAATGTTATGTGGATGATTTGGTGGACAGATATTGACAACGTTCCATTCACTTGGATGAGCTAGAGACCATATTCAGTAAACATTAGAAACATAGTTTGAAGATTAACCCCTTGAAATATGCTTTTGGGGTAACCTCAAGAATGTTTATAGGCTTCGTTTTACGCCATAGTGTTATAAATGTTGATCCCGAACAAACCGAATAAATCCGTGGAATGTCACCGCATAAAAATTTGAATGAATTAAAATGAATCCAAGGACACTTGGAAAGTATTCTGCACTTTATCATTAATTTGGAATGCATCTGTTTTCCCTTAACCAGTTTAATGAAGAAAGGAATCACCAATAAATGGGATGGAGACTACCAATAAGCATTTGATATCCCCAAGAAATATCTCATAATCCTACCAGTATTAATGTAACAGGTTGAATGAAGACAACTTATTCTCTATGTTACATATTTAGAGTGATCATTGGGAGCCTTCCTTACCCAATTGAATGGTGCTGGGAATAAAAACATCCTTTACTATCTTAGAAATAGAGTCACTAAATGATAAATCATGATGGACAATTGGTATCTCACAATAACCCGCTAAAATGTATCCTCATTTGTCCTACGCTTACAGGGATTCTTCCATGGTGGTTAGTTATTTTTCAATAGTTTGATATCTAGTTTATGCATCAGATGGAAATAAATGGCCATGCTCTGGTCTACTTCCTTACTGAACACCCATATGAGGAAGATACATCATTGAATACTAAAATTCCTGATGAAGAGTACTTCTATAATCAAGATAATCACCAAACATGGGAGATGTAATTATACGGTGCCTTTAGAAGTCCAACAGAGAAGAGAATGGAAAACCCTAAACTCAACAATGATGGGTTTGGAATTGTCTTTATCTCCCCCAAAAAGGAAGTGTTTTGTTATTCCTTCCTATTATAGGAAGCGGAATGAACAATGAGGTAGAGTATCAAGATCTCATCACAAGATTGGAATTGGCACATCAGGTGAATCTGAATCACTTAAAAGTGAACGGTGATATAGAATTGGTAATCAAACAAATAAATGGGGAAGATTATATCAGAAAAGAAGAGTTAATCCCTTTGTGTGATTACATCAGAGGATTAATGGTTAAATTTACCTTAGATCCAACATTGTCTTATATCCCACAAACAAAAAATGCCCAAGAAAATGCACTGGCTAATGAAGCTACATCCCTGGAAGATCCAATTCAGGATCAAACAGTCATCAACATATCCCATCGTTTTGTGGTCTCTCCTTTGTTTCAAACCAAAATGGAGGAAATTAATGAAATTAGCACTATTTTTGAGCCATATGGTCATACCACAGAATGGAAAACACCCATCTTGTAATACCTAAAAAATTGATCACTTTCACCAAATAGGGATAAAAAAGAACATATCTGATGATGAGCATCCGGTTTTACTCTTTATGATAGTTCAGATCACCAAAAGATCATTTACTAATATGGATTTTATGGAATCTTCTTCCGATGGATTGATGGAGAAGAAATTGTAGCTATCACGAAATATGTAAATTCTGGAACTTGTGGTGCTCACCAGTCTGAGAATAAGCTTTCTGATCAAATCTGAAGGATTGGATACTTCTGGCATTCAATGACATAGGATTTCACAGATTTCAATAAGAAATGTTCTCCCTTCCAAGTGAATTCCAACTTTATTCATCAACCCCTAGAGTTTCTACATACAGGTAAATAATCCTGGCATTTTGACCCATGGGAAATGGATGTAGTAGGAAATTATCCTCTAGTTACAGCTAATCACCTCAAGTACATTCTTACTACTACAGACTTTTTCTCCAAATGGGATGAGGCAATACCTCTCAAATATGTCGGAGCCAAAAAAAATTAGTTTTTTCAATACTAACATCATTACTAAATTCGGTATCCCACATAATATATTAACGGATAATGAAACTAATTCCTGTACTTTTGAGGTAAAAAAGTTATATCAGAAACACAATATCAAATCCAACCATCCATCTCGCTATCATGCGGTGACTGATGGAAAAATAGAATATTTCAGTAAGATCTTATAAAATATACATCAGAATTGTGTGGATAAAGAAAAGAAATATTGTCCTGATAAAATTTTTCATGCTTTATGTGATTATCAGACTACTACCCGTACTTCCATCCAAGCGACTCCATATTCACTGGTATAAGAAACAGAAGCCGTTTTTTCAATTGAAATTCAATTTTCTTCACTCAATGTTTCAATCTGTGATCAGTTGTCTATAGATGAGAGGTCTTAGAAATGGTTTGATTATATTTAATGAATTGATGTGAAAATATTTCATACTTTTAATCATTTATAAATCTATTAGAACAGAATATTGTGAGACATTAAAAATAAATTTCACCTCCATTAATTTCATTAATGAGAATTGGTATTGTTCTTCAAGACTACAATGATACCATTAAATAAACCTACAAAACATGAGCCAATGTGGGAATGAACATATTCCATACATAAGGAATACTCAAATAGAGCTTATGCCTTAATCATAATGGAAGGAGAAATTATTAAAAAATACATCAAATGAGAGATTATGGATGAAATACTTTGTGTTGTTGCACACATTGTCCTCTATGCAAGACTTAAAACTGCATATCCTACATGTCCTCAATGAAAGACATAGAACTACATAGTACAATGTCTATACTGCAAGACATTAAACTGCACAACACAATGTCCTAGTTTCAAGATGTTAAAAATCAAAAAAACCATAAGCATCTATTCTTCATGATGATAAAATGTGTAGCATCTTTGTCCTTGTCTCATGATGTTAAACAACATGACACCATTTTTACTCATTTTATGACATTAAACTGTACAGTTAACATCTTCTTTACATGACAATATTAGCTTTTTTATGCAATCATCATTAATGTCATTACAACTCTTTAGTGTCACATGAGTCCTTTTCTTCCCAATGTCTGAATCAGATTTTCATAGGGCCCTCATTTCAAGAACTATGTGTGGAATTATTCTCATCTATATGAGATACATAGAGATGTCTATATCTCTAATATTGATCCCACCCACAACCATAAAATTTTTATTTCCCTTTCACCTCCTATATATGAATTCATATCTATATAGAGTGTTCCCTTACGATATATGGTTTGATCATTGTACAATTTTTGTCTCAAGTTTAACCGTTCTTCCAAAACGTCTCAAAAATTTCCCATCTCCCATATCAAACATTATTGGTGTGGGAAATGACTATTTGAATAACTATGTACAACTATATTTTCATGTATATGAGATATGTAGAGATGCATAGATCTCCAATCTTGGTCCCATCCATGATATAAAATCCCCCCTTTATTCCTTATATAAGAATTGAAACCTGCATAGAGAATGTTTAAAGAACTAAATATGACTTGATTATTGCCCCTAGAAAGACACATTGCAACACTATAGTTTTTCCCCTTAGTCCAACTATGATATTTCCTTTTTTAACATCGATTCATCTTCATCCTTAAAACATGATGTTAAACTGTATGTAATTCCCAAAACTACGTTTGGCTTGATTATTACTCTAATGAGACACATAGTGAGCCAGTATCCAATTCCCTGGACCATCCATCACTTATTCATAATACCCCTATTCTTCACATGTGCCACAATTGTGTTACAGAATATGGATTACTGCATCTTGTTTCCCACACCAATCATAGCTCACATGGGCTTTGGAATTGGGTAAAAAATATTCTCTATATAAATAAGGTGTCTCAATTTCTTTTAGGTTTAACAAAGTCCTATGTGAATGACATAAAAATTCACATTATAATGTTCTCACTGCATGAATTGAAACTACCCAATATAATGTTCTTGCAGCATGACTTTAAACTCTACAACATAATATTGATTCCAAGGAGGCAAAGTAGTGTCAATTTTTACATATGAGTCAGATCTGTGTAATGGACATCAAACAAATTACCAATATTGATTCAAATATTTCTCATGTCCATTGAGCATTACCCCTTCCATATGTCAGACTCTTAATCTTGTATATATTCAACTCTTCATAATCTTTCTTACAGTTTCTAGTGAAATAATTTCTAATATCTGAGAACTCTATTGCCTGACTATGCTGTGCATGCCCTTAGTTGGCCTTTCATAAGATCCCTACATAACGGGCATGTCAGTCAAAAGATGCCACTAGTTGTCTATGTAGCATATGCCCTAGTCGGACCTTCATAATACAACCCCCGTAATGGGGTTTTAAAATGATGGTAATTTACTTCTTGGTTATACTGTCGTTTTCCCCTTAAAACTTTGATGAAAATATATAAGAATCATTATTTTAGAACAACCATTCATTTATATTTGTCTTGTTATCTTTCTCTCGATCTAAAAGTTTTCAATACCATGGTTTACACAACTTTCTCTCCTTGGGTTCAAAGAAATATGAAATAACCATTGATCAAATGACCACATATCACATATTTTTCCATTTCTGGTCCTAGTCATATGGCCTATAACTAACAATACAATACCTTCTATATATGGGTCAGTCCTTTGTAGAAATCCTAATCTTTCAATTCTCTGTAAATAATGATTGTAAATACACTATCTATATTTCGGTACCATTATTCTTATTCCAAAATTTATACTTTGGACAATATTAATATCAGTAATATTTCTTCTTCTTTTAACAATATAATGTCAAACTTCTAAAATAACTTTTTCCTGACTATGCAGTGCGTTCACTTAGGTGGCCTTGCATAAGCATGCTACATAATAGGCATACCATCCAAAAGATTCCATTGTTTGGATATGCAGCATATACCCTAGTTGGCTCTGCATAACACAACCCCCATAAAGTGTTTTTTAAATAATGGTAACTTATTTCTTGGAAAAGACGTTATCTAATGCTTTTAGCCCATTTCCCATATCATTTTTCAAATCTAGAATTTACCAAATCACAGTTTACAATTTTTTCATTCTATAAATAAATATTGTAGTATGTTTCCAATCAAATTATCAAGAAATTGGAAGTGTCTCATACCTTTGGTAAAAGCTAAAGACCATAAATTAAATACACACAATGTCCTCACCGCATAACATAAAAAATCACTATACAGTTTCCTCACTGAATAACATAAAACGAAGAGTACAATGTCCTCGCTAGTTAAATTAAAACTAAAAAGTACAATGTCCTCACTACATGACTTAAAACTGCACAATATGATATCCTACATTCCTCTTTTTGATAATTTTTATCCATTCCTTGAAAACCAAATTTGTATAGAAATTATTTTATTATCCATGACATTTGTCCGCAAAAAGGCATTTATTCTTAAAATTAATTTCCTTGGAAAAATCATCCACTTTGGTCTTGAGTCTCCCAAATCTTATTTTTCCCTTCTCTATCTATATTAAAATGCTCAATTCCTATGAACTTGTTTTCTTGAATATGGATTATGTGCCCTTATTTGGCCTGACATAAAACATTCCTACATAACAGGCCTATCAATCAAAAGATGTCACTATTTGGAAATGTAGCATATTCCCAAATTGGCCCTGCATAACAAAAAACCTGTAAGGATTTTGGTAAATAATGGTAACTTCGTTTTTGGAGGAGAATCCAATTATATTGATACCAGTTTTAAATTTGGTGACTATAAAAATCATGGCTCAAAATTCAACTTGGAAATATTTAAAGAATATTAAATAAATTCACAGCCACTGAGTCTTGTTTGGGATATAATTTCAAAATTTATGGTCAAAACTATTAAACCTTAAACATTGTATGTTTATAGTCTAACCTACATGACTCTAAACTTCCAAAAAAAGAGACATGGTACTGAATAGATTGAGAACTTGTAAAGGGAAATCTAAACAAAAGTTGAGTCCCACTCACTAAACATACATTTTTTATGGTTTATGTAATATTGAAAAATTAAAATTTATAAAATACAATGTTTTTTAGTGTTGTTTATATTACAATAGTAAAAAAATATTCTTCTTAGGCCCCATAACATAGGAAAAAATTATAGCATCCTTCTAAGCATAAAATAGATCCAAATCTAACCAAATGATGTTGGAATGAATCAATTTGCAATACCTCTACCTTAGAATAAGATTCAATCCATTCCAAATGAATAAAATTCTAAGGGGGGATTTTGTAGACACCATAAAATGTGTTCCTTGAACATCTCTACCAAATACATTCATACAGGGCTCAAAAATCTTGCAGTGTGACTCTACATTTTTCATAGGGGTTAAGGATGGTAACGAAGGCACTCACTCAAATGACCCAGACCACATTCGAATGTAATCCCAAGTAGGGGTGAGAGGGCACATCCCCCACAATACGGAACTATAAATTTGTTCTCTGTCCTCAAGGAGGCGCCCAAGGAACCTGCACAAAAAAACCTATGTGCCACCATGATGGAGGAGAATGAAGTTATTAATGTTGGATAAGTCCTCAAATCATCACCCTTGTTAGGAAAAATCACTAGCAGTGTGCAAGTATACTTCGTCACCACACATCCGATGTGAAACCACTTGTGCACCCCAAAGATGGCACACAACCCACATGTGTGACCAAACTTCCTTCACCCTGTGTCCTATTTTTCCTCCAAATAGAAGCTTAGGGACATCATTTTTATGGACAAATTTCCCTAAATCCCAATTGATGATCTGGTCTCCCTATTGCTGCACCCATGTCCTTTGAAAAATTCAAGGTAGTTCTTTAACACCAAAAGTGGAGGAAGTGACAGAAGATCATAGGACTTAAGTCCTTTTAGTGTTTGAAATCCATAACACTTGCTCTCCTAATGCATCCAACCTCACTAAAGTTGGTAAAACTTGAGCGCCTCTGATTCCTTTTACAAAAAATGAGCGCCCCACTTCTGGGATCACCTTTGAATACTCATGAAGGATTAAGTCAGGTCTCACCCAAGTTTTACCATACAGGTTGTTGGTCACTCAAGTGAATATCAGGTCTGCCATGCATACTTGTGCGCCCATACTTGTGTTCCCTTACCTACATGGGTTCCCATCTATGATTCATATACTATATTCAGTCTATGAGCCATCACGACCACTTTAAATCCATCCAATGAAAGGCTTCTTCTTAATTGTCTCCCTTTTTTGAAAAAGAATCATTTGAGACCTCCACCAAAACCTCCTGATTTATCAAACCATTGGGGAAGGAACATCAGCGTGTCTTTTATTTGGGATTGTATATCCATAATCAGGGATTTCCCAAATGTTTTCAAAATGGTGTTAGGATTCATAGAGTTTCTATGGGTTTGTATATCCAATGTCACAAGGACCTTTCTTCCTATAATAGTGCAGTGAAGTTTTTAGTTTTGAGAATAAGGGTTTGGGTCCTGACCTCTCCCTTCTGAAATATCTAGAACATCAAATTTTTTGTAGGGAAGGTACAGTTCCCAATTTAGTTTCCAATCAAGAGAATGAAAAGTATCTCTCTCATACCAGGTTCAGTTTTAGGGTATCCATCCCGGTTTAAGAAATTACCTTCATCCCTTATTCCTTTTCATTGGACCCTTATTCTATGTAAAGTGAATAGAATGATGGCTCGTCACCTCGCCCTCATCCACCCTCGCTACCATAGGTTCATCCTATTCCACCAAAAAAGGACAAAATGTATAATTCTCATTGTTTAATATTTCACATTCACTTGTTTCTCACAATGATCATGACTCATGTGGGATTAAATATTCGTGATGATTACAACATTTACACCAACACCCATGGTGAATGAACTACAAGAACTCTGATTCCCACTATAATTGGGGTACGTAAGAAGCCTTCTTAGGGCCCGATCTCACTAGATATAAACTTCAGGAATCTAACACAAATTAAATTAATCTGGGCATCCTCCTTAGAAATATGCCCCAAATTAAACCTCGGAATCATCAAGTAATCCTATTCTGAAAGTAATTCCAAACTCATTTCATTCAAAGGTATATCCTATCCTATGAGACTCATCTAGCTATGCGGGCATTTATTCCCATCAACATTACGTAGGAAGCCTCCATGAGGTTCAAACCATACACATCAAATCAACCCTATTCTCCTAGGTCCATATTCCCAATGAAATCGAATTTTACTTTGAAACCCATATTATTTCAATGTTCCTTAGGATTCTTAGGCATAAGTCCAACACCAACATTGACAAATCACCTTTATCTTATATTTCCATACCACATGACATTAAATTGTATGGCTTAGTCCTTATCACAAGACTTTCCAAGGTATGATGTGTCCCATTAAGTGGCACTGAACTACGAGGGTTCTGATTCCATTCATAAGGATATGTAGGTAGCCAATGTCATGGGTACAATCCCAATATCAAAACAAACCTTTGTATCCCTGGATTAAAATAAATTATAGAGTTCCCCACTTAGTGGCTTAAAATTCAGTATCATCATAATGATGATTAAAATAATATCTAGATAATATATGAGAGAATACCATTGATGGAGAACCTTGAATACATATGAATATCTCCATTAATGAAGAACCTCAAATAAATATGAATGATTCTAAATTTCACACATGTTAATAAGTTATTGCAAATTACAGGGGAAACATATGTTATAATTGGGATATTAATAAGGATTCATTAAAATATCTTAAATTTATAAAGTATTTCCCGCAATAGAGAATAATTCCCCCAAAAAGGTTGTGATGAGTCTGACCTCCCATCCCCTAGACCAATGCATGTTCCTAAGTATAATAATGTTCCAACACAATGAATTCTTGGCTTTGGAAAGCATGTCCCTTTTTCATAATGAACTGTTGGGTGTTTCTGGTTCCCTGAATAAATCTGATGGAAACCTCCTGGAGGCAATAATCATAAAATTAGAACACATGTTTCTTGGAACTATGAAACAATAATATTTGATACGTTATATCTTTTATATCCTTATAGTAATGATATTTAATGTTTCATTGGAAGATATTACATTCCTAGGGGTTTTTAAAAATTTACCAAAGCGGTAGGAGTTTAATGTTTCAATAATATTATAATTATTATTACTTATAATTTAATTGAAAATGAAATAAATTATATGATACTTATATAATAAACACATTATATTTTCAGAACCTCTAGTAATTCTTGAAAATATCAAGTAATATTAATGTCTTTCAATTGTTGTTACCAAAAATGACTGAGAAACTATTTTTATGAAAAATACTTAAATTCTTTTGTGGGCGTGAATGTTTTTCTTAATATTATATATTATATTGAAAATATATTAATAAATTATTTTGAATATTTTACTATGATTGTCTAATGTAACTTATACCCATGTTTTAATTTATAAAAAATGGTTTAAAAGAAATTACCTTTCAATTTTATTAATGAGGTAATCTTGAATTTTATGAAAAACGTGAAATGATTTTTTAAACATACACAACATTAATAAAATTTCTCATAGTCATGACTTGTCAATGATGGGAAGATTAATTTACATGTCTCTATGTTTATTTTGAAATAATATATTTTCCAGAATATTAGGAATATGTTTAATATTTAATTAATGCTATTCAAAAATTAAAAGGGTGTTTGCCTCATGAAATATTCTATGTGATATTTAGATGTATTTTCAATTATGATAACATCCTTTGATATTATTTATTCTTTACCAGAGAAATGATCCATTGATACCATAGTTACTATTTCTTTGTATGGTTTAGGATTATGGTTTTGTGATCTTTATTAAACCCATTTATTTTCCATAGTATATACTATGATGAATTCTTAAATGATCATGTAAATTATTTTTTATCCATGTGTTATGATATATGATGAATGTTTCTTGATATTGTTGAACATATATGAATGGATTATTATTATTTTATAAGTGGGTCTTAAATTATATATCAATAAAATAAACTTCATAAATATAGATTTCTCAGGGCATATGAAGACTCGAAAAGGGAGTGAACCTTGTTCAGTAAGTGACTCTGTCCACTATGATATACTTGCAAGTGAACATTGACTAGGGATACGATGGAATGGGGATTGATCCTAATTCACAGTGATAGTATTGTTAGTGATTCTTAACAAAAGAAATTAGTTTTTATTATTATGTTCTTTCTATACAATTATTTCATGTGAAAATGTTTTTTAAGGCCCATGTGCAATGATTCCATATTGAATTATGTCTTATGAATAGGTAATTTTGATCCCATGACTCCTAATTATCATTTATTATATAACGGTAATTGTTATCAAATGATAATATCAAGTTCTCATACACATAAGCTCATATAATATTTAATAGATCATTGATATCACCCTTGTTTACCCTTACTAAGCATCTAAGATCACCATTTCATATATTTTCTTTCCCCAAGTTATAAAATATGGAATTATGTAAGTTATTTCTATAAAGATTACAATATGGGAAGGACACTGTAGGATATATTGAATATTATTCATGAAATATTATGATTATGTATCTAGTATCATAAGACACAATAACATTATGGTTATCAGGTCTATATTGGTAAAATATATTGAATATTAACTTATTAAGATGTAATATGTGTGTATAAAAATTATGTGTTACTATAGTTGGTAATATATGAAGATTTATTCAACATATGGATATTATAGTTAGATATATTTGGTAAAAATACTTTGTATATGTCAATTTACACGATACTATTTTAAAATTTTAACACTGTAGAGATTATGAGGTACTCAAAGCAATAAATCCATGTTTGGATACAATATGTGGATGTAGTTTTGGCATAGATTCATCTTGGTGTATTAATGTAACAGCCCGAGATTTTATGAAAAATATTTTTTTTTTATTTCACTAATGTCTTGTGTTGTACGCTACAAGAAGCTTTCACAACACGCATCCTTGACTTTCCTTCCATTACACGCAATCGCGACCTTCCACGATAGCGTGTGTTGTACGCAACACCAAGTTTCGCTAAACAACGATATGCTATTAAGATATTATTAAAACTAGCCGTTATGAATATTAATAACCACTTTTTGAAATGTTGTAAATTTTATTTTTCAAAATGGACATCATTTATGGATTCGGAATATCGAAATTAGCTTAGGTTTAAATTTTGGTGATTTTCGGATAACTTTCATATTTTGATGAATAGTGAAAATTACTAAATTTTAATTAAAAAAAACTTTTTTAATCGAAATAGTTAATAGTGATAAATCATTAATTTGAGTGGTTTTAAAGTATATTTAGAATATATTTTTACAATTTAATACAATGTTGGTCATTGGATGTAATTTCACATTTAAACTAGACATAAACAAGTGTCAATCTTTTGATAGATATTGTTTCTTAAAAAACACGCTATTTGTTTTAACAACGGGCTTTAATTATAAAATTTATTAATGCAACTTTTATGTTATGATTTTGGTAAAATAGACTTCATTTTTGAATTCGGAATATGAAATATAGCTTGGGATGAAATTTTGGCATTATTCTGAAAAACATCAATTTTTGATGAATAGTGAAACTACTAAGTGGTAGGTTAAAAACTGAATTTTGCATAAAACTTAATTTTACCGCTTCTGTGAATGGAATTTCGAAAATCCGAGAGACACGGTTAATATCAAGGACTAAAATGTGGTTCAATGAGACGAAAATAATTTTTTGGTGAATAGTAACTTTTTACTTTTTTTACCGCGGTTAATAGTAAATAGGGTAACTAAGGGTAAATATGATATCACTATTACCCTAACACATTTCCTAATTCTATTGGACAAGTGTAATTCGACCAAAAACAAACTTAGGAATAAAATATGACCATTTAGGCCCACTTGGATTAGATTAGGACATTTATTATTAATTTATTTAAAGAAGGGTTAAAACAGCTAAAATCAAAGTTTGATAAGTAAATCATTTTTAATATGGGGTTATACATAAGATAAATTCGATTGTAAATATTCATTAGAAAGCTAAAAAGATTTCCTACATGATGGTACTTTATTTGTAATTTTTAGACATCAAATAATTTAATTTATTTATGACACAACGATGATGCAGTAATTATCTTATTAATGAAATATTGACATAAATGATGTTATAAACACCAAAATAAATATAATTTGAAACTTTTTATGAATTCCACTAATTTTCTAGGTTACTATGATATATTAATGTTGATTTAATCAACTTGGTTCGAACATTTAATTATGTTATGACTTTCACAAAAATAATATATCAAATAGTGTCAAAATTGACACAAAATAGTTTTTAAATCAAATATTATATTATTAATTGTTATTTTATTCCTAAAAATCTAAGGTTCGGACAAATGACTTAGATAAGGATATATATATTAATAATAAACAATTTGGGGTTCGTTTGGCATGTTATAGTAAGTTTATTAACCATATAGTGAAAGAAAACAAAAAGACACGGTAAATGTTAAATTATTTAACTTAGAGTTAAATCTAATTGATAAGGTTAAAATAATATCCTAAACTTGTCTAAATTCTATTGGTTGATAGGATTTCGACCCATCCCCACTTTAGCTTCGAAATAAGACCCTTTTGAACCATTATAAACCGATTTTGACTTTAATATAAAATAATATTTTGAGATATTCCTAAGGTGCCCCTCTCCTCCCCTATAAAAGGACACCTCCTCCCCCTCCTCCTCACACCAAATTGGGCACTCAAGCTCGGCCAACCCCTGCCAAAATCTCTTTTCCACTTCCCTAGAAACATCCTAGAGGTTCTGGTCTTCCTCAAAGACCAATTCTAGTGCCCTAAGAAGAGGTCTCAAAGAGGCACTTCAAAGAAGAGGTAATTACCGTTACCAATTCTTTCATCTTTATTTCTTCTTCCACTTCTTCTTCTTAGGTTGTTTCATTATGAAGTAATAACATCAGTATCACTCATATACTGATATGTTATTATAAGTATTAAACAAACCTATTTCACCATCTATCCATCCTACGGAAAAAGAAATCACCGCGCGTGCGTACGTACGGAATACCGTCTCCACGCCGTGGTGTAATCTATTTTCCACCACCACCTTACACGGATGGGTATAATGGTGTAAAGAATAACTATAAATAGTTATTACAACATCATATTGATTCTGATATATTGTATAATCCACTCCAATTCAGTTCAATATTTATGGAAATGATATCATCGCTCGTGCGTACGTACGGACTACCGTCTCCATGACGCGATGAGATTCATTCTCCATGTTAACCATTTAAGAATGATTATAAAGTATATATAAGAAATAATAATGAAATATATGACATTATAAAGCTACTGGATTTATGTATATATATATGTATGTCATCTACTTACTTCCATTTCAAGACAATAAGGAAAGTAAAACAGCGTTCATGCGTACGTACGGACTACCGTCTCCATGAACGGTGTTTTTCATTTTATTTATCTATCTATTTTATATATATATATACTAAATATATATGATATATAAATCATATTTTATATTATGGAAGTAAGTAAATCATGATATAAGTAATAGTGATGTCAAGAACAACAAGTCAAAACACCTAAGATAAATGAAACGATTTTACCCAAAACGCTTCTTTAACATGGAATTTACAAAAGAACGGGTAATATAATGTCATAAGTGAACCATATATGATATCATAACAATGAATATGATTCTGGAATAAGTCAATAACATGATTTAAATCATTATACAGGATGTTTGGACACTTACAAAGCAAGTCGGACATAAGGTAAGTGAAATATCACAATCTCATTTTTATCCGAGATTGTTTATTCGTAAGTATTTACTGGGGTTTATTTTATCATCCACATCCATGTTTCGTCAATATGTAATATTATTTCCATCCAAATACAATGGTTTAAATCCAATTTTACCCTTTGGTTAGTTTTTAGTAAAAGATATGAAAGGAATCTTTTGTCGTTTATCGTACGAGGTACATTTTGACTTTTTCGACAAAAGTACAAAGAATGTTTTTTTTTACTTATACGGCACGAACGGATTTCTACTGTTTTATAAAGCCTTATTTTCATGAAGCTTCCTCTAAAAGATTTCATGACTATTTTCAATAAACTCTCTTTCTTTTAAAATTGCATGATGTTTTGTGAAAAGAAATTGATTTTGAAGAACAAAGGATATTTTCCTCAAGAATTCAATTCAAGTGTTTTATCAAAATTATTTTCCATATAAGATAATAAAGGGTTCTGTTTCTATCCATATTTTTACATTGATTTGACTATGTTGTGATGGAATTATGTTTATGAATTCCTTTATCTTATATGAATGGTTTTATGATGTCATGTTGTTTAAGAATCCCATTTTTATTACATGGGTTATGCAATGATGTATGATTTATGATTTTGTGGCACACATAAGAAAGGATTCATTAAGAGATGGGTGGGACCTATATCTCCCTCCAATGCATTGGGTAAAGATTTTATATCTCATGAGATAAACATGGCTGGAATGGTAGGTTATACCGGTTCAGTGAAACAGGACTGAAACGAGGATTACTCGATTCAGAAAGGGACTTTGTCCACTAAGATAGTCTTGGCAATGAGTCTTGACTAACAAGAAATGATTCTCTATGATTATGTGTGTATGCCACAATGAGTAATGTTTTAAGTTATGACTTCATTTTCACTACTATGATTTATCCCATGTTATGAAATTATGCTTTCTTTTGCAGGTTAAGATTTCCAAAAATGTTATGTTCTTATGAAAATTATGTGTTTGATATTTCTTTTGTTTACCCTTACTGAGCATTTGAGATCACCCTTTTATGTTTTCTTTTCCCCAGGATATAAAGAAAGGTTTTAGGTAAAAAAAGGATGATCTTTGTGGGAGATTTTGAAGATCTTTCACCAGGATTAGAAGATTACGTTCCGAGTTTCCAAAGACACTAAACTATTACGATCCTTGCGAGTTTGTTTTTGTTATGTACTAAGTATTCCGCAAAAGTAATGTAATGTACATGTACGTCAAGCTTCGGGTCTCTACAATTAACCCCAAAATAGCTATCCAAGTATATCATTACTATCATTATAGTACACTATGTGTGTGAGCATACAACACACATGGTTTGGAACTCCATTGAGATATGATTTAATTAATTCCCAGTATCATTATAAAATATTATAAAGTCTTTCAATATATGATAACCAAGGATTAACTAGGATAATTTCAAGAAGTTGTAGATTGAAAAGAAGTTTCCATGATTTAAACATCCTATAAATTATTTTTCAGGGATATATTGTTTCCCACTCTAGATACTATTTTAACAATATACTTTTATGTTTTAGATTATGGATAAAAGAAAGATTTTTGTTGTTAATTTGAAATGTAAAACAAATTTTAATGACTATCATCCTGAAAAAATATTAAAAATGAGTTAGAATGTTACACCATATCATTATTCTTATTCATATATCATGTTATATGATTAACAATTTCCTCATGGGTGAGATTATAGACACAACTAATAAGAGAATATTGAATTTTCATGAAGAACAGGGAGGGAATATAATTTAGTTCCATACATTCCATGTTGGTTGGATGAAGAAATCATGGAAGTTACTCTGGGAGAATGATAACATATGTGATGAACATGGCCAAAATACCCTCTCGAACAAGTACCTAGCCCGAATTTCCAAATACCCAAAGGCATTCTCAATCCCCATTAGGTGGAGACTGACAAACAAGAATCAATACAAAATAGAGGGAATAATTTGGAAAAAAATAAATCGGACTCCTAGAAATATAAACATATATAGAAAAAAAACATTGGACGAAAAGAAAAATATATATGTCTTAATAGATATAGAAAACAGAATTGATAAAATGGAAATGTTACAAAAAAATATCCATGAGACATATCAAACTTTAGAAAGATAAAATAAAATAAAATTATAACTCCATTGGTCTGTATTTGATAGAATGAGAAAACTCCCACCATCACACCACTAGTTAACCAAACCTAGCTGAAATAAAACCATGCCACCTAACTAATACATCTTTATTTTCCTTAATCGAAATATATAATAATTTTTATGCAACATCAAAGGGGTGCCCAGAGTGTGAGCTAACAGTAACGGTATGATCCTACCCTATTTTTCCATATCAAGACATAGAAAAATAATCTAAGAATGCTAGAAATTAATGAAAAAAATGCACGATATACCATATAGCAGTTTTTGTATCAAAGCTATGGGAAAATAGTATAATTTCCCCATTAAAAATATTTTGAAATAAATTAGGTAAAAAAATTAAAATAATTTTATATACATATATCAAATATAAATGAAGCATGTACCACAAATCATAAAAAAATCCATTGAAGTACAACCAAAATAGTACATTCCATTGAAAATGAAATTGGCCAAAGAACGTGTAACATAACACCAATGATCAAACTAGATTAAGATATGTAATACAATAACACCTAACATTGAAGATCATGTGTTCATCGGGCCTCTATAAATATGAATAAAATATTGACAGAATTGGAACACCCAATAAAGTAACCCCCAACATGTCTAAAATTTCTCTATAACAACAGGCCTAGGGAGTAGAGGAACACCCCATAAGTTATCCACCAGCCAGTATATGATTCCTATTATAACAACATCCACATAAGAACCCATTTCATCCCATGTGATCTATTTTCCAAACCATCTCATCAATACAAATTAATTGAAATTATTTTCTGAAACCCACTTCAGAAAATAAGTTTTCAATTCTTTGATAACCCTATTCTATTTAACAAAACTTTAGAAACCCAATATTTTATAAGAAACTAATTTTCAAAAACAAAAACAAAAGCATTAAATCAATCCAGTTTATTTAGATAACAATTTATCCAAAGTAGATCAATGAATTTCACTAAAATTGGATGAAGAAAAAACCACCTACCTCAAAAAAAGATATAACACATTCCAATGAAGGAATACAACTTCATGAAGAACACAAAAATAAAAATAGAGGTCATAGAATCAATCCACTCACCTCACAACTGATTAAATATGAAAAAAGTGTTAGTGGAGAATGGGAGAGAACATGTAAGGTAAGGATGCACACCCACTACAGTACAACGACAACGTGATAGGCCCTCAAAATAATACCACACAATGATTCAATAAATAATCAAGATGAGTAATAAACAATTCTTAATATATATGATAACACAATTGAACAGCACTACCACAATTAGAGGAAACGAATAAGAAAAAGGATTACTCACTCAGAGAGATGAAAAAAAACCTCCTTAATGATCAATAACCCAATAAATTGATACAAAATTAATATAGGCTCCCAAAATTTCTTGGTAAGAGCATAAGATCAACATAAAAATAGACTGTAGATGGATGAAATAGAAATAAACAATGCAACACTTTCAAATCCCATCTCATAATAATTACACAACATGTAATCTTATTAAATATCGTGTAATCTAATCTATCTATGTATGCACATAACACCTTGTATTTTTATAAAAAAACCTAATCACTAGAATTTAATAATTTTTAATCGGTACATATTATGTAACCATTCACATTTTGTACTGAGATCATGGATTTTTATGGATTATAATACATGGTGTAGAATCCATTTACATGGCATTACTTTCACTTGAGATAGTGAAAAAAATATATTTTAGTGGAAAATAAAAAACATCTTGGGATTTCAATAAATTCATGGAGAACCCGATTAAGGAATTACATGTTTATACCCAAACACCATTAATTCATAAAATCATATATTCCTTAAAATTAGGTCATCTTTCCCAGCAAATGTTCTTCATTCATGTGAGTCACATGATGCACCTAATTAAAGAGGAAAACAATAATGGAATGGAAAATACAGAAAAGATTGTAAAGGGATTATAAAAACTCCATCTATACGACATTCCATTCCCGAGAATCCATATAGAAGAATAAGGTCCGATAAGGAGGTGTGGATACTGATCCCTCATCATTAACTCACACTTCCATTTTGCATGAGGTTCAGATTTGTGCTATTATTTCACAATAACAAATGGAATAAAATTCCCCCACTAGACATTAAATTGAGATTCCATAATCCCTACATGATTTTCCCTAACTGAAACATCATCATCTAAATCAATCTTTTCTCAACACAAAATGTTTTACAAATTTGGACGATATTTCTGGAGATAAAATATGTGTTAAAAATCAATAATTACTATCAGTTAAACAATAAATTACAATTGGTAAGACACCATTCTAGGTCCCTCATCGAACAAAAATATTTCAACATATCTCAGAGCCTAATATCCTAATAATCCAGTATAACAATGTTTCAACCAAGGAGAAACATTCGAGATAACCCGGTCAGCTATGGAAAATTTAAAATGATAGAACCATTGATCAACATATGATTTCTATTGAATTAGATCTATAACAAGATATTGAATTATACTATGAATCCTCTCGGTTATCTCTTGAAAAAAACATAGTCCTTATAACGATGCTTCTCCCACCTCATTCCAGTAAATAGTTTATCAATACAAGTTACGACAAAAATCCTTGAATGGAGCCATTTTGATGGATGACTAGTAACTAATGTTATAAGAAAATTCATCCCACCTTAGATGGTAATTCCATGTTACTCTAGAATCAAAGATACATGCATTAGGAATATCTTATAGGATCAGAATAACATTCTCTATAAGACCTTATTTCAATGGATGGTATGTTTTACCCTGCCTAGCCTATATCTCCATCACCTGTTGTAGAATACTTTAGATCCTTGATGTAAACCTATAAAACCTATCTAAAACAATGACATAATGAAACCCATGTAATGTCACTATTTCCTACATATAAATCATACCCAAATTGTCAAAAAAAATTATGTCCCTAATTATAATGAATATAGATGAATTTTTCAACCAATCCATCACCATCCATACTGAATTTCTACCTCATGATTTATGTTGTAATCCAAAAAACTAAATACATGGACACATCATCACATTTTCAAACCATCACTAGAAGAGGATAAAGGAAACATGATGGTTTCAGATTCTCCACCATAAACTATTTACATGTTTAAGAGTGGGATACATAATTACCACTGTCACGCTTAATAGCCATCCACATTAATTTCTACCTCATGTCATAGATCATATTCTTATGTCCTCGATAAGGGGGCCAAGAATAAAATTTATATTCCAAAAAAATAGAGACCCTCATTATCATTAGGATGAAAAACCAATTCCCCAAATAGAGAATACCATATGAAGAGATAAAATAACTACAAATTGTCACCCCACTACATAGGGTTTCAGGAAGTCCTATGTACTCATCATCCAACTGCTGAATCTATGGAATAGAGTAATGGAGTGATGATAATAATTAGGTAATGGTTCAACTATAATATAAATATCCTCTTAAGAATACATATGAAACTGAGAAAAGAGACCCATGAGGTCTAAATCATCTTTAAAATTCAAAACAACATGTGATATCACATTCAGGATAGAAAAATATACAACAATATTCCCCTTCCCCATGATATAGGTGATGTCGATGTGAAATGTGTGATGGTATTATTCCCATAGCCTCTATCAAAGATTCATGTATTTTTTGAGAAAATATATAGTTCAAACTCTTATTGATATAAAATTCCATGAAACTATCCCCCAAACATTGTGTCGCCAATAATTAAGAACATTCCAAACTTAAACAATTCTAAATCATGAGTGGGGTAATTCTAAGCATGTGGTTGATGATAATGAGGGTCAAACGAAACCACATTATCAACTAAAATGTATACACAAATCCAAATCAGTGATAAATGCATAACAATAAACCACACACCCCTTACAAGGTTCTAGTTTAATCAAAATTGGAGTCGATTTCATAATTACATCCATCTCATCAAAATAATACTAAAAATTTGATCAGATTTTAATTTCACCCACTCCATGGTAATAATAGTTAATGGTGATGCCAATAAAGAGAAATACTTGATGAATTGTTGATAGTATCTAGAATGACCAGGAAGTCACTGAATATCAATGATGTTCCATGGACCTTCCTAAGAAAATACATTCATCGCCTTCTTAGAATCAAATGTTAATCCATGTTCATAAGTAACATGCCCCGTGAAATTAACTTCCTCAATCCATAATTTTCAATTCATAATTATTCCATAGAAATATTAAATCCTTGGTATTTAAAAAACCAAACCCAATTGGTGCTCATGCTCATGCTCATATTTTGAATATACAACAATATAATCCATGGAAACATCCAAAAACGTTTCAACATTCTGATGGAATATCTGATTCATCAAAGACATAAAAACTACAAGAGAATTAGTTCGAAGAAACAACATTAAAATATATTTGAAATGGATATACCTGCTTCTGAAATCCATCATTGTTATATCACACATCCGAATTCTTATATTAGGATATCTCGACTGAAGTTCGATCTTTAGAAAGAAAAGTTAACATTTTAACTGGTCAAAACAATCATCAACATGATGAAAATTATACATTTTCCAAACATTTTTGTGGTTCAACATTAGATATAAATCAAAAAATTGGAGTGGCCTATCATCATTCCTGGATAAGGTCATTGGTTATGAACAAGTATAACTAATTAGAATTACATAACCATTCTCCACCTGATTTTACATCTAAAAATTAACAACTTCATGATTTGGTGGTTTCATATGATATAGAGGTATCAAAATAGGCTCTTTTCTAGCACTAGTTAAATAGTAAAAAACATATCCCTCTCTAGAGTAATCCTGAAGAAATATTTTGGGAAAACATCATGAATTTCCCTAACTATATTCCTAAAATTAAAAAATGATAGAATGCCATTGAGATCGACTACTAAAACAGATAATAAACTACTAGTATTTGGATAGAAAGGCCCTTCAGGACATTACCTCTATTCCCATTCTCTATGAAATAACAATGTTATCTCAAAGGAAATAAAGAGCATTATATGTTCAAGATAATAGTCATGGTCATTATGATGAGAAACATAAAATTCCATCCCAAAGAGGATGATAAATAAGTCCAAATAAAGAATAAAAACCCTTGACTATCTCATCATTAGATATCAATTGTGAAGAGGAAGGATCATGAAACCCCCACTCATTCCTCTTCCCAAGAGTTTTCTTGAAATATATACCCAAAGAAATATGTTTCATTGTACTTCTAAGAATATCTTCAAAATTAAAAAGATATAAAAAATTGGTAAGAAATAGAATAAAAAAAAGAAATAACCACTAAGGAATAATAAATATAGTACCTACCAATGTCACTGAACCTGCATCCACCTATTTTGAAAACCCATCTACTATGTGAAGGTAATTCTCCCTTTATTCTTAGGAATAGATCCTTACAATCATTAAATCATTCTAATTCCTCATAGTTCACTTTAAGGCATAAGATCCCTATCCATATTGAGTAGTGTACATAGAATGGTATAAAAATGTTGATGACCATAAAATCCACAACTATTACATATATTTATAGGTAATGGAAAATATGACCTAGTTTTAACACCATTTCCACAAAAATGGTATGTCTGATGGACACTACTAGCTATAAATTGAAATTTTAAAAATGTCTACAACCGAGAACTACCCCCACCACTCGTATTATGACCATTACACTTTCTATATTCCCTTTCATGCTACTTAAGATACAACTTGGTAGAAGAGAATGTGAAGAATATACCACCTTTACTTACATATTAAAATTTACGATTGTTTCCAATGCTTTCCCTGGGGCGCGGGTGTGTCCTTATTTTTGGAGGACGGTGGTGCTGTTTGTTGCCCCGAATTCCCTTTTTCCAAGGGCGGGTGACATCCGTCACATATTCAGGGTTTTTTTCTCTTGGATCGAAATAGGATAACGGGATGTCGATTCATCCTTCTGGGGATTCCTCCTCAGAACTCGTCACATAGTACGGGACTCTCTTATATATTTAAGACGTTTTTCATGAAACCCTTCCTAGTACCATATCTTCATGGAAACCAGTTAATTACACTTTTCTGTCGGGACATTCCAAATGGTCAAGTCAGGGAAACAACCTTCGGTCAGGGGAGTAGTAACATTGGACATCACTGGCGTGTATGTACACTGGGACACCGACGCTTCTGGGTTTCATCGCCTTATTATAGGGATTCTCGAGGGGTGGAAGCCCGAGGCATCCCACGTCTAATGTGGAGAATCATATTCCATAGGCATGTATCTGAGGTTTTCCTTATCTTCCAATGTTTAACATAGGGTATACCATGTGTTTCACGTCTAGCGGAGACGGATCAGACCGATCAGAACACTTATTAGAGTGGACTAAATTGGTGCAATCCCCTGGAGGTAACACTGGTGTTGGGTAAAACATGTGGTTATCTTCCCGGTTGTTGTTACGGGGAATGGGGAATGAGGTGGTGTGATCCCACCAGGATGTGGTGGCCCGGGTAAGAATCAGGATGGATGATGGATGGTTTAATGAGGTAGGGGGTGAATGAGAGAGATTTCAGTCGAGGATGATAATGATGTTGATCTTGAGTCTCGACGAGACCTCCAATGTATCCTTTAGGAATGGAATCAAAATCCTTGTATTTCATCTGATGACCACTTACAACCGATTGGGGATTTCAATGTCTTATCACTGGATGGTGGATTGCAACGCCTTACCACTGGATGGGGTCATAGTGGCTTACAGTTAGATGGGGTCACAATGGCTTACCATTGGATGAGGTCATAATGTCTTTCCACTGGACGGCGTCGCAACGGATTACTTCTGGATGGGGTCAAACCACAGGGAGGCATCCTACTTACCATATCTAGGAGACAAGGATCAAACCCACATAGTTCCTATGGGATGGGGGTTGGTGAACTGGTGTGGAGGAGGAACTGGGGTCCAATGGTTGATGGGATTGATCCTGAGGGAGGTTTCCTACATACCATTCCATGGAAATGATCGAAGACTTAGTAGTTCGGGTGGGTGCAACATCTTACCGGTAAATGGGGAAACAATGTCATCCCACTGATTGCGGTCCACATTTTAACATCATTTAGGACAGGGGAAAATCAATGTAAAGGATGACATGTGGCCCAGATAGATGGCGGGCTTTAACCTCGTGGAGGCTACCTACGTACCTCACCATGGAACGGATCAAAGACTATGTAGTTCAGGTGGGTATGGGCGAACTGACGTGAAGGGGGTCAGAGGGACCGGGTGTTGAGCTTGAACCACTGGGAGGCTTCCTACATACCTTATATTAGAGACATGGATCAATGTCCTCATAGTTCGTGATGGTGTGGGATATGACATAAAGGGGGTTGGAACTAATGGTTGTTGGGCGTGAACCTCAGGGATGCTTCCTACGTACCTCTCCATAGAAAGGATCAATGACCACATAGTTTCTAATGGGGTTTTGGTGAACCGACATGAGAATGGTCGGGACTAATGGATGGGGGGGCTTGAACCTCAGGGAATATACCTACATACCCTGTCTTGGAATGGATCAAAGACGTCATTGTTCATGGGGGTTTGGGAGAACCGATGTGAAGGGGGTCGACGTGACCAGGTGTGGGTCTTGAACGTCAGGGAGGCTTCCAATGTACCTTATCTAGGAGAAAAGGATTCAAGACCTCATAGTTCATGGGGTGTTTGGGGATTTAACTCTAGGATGCCTGGAGTGGATGTCATGGCCGATACTAACACCAATCCCATGTGAGTCATGCTCAGTGTGAGAAATAAGAGGAAGAAAAGACCTGATGATCACGTCATGAATGTTGCATCCGTGAGAAGTATAGTGGGGATAATGCGCAGGTAGAGGCCAAATAGGTAAACAGGGGCTTACGCATTGTCATGGCCCAAATAGGAAATAGAGCCTTATGCGTGGTTTGTAGCCCAAGTGATGGAGATTGGGACTTACTCCGGGAGGGAGTCCATGGTAGTGACAAAGCCCAGAGGGAGAGGGATTTGGAACCTAGGAATAAAGAGGTGACAGGGTGCTTCCACCTGCAAGGAAATCTAGGAGCTTACAACAGGGTGGTTACCCATTCCTCACAGATAGACGCTGCTCTGATAAAGAGGATGTCACTCCATTTGTGGAATTATTTCACTATCATAGAGACCAGTGGGCGTAGAGAATGTCTGAGATGGGTCACCCCACATGAAAGACATGGGCCGAGGTCATAGTTTAACGTCATGTGCTAAGGAAAATAGCACTTCGATGTTTAACGTCCTACAGCTCGGACAAGGTGCTTGCACTATGCACCCCTAGGACATACATAACTGATAATCACCTGCACTTGGAGGAAGGAAGGAATCAACAATGCTGTGTTTAGGGGGTGTTATGGGGTGATTCATTAGGCATTCCACATCAGCGTGTTTATATGATGAAGAAATATTCATTAGCATGCCTATGCGGAGAAGCATGAGGCGAAGCACTGTAACGGGCAGTATTGTCTGAGGGACGACAAAATTGATTCGTGCAAACCTGAAGGTCCTCATGAGAAAAGAGCATGTGACACATGTGTGTCACGCATAAGAGAGGCTCAAACAAGGTTCCTCAATGTGAGTGAAGCCCATGGAACGTGCGTAAGAGAATGGGTCGAGGCAAGATAGAAGTTTTTCGCGCAAGATGCAAGGTTTTCATGCTAGACGGGCGGTTTGCACACAGGTTGGACTGGTGGTGCACACGCCCGAGGGGTTTCACGCGAGGTAGACGGGTTGCACGTAGGTTGGATGGGTTTCTCACAAGGGCACCTGGCGTATAGGGAACTTGTGTGCAAGAAGAGATCCCTTGTGCACAAACAGTTTCGGGAAGAAACAAAATTCATGTGGATCAGAGGGCCCATCCAAAGGTTCCCATGAGAGACCTATCGCACAACAAAAAATACCTTAAGGAAAATGGTTTTTTTCATTGGCACAGAGGATGGGGTTTTCACGTGGCAATGCAACGCTTCATCTTCGGTTGTCATCCCCGAAGGGTGGGGATACAGTTCGTTTTGTAGCCGGAGTCGTCGGAGGGGTGAACAAGAGCCTAGCACAAAAAATCTACTCAGTCTTCTTCTTGTGTGTGCAGAGGAGGTCGGGCACAAAAATCCCCACTCGATGTCCCCTTGTGCGCCAAATATGGGTCAGGCGTGGCCGGTCATGGAGGATGGTTCATTGGGCGTGGAAGGGAAGGCCGGAGTGCAAGGGATTGCATGCCAGAAGCCCTTTTGCATGCATCATCCCAGTCTTGTGCGTGCCCGCCTCCCGGGCCACAGAATCTCCACTTTTTTATCCTGGATTCATTTGTTTCTCTTTTATCTTTCCAATGCGGCCCTTCCCCAAATATTAGCTTAAGAAAATCCCCCCCTTAGAATCAGATCCAAAAGGGTACCCGAAGGTCGGATTCTGAGGGTATGCCGAAAAATAGAAAAGACATTTTCTGCGGCACGCAAAAGAGTATTTTCCATGTGCCAGAGTGGTCCATGCACAGGGAAGTCGTGTCAAAGCTTTATAAATAGGCCGAGGTCCCCCCCTAGGTTGTACATTGACTTTATCCATGCGACATTCTTTGTTCCTCTCGCGCGTGAACATAGTACTGATTTGCATGTATTATTCTGCATCGGAATCGAGGTTTTTCATGCCATAAAACTTCTTTCCGTGTGCATGGACCTTCTTTTGCACCGCTACAGCTTTGGGACAATAGATCTTCTGTCTTTCGCGTAGATCCCTTCAAAATTCTAAAAATTGCTTCTCAACAGACTTATAGCATCCCACCTTTTTATCACATAAACATTAATTACATTTTACAAAACCGAGGATCTTAAAGGTTTAGTGTCTTGGAAACCAGGAACTTAAAACATGAAAACAACATAAAGAATTCTTCTTAAACACTTGAAAGGCTTCTCCTCATGTTCACCCTAGGCTCATTACTGAATCTCATAACCTGGGGACATACATCAAAAGAAAGGGTGAGCAGAAGGCCCAGCAAGGGAAACAAGTTAAACATTTTACATCTGAACTTGGGATACATCAATAAAGTCATGAAAAGAACTTTAAGGCATGAAAATGAAATCATGAGGCATATCATAATAAAAATAAAACTTTTTCATAACTTGAAGATGTGGCTGCAACAGTTAATATTGGAAATCGTTTCGTTTCACCAAGGTCCATCCCCAAGGTGTCGTTAAAAATTACCAAGGTTATTCACCAAGGTGTCGTTAAAATGGTCATCTCTAGAGATTAAGTCTTTACCCAATGCATTGGAGCGCTATCAGGGCGCACCCTTAAATTTGTCTTTATTTTCATGTGAGCCACATATGTCATCATCAAACATTTCATAAATAACCCATATAGCATAAAACAAATGGGTTTCATTTCATAATCATAACGTTTCAAAAACTGCTTTAAAGACATGATCTTTACGTTACTTTAAACCCACGGAAAGGGAATGCGGTTATCATGTATGTAAATCCCAGAATTTAAAATAGAACATTTTTATATATATGTGAATACCCCTTTAGAAATAGGAGCTTTGAGTATTCACTTTATAACATAATATAATTTTGAGAAAAGAGAGGCATTTTGAGACGAAAATTCTGCAGCATAACGGCTATGTTACAAGGTTTTAGAAAACATTGAGAAAAGAGGGGACATGGGTCAAACATTTATAATTGACCCATCATACAGTAGAGGGACAAAATATAAGGGATTTATGAACATGGTAATGAAATTTGAAAATATACCATATGAAATGAAGAACATGAAAGGAAGAAAACAAAACAAGATTTCTCTTGTGAAAATTCGGCAGCCTAACGGCATCACTTAAACATCAACAAAATTGAATTGACAAGGTCAAATAGGGTCTCTCATCACATGAACATAAGAGTCCAGTATGATAGATATAGAGATCATACCCCAACATAATAAAAAGGAACTTGAAAGAATTGACATGAAAGTTGAACTTCAAAACGAGAAGGGTGAAGAACCACTTAAAAATTCGGCAGCCTAACGGCGCCACTTAAGACATCAAAATACTGAATTGAAGAGATAAAATGGGGTCTCTCATCATGTGATCATAAAAGACCAGTATGATAAATATAGAGATCATACCCCAACATAATAAAAATGAACTTGAAAGACTTGACATGAAAGTAGAACTTTGAAAAAGAGAGAGGTGAATGAATCCCTTGAAAATTCGGCAGCCTAACGGCGCCACTTAAACTTTCTTAAAACGAAATGATGAGAGTAAGAGGGGGTCTTTCATCATATGAACATAAAAAGGGCAGTAAGAGGATTATAAAAGAACATCCTCCAAAATAAGAACATGGAGCATAAAAGGAATGACATAAAAGAGATCACTTGAAAAGAAAGAGAGGGGTCAGATCCCTTACCTTAAAATATAACTCTTAAACCTCAATGGTTGGGACCTTGAGGGCTTGGGGGCACCTTGGGAGGACTCCTTGGGAGGTAATGAGACCAGAACTTCGTTGGGGAAGAGTGGGGAGTCGAATGGATGAGAGGATGGCTTGGTATTTATAGGGAAAGTGAGGGGACAAGGCAATAATGGCAAAGGGACACCTCATTAGTGGTTTTGGCAAAACCATGGGCTTGCCCATGGTATTTTCCCATGGTATTGGCCACTTGGGACACCTCATACCTTATCTCACTATTCATAATTCGAACATATTGATTAAAAACTTAATACATCATTTAATGATGTCATTAAACACCCGTAACTTAAAAACTGTATTTTCACTATTCATCAAAAATTCAACTTTCTCAGAATAATCCCAAAATTTCACCTTAACCAAATATCAACGCTCTGATTACAAATATGAACTCCATTTTATAAAAATAATTTTCTATATATTTTTAATTTAATTTTTAAATAAAAACACTATTCATCGAAAATTCATTTTTTTCAGAAAAAACCCCAAAAATTACCATAACATAATATCGATGCTCTTAGTTCAAAAATAAAGTCATTTTTATAAAAATAATTTTCTAATTATTTTTAATTAAATTTTTAATTAAAAAACACTATTCACCCGAAAAAAACTAATACTTGAATAATAATTAATGAAACCGTTATTTAACTATTTTATTGAATCACATTACTTAATCAAGGTGCCTAGATTATTTTAAAACTTTCTTTAAGTGAGATTACTAATCCATTTTGTCATATTACTAATCCTAATCATAAAATCACTATTCATAATTTACTATTCATCAAAAATCAAGTTGATCTTATTAGACTCTAAATTTCGTACTGAACATAATTGTCGAAGACCATTTTTCGAAAATCATTACACATTTTTAATTATTTAAGGTTTACACAACCATTTTTAAAATATCCTTTTTCTAAAATTCATCAAAAATATGCATACAATATTTATCCGGTCATTTGAAAATTCATAAACATCATCATAAGAAAAAATCCAAATTATTATTTAAAAAAAGGATTACACAAGGCAATTACGGTCTCGTTACATAACCCCTTATAATACCAGCATAGGACCTAAGAGTAAGGTGTGCTAGGGTGATAGAATTTTGGGGCGGCTCAGTCAACATTGCCCGAGTAGTAATTTCTATCAGTTTGAACTTCTCGCGAAGGCGATTCTGTTCTAGCTTCACATGATGAAGTTCGGCTTGGATTTGGTCCAGAGCAAAGCCCAATGGTGCTACCTCCTTCCCAATCTCTGTTAGATGGGCTTCGATCGGCCCAAGGCTACTAGGTGAGGCCATCAAATCTTCTTTCTATAATAATTAACCAAGATTACTTAAATTTAGAGACAATAATCAAAACATTTTGTTCACGGTGGTCATATTGACCGATGGTCATATAACACTCAAAAACCAATGGTCTCATTTTATTTATAATCATGTTTATCAAATAAAACATTTTTTTTTGAGTATATAAAAAAAATAACACATGAAATTAGGAAACAAGATTTATTCAAAATTTCGGGTCGTTACAATCTTCCCCCCTTAAGAAATTGCGTCCTCGCAATTTTTTTTAAATTGGGTTTTGAAATTTCATTGAAAGTCCCACATCGGAAAAAGAGTCAGTAACACCATTACTTTAAAAGAAAGAAAAGGAAGTAAAAAGGCCACTCGAGTTAACCCACACTCGGGTTCCATGTAGGAAAACATGGACATGGAGGAAAAAAACAAAGGGTCAGTTCTGAGAGAGAGTGATAGAGAACATGATTAGGAGAAAGTTAACCATGAGAAAATCCCAAACTTATGATGTGTGTAAACGGTCTTTGATTACCTAGTAGGAAACGAAAACCAACAACATTTTTGTTTTACGTTTCTTTTCATAATTTTGAGGATTTCATTTACTACATAGAACAAAAACATAAGAAAATATACCTACCTTCAAGTAGAGTTTCATCCTTTAACAAGTCCCTACCAACACTAATCTTTTCTCCAAATGGTGAGAATTCAAAAACACTTGGTCTCATAAAAGCACAAGAATCATCTTCTATAGAATCCCATAATCTACAAAAGATTAACTATCTATTTCTTCTATCTTTAAACATTATCCCAAAAACAGAAAGGTTAAGGTAAAACAACTCTTCAAAAAGAAAGAATCCCATAGGAATAGAACCTACTTTTAAATCTTTAAATTTCCATGGTACTACCCAACGTTCATCATAGACCACTCCATAAATAACGGTCCTCAAAATTCCTCAAAATAAACCAAACTAAGATTGAAACCCAAATACAAGAAGGATTTGATAACATAGTCTTCCAAAACAACTTCATTGTTCATCTCCAGACAACATCAACCACTCCTAACATCTTATAACAAAAGTAGCTAACCTAAACATATTTTACCCAAGATAGGTTAATCATTCCCAAAAGTAACCTAAATTACTATAAGTCCACCTTAAATTCATCAATTCTTCAAAATATAAGTCAACCTTACTCCTCAATGAAAATACTATAGTAATCTATTTACCTCGATCATATAGGGTCCCCGAAATAGTGAACGCCTTCCAAAATAATAATCATCTTTTAATCCCCTAATCATCTCTGACATATTAATACGGAAATTGTCGCATTTCCTATCACATTGGTTGTTGGGACACGTTATTCCATTTCCCACCATTAACTAAGAAGATAAAGTATAATTAGAGGCCTAAATACTTAACCAATAATCATGAAAAGGAACTTTAAGCATATAAGGATAACTTGTAGAAGAAAAGTATACCCTAACTTGTGATCCCCTAGGTTCCCATCTAGGTTATCCATGATCATATATTCTTATGTGAATCTTTATTTTATTTTATCTTTGTTCCTTTAATAATGGTTCATACCAAGCTTATGAATTTACCAAAGCATATCCCCCGGGAGTGTCGTAACCAAGAGTGCAGCAAGGCCCGTTGTCGTGTACCAGTTCATGTTCGAGTCTAGATCAAAGCGGTGTTTTCGGGTTTTACCCCTATGTACATCTGTGCCAGAGCCACCTCTACCTGCTCGTATCCAGACAGGGATGTATTTGCTTGGAAACCCCTTACTCAATACTCACCAAAATACCAGGAAGATTTCCTATATTAAACTTTTCTATAGGGTTCCTCCTAGAGTTTTCATATCCTAATTTCCACAAATAACTAAACCATCCTTTGATACCAACTATAGCATCCCACCTTTTTATCACATAAACTTTAATTACATTTTACAAAACCGAGGATCTTTAAGGTTTAGTGTCTTGGAAACCAGGAACTTAAAACATGAAAACAACATAAAGAATTCTTCTTAAACACTTGAAAGGCTTCTCCTCATGTTCACCCTAGGCTCATTACTGAATCTCATAACCTGGGGACATACATCAAAAGAAAGGGTGAGCAGAAGGCCCAGCAAGGGAAACAAGTTAAACATTTTACATCTGAACTTGGGATACATCAATAAAGTCATGAAAATAACTTTAAGGCATGAAAATGAAATCATGAGGCATATCATAATAAAAATAAAACTTTTTCATAACTTGAAGATGTGGCTGCAACATTTAATATTGGCAATCGTTTCGTTTCACCAAGGTCCATCCCCAAGGTGTCGTTAAAAATTACCAAGGTTATTCACCAAGGCGTCGTTAAAATGGTCATCTCTAGAGATTAAGTCTTTACCCAATGCATTGGAGCGCTATCAGGGCGCACCCTTAAATTTGTCTTTATTTTCATGTGAGCCACATATGTCATCATCAAACATTTCATAAATAACCCATATAGCATAAAACAAATGGGTTTCATTTCATAATCATAACGTTTCAAAAACTGCTTTAAAGACATGATCTTTATGTTACTTTAAACCCACGGAAAGGGAAAGCGGTTATCATGTATGTAAATCCCAGAATTTAAAATAGAACATTTTTATATATATGTGAATACCCCTTTAGAAATAGGAGCTTTGAGTATTCACTTTATAACATAATATAATTTTGAGAAAAGAGAGGCATTTTGAGACGAAAATTCTGCAGCATAACGGCTATGTTACAAGGTTTTAGAAAACATTGAGAAAAGAGGGGACATGGGTCAAACATTCATAATTGACCCATCATACAGTAGAGGGACAAAATATAAGGGATTTATGAACATGGTAATGAAATTTGAAAATATACCATATGAAATGAAGAACATGAAAGGAAGAAAACAAAACAAGATTTCTCTTGTGAAAATTCGGCAGCCTAACAGCATCACTTAAACATCAACAAAATTGAATTGACAAGGTCAAATAGGGTCTCTCATCACATGAACATAAGAGTCCAGTATGATAGATATAGAGATCATACCCCAACATAATAAAAAGGAACTTGAAAGAATTGACATGAAAGTAGAACTTCAAAACGAGAAGGGTGAAGAACCACTTAAAAATTCGGCAGCCTAACGGCGCCACTTAAGACATCAAAATACTGAATTGAAGAGATCAAATGGGGTCTCTCATCATGTGATCATAAAATACCAGTATGATAAATATAGAGATCATACCCCAACATAATAAAAATGAACTTGAAAGACTTGACATGAAAGTAGAACTTTGAAAAAGAGAGAGGTGAATGAATCCCTTGAAAATTCGGCAGCCTAACGGCGCCACTTAAACTTTCTTAAAACGAAATGATGAGAGTAAGAGGGGGTCTTTCATCATATGAACATAAAAATGGCAGTAAGAGGATTATAAAAGAACATCCTCCAAAATAAGAACATGGAGCATAAAAGGAATGACATAAAAGAGATCACTTGAAAAGAAAGAGAGGGGTCGTATCCCTTACCTTAAAATGTAACTCTTAAACCTCAAAGGTTGGGACCTTGAGGGCTTGGAGGCACCTTGGGAGGACTCCTTGGGAGGTAATGAGACCAGAACTTCGTTGGGGAAGAGTGGAGAGTCGAATGGATGAGAGGATGGCTTGGTATTTATAGGGAAAGTGAGGGGACAAGGCAATAATGGCAAAGGGACACCTCATTAGTGGTTTTGGCAAAACCATGGGCTTGCCCATGGTATTTGCCCATGGTATTGGCCACTTGGGACACCTCATACCTTATCTCACTATTCATAATTCGATCATATTGATTAAAAACTTAATACATCATTTAATGATGTCATTAAACACCCGTAACTTAAAAACTGTATTTTCACTATTCATCAAAAATTCAACTTTCTCAGAATAATCCCAAAATTTCACCTTAACCAAATATCAACGCTCTGATTACAAATATGAACTCCATTTTATAAAAATAATTTTCTAAATATTTTTAATTTAATTTTTAAATAAAAACACTATTCATCGAAAATTCATTTTTTTCAGAAAAAACCCCAAAAATTACCATAACATAATATCGATGCTCTGAGTTCAAAAATAAAGTCATTTTTATAAAAATAATTTTCTAATTATTTTTAATTAAATTTTTAATTAAAAAACACTATTCACCCGAAAAAACTAATACTTGAATAATAATTAATGAAACCGTTATTTAACTATTTTATTGAATCACATTACTTAATCAAGGTGCCTAGATTATTTTAAAACTTTCTTTAAGTGAGATTACTAATCCATTTGGTCATATTACTAATCCTAATCATAAAATCACTATTCATAATTTACTATTCATCAAAAATCAAGTTGATCTTATTAGACTCTAAATTTCGTACTGAACATAATTGTAGAAGACCATTTTTCGAAAATCATTACACATTTTTAATTATTTAAGGTTTACACAACCATTTTTAAAATATCCTTTTTCAAAAATTCATCAAAAATATGCATACAATATTTATCCGGTCATTTGAAAATTCATAAACATCATCATAAGAAGAAATCCAAATTATTATTTAAAAAAAGGATTATACAAGGCAATTACGGTCTCGTTACATAACCCCTTATAATACCAGCATAGGACCTAAGAGTAAGGTGTGCTAGGGTGATAGAATTTTGGGGCGGCTCAGTCAACATTGCCCGAGTAGTAATTTCTATCAGTTTGAACTTCTCGCGAAGGCGATTCCGTTCTAGCTTCACATGATGAAGTTCGGCTTGGATTTGGTCCAGAGCAAAGCCCAATGGTGCTACCTCCTTCCCAATCTCTGTTAGATGGGCTTCGATCGGCCCAAGGCTACTAGGTGAGGCCATCAAATCTTCTTTCTATAATAATTAACCAAGATTACTTAAATTTAGAGACAATAATCAAAACATTTTGTTCACGGTGGTCATATTGACCGATGGTCATATAACACTCAAAAACCAATGGTCTCATTTTATTTATAATCATGTTTATCAAATAAAACATTTTTTTTGAGTATATAAAAAAAATAACACATGAAATTAGGAAACAAGATTTATTCAAAATTTCGGGTTGTTACAAGACTGACTCTGAGAGTGAAGTTGTCGCTGCTACAAGAAGAACCCAAATGATAATGGAAACTAATATTCTTCGAATGAGGAGGGTTTTGTCTGATAACCAAATGATTTTCGGAAATATTACACAAGATAAAAAGTATTATGTGCTGAGAGGTAGCATGACTCTATGTAATTTCTGTCTTTTGGAAGAGGCACTGATGCCTGGTTTCGAGAAGGACACAACGCGGTCAAGGGTTCCACGAGAAGATAGACTTCCACAATTCCACATTACCATCAACTGATATCCTACTAGGGAAACATATAACACAACCGTCAATGTCCAAAATATGAAGACCAGGACAGTTGTGGGATGAAATCCAGTTCCCGAGGTATCTCCCTCTATTTATGAAAGTACTTTCAGATGCATCATTACTAACGAGACAATGGGATGACAGGAGTGGGATTTTAGATCTTTGGGAATCTTTACCAATGAATGGGCATGGGCGTACTGGGTATGTTAGACATGTGAGAAATTCAGGTTGGAGCTGTGGGCCATTGGGCTTTTCGAGGCCATTTGGATGTCTCCATTCAACTTTTACCGACAGCAGGACTAGGTAGTAGAGCTGTTCAGTCGTTGCTCACCTGATACCAAAACATTTCACCTCATTCATGTGGAGGTGGGAATCAGTCTATGGGATGTCCACTGTATCAAGGTAATCCCCTTGGATTGGTATTAGATAGATGAGTTTCTCCCTACAGAGAATGTCTGGGTGGATAGGACCTGCACCCCAATTCTATCATGGAACCTGCTGGAGCAGGCTAAAGAGGGACTCATAATAAAATATACCCTAATGGAAATTCCTTATATAGGGTGGTTTAGTTTCTTACTTACCTAAGAAATGGTCGTGAAGATTCCAGGATGAGGGAAGAAATGCCTGAACACATCTCAGAGGGTAAAACGGGATCACATTGGAAGATTTTGGAGATTGGAGATTATCAATGGGTGGGATTTGGCATCAATGAAGGTTGTGATCCGAATATGCGATACATCAGGTTTCTCACTATGTTCTTGAGAGGATGGTTGTCACCTGCGAGTGACACAAGGATGGGAGTCTGCCCAGGGATTCTACTAAGGGCCGGGATTATGGCGGCAAAGAACAAGGTTAACCATGGGGTACCAGTGTGGGATAGGATATACAGTATTATATAGTGCATTTCAAGGGGGAGTATACCCAAGAGGATATGTAGTCCATTCCAAAACCTCCATGGTTGGTTCGCAGCCCACTGTGGTGGGTATGATTTCACGAATGCCATCCACCCGCGGGTAACAATATTCAGACATCCATCTTGAACATCTCTGGGATCCGCCCATTGACACTATGGGATGATTAAATCAATATCAAGATCAACAGTCACTCTCACTTTAACATCCATCCATTCCAAACCATATTTTCCCAAATGGTAGACAATGGGCGAGGTCTACCCGAGTAGAGGGAGTACCTATACTGCATTCACGCGGCGTGTTGGTGGCTTGAATTGATTGCAATATCTTATGCGAACCTTATCTGCTGACCAGGTTTTCCAAGTAGTTCGGGTGCATGCAACGGAAGCCCAATGAATTATATAGAGAGGTTAGGGAAGGGAAGAATCACTACATTCTCTATCATCTAAGGCTTATGTTCATGATGACATTCCTGAGATAAATCAGCACACTTTCCCCCACCGATGTGAGTTCCAGACTATTAACAGAGTATACCGAACACTAGATGAGAATGTACCCAAAGGAAATTCTTTGGAAACACATTCTGCAGATCAAGGAAACTAGTGCAGAGCCCTAAGAGTAGGAAGGTAGAATAGATGCCACAGGGGGACTGAGTCGAAAAACTGGTTGGGGAGCTAGCACGGCGTGGGCCGGTACTTCCTCATAAGGGGAAGCATAGACCAAGAATGTGCCTCTACCCTCTAGGGAATGTTGGTCTCATGCACGGACTCGGGGTTGGGCTAGGAAAATCTTTGGAAAGAAATTCAGGTACCTCCTGACATCGTCTTCCAATGTTGTCTTCCCTTTTCTGTGGTCTTCTTGGAGAACACTGCGACATTCCATGTCCAATGAAGAGTTATCGCGGAGGTTAATAGGAAACTGGCATGATATATTGGACATAGGGCGCATCCAGATATTGGATAGAGTAAATTTTCATTGCCGACATGCATACCTAACAACCATGGACATGTACGCATGCTAGCATGGGTGGTATGAAGAACCGCATCTCCGGGTGAATGTAATGCTTGTCTAGAAGCATGCCCTAGAGAGGCTTCCATCTGAGGAAGAATGTGTAGAGGATGAGGAGGACAATGAAGAAGAAGGGTATGAACAATGACTGGAATAAGAGGACCAAGCTGGGGGTATTGGTGGCGAGGGGCCTTCAGAACCTCCCACTCAGCAGCGGAGTTCCTTGGAGAGTGGTGAAATCATTGTCTCCGATGTAGAACTGGCAGAGAAGTTCGAGTTATGGTTTAAACCTTATAACGACCTACATCTTTTCTTAGTCTCGATCTATCAAAAAAACCCTTTCCTATTCAGGAACATATGGTAGAGGGTCCCTAGGAAGCCTTTCCCACCAGGTGCATGGGTATTCCTATGGAGACTAGGGAGCAACCTCATGGGCTAGTCCTCGGGTCCGGGCATATTGGGGCACTGATATCAGCTGTATTAGGCAATAATGAGCAAGAAGGAGAGCCCATACAATCCCCATTGTCCAAGAGGAGCTGACATCAGCAATCGAGTTAACAAGTACTGGTTAATCTCCCATAGTGGGGGCCCTCGCATTGATACATTCATTGGACACTGCAACACTTGGATTCTGTAAGTCATTTCTCATTCGTTTTACCTCTTTGTTGGATTATTTAGCAAATAAAGATACTGATTACTGATGCAGTGATTGCAAGGTTAGAGGCATGGAAAACTATTTAGTCTGGGACATCCGTAGGAGCGGTAGTGGCAGCAACAATGTCGACCATTACAGAAGAAACCATTCTAGGCGACCCTACCATTGTACTCAGCAAGCCATAGCTTTCAATGAGGGATTGTAATGCCATCAGGTGGAACTCCAGATCGACGAGAGTGAATTCGCTGAGGAGGTGGCGGTTCCCAAATAAGATCTTGCTACTGAACTCCTCGCTACCTTCCCAAACGATCGGCCTACATATCCCGAGGAGATAGATGATTCTGATATGGAGGTGGCCGATGAGATCCATATGATACGACGCAAAGGGTGTAAGTGTATCAATTTATTTCACGGTCATCCTCAGGCAAAATTGCTAAAATGGATGGGATCACTCCACACCTAGCTGCGCTTTCTCTGTGTTGGAGGGGTGGATGCTCAACGTCCTCATTCAACAGTCTTTGACTACATGGACAAGAAGATATATGAGAGTGGCCGACAGTCCGACATTACCTAGTGTCAGAAAGAAAAGGAGGTATTCATTACAAACTATTCTGATCTTTTTGAGCAATTGAGGGCCCATCTGGTGGACTCCCAAGAGAATCTAGTTTACGTGGGTCACCAAATGAATACACCGCAAATGGAACAGGTGCAAGAATGGGCTTGGATCAGTGAACTGCGCCCTACAACCTATTATGAAGAGAAGGTTATCAGGGGGCGAGAGGCAATACTGGAGTCCAAAATCCAAAAGGCAGCGGTGTTAGAGAAATTTATCCATGATTCTCATCCTTAAGGGCCCTATTTTGGTCGAACTCATTAACACATTTCTTTTTACTACGTCTCTTTATGAACTGCATGTATGAATGGATTTATATACATATTCGTTTGGTTCAATTCTTTTCAACCACAATCATGAAATAAATATCATTCCATTCCTAAGCTCACATGGGTCAGGACCGATGTGAGAAACAAGGGATGCTTGCACTATTACTTCATTTGAATGCTGGAATGATGACCATGATTCGGGCACCCGAGTTTTGAACACCCAGTTGGATTTCTGGGAAGAAATGGGAGAGGACCGAATGGAGGCCGAGGACCTCAGAACAATCAACGTTCCACCCTTTCAATGAGCTCTAGTGCATAGGGGGTAACTTCAGGGGCGTTAGAATTAACATGGACATAGGGGAGTGGAAAGTGTGAATAAAGATACACTGGATTTGGAACACTGTAAGGGTGGAGTGACAGTAAAAGATGAAATTTAACCATGTTCGAAATAGAATATTTTTATTGCATTAGCCTGGAATGGGAATAAAAAATGAGGGCTGACCGCTGACCTAGTTTGAAACACGGGGCCTGACTCGAAATGTCATCAATTAACCTTCCAGAACATTAGGCCAAGATATTAGGTGAGCCATAGGATGAGAATCCCAACTATTAGGGGGTTATTTCAGACGTCAAAGAGGATGAGGGTCCGAATTTATGGAATGCAAAGCGTGGAGTTTGAGTGATAGGTTGTTCGAATGGATTCCAATGCTCTTGAAATCATAGCACCATTGTAAAGGAACATTATGTGGGTGCATCCATATGATCATGGATCAAGCATAACTCCAAGATGGAACTCTTTGGAAAGGTATCTGTTGCATCACATGACTAACGTCAGGCATCCTGAACTTGTTCAGATTAGAACCATAGTTTAGTTTCATGCGTCAAGGATATCAGGAATCATGCAGTTTAACATCACGTGATAGGATGAATAGGTAAAGGGGAGATCCCATGAATGGAGTATGTGGTGTGGTAGCTATAAACCCAACTTGAATGAGGACATAAGGAGTCTGCACCACACCACATATCCCCGGAGGAAGTTATTTAGTTCAAGGGACAAAAAGTGAATGTTTTCTTGGGCCCAAGGCAAGGTGCATGTACACTCCTACATACCCCATTTCGATGGGAACTAATGCATACATTGTTCTGAGGCACATTTTGGCATCATTTGGGATGATGAAAGGCATGTGTGGCATGTCTGCACCAGTACACGCCCTACCAAAACTACTAAGCCCATGTGAGTCATGCTCGATGTGGGAAACAATGAGGAGTGATGGGAATTTCCTAGAACAGGAAGGCACATGTCAAGGGCGATGGGACACTAGGTGAATGACATCCCAATGATGCTCATCAGCCTATATAACGCACCTAGATTCCCTAAAGAGTAAAGTTGAGTGTTTAGGAATTCCACGTGAACATAACGAAGTGGAAATATGTGAATCATAATGCTCGTGATTTAGACCGCAATGATGGTGGCAGGACGAAAGGGGATGGCTCTTGATCGTGTTCGAAACAAAACATGCGTATCGTGTTATCCTGATATGGGGACAGATAGATGAGGGTATACCACTAAACATGTTCAAAACATGATTCCTATCACAAATGTCATCCGAAGTCTTTAGGGACATTGGCCTGATATTGGAGGTGAGCCATGGTGGCATGAGACCAGGCTGTGAAGGGAGTCACTTCAGATGTAGAAGAAGATGGGGATCCAAATATTGGGATTACGAAGCTTAGACATAGAATGGCTGGAATGTCCCTATGAAAATTCCACAATTCATGTTCTTTATCAGAAATCATCTGAGTACGACAATGATACATAACAGATAGAGGGAGTCGTGTCCCTTCTCAAGGAAAAGTGTCCTCGGGTCACACACATTCAATTGAAGGTACTAGGGTGGACCATTAAGGGTCGATTGATTTAAAATACTCTGGGAAGGGTGGTGAAATAGCCAAAAGTGACGCAAAGTTCCCATAGGGAGATCTTAGTTTTGGGTCATCGAACTCGGATCCTGTTGGGAAAATATATTGGAAGAACATGGTGCGACTATTGAAAAACTCGATGTGAATGATAATATAAGAGGTACTCGGTACACCCCATGTTTCCAAATGTGTTCGAGTCGAGGGGGTGACAAAATAAGGGACATGATGTTTAGATTCTTAGGGCTGGACATGGAGACAAAAATGCATGGGCGTTCCTACATATCCCATGGGGATAGGAATCATGCCAAACATAGTTCTGGAAGATGTCATGTAGTTTAACGTATTTTGGAAAGGACATGGATTGGTATTAGTTTATGATCATAGAGCTTGGGACACAGATGGTAGGAAATGAGATACACAAGACAATGTAATTACAAGACCTAACATAAATTAGGACATAGTCCACGTCATCGTGCGCTTCTTAGGGGAGGCTTCAGGTCGAGGGACCAAAAACGAAAGTTAGGCTGAGCCCGAGACAAGGTGCACAAACGTTCCTGCGTACCCCATGAGTATGAGGATCAAGCCACACAAAGTTATAATTATGGCATGGTAGGATACAGTTGATATGGATAATAAGGTTGTGAGAGTCTGGCCCTTGCACCAAAAGAAGTAGTATTTGATATATCTTGTTTTTCATTTAGGATGAATGGTTTTTTTTTGATGCGATAGGACTAGGATAGAAAGTCCAAGAATCATCACAAGAATCAATCCAAATGCAGGCATTGAAAAATGGATGGCATGTGACTGATACCAAACATGATGCCCGCATGAGTGAGGATATCACAGTGTAGTGCCGTTTTTTGTTGGGTGCCCAGGATGATAATTGTAACACCCCAAGATTCCACTGTACGTTTCCCTTCGAATAATGCAATAGCGTGTGTTGTACGCAACCTCGAGTTCTAACACACACCACAACTAACTAAACTAGCCGTTGTGAATAGTAATACCTACCTTTTGAAATTTTATAAATTTTATTTATCAAAATGGAATTCATTTTTGGATTCGGAATATTGAAATTAGCCTATGTTGAATTTTTGGTATTTTTCTGAGAACTTCTAAATTTTTATGAATAGTTAAAAATACTTAAAAACAACTTTTTTAATAAAAATAATTTATAGTGATAAATTATAATATTTAGTGGTTTTAAAGTATAATTAGAATATATTTTTACCATTTTATCCAATGGTGGTCATTATAATTAATTTAACATTGAAATTGGACATAAACAATTGACAATCTTTTGTTATAAATTGTTTCTTAAAAACACGCTATTTGTTGTAACATCGGGAATTAATTATAAAATTAATTAATACAACTTATATGTTTGGAATTTTGTAAAATAGACATCATTTTTGAATTCGGAATATCAATTATAGCTTAGGGTGAAATTTTGTCCTTATTCTGAAAAACTTCAATTTTTGATGAATAGTGAAACCACTAAGTGGTTGTTAAAAACTGATTTTTCGTTAAAATGAAATATTACCACTTCTGTGATTTGATTTTCAAAAATCTGACATACATGGTTGTCATTAAGAAGTAAAATGTGGTTCAATGAGATTAAAATAATTTTTTGGTGAATAGTAACTTTTAAGTTCTTAATCGCGATTAGAGGTGATTAGTGTAGTTTAAGGTAAAAATAATGTTTTAATAATATGAGATGAGCTTGACACTTGTCCTAATCTTATATTATGAGTCATGGCCGACCAAGACAACCCATGGGTCAACTTGGGGACCCCATGGAGCCACTTTAGTTGGAAAATGACATTAATATATATTTATTTAATGTTAAAATTAAATTGACACAAACATGAGTTGTTTTACTAAAACAGTTTTTAAGTGTGGTTACACAGATCCCAATATTGACTATAAATATTCCTTAGAAAGATAAAAAGATTTCCTACATCATAGTATTTTTTTTATAATTTTTAGACATTAAATAAATTAAATTATTTATGACATCATTATGATGCAGCGATGACCTCATTATTTAACGATTTAAATAAAATGAGAAGATAATGAAAACTCCAAGGATTACACTTGTCCAAAGCCTATTGGATGAGGATATTTAGAACCCTTATCACCTTATCCACGAATTATATAAGTGTGGGACCTTTAGAATCCGAAAAGCATTGTATAATAATGTAACATTTCAATCTTTCCAAAAGAGCCCCTCCTCTCCTCTTATAAAAGGCCCCCACCTCTACCACCTTATTCACACTTCCAAGCCTTTTGGTTCGGCCAAACTCTGCCCAAATACTCTCCCAACTTCTCTACCTTCATCCTAGAAGCTTTACTTTAGTCAGAAAGCCATCCTAAGGAGTCCTTTTGATCAAATCAAAAGGAAGAACCCGAAGAAGAGGTAACATTTTCATCACCCTCTTTCAAGTTTCTTTCTTCTTCCACTCCCTCTTTGTTTATTATTTCAATTCTAAAATTATAACTCCAGTATCTTCTATATACTGTGATGTTATTATAAATATGGAACAACCATATTCAGTATTCTACCCATCATTTGAGTGACATGTCACCATACGTGCGTACGTACGGCTTACCGTCTCCACGTCGTGGTGTAATTGTTATTCAATATATTATTATTTAGATGGGTATAATAATGATATGTAATTCATGTAAATAATAAATATAACATGATAATGATTCTGTATATATGATATACTGTCCAATTATATATTATTTTTATATCAAAATAATGATATTGTCGCTCGTGCGTACGTACGGACTACCGTCTCCACGAACGCGATGAGATTCATTCTCCGTCGTATCCATTCAAGTATAATTATCATTTGATGATTTAAAAATAATGTATAAGGACATGATATCATTCTGGATATGAATAAGATACAACCTATCCAAGAAAAACACGACTTACGTAACAAAACATATAAAAGAAAACGAGTAAGTTAACACCCGAAACAACGATAAATCTAAGATATTGTTAAAAAAGCAATGTTAAAAGATCATATATGATATCATATGAATGTATATGATTCTTGTATAATTTAATCACAATTATTTCACCATTATACAGGAGGTTAACCTACCCCAACCAAGGAAAAGTTCAAGGTAAGGGTTTACTTCACAACCTCTTCATTATCCAAGGTTGTTTATACATAATTATCTACTGGGACCTCGTTATCATCCACATCCATGTTTCTTAAAAATGTCTTTCAAAAAAAATTTACTATTAAATGGAAAATGTGTTAAAGTCATTTACACACTTATACATTTTTGAAAGGAATCTTACCGTCGTTTTCCAAACAATGTACTTTTTGACCTCTTTGACAAATTTAAGGTAAGAATGTTTTTTTAACTTATACGGCGGGTGCGGCTATTTTCCGCCATTATAACTTCGTCGAAGCTTCCCTAACAAGCTTATAAGAATATCTTCAAAGTAAATTTATTATTTTATAATTATGGGACTTTTAAATGATTTCAAAAAGGAGAGATATTACTCTCAAATAGCTTTGATTTCATCCATGTCAACATCCTTTGATGGGTTTTAAGTTTAATTGAAATTGATTTATGATACAAAACTTCCATTGAACATTTTGTGAAATATTTGACTGTGGATGTGTTATTTTTATACCATCCATAGCTTATGGAGAAATTGTTGACTTTTTTTATGCTAGTTTTAATACGAATATTTATGTTATGTTTAAACCTATTCATATGAGGAATGTATTGGACTTAATATGTGACGGGTGGAGCCCGCTATAGCTCCTCGATGCATCAGTAGGTCTCATGAGACAACTAGACGTGGAATTGGCCGAGGCCCTTTCCCAATTTGATTTATGGTTTTGGCCTAGGCCTTAATCATTTTAGACGTCTTGGCCGAGGCCTTGACAAAGTGTTTCAGAATGTACGGCATTATACATTCCCTCATTATGAAAGTGGTTATTGATATTTCATGTGATTATTCGTCTAGTAGAATATCCATGTGAGGAAGTAATGGCATTATTTTATTTTACCTTTTCCATATTATGCTGAAGTTCAAGTTCAATAAGGCTTTTTTTTTAGTTATACATTGCCTTAAATGCTTATGTTTTCTTATAAAAGCTTCCGCAATATTGTTATCCTTACTGAGCATCTGAGCTCACCCCTTTCAATGTTTTAATCTCTTCCAGGATGTGAAGGAGTGTATTATGACTGACCTGCAAGAATAGTCAGTGAGGATATGAGTGTGGACTATGAATACCATGTTATTGTAGTTTGTTTACTTTTTGATGTAATGAAAGACTTAAGAATGTATCTAGTGTTTCCAAGGCTACTAAACTAATCGGTCATTCGAGACTTGATCTTTTGTGATCATGCCAATGTTACAAAGTAATGCACCGACTCTGGGTAGCTGGGGTCGGGGCGTTACAGTTGGTATCAGAGGCAGTTTAGTACTAACCTTGGAAGCTAGATTTAGATAAACTCTGATTAGAGCACATATCCCAAAGATGGACTTTGAGGATTAGTATAGAAGAACTTCCTAGAATTTTGGTATTGTAGAGATGTTGTGAGTTTTCCGAGCAATACATCCCTATCTGGATACGAGCAGGTAGAGGCGGCTCTAGCACAGATGTACCTAGGGGTAAAACCCGAAAACACCGCTTTGAGCTAGACTCGAACGGGAACTGGTGCACGACAACGGGCCTTGCTGCACTCTTGGTTACGACACTCCCGGGGGATATGGTTTGGATAATTCCCATTTTCTTTACAAACCACTATGAAGGGTTACGAGTATATACTTCCTCAAAGAAAACATTTTTATAATTATGGATTATATCCATAATTAGTTCAATTTATGTTAAGTGTTTTACAAGTATGGAATTATGTATTTTGATTCATGAACTAATCTAGTTTATGCCATTATTTAGAAATGGCGCCTAGTGGAAGGAATGGAAACCGTATCAATGCACGCACTCCGTGTAGGGATTTCCCACCTGCTCAGGATAATTATGGTGGAGCTAGTGATACAACTGGTGCCGATCAGCTTCTCACCGTACTGGGACAACTCACGCAGGTTATGAATAACAACCTTACTCGTATGGGGCACCCTGATCCACAACGTGGAGGATCAATGCTAGACCGTTTCATGAGGCAACAACCGCCAATCTTCAATGGGAGTACAAATCCTATAGTAGCTGAGCAATGGATAAATTCCTTAGAGAAAATATTCCATGCCTTGGGGAGTAGTGAAAGGGAGAATGTTGTCATGACAGTTTACAGCCTCACTCGAGATGCCGATCAATGGTGGTCACTAATTCAAAACACAAAGGAAGATGATGAATTAACAAACATGGAATGGCAGGAGTTCAAAGAGTTGTTCTTAGAAAAATTCTTTCCTCGAGACCATCGAGCGGATATGGAAAGGCAATTTCTGAGTCTGAGGCAGAAGGAGGATGAGAATATCGCAAAGTATGAGGCTAACTTTACAAGGTTAGCAAGGTATGCTGCAGATTACATGCATAACCCAAGAAGTAAGACTGATCGTTTCATTGATGGGTTGAAACCATTTCTCCGTCGAGCTTTAGTATCACAAACCTTCTCTTCATACGAAGGTATTGTCTCGTGCGCTATCAAGACGGAAAAGGAATTCTCTAAGTTTTATGACTTTAAATCAAAGCAAGATAAGAAGAGATCCGCTGAAAACTCTGGGAAAGAAAATAAGGAAACAGGGAAGAAGGGTAGAAATGAATTTCCACCCTATGATAATTGCGGTAGGAAGCACCCTGGTGCCTGTCTAAAAGGAAAAGGAGTATGTTACAAGTGTGGTGAAAAAGGCCACCAAGCTCATGAATGCAAGGGAAAGAAAGCGGTTGTCAACATGGAATGCTATAATTGTAGAGAGAAGGGACATTATGCAAATGAATGTCCTAAGCGTCCGGGGAACTTACCTCAGAAGAGGCCAAGGGATCAGGGCCAGGCTTATGCTATCACTACTGCTAAGGTGGAAGCTCCGAAAGACGTGGTGGCAGGTAATTTAATGGTTTCCTCGAGTTTAGCAAATGCATTATTTGATTCTGGATCATCGCATTGTTTCATATCTTCCCAGTTTGCTAAGAAAATTAGATATTTCCAATTTGATTTAACAAGGGAGTTGTCGGTCAAAACCCCTAAGGGAAGTATTGTTGCAACAAAGTTTTGTCGATTAGTTCCCATTAGAGCACCTAAATGTTCTTTACCTGCTGATCTCATCGTCATACCCATGATTGAATTTGATATAATCCTCGGTATGGATTGGATTTCGGACCATGATGCAAAAATTTATTGTAAGAAGAAAGAGGTTACGATTCTTGATGATGATGATAAGGAACACCTTATCTTTAGAGCCAAATCGTCGCCACATAATTCTTATCTAGATCCACCCCTAGTAGCTCAACTGAATTCAATTATTGGGGAGGAAGAGAAGGAAATTACTGAGGGTGAGGAAAGGAATATTAAAATAGAGGATGTACCTATTGTGAGAGAATATGTTGATGTGTTTCCGGAAGATTTACCTGGACATCCTCCAGAACGAGAAGTTGAGTTTTCCATTGATTTAATTCCTGGATCAAGGCCCATATCGAAGACCCCTTATAGAATGCCCACTGTGGAATTAGTTGAACTAAAGAAACAACGAGAGGAATTGAGTAATAAGGGATTTATTCGCCCTAGTGTTTCTCCTTGGGGAGCCCTTGTTCTTTTTGTTAAGAAGAAAGATGGATCTATGAGGTTGTGCATTGACTATAGGGAGATCAATGCTATAACAATAAAGAACAAGTATCCCCTACCCCGCATTGATGATTTGTTTGACCAACTGCATGGAGCTCAATACTTTTCAAAGATTGACCTTCGGTCTGGATACCATCAGTTGTGTGTGAAGAAGGAAGACGTTCCAAAGACAGCATTTCGAACAAGGTACGGGCATTACGAGTTTACAGTAATGCCTTTTGGATTGACTAATGCACCCTCTGTTTTCATGGATCTAATGAATAGAGTTTTCAAGGAATATCTTGATGACTTTGTAGTGGTATTTATTGATGATATCTTGGTATACTCCAAAAGCCATGAAGATCATGAAAATCACTTACGCATTATCCTGAAGACTCTTAGGAGACATGAATTATATGGGAAATTTAGCAAGTGTGAATTCTGGCTTCATGAGATTTCTTTTCTAGGCAATATTGTCTCTAAGGATGGAATTTCCGTTGATCCTTCTAAAACCAAGGCAATCCAAGAATGGCCAGCACCGACAAGTATAACGGAGGTACGCAGTTTTATTGGTTTAGCAGGTTATTATCAACGTTTCGTCTAGAATTTTGCCAGATTGGCTAACCCATTGACAAAGCTCACACGTAAAGGGATTAAAATTTTCTAGACAAAAGAGTGTGATGAATGTTTTGAAGAACTAAAGAGAAGATTAGTCAATGCCCCTGTATTGACTCTACCATCGGGGAATGATGGGTTTGTTATTTATAGTGATGAATCGAAGAAAGGACTCGGTTGTGTCCTTATGCAGAATGATAAGGTCATTGCCTATGCATCACGACAGCTAAAAATTCATGAGCAAAACTATCCTACTCATGATCTTGAGTTAGCAGGTGTGATATTTGCTTTAAAGATATGGAGACATTACCTCTATGGTGAAAAATGTGAGATTTATACTGATCACAAGAGTTTGAAGTATATTTTCACACAAAAAGAACTCAACATGAGGCAAAGGCGATGGCTTGAACTACTCAAGGATTAAGATTGCACGATACATTACCACCCGGGGAAGGCAAACAAGGTGGCAGATGCTTTGAGTAGAAAAGACCATGGAGTTTTAAATGTGATGAGAATTAAAAGGGATCCAATTTTCTTGGATCTAGTGAAGATGGACATGGGAATAACTAGGGAAGGTGAAACATCAATGCTTTTTCAAATGGTTGCCAAACCATCATTACTATAAAGGATTAAGAGTTCTCAGACCAATGATGAAGAATTTCAGAAGAAGATTAAAGGTGTGAATGATGGAAGATTGAGGGACTTTGTGTATAAGGATGGAATTTTGAAATTCGGGAAGAGACGTTGTGTTCCCGATATACCTGATCTAAAAAGGGAATTGCTGGATGATGCTCATAGTTCCAACTTCTCTATACTCCCTGGGAGCACCAAAATGTATAGAGATTTGAAGGAACATTTTCGGTGGGACAATATGAAGAGGGAGATTTCTGATTTTGTGTCGAGGTGTATGGTTTGTCAACAAGTGAAAGCTGGAAGGCAACATCCTGGTGGAGTATTGCAACCTCTTCCCATACCTGAGTGGAAATGGGATAATATTACGATGGACTTTGTCATGGGACTACCAAAGACTCCAAGAAGGAATGATGCAATATGGGTCATTGTTGATCGACTTACTAAGTCAGCACATTTTCTGGCTATACGGGAGGATCTACCACTTGAACGTCTAGCAAGACTATATATTAATGAAGTTGTAAGACTTCATGGAGTACCCATATCAATTTTTTCTGATCGTGATCCTCGTTTTACTTCAAGATTCTGGAAAAGTATTCAAAAGGCCTTGGATACTGAACTTTGTTTGAGCACTGCCTATCACCCTCAAACAGATGGACAATCAGAACGGACTATTCAAACCTTAGAAGACATGTTGAGATCATTCTCTCTTGACTTTCAGGGTACGTGGGATCAATATTTACCACTGGTAGAATTTTCCTATAACAATAGCTTCCATTCGAGTATTCAGATGGAACCATATGAAGCGTTATATGGAAAGAGATGTCGTACACCAACCTATTGGGATGAAGTTGGTGAAAGAAAACTTGTAGGCCCAGAACTGGTGGAGGAAACGGTGGAAAAGGTGAAAGTAATCCAAAATCACATCAAAGCAGCTCAAAGTAGGCAGAAGAGCTATGCCGATAATCGAAGGAAGGATTTGGAATTTCAAGTCGGTGATCATGTTTTCCTGAAGGTATCTCCATGGAAGGGAGTCATACGTTTTGGTAAGAAAGGTAAATTGAGTCCCAGGTACCTCGGACCTTTCGAAATTCTAGAACGAATTGGGGCTGTAGCTTACTGATTGGCAATGCCGCCAAGTCTCTCCAAAGTTCACGATGTGTTCCACGTATCTCTGTTGAGGAAATACATGCCTGACCCAACGCATGTACTCACCTATGAAGAATTAGAACTGGAACCCGATCTTTCCTATTGTGAAGAGCCCGTCAGGATTCTTGATGTGAGGGAGCAGGTGCTGAGAAACCGGACGACTCATCTGGTGAAGGTTTTGTGGAGAAATCATAAAATGGAAGAGGCAACGTGGGAACCTGAGAAATTTATGATGAAAAACCACCCGAGTCTTTTTATGCAGAAATACCCTAGAAATTGCGAGGACGCAATTATTTGAAGGAGGGGAGAATGTAACACCCCAAGCTTCCACTGTACGTTTCCCTTCGAATAATGCAATAGTGTGTGTTGTACGCAACCTCGAGCTCTAACACACACCACAACTATCTAAACTAGCCGTTGTGAATAGTAATACCTACCTTTTGAAATTTTATAAATTTTATTTATCAAAATGGACTTCATTTTTGGATTCGGAATATTGAAATTAGCCTATGATGAATTTTTGGTATTTTTCTGAGAACTTCTAAATTTTTATGAATAGTGAAAAATACATAAAAACAACTTTTTTAATCAAAATAATTTTTAGTGATAAATTATAATATTTAGTGGTTTTAAAGTATAATTAGAATATATTTTTACCATTTTATCCAATGGTGGTCATTAGAATTAATTTAACATTGAAAATGGACATAAACAATTGCCAATCTTTTGATATAAATTGTTTCTTAAAAACACGCTATTTGTTGTAACAGCGGAAATTAATTATAAAATTAATTAATACAACTTATATGTTTGTAATTTTGTAAAATAGACATCATTTTTGAATTCGGAATATCAATTATAGTTTAGGGTGAAATTTTGTCCTTATTCTGAAAAACTTCAATTTTTGATGAATAGTGAAACCACTAAGTGGTTGCTAAAAACTGATTTTTCGTTAAAATGAAATATTACCATTTCTGTGATTTGATTTTCAAAAATCCGACATACATGGTTGTCATTAAGAAGTAAAATGTGGTTCAATGAGATTAAAATAATTTTTTGGTGAATAGTAACTTTTAAGTTCTTAATCGCGATTAGAGGTGATTAGTGTAGTTTAAGGTAAAAATAATGTTTTAATAATATGAGATGAGCTTGACACTTGTCCTACTCCTATTGGATGAGTCATGGCCGACCAAGACAACCCATGGGTCAACTTGGGGACCCCATGGAGCCACTTTAGTTGGAAACTGACATTAATATATATTTATTTAATTATAAAATTAAATTGACACAAACATGAGTTGTTTTACTAAAACAGTTTTTAAGTGGGGTTACACAGATCCAAATATTGACTATAAATATTAATTAGAAAGATAAAAAGATTTCCTACATAATAGTATTTTTTTATAATTTTTAGACATTAAATAAATTAAATTATTTATGACATCATTATGATGCAGCGATGACCTCATTATTTAACGATTTAAATAAAATGAGAAGATAATGCAAAATACAAGGCTTACACTTGTCCAAAGCCTATTGGATGAGGATATTTCGAACCCTTATCACCTTAGCCACGAATTATATAATTGTGGGTCCTTTAGAATCCGAAAAGCATTGTATAATAATGTAACATTTCAATCTTTCCAAAAGAGCCCCTCCTCTCCTCTTATAGAAGGCCCCCACCTCTACCACCTTATTCACACTTCCAAGCCTTTTGGTTCGGCCAACCTCTGCCCAAATACTCTCCCAACTTCGCTTCCTTCATCCTAGAAGCTTTACTTTAGTCAGAAAGACATCCTAAGGAGTCCTTTTGATCAAATCAAAAGGAAGAACCCGAAGAAGAGGTAACATTTTCATCACCCTCTTTCAAGTTTCTTTCTTCTTCCACTCCCTCTTTGTTTATTATTTCAATTCTAAAATTATAACTCTGGTATCTTCTATATACTTTGATGTTATTATAAATATGGAACAACCATATTCAGTATTCTACCCATCATTTGAGTGACATGTCACCATACGTGCGTACGTACGGCTTACCGTCTCCACGTCGTGGTGTAATTGTTATTCATTATATTATTATTTAGATGGGTATAATAATGATATGTAATTCATGTAAATAATAAATATAACATGATAATGATTCTGTATATATGATATAATATCCAATTATATATTATTTTAATATCAAAATAATGATATTGTCGCTCGTGCGTACGTACGGACTACCGTCTCCACGAACGCGATGAGATTCATTCTCCGTCGTATCCATTCAAGTATAATTATAATTTGATGATTTAAAAATAATTTTTAAGAACATGATATAATTCTGGATATGAATAAGATACAACCTATCCATGAAAAACACGACTTACGTAACAAAACATATAAAAGAAAACGAGTAAGTTAACACCCGAAACAACGATAAATCTAAGATATTGTTAACAAAGCAATGTTAAAAGATCATATATGATATCATATGAATGTATATGATTCTTGTATAATTTAATAACAATTATTTCACCATTATACAGGAGGTTAACCTACCCCAACCAAGGAAAAGTACAAGATAAGGGTTTACTTCACAACCTCTTCATTATCCAAGGTTGTTTATACATAATTATCTACTGGGACCTCATTATCATCCACATCCATGTTTCTTAAAAATGTCTTTCAAAACATTTTTACTATTAAATGGAAAATGTGTTAAAGTCATTTACACCCTTATACATTTTTTAAAGGAATCTTACCGTCGTTTTCCAAACAATGTACGTTTTGACCTCTTTGACAAATTTAAGGTAAGAATGTTTTTTTAACTTATACGGCGGGTGCGGCTAATTTCCGCCATTATAACTTCGTCGAAGCTTCCCTAACAAGCTTATAAGAATATCTTCAAAGTAAATGTATTATTTTATAATTATGGGACTTTTAAATGATTTCAAAAAGGAGAGATATTACTCTCAAATAGCTTTGATTTCATCCATGTCAACATCCTTTGATGGGTTTTAAGTTTAATTGAAATTGATTAATGATACAAAACATCCATTGAACATTTTGTGAAATATTTGACTGTGGATGTGTTATTTTTATACCATCCATAGCTTATGGAGAAATTCTTGACATTTCGTATGCTAGTTTTAATACGAATATTTATGTTATGTTTAAACCTATTCATATGAGGAATGTATTGGACTTAATATGTGACGGGTGGAGCCCGCTATAGCTCCTCGATGCATTGGTAGGTCTCATGAGAAAACTAGACGTGGAATTGGCCGAGGCCCTTTCCCAATTTGATTTATGAATTTGGCCGAGGCCTTAATCAATTTAGACATCTTGGCCGAGGCCTTGACAAAGTGTTTCAGAATGTCTGGCATTATACATTCCCTCATTATGAAAGTGGTTATTGATATTTCATGTGATTATTTGTCTAGTAGAATATCCATGTGAGCAAGTAATGGCATTATTTTATTTTACTTTTGCCATATTATGTTGACGTTCAAGTTCAATAAGGCTTTTGTTTTAGTTATACATTGCCTTAAATTCTTATGTTTTCTTATAAAAGCTTCCGAAATATTGTTATCCTTACTGAGCATCTGAGCTCACCCCTTTCAATGTTTTAATCTTTTCCAGGATGTGAAGGAGTGTATTATGACTGAATTGCAAGAATAGTCAATGAGGATATGAGTGTGGACTATGAAGACCATGTTATTATAGTTTGTTTACTTTTTGATGTAATGAAAGACTTATGAATGTATCTAGTGTTTCCAAGGCTACTAAACTAATCGGTCTTTCGAGACTTGATCTTTTGTGATCATGCCAATGTTACGAAGTAATGCACCGACTCTGGTTAGCTGGGGTCGGGGCGTTAAAATAATGTCACAATTTAGGTCATGGAATGGGACCAACAACACATTTTTAACGTCATGCAGGATATATGAAACAAGTTAATTTCATGTGGGACTAAGCATCATAGTCTAATTTCATATGGATCAGACGTATATAGGAGATATGATGTTCCATAGGGGATGCGCACTGTGTGATAAATCATACGAGATATGAATGAGGACGAGGTCCATACCATAATGTGTGCTATTCTGAAGGGAAAACCTAGGGAAAAGGGACTAGGAATGGTTAGAGGATAATGGGAAGAAACTATCTCCCAATTTATCTAGAATCGAAGATGAGATGTCCAGCTGTTCCTATGTATCCCATAGGAATGGGAATCAAGCCACACATAGTTCTTGAAGGTTCCTTTTAATATCGTACGTGAAAACATACATTTTAATGTCATGTGGGATAAGATGTAGGGGGGATAAATCCTCGAAAGGGGAATAAGTGGTGTGGATAATGCAAACCTTATGTGAATGTGGACATTATAAAACACCATGTCACGCGTTCCCATAAGAGTTAGAGCCCAGAAGACAAGGCATAAGCGATAAATTAGTGGAGCTCGAGTTGGACCCAAAGACGAGATGTCTAGGCATTACTATGTATCCCATGGGAATGGGAATCAAGTCGTACATTGTTCTAAAAGAGATCTTAGTTTATGGTATTAGATCTCAAACCATAGAGGAGCAAAATCCTTCCATGTAAGTGCAAACCTCAACCAGATCCCTAATCCCACGTGAGTAAAACATGGTGTGGGAAACAAGGGCGGAAGACTTTTTTTTGTTTTTTTTTTTGAAATACCTAGAATGCACACTAAAGGGAAGTCTGTGCGGAGCCCCAAAAGATGCATTTACCATGGATTTTTTCCTCATAACATGCAAATGCGAACAGAGGGATAGCGTGTGGAGTGTCAAAATTCCATTTGGACACGCTGTGGTAGAAAATATTGTGAATCATGTAACTAACATTCATGGATTGAAGGGGCTGTTGTGACGGTGGAAGATAACTGTTGACCATGTTCGAAACATAGCATTCATATCACGTTAGCCTTAAATGGGGACAAACAAATGAGCATAAACCACTGACTATATTCGCACTGCGGTACTTGCATCGATTTGTTATCTCAAACCCTTGAGGACGTTGGCCCGTAATGGTATGAGAGCCCTTAAAACTAGTATCCATTCCATTTAGGGGTCCCTTCGGGTGTGAATGATTATGTAAGACCAAATGAAGGGGAAAAAGAATCCGGAAAATGGGCTAAAGCATATCCATGTAGAATCTGAAACTCCGAGCGCTGAACCAGAGTAGTCTTGGGAACATTGGTGAACCACTGTAGAGGGTCGAGGGGATCAACATGAGAGTAAACAATTTGGAAATATGAGTATAGAACAAAAATATGGAGAACAATCAGGAGAAAGAGCTACATGGCGTGGATTTTACAAACCCGACATGAATGAGGACATAAGCCCATACCACACCATATATCCCTCTCATGGGAGAGTGTAGGCCCAGGGACAAACATAATAGAGAGATCTCTTAGAGATATTGATGGACACGATGTCTAGAAATTAGTGCGGTCCTATATATCTCATTATGATGGGAATCAAACCACACATAGTTCTAGAAAAGGGATGACGCAAATAAGGGACAGATACCTAGCTTGGGGAATGTATGGCACAACGAGTAACCAGGGTTGAATAAGAATGGGAGTACATACCATACAACCATAAGTGAGAACTTCGGCCAGGGGCCCGAATAGGCTATGTGGCCTGAGGCTAGGCCCTGGAAAAAATGTCATGGACAGCATGCATTTTAATGTCTTTCATTGAGGAAGAAGGTAGGGGTAAGGTATCTCATCTGTGGATGTGTATGGCATGGAGAGAAACCGGATGTGAATGAGGACATAATCCTACATGTACCGTACATCCCTATGTTAGATCTTGGGCTGGGGCTTGAAAAGGCCATGGGGCTTGAGGCTGGGCCATGGGCAGAATTTCATGGCCAGCTTGTAGTTTAACGTCTTGTAGTGAGGACCAATGTGATCTTAGTTTAGGGTCCTAGAGCTCAGACTTTATATGCCTAATTTAATGTCATATGTCTGGGATAGAAAGGGAGAATCATCATGCCCGTGGAAGGCCACAAAGTGGAAATGATGATAGAGGAAAATTTTCAACTAGGTTTGCAACACAGTATCCACCATTGGGTGTCCAGATGTGGGCGAACAATTTATCATCAACCGATGACCGTATTCGCAACACATGACTTGTATCAACTTTTTTACTCGCAATCCTGTTGGGCATTAGCCCATAATGTTTGGAGAGCCCTTGGGCCGAGCATCCATGACATTCGGGGGCCCTTTTAAATATAGAGGTTGATGTAAACCCACATGAAGGGTCATACCGATTATGGTATGGCATGTGCTCGTAGAACAAATGATAAATGAAGGATGGGATATTTCAAGGGGATAGGAGTGGCATAGAGAAAGATCCCGACATGAATGAAGACATGAGTATGTAAAACACCACAAAATAATAAATGATAACTTGGGCCAGGGGCCCGAAGGGGTCTAAGGACCTGAGGCTGGGTGTCCTGGCCAACTGTTTCCATATGACCTCTTGTGCAGTTACCGCCTCATCACAGCTCCTAAGACCACGTGAATAGATCTCAGTGTGGGAAAAAAGGAGAAGGATTTGGATTTCCCTATCATATAAGGGTCTGATAGATGGTATTGCCTGAAGGGAATCACCACTCAAAGATACATCGCGCATGATGAACCCCCACACTCAATGTTTGGAATCTATGGGAGTGGTGATAATGACAATGGATAGCCACTGACCATGTTAAAAACACAACATCTTTATAGTGTGACCTAAAATGGGAACAAAAATGAGCATCGACCACTGTCAATATTTTCAATGCGGGGCTTGTATCAATTTGTGGCTCAACATCCTTGAGGTCATTGGCCGGAAGTGGTAGGAGAGCCATTATGCCTAGCATCCATGCTAGTCGGTGGTCATTTTGGATGTTAAATAGGATAGAGTCCCAATCAAAGGAGTGGGTGAACCATAGTTGTGCCCATGCATTTTATCATCAAGCAAGGTGGTGAAAGTGATGGACATATCCGGGGAGCGGGATGTGTGGCGGGATTTGAGATGAGCTCGGCATGAATTGTGGAAAAATATTATACCATACCATGTGTCCTGACCCAAGGGGGAAATCTGATGTTTGTTCTAGACCAACAGGCGAAATGTCCGGGCATTCCTATGTATCCATAGAGGATGGAAATCAAGCCATACATAGTTCTTAAAGGCCATGCAGTTTAACTTCATGTGGTGAAGACGTGGGAGACTACAAGAACGAGGAGGGAACACATGGTCCAATCATTATAATCTTGACATAAGCAGGGTCAAAGAATCATTCACTATTCCATGCAAGGATCCTCCAAGAGGTCTACCTCCAGGGGGAATAGTCAAAGAATACTATTTGGGGTTGGAATCAAGACGAAATGTTTGAGATTTATTATGTATCTCATGCAGATGGGAATCATGTCGTACATAGTTATAATTGTGAATTATAACATCTTGCAGGACTGTTTCCGACGGTTTCGCTGGGGTGCGTGCATCCGTCTGTGGGGGACGCGTTAATGTTGCCCCGCATTCCAGCTTTCCAAAGGCGGGTGGCAATCGTTCCTTATTCAGGTATGTTTTCTCCTTGATCGAAATGGTATGATGGGATGTCGGTTCTTCCTTTTGTGGATTCTTTCTCAGAACTCATCACCTAGTCTGGGTCTCTCTCATAGATGTAATACGTTGTTCGTGAATCTCATTCCCGGTGCTATATCTTCATGGACGCCAGTTAATTACACTGCTTCTTTCAAGAAATTTCATGGGATCATGACATGGTAGCGACCTTCATTTAGAGTAGATGACAACATTAGGCATGTCAGAGCATCTCTGGCTGCATGGACATTGGGTAACCTGTATTCTTCCTCATGAGAGGGCATCTCAAGGGTGCATAACCCGAGGCATCCCGCGTCGAGTGCGGGGAATCATATGCCATAGGCATGTATCTAAGGTTTTCCTTAGCTTCTCCTGTTTAACACAGGGTATTCCGCGAGCATAACGTCTTGTGGAGACGGTTACGCCAAAGGCGTGTCATCCGAGGGTTTCCTCAAGCATCTCATGATTATCATGAGGTATGTCGTGAGTTTAACGTCTTACGGATACGGAATGAGGGTGATCAGAACGTCTCATAGAGACGGATCAGATTGGTATATCCCTAGGAGGGAACACCTGGATGGTTTACCAAGGGGATGGATCAGAACGCCCAATGAGGACGGATCTGAGGTGGTGCGCCCCATGGAGGGGAGATGTCACACCGTAATGGTTGATCTGAACACCACTGAGGGCGGATCAGGGAAAGTACACCCCAAAATGGGGTACACCAAGGTCTACCATTGGCTGGGATTGAACCTCATGAAGGTTTTCTACGTACCCTGTGCAGAGGATAGGGACCAAAACCCACTTAGTTCAAAGGGGTGATTAATCGGGGTGTACACAGAGAACAACGGCCCGGAGACATGTTGGGGCTTACGCGTGGATAGCATCCCATGTACTGCATGGAGCAGCGAGGAGGTGGATGGAATGATCCCACCGAGATTTGGCGGCCCGGGTGAGAATCAGGATGGGTGATAGATGGATGAATGAAGTGGAGGGGGATTGAAATGGGACCATCACAGGGGTGACGGTGAAGTTGGGCTTGAGCCTCAGAGAGTCCTCCTACGTATCCCCGTGGAAGGGAATCAAAGTACGCATAGTTCGGGATGGTGCCGGTGGACCGACGTGAAGGTGGACCTTGGTCCAATGGATGGTGTCATTAGAGAACTGACGTGAAGGTGGACCATGGTCCGAAGGGTGGTGTCGTCAGCAAACCGACGTGAAGGTGGACCTTGGTCCAAAGGGTATTGCCAGCGAACAGACATGAAGAGGGTCGGAGTGACCAACGGGTGGTGGGCTTGAACCTCAGAGAGGATTCATACATACCATTCCTTGACATGAATCAAAGACCTCGTAGTTCAAATGAGGTGTGGAATACAGTTTAACGTCATGCGTGATGGGGGTGAACCGACGTGAATGAGGTCGGAACGACCGGGTGGTGGGCTTGAACCTTATGAAGGCTTCCTACGTACCATGCCTTGACATGGATCAAAGGCCTCGTAGATCAAATGGTGTGCCGGCGAACCAACGCGAGTGAGGACCTTGGTCTGGATGGTGTGAGGTTTATACACTACGCTGCCCAGGTGTTGGTGACCTGACGTGAAAAAGGTTGGAGTGACCAACAGGTGGTGGGCTTGAACCTCTGGGAGGCTTCCTACGCACCATGCCTTGGCAAGGATCCAAGACCGCGTAGTTCAGGTTGGACTCTGGAAGGCCGACGTGAATGAGGAGGACCAGGGGGGTCCAAGTGGTGGTGGGCTTGGACCTCGTGGAGGCTTCCTACATACCATGCCTTAGCACGGATCAAAGACCACATAGTTCAGAGGGGCTTCGTCGGCGAACTGACGTGGAGGTGGACCTTGGCCCGATGGATGGCGGGCATGAACCTCAGGAAGGCTTCCTACGTACCACGCCTTGACATAGATCAAATACCACGTAGTTCAAAGGGGTTTCTTCAGCGAACCGACGTGAAGGTGAACCTGGGGGTCCACTTGTGGTGGGTGTTAGTGAACCGACGTGAAGAAGGGACCTCGGTCCAATGGGAGATGGGCTTGAACCTTAGGGAGGATTCCTACATACCATGCCATGACATGGATCAAAGTCCTCATAGTTGGGGTTGGTCACAATGGCTTGCCGTCGGACTGGAATGCAGTTTAACGTCATGCGGGATGAGGATGAACTCGACGTGAATAAATTATGGGTCGGCTTGAACCACAGGGAGGCTTCCTACATACCATTCCTTTACATGGATCAAATACCTCGTAGTTCAAATGATGGAATTCGTCATCATACCAACGTGAATGTGGACCTTGGTCCAATGAGAGATGGGCTTGAACCTCAGGGAGGCTTCCTACATACCATGCCTTGACATGGATCAAATACCTCGAAGTTCAAATGGGTGTGCAGTTTAATGTCATGCGGGACGAGGGATTACAGTTTAACGTCATGCTGGACGAGGGCATAGAGTTTAACGTCATGCTGGACGAGGGCATACAGTTTAACGTCATGATGGACGGGGGAACTTCCATGGCTGATTCTTACTCTAAGCCCACGTGAGTCATGCTTGGTGTGAGAAACAAGAGGTAGCAAGGCCTTGACGATCACGTCGCGAAGGGTGCGTCCATGAGAAGCGAAGAGGGGCTTACGCGTTAGCCAACCCATGGTGCTGGGACTTACTCCAGGATGGAGGCCCGAAGAAAAGGATGACGATGGTTTTGGGTATGAGCCTTGAAGAGGCTTTCTACGTATCCCCGTGGCAGGGAATCAAATTCCACGTAGTTCTTCTGATGACGGCTTACCGCCGATTGGGGGTTTCAATGGCTTACCGCTGGATTGGGTGTGAACGGCTTACCACTGCATAAGGATGTGAATGGATTACCGCTAAATGGGGTCACAACGGCTTACCGCTGGATAGGGTCACAACGGCTTACCACTGTAAAAGGATGTCAACGGCATACCGCTGAATGGGGTCGCAATGACTTCACACTGGATTGGGTCACAATGGCTTACTACTAGAAAAGGATGTCAACGGCTTTCTGGTGAATGGGGTCGCAACGGCTTACTGCTGGATTGGGTCACAACGGCTTACCGATGGAAAAAGATTTCAACGGCTTACCACTGCATAGGATCACAACGGCTTACCACTGATTGGGATCACAACAGTGGATGGGGCTTATGCGAGGAAGCTACCCGGGTGCCGCTATGGAGCGGCAACGGTGGATGGGGCTTACGCTAGGAAGCTGCCCGGATGCCGCTACAGAGAGGCAATGGTGAATGGGGCTTACGCTAGGAAGCTTCTCGGTGTGCCGCTAAGGAGTGGAAATAGTGGATGGGGCTTACGCTAGGAAGCTGCCCAGATGCCGCTATGGAGCAGCAATAGTGAATGGGGATTACGCTAGGAAGCTGCCCGGTGTGCCTCTAAGGAGCGACAATGGTGGATGGGGCTTATGCTAGGAAGCTGCCCGGATGCCGCTAAGGAGCGACAATGGTGAATGGGGCTTATGATAGGAAGCTGCCCAGGTGTCTTCCTCATGTATGTCCATGAGGGAATTCCAACTCACTAGTGAATTAAGGCCATCACTTATGCACTGGTGCACAAGAGGGAGAATTCCAAGGGGCGTTGGAATTATGCCACTGTAATCTTGGTATTAGGCTTCTTATGCTTGGAGAATAAGACATCTCTTGTATAGTGCAAGAGGCATCCTGTGTTTGGGACATATGGATTACTACAGTTTAGAGTCTTGTAGGTAGGATTATTAGAATCTTATGATAAGAGCATAAGGCATGTCTTATTTAGAGCAAGAGGCATCCAATGATTGGAACATAGGGAGAATACAACATTTTATAGTTCTGTAGGTAGGACTGTTAGGCATCTCATGCTTGGAACATAAGGCATCTCTTGATTGAATCAAGAGGCATCCTATCATTTGTTAGATAGGGAGTACTACAGTTTATAGTCATGTAGAGGGGACTATTAGGCATCTCATGCTTGGAGCATGAGGCATCTCTCGTATGGAGCAAGAGGCATCCTATGATTGGCACATAGGGTGTGCTACAGTTTAGAGTCATGTAGATAGGACTATTGGAATCTTATTCTTGGAGTAGAAGGCATCTCTCGTATAGGGAAATAGGAATCCTATCATTTTTTAGATAGGGAGTACTACAGTTTATAGTCATGTAGATAGGACTGATGGAATCTTATGCTTAGAGCATAAGGCATCTCTTATTTGGAGTAAGAGGCATCCTATCATTTTTAGATAGGGAGTACTACATTTTATAGTCATGTAGATAGGACTGTTGGCATCTTATGCTAGGAGCATAAGGCATATCTCATATAGGGCAAGAGGCATCCTATGTTTGGCACATAAGGATTACTACAGTTTAGAGTCATGTAGAAAAGACTGTTGCGCAGAAGGTGCCTAAAAATGGTTGGTGTCGGGACTTACGCAAGGGCGGCCCTTTCTGGTTCAACCTGGCATAGGATCCAAGTGATAGGGTTTGGAGGAGTTTCCTGAAGAATTGTTCGACTCAAGGTACTCGGGGAATTGATGATGAGAACCTCAACTCACGACATAGGAAACAAACCAAGAGGAATACAACAACTCAAGTTGTTTCACGGTGTGTGGATGACTGTATCAAATCATGGTATTCCATAGGTTGAAGGTGGGTGCGCATAAGGGCGCAATGGAAAATCACGGCATCCCAGCCCGAAAAGTTCGCGGTGCGACTCTCCATTTTTCATGGGGGTCTGTGACGGTTCCGAAGGGACCAGCCTGGCTGGCCAGGACCGCAGCCGGGCACTAACGTCGAGCGGGGGTGCGGGGGCGCATTCCCTGCGGTATGGACTGATGGGCGTGAAGGTAGGATCCTCGCGAAGGATAGGTCTTTTCAAGGTAGCTTCGCGGAGCATGGCCTCGGGGAGCAAAGGGGTCTTGCGGAGCAAAGGGGTCTTGCGGAGAAAAGGGGTCTAGCGGAGCAAAGGGTTGTCGTGGATCTTGTTCTCACAGAGCAGCATCACAGAGCATGGGATCATGGAGCATGAACTCACGGAGCCTCAGCTCGCAGAGCAGAAAGGCGAAGGAAGCTGCTCGCGGAGCATGGCTTCGCGGAGACGCAATGCGGAGCTCCGCCCGGCCGCCCAAGGGGCGAAGTGGTCATGACCGTCCGTCCGGAGAAGGGGGTGAGCTGGGTATTTATAGGCAAGGGGCGCCGCGCCGCAAAGCTGGCTCGGTGCGAAGACAGATCTTGCTCCGCGGTGGATCTTTGCGGCACGTCGCAAACGTCAAAGCACACCGCAGAGCCATCCCGCCTCCTTTGCTTCGCGGCGGGTTCATGAACGTCAAATTCGTTCCTGGAGCATCCCGCCTCATGTGCTTCACGGCGGGTTCGCGATCGTCAAATTCGTTCACGGAGCATCCCGCCTGCTATGCTTCGCAGCACGTCTTCGCGGCGCATCGCGAACGTCAAACAAGTTCGTTGAACTTCTCACCTCATTGTTTCGCGGCGGCACTCCGCAATCACGGAGGCAGCTTCGTGAATGGGCTTTGTGAACCTGTTTTCCATCCAAACATTAAATGTCCATAACTCCTAATCCTAGCTCTGTTCGGGCCCTACGACCTACCAAATCGAAGATTGCGAAATGGAATACGATCTTGGATCATGTACGGAAGCATTTGGAAATCTTTGGGGACGCTTTTTCCGAGGTCTACAAGGAATAATTATGGTTTAACATCATGTGAGAAGTTTTTCAATTTACAGCCATAGAGGACTAGGTAGTTTAGGGTTGTGTGGTACCAAATAGTTTAGGGTGATGCTGGACCTGGTAGTTAAGGGTAATGCAGGAACAACTGGCTCAATAAAATTATTGGTTGAGGAACATGGAATTGGTGGGAGGAGTTATACACTCACCATCCTTGGTTACCAGTGAGTACGCACCACTGGGGAAAACCTTGTAAACAATTAAAGGTCCTTCCCATTTTGTCTCCAACTTGGGTGGTTTCCTTCCAGGTATCATTGGTGTCCTAAGGGCCAATACCAAATCACCTTGTAGGAAAGAAAGGAGGCTAACCTTCTTGTTGAATGGTCTAGTTATCTTATTTTGATGCCTTTCCATATTGTAAAGTGAATGAAACCTATTCTCGTCAAGTGCTTCCAATTCATCCAAACGGATTCCAGCTACCTTATCTGGTGCATGGTGGTCATAGAACACTGTGTGTAATGAATGAAACTAAATTTCGATGGGCAAGATGACCTTAGTTCCGTACACCATGGAATATGGGGTCACCTGGGTGGAATTACGATTCATTGTCTCATAAGCCCATAGGGCATTGGGAAGCTTGTTCGGCCAACTCTTCTTACTATGACCAACCATTTCTTGCAAAATATTAGAGAGGGTTTTACTAAATTCCTCGATCTGTCCATTTTCTTGCGCATGATAGTGGGAGATATGGTTAGAACCAATTTTGTACTTAGCATACAATTTATTCTTCTCAACCACTTATAATTTTGTGTTGTTATCGTTGAGGACGACGTGAAGGACTCCAAATGGGTAGATGATGTTGGAACTCAAAAAGACAATAATGGACCGGGACTTGTCCTCCCTGAGTGGCACTTCTACTGCCCACTTAGAGAAGAAATATTCATCCGTCAAGATGAATCATCACCGGTGAGCTATCTTCGTTGGATATAGTCCCATGAAATCGAGTCCCCATACCGCAAATAGAAATGAGTACTTGGTGGAGTGGAGAGGCTCTGGCTGCTAATGCATAAATTAGTGTGAATTTGGAATGCATGGAATATCTTGGTGAACATGATGAAATCATGGATCATGGAGGGCCAAAAGTACCCTAGTCTCTGGATCTAGTGTGATATCTTCGGTCCAGTCTGGTGGGAACCACAGGAACCGGCATGAACCTCCTGCATGACCTAAGAAATCTCAACTCCTTTGATGAAATGGAAGTGAATACCATAAAATCTGTGCTTGTAAAGGATCTAATCATGACTGGGACCATCCTAGAGGGTAAACTGTAATGTGTGATTTCGGATTCGCTCGCTCTCAGCCTGATTAGCCCGGAGGTAACCATTTTGGAGATATTTGAAAAATGGGGCTCTCTAGTCAGGAGTCACTTCAACCACTACATCAGGGGGTACTAACATGGAGGCTTCGGTGGTAAGATGGATCACCTGTAGGCCATCGTCATCTGGGGAGATGAGAGAAATGACTCTCTAATGTTCCATGTGGATAATCAGATCATCCTACACGGGTTCTGCATGTGCTGCAGCCAGGGTGGCCAGGGCGTTAGCTCGACCGTTCTGAGATCAAGGGACCAGAGTAATGTAAGTTTGTGATGATAAATAGGTCATTATCTGTATTTTTCAATCCAAAAATGGTACTAGATTTGGATTTCTGTCAATGTAGTCACCGTTGATCTTCTTGAAAACTAGTTTGGAATCCACTTTCACATGATAATGGGGTACATCAATCTTGAGGGCCAGCTCGAGGCCAGTGATGAGAGCCTGATACTCTGCCTCATTATCAGTGCAGACTTATGACAATAAGAATGAGTACAGTAGAATGGCTTGTGCCGAGTTGAAAAAGACGACACACAAGCTTATCCTATTGAGCTTGGGATCATTGAGCCTACTGCCGGTGGGGCTTCAGGAGGCACCATCGATGTGAATCTTCCATGTAACACCCAGAGATTTTATGAAAAATATTCTTTTTAATTTCATTAAGGTCTTGTGTTGTACAATAGACCAAAAGGAGCTTTCTCAACACACATCCTTGACTTTCCTTGTATTACACGCAATCGCGACCTTCCTCGATAGCGTGTGTAGTACGAAATACCGAGTTTCACTAAACAACGATATGATATTAAAATATTATTAAAACTAGCCGTTATGAATAGTAATAAAATCTTTTTGAAATTTTGTAAATTATAATTTTTAAAATGGAATTCATTTTTGGATTCGGAATATCGAAATTATCTTAGGGTGAAATTTTGGTAATTTTCGGATAACTTTCATATTTTGATGAATAGTGGAAATTACTAAATTTTAATTAAAAACAACTTTTTCAATAGAAATAATTAATAGTGATAAATTATTAATTTTAGTGGTTTTAAATTATATTTAGAATATATTTTTACAATTTAATACAATGTTGGTCATTGGATGTAATTTCACATTTAAACCAGTTATAAACAAGTGTCAATCTTTTGATAATTATTATCTCTTAAAAACACGCCTTTTGTTTTGAAGACGGGAATTAATTTTTAAATTAATTAATGAAACTGATATGTTTTGAATTTGGTAAAATAGAAATCATTTTTGAGTTCATAATATCAAATATAGCTTAGGCCTAATTTTTGGTATTTTTCTGAAAACTTTCAATTTTTGATGAATAGTGAAACCACTAAGTGGTTGTTAAAAAAAACTGAATTTTTCATAAAAGTTAATTTTACCGCTTCTGTGAGTGGAATTTCAAAAATCCGAGAGACACGGTTGATGTCAGTATGTAAAATGTGGTTCAATGAGATGAAAATAATTTTTGGTGAATAGTAACTTTTTACTTTTATTTACCACGGTTAAACGTAAATAGGGTAATTAAGGGTAGAAATGATATTATTATTACCCTAACACATGTCCTAATTCTATTGGACAAGTTTAATTCGACCAAAAACAAACTTAGGAATAAAATATGACCTTATAGGCCCACATGGATTAGATTAGGACAATTATTATTAATTTATTTAAAGAAGGGTTAAAAGAGTTAAAATCAAAGTTTATTTACTAAAACATTTTTAATATGGGGTTATACATAAGATAAATTCGACTATAAATACTCATTAGAAATCTAAAAAGATTTCCTACATAATGGTATTTTATTTGTAATTTTTAGACATTACATAAGTTAATTTAGTTATGACACAACGATGATGTAGTAATTATCTTATTAATGAAATATTGACATAATTGATGTTATAAATACCCAAATAAATATAAATTGAGACTTTTTATGAATTCCACTAATTTTATAGGTTAATATGACATGTTATTATTGACTTAATTAACTTTATTCGAACTTATCATTCTGTTATGAGTTTCAAAAAAATCAATTACAAAATAGTGCCAAAATTGACATAAAATAGTTTTTAAAACAAATATTATATTATTAAATGTTATTTTATTCCTAAAAATCTAATGTTCGGCAAAATTACTTAGATAAGGTTATATATATTAATAATAAACAATTTGGGGTTCGTTTGGCTTCTTATAGTAAGTTTATTAACCTTATAGTGTAAGAACACATGAAGACACGGTAAAAGTAATATTATTTAACTTAATGTTAAATCTAAATGATATGGTTAAAATAGGAACCTAAACTTGTCTAAATTCTATTGGATGAGAGGATTTAGACCCATACCCACCTTAGCCTCGAAATAAATCAATTTGGAGCTATTTAAAACCGAACTTGACTTTATAATAAAATAATTTTTTAGTTATTCCAAAGGTGCCCCTCTCCTCCCTTATAAAAGGGCACCTCTTCCCTCTCTTCCTCACACAACTTTGAGCCTTCAAGCTCGGCCAAACCCTTCCAAATTCTCTTCTAAACTTTCCTAGAAACATCCTAGAGGTTCTGGTCTTCCTCGAAGACCAATTTTATTGCCCTAGGAGGAGGTCTCAAAGAGGCGCTCCAAAGAAGAGGTAATTTCCGTTACCGATTCTTTCATCTTTATTTCTTCTTCCACTTATTCTTATTAGGTTGTTTCATTATGAAGTAATAAAATCAGTATCACTAATATACTGATATGTTATTATAATTATTAAACAACCCTAATTCACCTTCTATCCATCCTATGGAAAAATGAAATCACCGCGCGTGCGTACGTACAGAATACCGTCTCCACACCGTGGTGTAATTTATTTTCCACCACCACCTTACATGGATGGTTATAATGGTGTAAAGAATAACTATACATAGTTATTAGAACATAATATTGATTATGATATATTGTATCATCCACTCCAATTCAATTGAATAATTATGGAAATGATATCATCGCTCGTGCGTATGTACGGACTACCGTCTCCATGACGCGATGAGATTCATTCTCCATGTTATCCATTTAAGAATGATTATAAAGTATATATAAGAAATAATAATGAAATATATGACATTATAAAGCTACTGGATTTATGTATATATGTATTTCATCTACTTACTTCCATTCAAGATAATAAGGAAAGGAAAACAGCGTTCATGCGTACGTACGGACTACCGTCTCCATGAACGGTGTGTTTCATTTCATTTATCTATCTATTATATATATATACTGAATATATATGATATATAAATCATGTTTTATATTCTGAAAGTAAGTAAATCATGATATAAGTAATAATAATTTCAAGAACAACAAGTCTAAACACCTACGATAAATGAAACGATTTTACCCAAAACGGTTCTTTAACATGGAATTTACAAAAGAACGGGTAATATAAAGTCATAAGTGAACCATATATGATATCATAACAATGAATATGATTCTGTAATAAGTTAATGACATTATTTAAATCATTATACAGGAGGTTCAGATACGTACAATGCATATCGGACCTAAGGTAAGGGAAATATCACAATCTCATTTTTATCCGAGATTATTTATACTTTGGTATTTACTGGGGTGTATTTTACCATCCACATCCATGTTTTCTCAATATGTAATATTATTTCCATCCACATACAATTGTTTAAATCCAATTTTACCCTTCGATGAGTTTTTAGTAAAGGATATGAAAGGAATCTTTGTCGTTTTTCGTACGAGGTACTTTTTGACTTTTCCGACAAAAGTACGAAGAATGTTTTTTTAACTTATACGACATGAATGGATTTTTAAAACATTATTTCCAAGAAGCTTCCTTTACAAGTTTTCAAGTTTATTTTTTAATCAACTTCTTTAAGTTTAAAATTGTATGACATGTTAAGAAAGGAAAAGTGTTTTTTTGAAGTAGAAAGGATGTTTTCTTCAAGAATGGAGTTCAAGTGTTTTATCAAAATTATTTTCCATCTAAGATAATAAAGGGTTATGTTTCTATCCCTAATGTTACATGGATTTGATTATGTTGTGATGGAAATATTTTTTATGAATTCCTTTATCTTATATGAATTGTTTTATGATGTCGCGATGTTTAAGATTCCCATTTTTATTACACGGGTTATGCAATGATGTATGTTTTAAGATTTTGTGGCACACATAAGAATGGTATCATTATGAGATGGGTGGGACCTATATCTACCACCAATGCATTGGTTAAAGATTTTATATCTCATGAGATAGACATGGCTGGAATGGTAGGTTATACCGGTTCAGTGAAACAGGACTGAAACGAGGGTGACTCGGTTCAGAAAGGGACTTTGTCCACTAAGATAGTCTTGGCAATGAGTCTTGACTAATGAGATATGATTCTCTATGATTATGTGTGTATTCCACAAAGATTCATGTTTTATGTTATTATTATTGTGATTACATTTCACTACTATGATTTATCCCATGTTATGAAATTATGATCTATTTTGCAGGTTAAGATTTCCAAAAGATATGTTCTTATGAATATGATGTGATTGATATTTCTTTTTTACCCTTACTGAGCATTTGAGCTCACCCTTTTTATGTTTTATTTTCCCCAGGATATAAAGAAAGGTTTTAGGTATTAAAAAAAGGAAGATCTTTATGGGAGATGTTTAAGATCTTTCACCATGATTAGAAGATTACGTTCCGAGTTTCCAAAGACACTAAACTATTACGATCCTTGTGTGTGTGTTTTTGTTATGTACTAAGTATTCCACAAATGTAATGTAATGTCAATGTACGTCAAGCTTAGGGTCTCTACAGTTGTTATCAGAGTAAAGGTTTAGTCAACCTTTGGAAACTAGGATGCGAAAGCGTTAGTGAGATCCCTAGAGATATTTCTCAGGTATGTCTAGGGATGCCCCTAAGGATAAGTATACGTATAGGATATAGTCCTAGAACTATGGTAATGATATTAGATTAAACCAAAGATGTTAGATATTGAAGTTACTTCCCCTTTATTATGATTTTTTCCTCTCACACTATTCTTTTTGGGTTTTAGACGATGGATGGAACACGAAGGAACCGTGTTGATCAATGCAATGGACAATGCAATGATTTTCCTCCTGAACAAACAAATGTTATGGGAGATGGAGTGAAAAATCTTATTGTTGTACTTACACAAGCTATGAATCATTCTGGACTTCCAAATGAGCAGAGAAGGGAACAATATTCTATTGAGTCCTTAATGAGGCAATGTCCACCTTCTTTCAGTGGGACTTCTGATCCACTTGTTGCTGAACAATGGATCAGTACCACTGAAAAGATATTTTCAGTTCTTCAATGTTCTAAACATGATAATGTCATCTTAGCATTATATCGTTTGGAAGGTGAAGCTGATCAATGGTGGAATCTTATCAAGAATACGAGGCCAAGAGATGAAATTGAGTCCATGGAATGGGACGAGTTCAAGAACTTGTTTTTCAGTAAGTACCTCCCTCGTATTCTTCGAACAAAGATGGAAAGGGAGTTTCTTGAGCTGAAGCAGAAGGATGATGAATCTGTTGGTATATACGAAGCGAATTTTACATGACTTGCAAGTTATGCATCTGGCATTATCATCCAACCTGAAAGTAAAGTTGATCGATTTTTCAGTGGCTTAAAACCAAGTCTTCGAAGGGCATTAGCTATAAGATACTTAAGTAGCTATGAAGAAATTGTGCATTGTGCTATCAAGGTAGAAATGGAAGTTGGTGTTACATATCCATCTCATGGTTTTGACAAGAAACGAAAGATGGAGTTCAAGGAGAAATCTCAGAATAATGGTGAAAAGAAGATGAATGTTTCCTTATGCACAAAGTGTGGAAAGAAGCATGGTGGAGATTGTCTTAAAGGGACTAGAAAATGTTTTAAGTGTGGAAAAGAAGGTCATCGAGCAGATGAGTGTCCAAGTAATGGAAAAAGGGTTTCTAATGATGTGAATAAAGAAAACACTGCAGAGAACGGACCACCAACACTTCAATGCTTAAAGTGCAAGGAAATGGGGCATTATGCTAATAAATGCCCTAATTCAAGGGTTAGTGATGATGTGACATGAGCAACCGCTTAAGGCAAAGGACAAAGGGAAGTCACATGCGATCACTATTGGCGATTTTGAATATGACAACGATGTGGTGGAATGATTAAGTGTTTATGTAATGGGATTCCAAAATAATGTTGTATCATGGAGTATTGGAATATTTATGTATTGGTCTAATGTGGTATTCAAAGTGATTGAGATATTTTTGGAAATAAGATGATATGTGCATAATGAAGGGAAAACGAGAAAATGAAATGTTTAACAGTATTCATGAACTCATGATTGATATAAGGACTAAGTGATATCATGGTTTGAGCATATAGAATTTTGAGGATTTTGGTATGTGGAAAGTGTTAACTTTTAACTACATTCATGTTTTCACTAAGGTTCAATGGGTATTCATTCTTCAAGAGAATACATGATTAAGGTATTCACATGTTTGTAATTTGACCAACAAGATATATCTTATGATATATGGGGGATAAATGATGGCATTCATGTGATCGTTCTGTGACATTTCAAGTAATAATTTTCTTTATACTATGAGCTTGGACCGAAGTATTTTAGATAAGCCTAAAGATTAGAATGGATTATGATGGAAATAAGTTAGGATAAAACGTTTTTTTATATTATTGATGGGATTTTGTAGTAATATAGCTTTAGAAAAAGGACAACCTGCAGGAAGGGCGATAGCCCATCGCGTCGGACAAGGCTGTGGGAATCGAACCCACAACTGAAGTGCGACTGGCCTTTATCGCCTACCATTGGCCTACAGGAAGTCCTTGTTTAGTATAAACTAGTTTTATTATATTAAGCAGTATGATATATGAAGTATAAGTCCATTTTAGGAACCATATATGATTAATCTCAATATAGAATGATTTATGTATATTTAATAACTTTTTCTAACCTTTTGTTTGAGACAGATGGAATGACCCGTCATTCTATCACATGATCTGCTAACACTTCACGATAACAAATTCAACTTCATTTATTTAAGTGATGAATTGGAAATTGTTCAAGGCACAAACAACAGTGAGATTGTACCAAAATAAAGTATGTATTTATTCTAATTCAAATTCTTCAACTTTAGGGAAATGATCTTGAAAACCAAAAATGTTGTCCTAGTGCTCTTATATCTGATTAATCAGATGGTACCTTAGATCGTCACAAATTTATGGATTTGTGATTGTTGGCTTTTCCATAGCCATGTTCTCTACCACTCTCCATCAGAACATGATGGTTAGATTTTTCTTCCATATCTATATTTTCACCTATGTGGAACCCCAGTGATTAGTTTATTTGGGTAACCGTTACGTTTCATTCTTTTGTTTTTAAAGATTGGTTTTGGTATTCCTTTTTACGATGTGGGTTTCTATCAAAGAAATTTTCGAATAGTAAACCATTTATTACCCCGACGAATTTCAAGGGCGAAATTCATTTTAAGGGGGGTAGAATGTAACACCCCGAGATTTTATGAAAAATATTCTTTTTAATTTCATTAATGTCTTGTGTTGTATGCTACACCAAAAGGAGCTTGCTCAACACACATCCTTGACTTTCCTTGTATTACACGCAATCACGACCTTCCTCGATAGCGTGTGTAGTACGCAATACCGAGTTTCACTAAACAACGATATGCTATTAAAATATTATTAAAACTAGCCGTTATGAATAGTAATAACCACTTTTTAAAATTTTGTAAATTTTAATTTTCAAAATGGACTTCATTTTTGGATTCGGAATATCGAAATTAGCTTAGGGTGAAATTTTGGAAATTTTCGGATAACATTCATATTTTGATGAATAGTGGAAATTACTAAATTTTAATTAAAAACAACTTTTTCAATCGAAATAATTAATAGTGATAAATTATTAATTTTAGTGGTTTTAAAGTATATTTATAATATATTTTTACAATTTAATACAATTTTGGTCATTGGATGTAATTTTACATTTAAACCAGTTATAAACAAGTGTCAATCTTTTGATAGTTATTATCTCTTAAAAACACGCCTTTTGTTTTGACGACGGGAATTAATTTTTAAATTAATTGATGCAACTGATATGTTTTGAATTTGGTAAAATAGAAATAATTTTTGAGTTCATAATATCAAATATAGCTTAGGCCTAATTTTTGGTATTTTTCTGAAAACTTTCAATTTTTGATGAATAGTGAAACCACTAAGTGGTAGTTAAAAAAAACTAAATTTTTCATAAAACTTAATTTTACCACTTCTGTGAGTGGAATTTCAAAAATCCAAGAGACATGGTTTATGTCAGTAAGTAAAATGTGGTTCAATGAGATGAAAATAATTTTTGGTGAATAGTAACTTTTTACTTTTATTTACCACGGTTAAAAGTAAATAGGGTAATTAAGGGTAGAAATGATATTATTATTACCCTAACACATGTCCTAATTCTATTGGAAAAGTTTAATTCGACCAAAAAAAACTTAGGAATAAAATATGACCATTTAGGCCCACTTGGATTAGATTAGGACATTTATTATTAATTTATTTAAAAAGGGTTAAAAGAGTTAAAATCAAAGTTTATTTACTAAGACATTTTTAATATGGGGTAATACATAAGATAAATTCGACTATAAATATTCATTAGAAGGATAAAAAGCTTTCCTACATAATGGTATTTTATTTGTAATTTTTAGACATTAAATAATTTAATTTAGTTATGACACAACGATGATGTAGTAATTACCTTGTTAATGAAAGATTGACATAATTGATGTTATAAATACCCAAATAAATATTATTTGAGACTTTTTATGAATTCCACTAATTTTATATGTTAATATTACATGTTAGTATTGATTTAATTAACTTTTTTCGAACTTATCATTCTGTTATGAGTTTCACAAAAATCAATTACTAAATAGTGTCAAAATTGACACAAAATAGTTTATAAAACAAATATTATATTATTAAATGTTATTTTATTCCTAAAAATCTAAGGTTCGGCCAAATGACTTAGATAAGGTTATATATATTTATAATAAACAATTTGGGGTTCGTTTGGCTTCTTATAGTATGTTTATTAACCTTATAGTGTAAGAACACAAGAAGACACGGTAAAAGTAAAATTATTTAACTTAATGTTAAATCTAAATGATAAGGTTAAAATAGGAACCTAAATTTGTCTAAATTATATTGGATGAGAGGATTTAGACCCATCCCCACCTTAGCCTCGAACTAAATCAATTTTGAGCTATTTAAAACCGAACTTGACTTTATAATAAAATAATTTTTTTAGTTATTCCAAAGGTGCCCCTCTCCTCCCTTATAAAAGGGCACCTCCTCCCTCTCTTCCTCACACAACTTTGAGCCTTCAATCTCGTACAAACCCTGCCAAATTCTCTTCTCCACTTCCCTAGAAACATCCTAGAGGGTCTGGTCTTCCTCAAAGACCAATTTTAGTGCCCTAACAGGAGGTCTCAAAGAGGCGCTTCAAAGAAGAGGTAATTTCTGTTACCGATTATTTCAACTTTTTTTCTTCTTCCACTTCTTCTTCTTAGGTTGTTTCATTATGAAGTAATAAAATCAGTATCACTAATATACTGATATTTTATTATAATTATGAAAAAACCCTAATTCACCTTCTATCCATCCTACGGAAAAATGAAATCACCGCGCGTGCGTACGTACGGAATACCGTCTCCACATCGTGGTGTAATCTACTTTCCACCACCACCTTACATGGATGTGTATAATGTAGTAAAGAATAACTATACATAGTTATTAGAACATAATATTGATTCTGATATATTGTATCATCCACTCCAATTCAATTCAATAATTATGGAAATGATATCATCGCTCGTGCGTACGTACGGACTACCGTCTCCATGACGCGATGAGATTCATTATCCATGTTAACCATTTAAGAATGATTATAAAGTATATATAAGAAATAATAATGAAATATATGACATTATAAAGCTACTAGATTTATGTATATATGTATGTCATCTACTTACTTCCATTCAAGATAATAAGGAAAGGAAAACAACGTTCATGCGTACGTACGGACTACTGTCTCCATGAACGGTGTGTTTCATTTCATTTATCTATCTATTATATATATATATACTGAATATATATGATATATAAATCATGTTTTATATTTTAAAAATAAGTAAATCATGATATAAGTAATAATAATGTCAAGAACAACAAGTCCAAACACCTACGATAAATGAAACGATTTTACCCCAAACGCTTCTTTAACATGGAATTTACAAAAGAACGGGTAATATAAAGTCATAAGTGAACCATATATGATATAATAACAATGAATATGATTCTGTAATAAGTTAATGACATTATTTAAATCATTATACTGGAGGTTCGGATAAGTACAAAGCATATCGGACCTAAGGTAAGGGAAATATCACAATCTCATTTTTATCCGAGATTATTTATACTTTGGTATTTACTGGGGTGTATTTTATCATCCACATACATGTTTTCTCAATATGTAATATTATTTCCATCCACCTACAATTTTTTAAATCCAATTTTACCCTTTGATGAGTTTTTAGTAAAGGATATGAAAGGAATCTTTTGTCGTTTTTCGTACGAGGTACTTTTTGACTTTTCCAACAAAAGTACGAAGAATGTTTGTTTAACTTATACGGCATGAATGGATTTTTAAAAAATTATTTCCAAGAAGATTCCTTTACAAGTTTTCAAATTTATTTTTTAATCAACTTCTTTAAGTTTAAAATTGTATGACATGTTAAGAAAGGAAAACTGTTTTTTTGAAGTAGAAAGGATATTTTCCTCAAGAATGGAGTTCATGTGTTTTATCAAAATTATTTTCCATCTAAGATAATAAAGGGTTCTGTTTCTATACCTATTATTACATGGATTTGATTATGTTGTGATGGAAATATTTTTTTTATGAATTCCTTTATCTTATATGAATTGTTTTATGATGTCATGATGTTTAAGATTCCCATTTGTATTACAGGGGTTATGCAATGATGTATGTTTTATGATTTTGTGGCACACATAAGAATGGTATCATTATGAGATTGTTGGGACCTATATCTCCTTCCAATGCATTGGGTAAAGATTTTATATCTCATGAGATAGACATGGCTGGAATGGTAGGTTATACCGGTTCAGTGAAAGAGTACTGAAACAAGGGTGACTCGGTTCAGAAAGGGACTTTGTCCACTAAGATAGTCTTGGCAATGAGTCTTTACTAATAAGATATGATTCTCTATGATTATGTGTGTATACCACAAAGATTCATGTTTTAAGTTATTATTATTGTGATTAAATTTCACTACTATGATTTATCCCATGTTATGAAATTATGATCTATTTTGCAGGTTAAGATTTTCAAAAGATATGTTCTTATGAATATGATGTGATTGATATTTCTTTTTGTTACCCTTACTGAGCATTTTAGATCACCCTTTTTATGTTTTATTTTCCCCAGGATATAAAGAAAGGTTTTAGGTATTAAAAAAAAGGAAGATCTTTATGGGAGATGTTGAAGATCTTTCACCATGATTAGAAGATTACGTTCCGAGTTTCCAAAGACACTAAACTATTACGATCCTTGTGTGTGTGTTTTTGTTATGTACTAAGTATTCCGCAAATGTAATGTAATGTCAATGTACGTCAAGCTTAGGGTCTCTACATTCCATCACTGAGTGGACTGGTCCATCAAGAGGATTGCCTCATTGTGGAAATTTAGATCTAAGGACTGGTCAACAGGGGTCGGATGGGTAGCAGGGATGTTTTCCAATGCTTTCCCCTTAATAGCTTTCTGAGGGACAAACCTGATATCAAACTACTGGAGAATCACTGTCCACCATTAATGATGTCCTTTCAACATGGGGTGGTTTAGAATGTACTTCAGTGGGTCTACTCGAGATACCAGCTACACCTCGCAGTGCAGCAAGTAATGTCATAATTTCTGTACTGTAAATACCATTGCAAGGAAGCTCCTTTCGATGGAGGAGTATTTGGTCTCCGTATCGAGTAGGATATGAATAAGTTAGTAAAGGATATTATTCATTCCCTCATTATTCTTCTGGGCAATAATGGTGCCGAGATATCATTACAGGGTGGTCACATAAATGACTATTGGTTTTCCAGAGACTGTTGGCATCAAGACCGGTGGTTGGACCCAATACTGGTTGATCTCCTCAAAACTATCTGACACTCTTCATCCCATTCATAAGCAGTGCCGTTTTTCAGGAGCCAAAAAAAGGGATTACACTTTCCAACTACGATCGCAACGAATCAGTATATGATGGATAAGTGACTATAGAAACCTAAATGCTTCTGAATTTTGCTCGAACGAGACATCTGGCTAATAGAATTGATCTTCAATGGGTCGATCTCAACACCCCTTTATCTGAAAATGATTCTGAGAAAATTTCCAGAGGTGACCTCGAAGGCACACATCAACGGGTTCATCTTTAGGTGACGAGAATAAGAAAAGAAGAACACTTTCCCAAGGTCTTTGAGATGGTCATGAAACTGGAAATATTTGATAGCCAAATCATCCACATAGAATTCCACCAACATCCCATGAATTTACATGAATATGTGATGCATAGCACACTGGTAGGCGGCACCTACATTCTTTAAACCGAAGGGCATGACATGGTAACAGAAATTTCCTTGCGGTGCCATGATGGCTGTGAACTCCACATCCTTGGGGGCCATTCTAATCTGGTTGTACATGGAGTACCCATCCATGAAGGATAGGGCTTGGAATCCAACTGCAAAATCAATCAAAAACTCCGTCACAGGAAGGTGAAAATCATACTTCGGATAGTGACATATGAGATCCTGGAAGTCGTTGCAGAATTTTATCTGTCTGTTCTTCTTCTTGACTGGAACAATGTTGGCTAGCCATTTAAGGTTCTAGACCTCCTTAACGAAATTGGATCTGATGAGCTTATCAACTTCCACCTCTTCCATGGAACCGTGAGAAGGGTGTATCTTTCTGGGAGTCTTCTTAAACTTGTGATGATTTTTAGGAGACCGAGGTGGTGGACAGCTACCTAAGGATATAGTCCAGGCATCTCACCTTAAATTTAGGTGAATAAATCATGGTGTTGTTTCAGGAATACTATGTACAACTGTTGCTTCTCGAGGGGCATGGCGGCACTGATCAAAGTGGGTCTCAGGTCTGCCTTGCTACCGAGGTTCACCTGTACCAACTCATCAATTGGGGCAGAGATCCCTCTTCAATGGTATGGGAGATTCCTATATACCATCTTCCTCCCTTGTGTATGGGGAATCCCCGGCCGATGGAGTCACTTCTAAGTCAGCAGATCCTGATAGGAGGCTGGTACCTACCTCAGCTGCAATGGACACTGTATCAGAGGACCCCTACGCTGCCACAACCATAGCGATGAAGGCGGTTGATCAGATTTAATCAAGCCTTCATCCCAAGGGGCTACACTTGATGATATTGAAGAAATAATGGCATGTTGTCTTGATCTAGTTAATTCCATCATGGTTGAACAAGAATGTGTGATGTATTATTGTTGCCATGGGGTGGACATCCCGATACCTTATTAGGGTAAGAGGATCTGGTATCACCTGAGCCTTATATGAATAAGAGTACGTGGTGATTTTTTATCATCTCTTAGACATGAGAATGTGTCCTCCCTCGTCCCAGAAAAAAAATGTGTTGTCCCATGTCCGGGGTTGTATCCTTTAATCAGTGGATTGGATAGAGATAAGCATCATCTAGATCTATCCACGGGTCGGTCGCAGTCATGGAATGCTGAAACTTATTGGTCTAAATTATCTTGTCCTTTATCTTGTAGTAGTTGGCATCAAGATAGCAGGCCCCACAATAAGCAAAGGGAGATGTGTCACCTTGAAGCATACCCACTCGACCATTAAGGGAGTACTTGAGGCACTGGTGATATGATGAGGGAACCGCCGCAAGCAGGTGGAGCCATGGCCTTCCCATCAATGCATTGTAGGCGGTGTCCTGGGAGACTACTATTAATTAGGTGCTAGAAACATGGCCATAAAAAAGGGTCTTCAAATGGATCTGACCGACTGATGTCTATTCTATCCTGTCATAATTTTCAAATCTTAGTTCAGAGGGACTCATATCATCTTCATACAATCCCAGCTTTCGTAGTGTTCGAGTTGGGATGAAGTTAATTCCAGAGCCCGTGTTGACAAGAAAATGACGAACCACCACACCATTGAACTGGCCAGTAATGTACAGTGGGAGAATGTGTCCCTGTATTGGAGAGACATCTTCTTCTCCAGATAATGAGATAATGTCCTGGCATTCATAGTTATCGACTGCTTTAGCATGAAAAGCTTCAGCGGCTGCTAGTTCCATCACAAACTAGAGGGGGCTTCTAAATGAATCAGTGAGGGCCTCACACATATCTAACGATAGGAAAAGGACCTCAAGGATGGAGAGGCTTTCCGGAATATTTGAATGATGGTTGAGAACATCATACTTCTATGCCAGGCGTGAAATTCTCCTTGCAGGAGGTTGCTCTATGACAGGAGGAGTAGTGGGCCATGCCGACTGGACCAACGGCTTACTGGTACTGGGAACATCCCGCTACCCACTGTTTGAAGCATGTATAGTACCTTCCGAACTAGTGATATCTGATTGGGACTGGTCTGGGGTGGAGTGTGGCTGGCCATAGTGAGGCATGGGTGGCCCTACTTGGTCCAGTAGCACAAACGGTGGTGGAGGTGTGCCTGATGACACCAGATGGGGAGGCTGTGCATGCCGAGCTATACACTGTGCTTGTTTCCTGGTTTCGGTAGCATGCACAACCTAGCAAGAAGTGCTGAACGAGGAAATCCAAAGGACCATATAGCCATGGCTCCATCAACGCTTTCGACGACTAGGGATGTTGGGAAGATTCGCCTAGCGATCCTCATCGTCAGGAATCATATAGGGATTTACCGGCTATATGATGTTAACCAACGCATACCCTTGGCCTTCAATTGAAGAGTCGTCCACTGCTGGATAGATTCTGGGAGGGATCACCATATATGCGAGAATGATGTCTCGAAGAGTGCGGGATGATGACAGCATCGGCAGCGGACTTTGCTTTCCATTGCGTCACCAGTGTTTTCTCTTCTGGGAAGAGGATGACTGAGACGACGATGCAGAAGTGGTGGTTGTAGCTTCTAAAGGCTCTGAAAAATTTAGGAATGCCTGGATGACACCATGGGCATGGGAAAATGTTTTGCAAGCCATCCAGTCATCATACATCTGGGATCGGTGACTGGATACCTGATGCCACTCGCCCTCACTATCATTGATGTTGTCTGGCCTCACAAAGATGTATGCTACCTGCATCGGGGCTGGGCCCATCTTGACTATGTTGTTGTTAACCTAATGTAGGAGCCAGTATTTGAACACATAGCAATTCTTGAGAGAGTGCCCTAGGAACTGGTGAATGGGGTGGTAATTAGGGTGATCAGTAAGGTTTTCATCATCTTATCTTTTACACTCAGGAAAAGACATAATCCCCAGATCTAAGGCACTACTGAAGTAACCAGGGGCTTGTGTCTCATTGAATGAGTAGGTCCTGTTTCTCCTATCCGAAAAGGGGGACCTTGGAGCATGACCCTGACGGGGGGATGGAGGATCATGTGGAGGAGGTGGAACTCGGTTATCATGAATGGGTGGTTGTAGTACATTGTTCGGGGGCACCTGCTAATTTTGAGGTGGTCGCTGCTGGGCTGGAGGCTGCACCTGTGGTGGTAGGACACTATGAGGTTGCGGAGGCAGCTCCACTGGAAACAACTCTAATCACTGGGGGTCCTCTATTTGGGCCACTGCGGTGTGTTCGACCATAGAGGCCCTTCTCGTGGGGATTGTAGGAGGCAAGAGATGTGTTTGATTAGCCATCAGTAAGACATCCTCTAGGAACTGGGCCATATCAGAGAAGTTTCAAAATCCACCAGGGTAGTTCTGGGTGATCAGAGAGGGAACCAGTTCCGTCTTAAAATTTCCCACACACAATGTTAGTAATTGATCCTAAGTCAGTGCCATGTCGAGGGAATACAAGAGTCCTATCCACCAGGCGACAATGTTGGCGATGTACTCATCAGGCCTCTACTTTCACTTGAAGAGGTCGGCGATACTTAGCTTCCACATGGTGGAGCTGAACATGTAGAGGAATTGCCTACAAAGTCCTCCCATCTGGTCACTTATCCGATGGAGATATGGATATACCAGACAAACGTAGGGATTATTAACAGATTCACAAAACACCGGTGTTTGGCTGCTTCCTACTACGCATGAGTTCCCAACATGGGGACACACCTGGAGGTAAAGTGGACCAGGTGCTATGGCGGGTCACCTCTTCTGTTGAAGGGAGAAAATGGGGGATTCCTAAAACTCAGGGGTGATGGCATATCATCCACCCATTCCTGATATGTCTTTCCATTAGGTGGGAGTTCCACCTGTCACGTTTCCAACGCCTCAAGGCAGGCAATGAGTTCCGCCATTGGATCATCTGGGCGGGGTCCCTGTCTTGATGTGGATCCTTAACCACGAGTGAGTTGGTGGGTTCTTAAACATGGTATATTGTCCCAGTGGCTCGTGGAGTGGCTTCTGGAACGACCCTCGAGGTATATGTGTGAACCCGAGCTAGGTCCCTTAAATTTTCACGCCGTTTCGGAGGGTTTGGTGACACATACTGCAACCTCTGGCCATATGTTATGCCTTCAACCCTATTCATGGGGGAAGGATGGTGAGGGTCACTTGTAGGTACTTCTCCGAGGGGAAGTTGTTCCTACCCTTGCTGCCTTAGCCTAGGATTACCGTATTCTGGTCATCGCTCTGCAGTATATTCAGTGTGAAGGTGGATAACCACCTTCTTGTTTTTGGTATGTTGCTGACACAACATAGCTTTTTTAGGGTCTTCCTCCACTTTCTGCACTGATTCAGACGGGTCAGAGAGTTTGGCAGCACTAAGATACTTTTTACTCATACCGTGATTATTGATAAGAAAAAATGCCTTGGTGGGAACAGGGAGACCCAACAAGCCCCTCTGTTGATGACTAACCCTCCCCTAGGGGTCCAATAGTTGTTCCATGCCTTCATTGGGGAGGTCCTCGTCCAGGTGATCCAACTCATTTTTCTCTTCCAATAAGGTGGCCATGTTGATCCTGATTCTTCCTAGGGACATGTATTCAATGTGTCCTAGAGAGTTAGGTTGCCATCGAATATGAATGAAAATGATGGTAGCATATTTCCCCAGCCACAGATCTACAGGTGGAGGGATGCCTTGTTGATAATCTTATGGAGTACCTTGAAACATTAAACACATTGATGTTGGAGGGAACTATGGCGACCTGGTGACTCAGGGTGCTGGGCCATAGGGAGTGTGGCCAAATCAACTAGATGAAATTGCTCTCCAATGTATTCAAAATGATCTTGGATCCAAGGATAAACCACTCACTAATGATGAAGGAGAAAGTTCATTGCCCAAAGGGTTTGACGGAAAAACTCAACTTCTTCTGGGTGAGGAATTCCGGTGCGCAGAAATTCAGCGCTGCCACAACCCAAAACATCTAAGGGAAGTGGTCCACTGTGAGGATATTCCATAAGATCCTTTTCTTGAATTTAGGTTCTGGCCCTTCATTACCCCACTCATCAACCGGAGGCGGCTGTGGAACCTGTAGCGGTACCGAAGCAGACCGTTGGGACTGCAGGCTGGTTGGTGGAGAGTACGGGGAGTGAGCCGACAAACTACCACATCCCGGGCTATCCTCCGAAGAGTGTAGCGACTTAGCCACCACATCACGGTAGGATGGGCTGACAACTGTAGTTCTAGTCATAGATGATGGGGCTACTAGCGATGGGTCGCGCTGCTTTTTTCCTACCATTGGTCCTTAGAATAGCTCTCTTTGATCTCTAGTCAAGGTAGAGAGTGAATCTAGTGATAACGGTGGTGATTGAACAATCGTAACCTATGGGGTTTCCAAATTTTTTTCTTCCTAGATATACCTGCGGAGGGAGGTGGGAATCCGATAGACCTCGAATTCTGGGAGTACTAGGCTAATACACCTCATTCCTACCCCATCCCATGACTCAGAGGAGCGGGGGGAGGGTTCTCGCACTGAGTCGTACTCTACTTTAGAGTCTGAGAAGCAGACTTGTTTGATTAATATTCGGACATTCCTAGAATTCTTCTTCTGGCGGTAACGACTCTCCTTCCTTCCTCTAGATGGCTCTTTGGGATAGGGTAGAGTTTTGACATGAGGAGGTCCTTCGGCCTTACTGGTACATGGGCGAAGAGGTCTTCCACCTTAGTAAGCTGGTGTGTGAGGAGCACATGGACATATATAAAAGTGGACATGGGGAGGACCTCTGTGCATAGCGCTGGAGCGGGTAAGACCTACGCTAGATTGGGTGAGAGCATGGGGGGAACCTCCGAGCATGTTTCCCCTAGACACATCATTATGAGGAGGTTCCTCAAACGGTTCGAGCTGGACAAGGGTAGGACCTCCATGATGGGTGCTGGTGAAGTGAATTCGGCCCTCACTCCTCTAATTTTTGGGGTGAGGAGTACCTTCTCGAGGTGCAATGAGGAAACAGGGAGGGTCCCCATATTGGAGAACGATCAGATGTGCAACTTCCCAATACCAATAGACTGTGGCGGGAGGATTGACTCCAAATCCAGTGTAGTGGTCATGAGAGAGACTTCTGAATTGAGCATCACTTCCATGGGGATGAAACTCATTTGTATTGAAGGTGGCATGGGTAAGACCTGTATACCGTGCCTGGAAGCTGGGAAGTCCCGCATTCTCCATGGTAGCAGTACGTGGAGGACCTCCATACTGGGTGGCATTTTGCGGGTTAGTCCGCGGCGGCCACTGCCTGTACTGGTGACCAAGAGTGTCGTCCAAGCCTGCCTGTGGGAAGTTTGGGGCCACGATATAGGTCGGGCATATGAATTTCCCTACTCAGCGTACACCTAGAGTAATGATATGCAACAGAGGTGGCTTGGGACATACTATCCACTGACGTTGATGCCCCATGGAAGACGTCCTCTTCGGCTAGCACCCGACGCTGTCTTCGGGTTAGATGGACCAGAGTAGATAGTGCGGGTACATAGATTACTGGCTCCTAGGATAGTAAAACTGGGTGGCGACGTTTACACAGCTTGGTGGGAGCCCTTTCAGGGAGCCCCTGGGATGAGATCCTGGTAGGTTGGACCAAGATATCACATACCTCGTCGGCATAATTCATGGAGTCATCGAGAGGTTCTGGGGAGTGGCTCCCAAAATGGTTATATGTTATAGTGGGGAGAATTGGATCCCTGTGTGGCCCTTAGGGGCATCGTTGATGACGCGACACATATGACTTTTAATCCAAGCAGGCCATATCCCGAGTAGGGATAATACCCTCCTCCTTGTATCGGCATACGAGGTCATTGATCACCCTTCGTTGGATGAACTCTGAGAGAGTGATGGGGAAAAGGAGCCTAGAGGTTGTGGCCATTGAGAGAATTTTAGAAGAGGCAGAACCGTGTGGGACTGTTGCACTGGTACTGCCCATGCCCCTGCATCAGTGTACAGGTGTTGATCGAGTTCCGGGTTTAGTAGCTTGGTTCTTCAAAGTAGGGAGATTAACTCATCAGTGCTGAAAGAAAAAGGGAATCAATGACCAGTGTCCCAATGCCATTCCAGCTTCCATGGCTGGTAAGAGGGATGCATGCTAAAAACATTGCAGACCGGGATGCCAAATGTTTTCACTACCCCAACTTATGATGAGTTTCATACCAGGCCATCTATTTGCTTAGCGGGACCCGGTGCCAGATAGCTGGATCTAGTGACACGCTAATCCACTGATGTCTTGAATGCTACTAATCTTCATATTGTGCATAAGATCTTCACGTTGGGTTCACCATTTCTATTTCCGACACTTTTTACGGGGCGTGCGAGTCCTTCTTGATGGAGGATGGTGGAACTCTTTGTTTCCCCACATTCCCGCATTCCAAAGGTGGGAGACATCCATCAATTATTCGGGGAAGTTTTCCCCTTGACCGAAATAAGATGATGGGATGTCAGTTCTTCCTTCTGGGTATTCCTCCTCGGAACTCATCACCTAGTCCGGGTCTCCCTTAATGATTTAAGGCGTTGTTCATGAAACTCTTCATAGTTCCATATTTTCAAGGACAACAATTAATTATAGTGCTTAATTCGTGACATTTCAAAGGTTCCAGTCAGGGTAGCAACCTTTGGTCAAGAGAGTAGTCATATTGGACATCACTAGCGTGTCTAGACAATGGGACACTGACACGTCTAGGTTTATTCCACTTATTATTTGGCATCCCAAGGGCGTGAAAGCCTGAGGAATCTCACGTCGAATGTGGGGAATTGTATTCCATTTGCATTTATCCGAGGTTTTCCTTAGCTTCCCATGTTTAACATAGGGTATTCCGATAGTTTACATTCTAGCAGAGACAGATCGGACTGATCAGAACACTGATTTGAGTGGACCAAATGGGTGAAACCCCTGGAGGAAACACTGATGTAGAGGACAATGTGTGGTTAGCTTCCCTGTAGTTGTTAAGGGGAATGAAGAATGAGGTGGTGAGATCCATAGGGATGTGGTGGTCGGGGTAAGAATCAGGATGGATGATGGATGGTTTAATGAGGTAGGTGGATAATGAGATTGAGCCGACTCGAGGACGACAATGATGTTGGTATTGAGTATTGAGCATTACTCCTACATATCCCCGAGGTAGGGAATCAAAGTCATTGTAGTTCATTTGATGACCTCTTACCACCGATTAGGGATTTAAACGGCTTACCACCGGATGGTGGATCGCAACGGCTTACTGCTGGATGGGGCTATAATGGTTTACCGATGGATGGGGTCACAATGACTTGTCGTTGGATGGGGTCGCAACAGCTTATTGATGGACGGGGTCACAACTTATTACCACTGGATGGGGTTGAACCTCTAGAAGGCTTCTTACGTACCTTATATAGTAGACACGGATCAAACCCATATAGTTCCTGTGGGATGGGGTCGGTGAACCGGCATGGAGGAGGACCTGGGGTGCAGTGGTTGTTGGGATTGAACCTCATGGAGGTGTCCTACATACCTTGCCTTGGCTAGGATCAACGTCTACATAGTTTGGGTGGGTGAAATGGCTTACTGCTTACTAGGGTAACAATGGATTACCACTGATTGAGGTCCACAGTTTAACATCATGCAGGATGAGGGTGAATCGATGTGAAGGAAGAAATGATCCTAAGATATATGGTGGGATTGAACCTTGTGGATACTTCCTATACACCTCACCATGGCAAAGATCAAAGACCTCATAGTTTAGGTGGGAATGGTTGAACTGATGTGAAGGGGGTCAGAGTGACCGGGTGTTTAGCTTGGACCTCAGGGTTGCCTCCTACGTACCTTATCTTGGAGGCATGGATCAAAGAGTTCATAGGTCGTGATTGTGTGGGAGATGACATAAAGGGGGGTCAGAACCAATGTTTGTTGGACATGATCCTTAGGGAGGCTTTCTACGAACCTCTCCTTGGAAAGGATAAAAAACCATGTAGTTCAGAAGGGGTGTTTGGTGAACCGATGTGAGGATGGTCAAGACTAATGGATGGTGGGCTTGAACATGAGGGAGGCTTCCGGCATACCCTACCATTATAAGGATAAAATACCTAATCTTTCATGGTGCTTTGGGAAAACCGATGTTAAGGGGGTCGGATTGATTGGGTGTTGGGCTTGATCCTCAGGGAGGCTTCCTATGTACCTTCACTAGGAGATAAGGATCAAAGACCTCATAGTTCATGGGGTGTTTGGGGCTTACATTCTTGGATGCTCAGAGATGATGTCATGGATGATGCTTACTATAATTCAACCCTAGTCATGCTTGGTGTGAGAAACAACAGGTAGTAAAGACCTGAAAATCACGTAGCGAAAGGTGTGTCCATGGGAAGTAGAGTGGGGATGATGCACACGTAACAGACCACTAGGGAAACCGGGGCTTACATGTGGTTCGCAGCCGAAAGAGAAAACAGGGGCTTACATGTGGTTAGTAGCCCAAGTGATAATGATTGGGACTTACTCAAGGGGGGATGCCCGGGTGGTGACAAAGCCTAGTGGGAGAGGGATTTGGAACCCAGTAAGTGAGGAGAAGATGGGGTGATACCTCCTACAAGGAAAGCTAGGGGCTTACACCATGGTGGTTTCCCTTTCCCCACGGACAGAAAATGCTCTGATAAAGAGGTTGTCATTCCATATGGGGAAGTATTTCACTCTCGTGGAGACTAGTGGGTGTAGAGAATGTCCAAGATAGGGCACCCCATGTGCAAAGAATGGGGTGAGGTCACAGTTTAACATCATGTGCTGAGGACGATGGCACTTGTCAGGTTAATGTCCTGAAGCTTGGATGAGGTGGGTGTGCTCCGCACCCCTAGGACTTACATAACCGATACTCGCCTTCCCTTGGGGGAAAGAAGGCATTGGAAACACCGTGGTTAGGGGGTGTTATGGGGTTATCCATCTGGGTGTCCACATTAGAGTGGTTGTGCGAAGAAGCAATATTCGTTAGCGTGTCTATGCGAAGAAGCATGAGGTGAAGCAATGCAACAAGTAGTATCGTCAGAGGAACATTGAAATTTCTTTGTGAAAAATATAAGGGCCACACAAGAAAAAGATCGCATGATGAAGGGGTGTCGCACATAAGAGGGGCTCGGAAAAGGTGCCTCAAAGTGAGGGATTCCCATGGAGTGCATGTAAGAGAATGGGTTAGGGCAATATAGGAGTTCTGCACGAAAGATGCAAGGTTTTCATGCAAGACAAGGAGGTTCTGCGCAAGATGTACGAGTGGGGCGCCAGAAAGAGGAGTTGCGTGAAAGATGGATGGTTTGCACACAAGTCAGACCAGTGGCCAGAAATCCCAATAGGTAGTGCGTGAGGTGGATCGGTTTCATGCAAGTTGGTCAGTTTGCGTGTAAGAGCGCCTGACCTATAGAGAAATTGCGAGCAAGCAGGGAACCCTTGCGGGAAAACAACTTCGGGAAGAAATGAAATTCACGAGGATCAGAGGGCCAGTTCAAAGGCACCCCCGAGGGAACCATCACTCAACAACCAATACATAAAGGCTATGGGTTTTTTCACGCAGTTGTAGAAGACATGGTATTCTCACAGTAGAGTGTTGCTTCATCTTCGGTTAGCATACCATGGGGGCTGGGATACAAATAATTTTATAGCCGGAGTCCTCGGAGGGGTGTACAATATCATGGTGCGCAAACTCCGGTTGTTCTTCGGCTTGTGCGTGTATAGGTGGTCAGGCATGAATACACCCGCTCGACGTCGCCTTGTGCGTGGAAACAGGTTCGGGTGCGCAAACACCTCTTTGACGTCACCTTCGGCACAAAAACGGGGTCTGGCGTGCAAATGCCCATTTGACATCGCCTTTGGCATAGAAATGGATCCGGGCAAGGCGAATCGCGGAGGACGGTGCTTTGGGCGAAGAAGGGAAGGCTGTCGCACAAGGGATTGGGCGCAAGATTCCCTTCTACGTGCATCTCTCCAGTATTTCATGCACCCACCTCCTGGGCCCCAGAATCTCCTCATTTTCATCCCAAATTCATTCGTTTCCCTTTAATCCTCCCAATGCATCCCTTCTCCAATTTTTGTCGTCAAAAACATATCATATCCTTGTCTACAATCTCTAAATAGGTTGAAATTTTCATTATATACAAATTAAATTTCATATCTGGTCACAAACTATATAAGTAATTTTGAGATTTTACCTGGTCAATCATTAGAACCCCTCGTGTAAAACGAACATGCTTAGAAAACCAATTGGAGTAAGTAGACACCGAACTCTCTCCCCACTTCAAATAGACGAACTATATAAATTAATCCATCAATAATTCTTTTTACAAAACTTCTATAATAATTTATTCTTCAAATCCTTCCATTCCATGCCCACATGTATATCCTCCAAAACAATATCATCCCACTATATATTTCTTGGCACCTTAGGTCCGAATGTGGCACACATCACCTTAATACTCTCTATTTTATCTTGGAATTAATTGATATGATCAATATTTTCATGTTAATCCTCCACCACATGAGGTTCATTTATACCCTTAAGGGAAGGTGTTTTCTCACCAAAGAACTCCAATGATTAATAATCATCTCCAAAAACTCCTATTTGTTCCTCAATGACTATAGTTTGAATATTCAGTACATTATGATCAATGACTCGAACATTCCATGTGATATCTTAGAAGTAATTATTGTAGAGAGGCTAATTCCATTTAGGAGCACTAGATGCACCATATTGAGGAACCCATGTATTTTTTCTCATAGGAATACTATTTGACACCAATATAGAAGAAACGATGAGACAAAAAAAATCATAATTCAATGTATAAAGACCAAAAGAAAAATTTGTGATATTGAATAAAACAAAAAACATGAGACACACATCCCATCATCCTAGGCTAACTCTGAAACCTTCCCCTCATGTCCCAAAAACATTATATATATTCTACCAAATGTCCCAAGATAATGTCTCTGGGGTAAAACCCACCTCTAATACAAAACTGTGATGAACAAGACACAAATACCCTATCAAACTAAAACCTGACACAAATTACCCCATAAAAAAGGTCGATCATGATCACAACAGTCTAGTGACTAGAACATGGCCATCAAAAACAAATATAGGTAATTATTTCATCTAGCCTGATGTAGAATAAATTACATATATATATATATTAAAATAAATAGATAATGAAAAAATGAATAAATATATACATATATGTCATCATAGATATATAACAACAAATGTGATAGAAATGAAACTATAGAAAAAAACCTCCAAGAGACAAGTACCACTAAAAAAGGATGTAAAAAAACATGGATACTAAAATAGTCTCCATGTGATAGCGTAGAAAACTCCCACTATCTCACCACCATCAAAACAAGCCCAGATATAGAAAACCCCACCACCTTACTATTGTTCATTTCCATTCGTTGCAAAAAAAATACATAATAGGTTCTAAAAATTGTTTAAGTGGTGTGTAGGGTGTGAGATAACAGTCTCACTAAGACCCCACCCGAGTGTTCTGTATCATGTCTCAAAACAATAATCCATTCATACTCACCATTAATTGAAATATAGGCATGATATATATTCTATGAATTTTATATGAAAATCATTGAAAAATTTTATTTCCCCATTAAATATTTCCAAACATATTCGTTAAATCATTTTTAAACAATTTCATATACATAAATAAAAGAAGATATATCAAATCAAAAAAATCATATACCATATATCATATTAAATCCATGGAAGTGAAACTGAAACATTACAATCTAAATCATTCAAAAATTTTCAAATCACATGTAACATGATTCCAAGAACGATAGTAAGTCCGAATATCTGAGAAAATCATAGTTAACACAGAAGATCATGCTCACAAAATCCACTAGAAATTTACATGCAATCTATAGAGCATAGGAACACCCCAAAAAGTGAACCCCCAATAGGTCAATCAAGTCCCTAAAAAAGTCCAATGCAGGAGAGGAATACCCTATAAGTGAACCTCCTAATAGTGGATGGGGGACATTTCTAATTACTCTATGTATGTACATAAGGAATCCACTGTGCTATATTTTATAAAACATTTAATCATTACATTTTTATCAAAAACATTCTTTGAAAACAATTTAATAAAACTATATCAGGATTCATAGATAAACAGTTTTAAATTTCCATAACTTAATGAAAACCATATTTTATAAATAAACACATTCCCACACACAAAAATCAAATAATTAGATAATTAAATTTCATTTATCAAATAATTAATTAGAACCAAATAAATTCATTTCACCAACATAGGCTTGAGATGGATCTACCAAACTCAAAACTCTAAGTCACAGACACCCATAAAGGGATCTGAAAAAATAATAACACAAAAACATCAAAAATACGGAACCTCGAATTAATATACACATATAATAATTGATTCAATTTAACAAAAGGATCAGTGGAAGGGAGGAATCATCACATACCTAAAGAATAGAAACCCTCCACACCACAAGCATCAATAGAACAACACCTGGAACAAAATCACAAAAACAATCAAGAAATAATCAGGGAGAATCATCCCCACCTATCAAAAGATATTATAATGAAAAGAAATTGTGCTACCATATAAAAATTAAATGATGAATATGAAATGATTACTCACCTGAAGAGATGAAATTCAATATCTATGTTGATCAATCGACAAAAGAATCGATCGAGAACAGTTGGGGATTCCCAAAGTCACTAAGGAAGATCTCAGGTTTGAGAGAAAATGTTCATGTAGATGTATGAAATAGAAATAATCTTTGGAGAACCCAAAAATATAACTTCGCGATGATTACATGTGTGTAAACCCTTTACATGTCGTGTAATGTACGAGGTCGATATACCATAAAAAACATAAAACATTTATTAAAAACATGATATTTAACAATTACTGGTGTGTAACCATTCACATTTTATAATTATATCATGAATTCTACCTAGTGAACATTACATGGCATGCAATCCATTTATATGCGGTTTATTTTCATAGATGATATCAAAAAAATACTACATTTCAGTAGAAACTCCAAAACACATCATGAATTCTCCAACCTCTAGAAGAACCCTGTTAATCCATTACACATTTATACCCATACTCCATTAATTAAAATACGCATACATCATATAAGATGAGGTAATTTTCCCTAGAAAACTATGTCCATCAATGAGATTACAACGACATGCACAATTAATTATTAAAACTTGTAATGAGATGGGAAATTCACAAATGATGATAATGATATGTTACAACATATTTTATGTGTTGAAAACAAGGGTATAAAGAAAGTAATTTCTATGAAAAAATCAAGGAGTTCAATTAGGGGATATGTAGTTCATCCAAAGTTACCATTTCTAGTTTAATGTCTTATTTTTAGTGAAAGGGGGGTTATTTGAATCAATACTATAATAAAATAATTAACTCATATACTATAGAACGAATTATTCTTTTCCAATTATTGAACTGATAGGATCAAAGTGTTTATGTATTGAGAATTTGAAATTGTATTGTAGAAGTATTACATCAAAGATATTTTTCTAATAAGAATAATGAAACATTTGATTATTACCGCACATTAGTTTTTAGTTTTTGGATTTTAATAATTATATTTAATGGTATTAACAACCAAGAAAAGTGATTTAGTGGTAATGGGATAATTTAAGAGAACAAATGATTAACTAAAATTTAACCCTTAATAAATTCTTCATATTAAGTGAATAGTTTTATATTAGGATAAATATATTATTGAAATTTATGAAGTACATATGATAGTATTAGTGAACTTGAAATTGTTTAGTGAGTTGAGAAAATTTTTATTTAGGACTTCATTGATAATGTTTATTCCATTTTAATATTTATTAAATATATTCAATATTCATTGATATTAATTGAGGAATTAATTTTTTTTAATTGTCAGAATATTATATGTTTTTATTGATAATTTATAGTTAATTAGGATATCAATATATTTTAATAGAATATATGTTCAAGGTATTCATAGGTTTCTTATGTGACTTTTTGAGTTACATTATATTTTTTGGGGATAAATATTATAATAGATCTTAAAATAAAATATGTGATAAAATATTTTTGAAATTGGAATATGAATTTGGTCATTAATATTTTTGTAGGATTCTGAATTTTTACACTATGTGGATTGGAATTTGTTGACCAATGGGTGTATTTGTTGAGGTTTTATATATTAATATATTATATTCATCCATATTGGATATTTTTTTCTAACAATTATAGTTTTAAAAAATATTTATGTAAAAAAGGAATGAGAAATATTTATTTTATCTATATTATGATCCTTTAAAAGTTAGGTTTATTTTATCATACATGAAAAATTCATCATGAATATTTATTTCTTGTAGTAATAGATAAAGTGGATATATATCAAAGCACAACCAAATGATGAAATTATTCTTATGAAATAGATATAAATCATGTATATAAATTTTATCAGGTTCTCTATCTCAATTGAAAATGAATCCCTTAGGAAAAGGATGATTTTATCAATAATTAATCCTTTTACCTTCATTTATAGTGAATTAATAGTATTTTCTTCCCTCACATAATTATGGTATTATATTTATTGAAATTTTAATGAACATATAATCTATCATGATAATTGCCCATAGATATTAGGTTTATTCTCAATTTCTAAAATATATCTTCCCACAAACAATATTCATATATTGTAACCAAAATATGTGTTAATCTTGTTAACCTTAATATTTCCCATTTCCAATTTTCAAAGGAAGTTTTATTATCCCTATATACCATATGGGTAATCAAAAATTTTATTTTGAAATATTGAAACATCAATGATAGAGACAATATAATTTGGGCGCAATTTTTATGGGGGTGGGGATTTATCAACCCAAAAATGTATTCCTAGAAGAATAATAATCATGTTATATTTCTTAATAGGAAACAATATGATTTAAAGAAATTGAGTTATATCATAAAAAAGTAATTATTTAAATGTCACCATTATATGCGAGAAATTGAATTGGCGTGTATGAATATGAAAAAATTAATTAGGAATTAAATGAATAATGGTCATAATAAATATAAATTAATTTATTAATAATTAGTAAATAAGAACACATCTTTTTGTAGAGTCATTTTGTACTTCTTAAAAATTAGCTTCGTAAAAATTAATTTTTATTACATTTTCTGGGAGGAAACTATAATACATTTTTAACAATTTGATATTTTTTTTAAATTAAAATATTTTTTGAAATAAAAATATAAAAATTATTTTAGTGTGAATTTTATGGATTATTCTAAAATGATTTCCTTTTTGTCAATAGTGGAAATATACTGATTTTTCAAATACAATCGTTACTTTTTATTAAACAATTTAATTTAATTGTTCCATTATACTTTAGATTTGGAATTAAAGTGAAATATAATCCATTTTATTTATAATAATATATTTAACTAAATTAATATCTGTAATTTTCTTGATTTTTATTTATGTCTAAAATCTATGTTTCACTGAGTTTTATAATCCATATTAAAATAAGATAATTACACATGATGAGATAGAATATTGAAAAATGGATATCAAATTTTATATCTGGATGTTCAAATTTGGTTAATCTTCCCTTTTATTTTTTTTTGTAATTATGTATTGTAACCATAGTAAATATGTGTTCCCTTAGAAAGAGTAATATGGGTGAAACAAGGATATATAATTTATATAACTTCTCCAAACTGGCACTAAACAACCCTATATTTCATTGGATGAGTATATTTCTTCTATAATGAATCATTATTTCTAAGTTTAACAATTTTCATCCACTTATCATTTTCTACGAACATTATAATATTTTATATATAGTAAAGTAAAAAATTTAACACTCTTGATTTTGAAAATATATTACATGTCCGGATAAAGATAATAATGAGTTCCACAAAAATATTAATGTTTATTACAATCATATTAAATATATTTTCATGATTTAATTTATTTTTTAATTTATAGTAATTATATAATTACATCAAATTTCTAGAACATCTAACATAGTTCTTATATACATAGAGTAAAAATCAATGTAAATAATATTCAAAATAATAATAATTAAATAATATGGATGAATTATTGAGTTGCATGAATTTTTTATATGATTATAATATATTATTAGTAATTTAAATTTAAAATCTAATTCCACTACAATCATCATGTCTTAAAATTAAAATAAAATGAATAGTGTGAAAATAAAAATTAACAGTATTTAATGTAAATTAATCTTTTAATAAATTATTTAAAAATAAAAAATAATATTAAGAGAGAAAAAGTATAATGATAAAAGGTTATAATTTTAAACCCTTGTAAATTTTCCATTCTACTGTGAACATATAAGTAAAATTATAACTCTTTAATATTGATAATTTTCTTACCACAATTAAGATGAAAAAGGTTTTACGTGGAGTTAATCCAAGAGATAGGTGTATGTTTCAAACTAAATAAATGTCACACTTTCCAAATAAAAATATTACCCTAATCAGTTGCATCAGAATCTTAATGACTCATGGAATAAATTTAAAACCTAGTCAAACCATGATGGAAGTTCTAACATCTAGTTCCCTTCAGTGATACATAAAAATATTTTTAATAGTTAAAAATAACTTTGGAAAAGATTACCCCCACTGCCAAACCCATGAAACCCATGATGATTTGAAATGTCTAAGATATTTTGACCAAAAATAGTTGAAATCCCCAAATCCATTTATCTGATCAACATATCATTTCTAAAGTCCTAAATAGTCTTCATTCACTTTCAAATCATTTTTACTTTCACTATAGTGTCATATAAAAAATCAAGTTAAAGAAGTTCTATCTGAATAATATATAATCTTCATAATGGTGATTTAAAATTTCAAATATAAAATAATTCTTAGGGTTTTATTCTAATATATGATCGATAACTATTATTATTAGAAAACCCAACCAGTGATAAAAACTCTCCCCAAGATCAATTAAAATATTTTTTTTATTTCTCAATATATTATTTAATGTTTTAACGATTCACTCAGTTTTACCAGCATTCTATGGGTAGAATACAAGTGAAGAAATAATTGGGTATTGAAGGTACATTGAAATCCCATCAATGTATGTAGTATTAACATAGAGCCATTATTTGAAATTTCATGTATTGAAATACCCCAACACATGTCCGTGAAATAGAATAATGGTTTGACTTCAATTAATTTGGTGGTATTTTTAATATAATTTTATGAAGTAATAACAAAGTTAAGAAGTTTTAGACATGTTTTAAGCTAAAAATACGTTTTTTGGAGTTCAAAGTATGGATAAAAAAATGAAATGAGTTTTTATGAGGGTTATAGTTAAAAAGGAAAATAATGGTTCCTAGTATAGCCAATGAGTACCTAATACAGTACCATTGAGAACACATTGAAGTAACTAGTGGGTCCTTTCATTATTTTTTCCATCAAGTAACTGGTAGAAAACCATTTGGAACCTATTGTGTCACCCAATACGCTATGGATGTCTACCAGGTACTCTTAAGGCCCTATAAATCTTTTTATAAAGGGTTATTTTTTTATTTATTGTTGGGGTTAATTTTATAAAAATATTAGTACCAATTGTGTTCGATTAGATAAGAGAATATGCAGAGACATATTTTTATATACCATTCCACATATATTTTTCCCCAATGAATCTAGTTGATTTAAGTGTGATTCATCGTGTAGTTTTTTGGTAAGATCAACTTATATGTTCTCCTCTCCCAGCTTTTCAAATTGTTTTCATAGGTACATTTCATTTTTAAATCATATTCAACTAAATGAAATTTAAATTTATTCATTAACAATAGGATATAATGTGTGGAGAATATAAATGTATCGATAGTGTTGGATTATAATAATTGATTAATATTTATTTGAGTTATTCCATCCAACTAATAAATTTAGAGATTCTTAAAAATTTATGTTAATTAATCAATCGTACCGACTTCCTAATTATTTATTTTTTTGTTTTATGTGAATATATTTGTTTTTGAGTAACTATAAACCCATTCTTCAATGTTCTAGCATCCTTACGTCAATCGATGAGTTTTGTGTTGGCTATACTACTTGGTGTTTGTCTATATAAATTTTTTATTGGATGATAATATAATATTTATTAATAGGATAGGTACTTGTTATATATATTATTATTAAGATGTTCTTATATTTTATAAATGGATCACCAATTATGTTATCTTACCTTTAAATAATTAGTATCATGCCCATTTTGATTATTTTATATTTTGTATGGTTATGATCATTATAAATGTTATTTTTATGAAATTGGGTTGTATAATCCTCCCATTTTTAAGATAATAAATTGGTATTATATTAAATAATGATAATATAGAATACTAAACATTTTTTAGTAATTCATTTGTTGAATGAGTTTTGATAGTCCATTTGTTGACTTTTTCAGGGGTTTTAGATGGTATTTTGATCAATTATAAAAAATAAATTATTTAAAAACTAATGTTTATAATTTAAAGACTTTTTAGATATAAACTTCTAGATGTAGTGCATAATTTTAATGAATGGTTTTGTAATGGGATTTAAATTACATCTTTTGGTTTCCAAAGAGTATTATTTTATTGAAATGACTGATATGATGGTATTTGAGTCAATTTTTCAGGAATACATATCACTATTTTCTACATAAGGACATTTTTTGTTCTAATTTATGTTTGTGTAGACCCTTTTAATTTTTTTAAATGATGGATTTAAAAAATACATCCATAAAAGACAAGAGATATTCTTTGGTAATGGATTTGGTCAGTTTGAAGCAATGAGGGTATTAGTATATATTCTGAGGATTCTATTCTAGTTGCATTTAATTATTTGTGGTTTCATTTTTTATCCAAAATTTAATGATTATTAATGATAATATAGTAACTATATATGCATCCTTGACCTGGATGATGTTCTAGTTTGTTAGGATTGAGATAGTTCTTAACATCCCATTTTGTATATGTCTATAAGACCATTGAAAAATATTTTGGGGATGAGTTGAGTCCAGAACTCTTTGATTACCATGTCTACATCGGGTGGTTCATGGGGTACAAGGGATATTTATTTTAGTGATCACATATTGGTCGTGATAAAGGTTTGTGGTGATCCATGGTATTTTTGTTTAAAATTATATATTATTTTTAACCTCAATTTCTATTATAGACCTCTTGATAAGAAGTGGTTGAGGAAGAAGATAGTCTCTATAATGTTTTAATTAATATTTATCAATAATTCATGATATTTCATCTAATTGGTGTGACAATCCTCTATAGAGATAAAGAATTTAATCACGTGGTGAGTGGGATACCTCTTTATTAATATTGATCGGAGGAATGTGGGATATTCTATAGAACCATTTATAGAGGGAATTATGAGATGGAGTGTCTATGAATGTGTGATTTGAGGTAGTGATACTTTCCTTATGGACACATTTGTTAGGATAAGACCCTTATTATTGGTTACATATAATATGACATCGAGGTTTGATATTTGTATCCATGAGTATGACTGCATGACATGAAATGTTACATATGCTGATCATATATCAATTTAATAATGTTGTATCTCTCAAAAGGGGTATTAATTATTTGTAATGAGACACATTGAAGTGGTAGATTTTACTATAGGTTTTCTTTCGTCACTCAAGTAATACCATGGAATGAAATGCACTGGTTGTTAATGATGATGATATTCAAACCTCATCTAAGGGATCAAAGTTCATTCATAGTATTATTCTCAAATATATTGGATCCACCCCAATACATATATAAAATATTTCTAATGGAGTGGATATTCTAAGTGTAGTATAGCAGAGAGTACTGGTGAGGACCGGTGAGATGGGGTGGGGTAAGGATGCAGTCCTATAATTGTAATGTAATGAGGTTGGATCCTATTCATTAATATACCTTTTATATCATGGTAGTTTTATTTAGAAATTATTTAATTATCTATAACCTATATGAATTACTTTTTTATTTTTATTCATAATTTTGTGTTGATATTTATTTTTATACACCTTTTGTTGTATGTTGATAATATTCATGATATAACAATAATTTCACATAGTATATTGGCACATATTTACTAAATGATAGGGGGAAAACTCAAAGGCCACATGGGAATATAATATGTGATTCCATTATTATATATAAGAGACCAATATATGATTATATATGATTAGATAAGGGTGAATGATAGGTATACCTCACAATGATTAAATGGGATATGAGTCATCAATTACAGGGATGGGGCTAGTCTTCAGTAATATAGAACTAGTCTATATATTCATGGTGTTTTTTTATTTTAAAATTATAGCACATGATTATGTATTTAAATGTTCACACTGGGATAATTTTCTATGTGGTTTTACTTACACTCACAACACTTTTACAGAAAAAAACTTGATCACTACTGGTTTCGGAATCAAGGATAGAGGGCGAATCCTACAAGGTCATTTGAATCAACCCCATCATTTTTACATGACATGGGAGTTGATGTACATTAATATAGCTTCATTTTTATTTATATTAATTTCAATCGCATATGTTATGAATGACGTCATTGGATGATATGTTCAATAGTGGTCGACTGGAAGTATTTGATCATGTGAGTTGTCTTAGAGGCATTTTTTTAATTTCAAATTTAAACTACACATGTAAATTAAAACAGGTTCTCTTCATTATTTATTTTCATCTGTAATATATATATATATTTCTTATTAAAATTATATGTTATTATTAATTCATGTAATGTATTTTATTTTACATTTATATTCATGATTGTGGGACTCCTTCCGGGATCCATATTTTTTACAGGGTTTTTGATATATTGTTTATGTGGATGGATCTGGAAATATGAAATATAATTGAGGAAGATTATTTATTCTTAATATTTATGATCATAGTATTATCATGATTGTTTTATTCTTTTTAAACGAGTCAAAATAATTCTACATATTTTGACTCCTGTATGAGGATTTATATAATTTTTGACATATTCATCATTTGAGTGATCCAATATGTGGAAAAAAATAGTTTTTATAGTGTATTTTTATTGTTAGGATAGAATTGATTAGAGGTTTTGATAAGATATTAAAATGTGGAATATATATCTTATGCACACTTGGGAAGCATTCCTATTTTTGAGAGCCTAGTTTATAGGTGATTTTAGTGTTAAGAGTATGGATATAGCTACCCAAGGTTATCATACATATATATTAAATCATTATTATGAATATTCATTACATAACAGAAAAAAAATTAGCGAGGACTATAACTATTTAGTTTCATTGGAAAAATAAAATCAAAAATGTCTTTTTAATATGTAGACTACATCATCTCCCATTATGATCATCATAAATAGTGCCATTATTAGACATATAATGCATAATAGTGACTAATTGAAAAAATAATGTTTTATTAAACACTTTTATGGATAAAGTGAGAACCCATTAGTTCAACCACAAAAATAAATAGTAGATTCATTAAACAGAATTTAAATCCTACAAAAATTAAACTCCAAAAATAGTTTTCAAGAGACATTGTTTACATGAGTGTGTGGTTCCTCCATTATACGATCTTTCATCCAATTGGCCAGCTTGTCCGAGGACTGGATGTACTCAATGAAAATCTTCCCATTATTGAATCCCCCAAATGATGTCATGATCTTCTTGTCTATCCAGGTATATTTCAACTCATAGAGAATTGACCTTAGATGTATCCCCATAATTTAAGAGGCTTTTTCTTTAGTTTCATTGAGAGATTAAATTTGTTCATCATCTTCTTCTTCCATGCTCTTGAGCAGTTCCCAGGATTTTTCAAGTTCATCACTTGAATTATACTAGTTTTCTATCTTATTGGTTTTTTTGTCTTGACTGTGTATCCATTGGAGGATGAAATAAAGAGTAATACTTCTTCTGTTTATGGATTCCATTTTTCCTTACCATGGAGGCCCAGACTTGATCACTTTAAAAGATAGGAACCAGATCATCCTAATCATTACGATAGTTAGCATGGTAAACATCATGGTTGAGGCGACAATCCTATAGAGAATCCTTCAGATGTATCCCTTTTCCCATGTGAGTGGGCTCACCATCAATATGTAAAACATAGACCTCATTTACCTCAATTACCTGGATGCCATCAAGGTGGTCATCAAAAGTTCATTATGAGACTAAAACAACTGACGGGGCCTCACTAATAGCCGGAATACCTTCATTTGGATCCTGTCGTGAGTCATCAACCTCAAGAAACTTATAATGATTACAAACTCTATCATTTGGATTGATTCTTTTCAATCTCACCCCACCTATGGTATTCACCTAGAACACACTATTTTTTTTGTGCAGGTGCCCTTTATTTTTTGTCACCTATATCCTACCTCATCTCATTAACTTCCTCATATTTTACCACTCCCATTGAAACCTCATTCAGTGCCTCTAGGCTTCACTCTTCGGGCTCCCAGACTCAATAATATACCTACCTCCATGGTGAAGCTTCAATTTATTTAAAATGTGAGAAAACTTTTGTTCATGGGGTACTAACATAGCCTCCAACATTGAATTTTTATCCTTAAAAGGTAGGCCAACGAAAATATTAGCAATCAACCCAGATCCCACAAACCCACTTCTTCTTGTGAATACAAAATTATGATATCATATTGACTACCATGAATGTGGATAAAACCTACTTTAATAGGTTACTTAGAACATGAAACCAGATGAGACACATCTCCACTTTCATAGCCCTTACCATTGTTTCTCAATGCCACATCCATCATCTAGGAAGAAGAGATATTATCCCATTGTTCACCACAAGTATCTATACCTCAATTATCACACCCAATTTTCCATTAATAAAGGGACCACCTTCAAAACTTGTCATAGAATCCTTTTTCCCTTGAAAATAGACACACTTCTTCATACCCTAATATATAGACCCACATCTATAGGTCTTTGATAAATATTCCTACCGAATTCAATCACAAAAAAATCAGCCCATGATTCACACAACATCTCCTGCCTACTACAAAATTCCTTTCCTACTGCAATTAAAATAAAATCAGAAGGATTTCACGAAACAACTATTTTGACAGACACTCGTGGAATGACCTAATGTCACATATATATGGCTCAACAATTAGAGCTTACGAACCTACCTACTAGGTTCTGAAGAATCCTAATAATGGAATTATTTTGAAAAGGAATGGGTAGATTTTGGAAACTCACACAAATTACCATGGATGGTGAGTCCCACATTATATGAAATTAGTAATACCGTCTATGGATAAAGAAGTGGGACCCATTATTGTTGCAAGGTTCTTGAGACCCATCTTGTATCAGATCTTCCTCTGATGTGAAACCTCTCATAAATTTCTTCTTGTCCATAAAATATACAATAGTTTTATCTTATATATCACATCAATTGAACTATAATCTATCAAGGGTGACCACTGAAGGCCTTTTCTAGGAAATTTGAATAGTCAAGCTCTGATTGAGAAGCATTGAAGCTTCAGTAAACTCTTTAACCGACAAAGGGAGGTTTGGGAATAAATCATACAACATTGTAACCTTTGGGAACATATATATTTACTGGAATGGGGGAAGAATCTAATGTTTGAAAATGTAGGAAATGATAGACTCCACTCCCATGAAGGGTGACGATGGTCCCTCCCCTGCTGGTGGGGGAGGGACTAGGATGGTTGTCATCACCATCACAATGCGGGAGAAGGAATCACAGAACTCCCCCCACAAATGATGCATGTCCTAATGCATATAGTACATAGTACATTTCATCATGACATGATTAAATGAAACATAATAAAGGGTGAACTCAGATACTTTATATGGGTAAACAAGGGAAAAATTTAATCACAACTTGAACATGAAATAAGAGAATATTATTTTAAAACCACACTACACATATCAATGGTCAAAACATTGTGTCATGGAATAATGATATAAAATTCAAAAGACATGATTAAAAAGTAAATCATAGAACATGATCCATGATAACATAACATTGGCCTAAGACATATATTTTTGGAATTCATATAAGCATATAAAATCATTTCCATATTAGTTACTGATTAATTACAAGGATATGAGATTTGAATAGTTTCACTTCCAAAATTATCATAGTAGACAAGGTTTACTCCAAAGACCATCATACCATATAATGTCCATTAATTACATGGGTTTAATCCCCGTTCCAGTCCTATATATCTCATGATATAAAAGTATTTACCCAATGAATTTGATGGATATATATCTTATACTCTTCCCATAATGAAAACCATATTTATGTGTTCTAGAATATCATAAAACATTAATCACATAATAACACAAGAAAATAATGAATTGTTTTTATAAAAATTTCATCAAATAAAAACCCATGGAAAATAGAAAGATTTCATAATCATTTCATCATTCTCTCACATCATAACCCCTAGATAAAGAACTATGATTCATAAGAATCGTATTGTTGTATAAACCATGGATCTGAAATGGTTTAAATAAACATGATTCAATCCTAAACATAAAATATTTAGTGAAAAACTAATAACGGTATCCTTGGATCATATCCCCATTAAGATATATAGACCATTACATAACATCATCTTATATGGGAAATGATTTTGATCGATCATATAGAACATTTTTTAAGGAAAATATGATTTCAATTTTATTAAAACATAAAAATATTTGAAAAAAGATTTCATTGAAAATAAAATTGAAATATTATAATGAAATTTTATAACAAAATAATTTTTCTGATAACATGTATCCTCGATCATTCCATACACATTACAAAATAGATTCCTTTATCATTTTCAGAAAAATTCAAATGAACATTGTATGGGGAATTACATGAATATTATTTTCAAAAAATATTTTTAAAATTTAAAATAATGTGTAAAAAAGTGTTTTAAAAATCATCATAGATTAATAATAAAAATTTAAATCATTTTTAGGATACATCATTTTTGATGAAAACTGATTTCCAACTTAAGACGGAAATATAGTATGACTTTCCTAAAAACATTTCTCAGTGATTATAAATTACATAAATTGGTAAAAAGGAAATATTAAATTAAAATATCATTAATAAACATCAGATTATAAAATTCATGATTTTTTGATAGATTGATTATATTACTTTATCATCATATAAATAATCAAAACCAATTCAGATAAAGAATTTTATTGAGACATAAACTAATTACTACTTTGGTAACATTGAATGATATTCCCAAAAATATAATAACATAAAATGGAAAATGAAATATTTTGAGGATAAATAAATTCATTATATTATATGTCAAAGGTTCTATATACACATCATGTGAATAAATATAATTGTCAAACATAAGATATGTCTCAATGAAAAAAAATGATACAAAAAATATTTACCTTATGCTTTGAGTTCAATTTTACATGTTCAAAACTCATGTATAATAAATATATTTTTATTATAAATATATTATAGAACCATAATTATATATATCATAATATATATTTTTTTTACGACCTATTAGGACCCTTTTATTAATAATTTGATGTTAAATTTACATTTCACGTAATAACCACTATGTTTTTTTAATATGTTTTTATTTTTTTCCTCTTACATTTAACCCGATTTAATCATCCATAAATTGTTAAACATGTTCTAAATATAATATATATTCATTATATATTAAATTATCATAATCCATAAAATTTACTGATAGAAAATGAAAAATATCATTCATGGAGATGGTTGGTCGTACGTGGACATGAACATTGATTCCATTTTATTATTATGTTGAAAGTAAGAAAGATAAATGAAATATTTTCACACTATAATAACTTTTATTTAATATATATCACATATTTTCATTAAACCCATTCTTATTACCTTCAATATAAAGCATGAATGAATCATATCATTTCACAAGGTAGTAGTCTTACGTACACACGAGCGACAATATCTTATTCTTACAAAGTAACAAGTATAATAGCATCTGTGAAATAATAATTAAGGAAGTTTAAAAATTTAATAAATATCATTTATAAATAATAAATAATTAAATATTTCCAAACTGTATGGGTGGTAATTGAATCATGGATGACATTGGGTCGTGAGGCGATAGTCCACCGTAGACACAAACAATAATTCCATAACCCCTTCGATGTATGTGGAGATGATTGAAGGTAATGACATTAAATAGAAAAAATTAATGAATATGGAATATATTTGGGTTAATATATAATAAATTAATAAAAATTAATCTAGAAATTTTAGGAAAAATGAATTCAAAAAAGAACATTCATGAACATTACCTAATCTTCAGTTACCATCATTATGTTTTCACCAGAATACCCTAAAAGATGAATTATACTGAAAATGAAGGATTATAATATAATATGAGGGAATTTAGGAAGGGATTTATGTAGTACATTGACAATAAAAAATTGATTTATATTTTTTACAGTATATGATATTGGGCGTCCATTTGTAATTGAGGTCTGTGGCACAGTTATAAATTTTTTAAATAAGTATTGCACCAACATTTTTTCATGTCCCAAGGCTCAAATAACAAACCATTATAAATCATAGAAGATATAAAGTATAAATATGGCTATAAATGTGTTTTTGAAATATTTTTGGTTATTTTTATCCCTTTTCATTTTATTTTACTCCCTCTGGTAAACATGTATTTACAATAACGATGATAAATAATTTTTACTCTTTTCATTATTAATTTTTGGCCAAACATTATGTGAAACATAATAGATAGTATAAATAATAATATTATAAATATTTACTTAAATTAGTGAAATTAAATTACCATAGTTGAAGAAATTGAATTTAAAATTAATTCTATAGACATTACTACAGTGCTTTGTTTTATATAGAGAATGTTCAGAAGTGTGCGAAGTTATTATATCAAAATTCAATATACAATTGATTCCATTAACATTAAATGTATTAAATGATGTATTATTTCACTAAATTTACATTAAACCAAATTAATAATAGAAATAAAATTTATAAATAATTTAATCTAAAATGCAGTTTTAAACTGAAATTTAGTAATTTTCACTATTAATCCAAAATTGGATCTTTCCAGAAAAATCCCAAAAAATTCAACATAAGATATTTTTAACATGGTGATTTAAATAAGTATTTTTTTTCTCAATTTAATTTAATCCAAGTGTGCTAAATTAATTTTATTATTGTTTACAAAAAATGAAGTTTTTTTGAGAAAAAATTATTTTTGTAACATATATACTTTGCAGAAAATTAAAAATAAAAATTTAACAATTTTGTTCCTTTGTATTAAAAAATTATAATGAATAATTAAAAATTATTTTTTAATATAAAAATATCTATGTTTAATGGATAGGTTATAACATTAATATTTAAATAACTATATTTTAAATATATCATGGTTTTAATAAAAATAAGTGATTTCTGTAACACAAACTAACCGAGTGTTGTATCTTTCACAGGCATAAAATATTGTTGTTTATAACAAAAGATAATAAAAAAATTAATTAATTCAAAAAAATGTTTCATAAAAAATTGAGGGTTATATTATACTCCCATAAAATAGATTTCCCATTAAAATTAGTCTATATGATATATTAAAAAATCGAGGACACATCTACCTTATCATTTCCTCATATTCCTATAAAACTACTTCAAACTGGTGGTTTTAATAAAAACCTATTAAAATATTAGGGGTTTTGTTTTGGAGAACATTCTCAATATGATCTTGAATCCAAATAAGTTTTTCCTTATAAGAAATATCATTCTCTATTTATATGACCATTGATATTAGTACATGTGAAGGATATATTACGTACTAATTAAAGAGAGATTCAAGGAACAAATAAGGGAATTAAACGAGGTTTTGTGAAAGCACTAGATGATAAGTTACCATCTAGATATGATCAATAATTTAAAAGAAGCCAATAAACCTAGGGCTCCATTTCCCTTCCTTCCCGAGCTAAAAACATTCATCCATGGAGAAATTCATAGAAATAATTTTTCATAGACATCACATTCTAGATAAAATTGGAGATTATCAATGTACATTTACTGTTAACCCTGATCCTTCTCGATTTGTTGCTAAATGTATCTAACCTTATCTTCCATTACTTCAGTTATTATAGGTCTAATTGCTTTAATTCTCTAACTTCATTCCATCATGTTGGAGATATAAATTTCATTACATATATGGATTCATAAGGATCTATTTTAATGATTTGTCAGATGATATTATTTTATAAAAACCCAACTAGAGTAAGTTGTTTATTCAATCCAACTTTACAATCTGAAGAAAAACATATCAACATATCATGTAGGGGTTTAATTAATCTCTCAGAATAACCATCTATCTAAGGATGAGATGTATTACTAAAACTCGTCTTTGTATGAATATATTTCTGAATAATTCACTAAAACATTGAGGTAAATATATGATCTATATCAAACATAATTTAATTGTTTACTCTATAAAGCTTTACCACAACATAACATATATCCTAAAAATATAATCTAGAGATAAATCTTCTCTAATAGTGATTATGTTTGATGAATTTTTAAGGCTTTCAATTGTAACCCATATATCATTATGCCTTTTGAAATTATAGGGAGTCTAATGACAAAATCTAGGGTGATAATTTACAATTTCTATTCTAGTATGGGTAATGGATGTAACAATCCCTAGAATTTTTTTATTTTATCCTTAACTAACAAGAATTCCATGAACCAACATAAAAAATCTTTGATATATCTCTTCACGCAAACCCACTAAAATTATTATTTCAAATACATATACATTTTTTAATTTTTGGATGAAAATGTAATTTAGAAATATGATCTTCCTCTAAAAATTCCATCAAATATAGTATAGATGGAACATATAATCTATTCCAAAACATTATAAACAATCATGATCATGGTTGAATATAGGAAAACTTATATTCTTGTTTTTATTCTCTGCGTCTTCCTTGTGTTCCACTTTACTCTTCTCAGGGATATATTTTTGAGCATTTAGTTTAGAAATAAATTATTTCCCCGCCTTCATTTAGGATTTCTAGATCTATGCATTTCAAATTCACAAATATATGATATTTTTTAATAATTATCATATATAAGATAGCATGATTCTTGAGACTCCAATCATTAAACACCTTGTTCACATTCCTAAGGTGGTAATGTACTGAGTAGCATAATTATTAATCAATTCTCACTATCTTATTTGATTCATATTCAAAACCTTATGTTTGAACATATAATTTATTATTTTTTCATGTGTGTATATATATATAATACTTTTTTCCATAGAGATACTTCCTCCATATCATTAATTAAAAAATTACCACGGACAATTCCAAATCATGAGTTAGGTAATTTTTATCATGAATAATGAATTTTCATGATTCATAAAACATAATCATGTCATTATACATAATAAAACATCCCAATCACTTCTTGGGTGAATTATTATCTATTAGATAACCTTATTAGCTACAAGGTAATGTATCTACAAGTTCATTGACAAATATTCACTTTAGTTATTTGAAATGTTCCTCACATTAATATTTACAGAGTCATTGGATCCCTTCCAAGTTGGAATGTATATTTTATTGGATATTCATGATAAATTATCCAAAAAAATTATAATATTATTGTAATCTTGTATAACTACATATCTTAGTCATTCTAGTTGGTCTAGGTGACAACTCTGAAGCCTCTATATTTGAAGGGTCTACCGATATACCCACTCTGAATATTATATAACCAAAAAATGGAAACATTTGAGACAAAATAAACACTTTTTAATGTATTAATATAGTTTATCTTTCCATAGGGTCTATAATAAATTATCAAGTTGTATTTATGATCAACTTTTATCTTTGAGTATATAATATTTTTTTCTATAAAGACCACCACAAACTAGTTATGGTAACCTATAAATAAAATAGTCATTAAATATATGAATATAGTTAGGTAATTAGAAAGATCATATAACATCACAATATATTCATGGTGTTTATACCTTGTACTGTATGATTTCCTTGGTATAACATTTTTCTTGTCCCTCAATTGGTGATATCTAGAATGAATGTTAATATTGGAAAGGTATTCATCTCTACGTATTGGATGAAATAAGTCCTCAATACGAGGAAGATGATACTTGTTCACAATTATGATCTTGGTTAGATTATGATAATAATTGTAGAGAAACATCTATCAATATCTCTATTTAGAATAATGTATAGGTTCACCCTATGGTGACACAATTTACAGAATTTATCCCTTCAAATTGTTTTCCTGTAGTTTTTTCTATAATTCCCACAACTCAGTTGGGTCCATTCTATAAGGACACCTTGAAATTGGTATGGAACTAGGTATGAGTTCTATATAAAACACAACATCATGTTTTGGTGTAAGGATAGGATACACATTATGAAATACATCAAAAAAAATTCCCACACAATATTCATCTCATTGTTTTCAGCTTTCTCCCCTACCATATGAGACAAACTCACCTTTTGAATGGGAATTAAGAACTATACAAGGGATGTGATATCCATTAGAAGATTATAATTCTAGAACAATTTATTTAAAAACAGAGGATGGGTTGGAATATCATATTTTATTTTTTATCCTTGAAAAGTGTTGTGGTTTTAGGTAGGGAAGTCAAATTTGTTCCCACGATATCATCAAATTAAACCAGAGGAAGAATGACAACAATAGAAAACAGAGCATTCCAACCATTATAAATCATACAGAAATCATATACATGAGATATTATTATCATAACCTTTTGGGGTTTAAGTAAATATTATACATCTAATAATTTGTTTGGAATCATTATATTCTTAGAAAATTCTTCATATATGAACAAATCTTTAGATAAAGAGTAAAATAAGACATAAAAATTATAGAGTGGATTGTAAGTGTACCTTTTACCTTGTCGTTAAGGAACACCACATCAGAATGTCTTGATGCGTGGGACTTTCCATCATCACTTAGATTAATTAAATCCTGAAATGAATAATCTCCATTAAAATTCATATTTGGTTATCAGTTAGTATAATTCTAGTACCACTTTTATTTGAAACAATAGAGTGTGGGTGGTGAATTCTTTAAATATTTATATCTATTAATAACATTTTTTAACTATTTATGATCAATTCAATAAACACTATCCCAATGAATCTATCATCCACACAAAAAACATCTACAAGTCCCATTAAGACCAATTTCTATATTCTTAATACGTTTTATGAGAATAAACGAAATCTCATTACCCACTCTATATGGTTATTTGATTTTCCATTTAATTACATTTTTCTCTTCTTATCAAAACTACAAGATTGATTCATAACTACATCTACCATTTACACCTTTAATGCACATCGACCAATATTTTTATAGCTACTGAAGTCTGTTATATCTAATTCTTTTTACATACATGGTTTTATTCCACTAAATAATTGATCAACCTTGCAACAGATTATATGATAATAACATAAGAGTACCTCACATGACCTATAAAATTTTCATCATACCCACAAATAAATTTATCAACCTTTTTCATTACCTCAAGAAACTAATTTTTAATCTTAATATGAAGAATAAAATGAACATACATTGTGAAAAATAATTTCAAGAACTCATCCCAATCCATATTTCCAGTTTTATCATGATTCCTTATTTTCGTGAAAAGTGTCCACCATTGAAGTAATTAAACATCCAAAATAAAGGTATCCAAAATGAACATTCATGTTCAAAACATGGATGATGAAAAATATCTTTTTTCACTACTGATACATTGTTTAGAAACAAGTGTATCAGAAAACCCACTAAAATAAGGTGGATGTTTCCTTTTGAAGGACTCAATATAATTGTATCCCGTCCATTGTTCATTTAGAATTCCATCATGATTCCTATATTGAGAACTCTTTGTGAGCTTGGAAATAATATATTTTTAATCCATATCCCATAATATTTGGATACTTAGGAGGAAAATCATTAAATTTTCCATTTCACTAAATTTTAACATGGTGCCTTTGGGTTGTATCCATTGAATAAAACCAAAAATAATAGTGTAAGAAACAATAATACTAGGTAGGGACAACATAATCATGAAAAATAACTTATTGGATTGCTAACTCATGACACATATTTTAATATGCATCCCATTTGGTTTATCCTAGTTTATTCAAAGTCATCATATATTTAAATTCATCATGATTTTTTGTAAATTGATTGTGAATTTCAAAAGTGTAGCCCCTATGAGTGCCAAACTAGGGGTGTATCAAGGCTCTATTTTATACATGAGGGGATGATATGATTCCAGATCAATGCACAATTTTCATAGTTCATACCACTAGCAACCTCTATGTTAGAGAAACATCCAATTATATTACCTAAAGAATGAAATAATTTCTTGGACACAACCAACTCTTTCCTTTACAAAAATTACAAAAAAAACTGAAATATTTATTTTTCCTTGGAAATATCTAGATATGACATTAGGAATCTCACAATGATTTCCTCATTATAGCTTCCAATGGTTAACAAATCCCATCATCTGATACCAATAATAGTGACAAAGTCATATTTTACATAGAACTTACATAATTTTTTATGAATATTCATTAACATACAAAAACACATGCCTGAGGACTGTAATAGTTTATTTTCTATAGAAACATAAATATAAAAATCATATTGTCTATAGGTAAACTAAAATTTCTTCCACTATGATATTCAAAACAAGCACCATTCATAGACATTTCCCAAGAAATACTTGCATTAATAACCCAGGGAAGGTAAACATAATTAAGGGTGAGCTCAGATGTTTAGTAATATAAAAAAGGGAAATAGATAAGAAAAAAATAAACCTACAGGTACAAGAACATGACCATAACGTTTGAAAATTAAACCATGTATATCAAAGATCTTAATAAAGAGTCATTAAATAAATATTAGTACATCATAAGACAAAAAACATAACAGAATAAAAAAATGTCAATGAGAGCATAACATTGGAATAATATATTATAACGACCCATACTTTACATACATTGTTATTACTTCAAAATTGAAGCATACTTATTACAACATATAACAAAACCATGAAAGGACCGTATAGGTATAGTGTCTTTATAAACTGGGAAACATAAACAACTGGTTCATAAAGCGTTTACAATGTCTCCCATTTATTTCATCATATCTATAATCCCTTTTGGCATATCTTACTTAATAAGCTTCTTCCTGACCTGGGGAAGGAAAACATACAAAATGGTGAGCTCAAATGCTCAGTAAGGGTAAAAAAAAGAAATATCAATCACATTATATTCATAAGAACATAACATTTTGGAAATCATAACCTTCAAAAGAGAGCATAATTTCATAACATGGGAAAAATCATAGTAGTGAAATTAAATCCCAATAATCATAACATAAAATATGAAACTTTGTGGCATACACACATAATCATAGAGAATCATTTCTTATTAGTCAAGACTCATTTCCAAGACTATCTTAGTGGACAAAGTCCATTTCTGAACCGAGTTCAATCCCCGTTTCAGTCCTGTTTCACTGAACCGATTTAACCTACCGTTCCAGCCATGTCTATCTCATGAGATATAAATCTTTACCCAATGAATTGGAGGGAGATATAGGTCCCACCCATCTCATAATGATACCAATCTTATGTGTGCCACAAATTCATAAACCATACATCATAGCATAACCCATGTAATAAAAATGGGAATCTTAAACATCGTGACATCATAAAACAATTCATATAAGTTAAAGGAATTAATAAAAATAATTCTATCACAAAATAATCAAATCAATGTAATAATAGGGATAGAAACAGAACCCTATATTATCTTAGTTGGAAAATAATTTTTATAAAACACTTGAATCTCCATTCTTGAGGAAAATAACCTTTCTACTTTAAAAACATTTTCCTTTCTTAACATGTCATACAATTTTAAACTAAAAGAAGTTGATTAAAAATAAACTTGACAACTTGTAAGTAAGCTTCTTGTAAATATTGTTTTAAAAATCCATTCATGCCGTATAAGTTAAAAAAAAATTCTTTTCGTACTTTTGTCGGAAAAGTCAAAAAGTACCTCGTACGAAAAACGACAAAAGATTCCTTTTATATTTTTTACTAAAAACTCACCGAAGGGTATAATTGGATTTACACAATTGTAGGTGGATGGAAACAATATTACATATCTAGGAAACATGGATGTGGAATATAAAATACACCGCAGTAAATACCACATTATAAACAATCTCAGATAAAATGAGATTGTGATATTTTCCCTTACCTTAGGTCCGATTTGCTTCGTAAGTATCTGAACCTCTTGTATAATAATTTAAATAATGTTATTGACTTATTACAGAATCATACATATTGTCATGATATCATATATGGTCATATTATTAGTTTCTTATTAGTAATATTTCATTACTACTTGTTATTCAGGTGTTTATTACTTTTTGTTCTTAAGCGTGTTTGTCGAATAAATTATTATTCTTCTCTTTAGGATATAGATACCTCATTTCCAGAATGGTATTAGTGTGATATATATCATATTCATTCATTAAATTCATTTATATAATCATTATTCAATGAAGATCATGTAGAACGAATCACATTACATCTTGTAGACGGTATTCCGTACATACACACGAGCGATGATATCATTCCCATGATTGTGGAATTGTATTGGAGTGTATGTATACTATATCAGAATCAATACCACTTTACAATAATCATATATATTCATTACATTCACCCTTATACCCATCCAAGTAAGGTGGTGGTGGAAAATAGATTACACCACGACGTGGAGAAGGTATTCCGTACGTACTCATGCGCGGTGATTTCATTTTTCGTAGGATGGATAGATGGTGAAATAGGGTTGTTTCATACTAATAATAACATATCAGTATATAAGTGATACTGATGTTATTACCTTATAATTAAACAACTAAAGAAGAGGTAGTAGAGGAAGAATGGAACTTGAAAAAAATGGTAGAAGGTATTACCTCTTTCTCGAAGTGCCTCCTTTAAACTTTCTCTTAAGGCACTGGAGTTGGTCTTTTGATAAGACCAGTACCTCTAGTAGGTTTCTAAGGAAGTGGGGAAGTGAAATTGGCAGGGGTTGGCCGAGCATGAAGGCTCAAATTGGTGTGAGGAAGAGAGGGAGGAGGTGCCCTTTTATAAGGGAGGAGAGGGGCACCTTTGGAAATATAAGAAATATTAGTTTATATTAAATCCCAACCCCACATAAAAACTTCCAAAATGACTCATATCTGAATATTAGATGAGATAGGGTTGTAATATCATCAACCAATAATATTTAGACATGTTAGGAATTTATTTTAAACATTATCAACTTGATTTATTCTTATTTATCAATTTAATTTTATTTGTGGTAATAATATTCAAAATTTTAAATTATTATAAATAATTACATATGTGTTATTAATTTTCCTTAATTTGACACGTTATGAAATTTACGACCATATAAATTTTAATTTATAATTTTTAAATATTTTTGTAATTTTTTAACAATTTTATAATATGTTATTTTTATAAAATAACAATAGTGTCAATTTTGACCCTATTCATTTATTTGAATTTAAATAAAATATAAACAGAAGAAATGTTTGAACTAAAAGCATTAATATATTCACAAAATGAATTATGTATCTAGAAAATTAGTGTAGCACATTAAATAGTTCATATATTATTTATTTAAATATTTTTAAAACAATTTATTTGATATTTTAATTATTAAAATAATTTCAACATCACTATTGTGTCATAATAAATGATAATTATATAATCCCTAAAAATTATAAATAAATTCCTATGATGTATATAATTGTATTTTATTTCGGGAGACTATTCATGTTCTAAGGTTCATAATGTTTATCACCAAATTAAAATTATTATACTTATAAGATTTAAGAAAGTGACATGTTGTCACATTCATTGGTTTTAATAAAAATTAAATTATTTTCATGGAAAAAAGCCCATTAAATGAATCTAATCCGACCCTTAGGTGATATGGGTCGACTTTTAGTCATCCAATAGGATTTTGGCAGGATTTAGGGTAATTTTATGATCTTATATTTACCCTTAATTACCCGATTTACCTTTAACTATGGTAAATAGAATTTACCGTAGTTACTATTCATAATGCCCAAAAATAAAAAGTATTCTTTTATCATAATTTGGACCCACGGATTCTGAATATGGAATAAATTTTTCAAAATTCAAAACATATAAGTTGCAGTTATTAATTTAAAATAAACCCTGTTGTTAAGAAAACAGGTTTTAGAAGTTAAAACATTATCAAAGATTGAAATGTTTTTACCTATGAATTAAATGTGAAATTAATGCTAATGACATATATTATATAAAATGGTAAAAATAGATTCTATTTATACTTTAAAACCATTCAATATTATAATTTATCCATATAAATTATCTCAATGAAAAAAGTTGTTTTTAATTAAAATTTAGCATATTTTTACTATTCATCAAAATATGAATGTTATCAGAAAAATATCAAAAATTTATACAAAGTAAATTTTTATACCCTGATTCAAAAGAAGATTTTTATTTTGTCAAATTGAACTTATAAACATGTTAAAAACTAGATTTAATGTGGGTGCACCATCAAAAGGCGGCAAAACTGTATTTTTTGAAAAATATTTCTTTTATCCAAAAAAACTGATTTTGATTTTATACCTCATTCTAGAAAATGTATATATTGAATTAAAATGTTATAAAATTCACAATTCAGTTAGTACTATTCATAACGGCTAGTTTTAATAATATTTTAATATCATGTCGTTGTTTAGTGAAACTCGGTATTGCGTAAAACGCAAGCTATCGAGGAAGGCCGCGGTTGCCTGTAAAGAAAGCCAAGCTAGTGTTGTGTGTAGTGAAAGATTTCATTGATAATTTATATAACATAAACACAAAATATTTATCATTAAAGTCTCGGGTGTTGCATTCTACCCCCCTTAAAATGAATTTCGCCCTCGAAATTCGTCACATTGTAACAAACAGACGAGGATACCTCTCCCTCATCATATCCTCCAGCTCCCATGTAGCTTCTTTTAATTGGTGGTTCCTCCATAAAACTTTCACCAAGAGAGTGGTCTTGTTTCGTAGTACTTTTTCGCTATGATCCAGAATCTCTATCAGCTGTTCTTCATAAGAAAGATCTTTCTCCAACGGTACAACTTCTGAGCTGAGTACATGTGAAGGATCAGGTATGTACTTTCTCAGGAGAGATACATGGAACACATCGTGTACTTGAGAGATATTCGGTGGGAGCGCCAATCGTTAAGCTAACTTCCCGACACGATCCAGTATTTCGAAAGTACCGATATATCTAGGGCTCAACTTCCCCTTCATTCCAAATCTCATGACCCTCTTCCAGGGAGATATTCGTATGAACACTTTATCACCCACTTCATACTCTAGGTCTTTTCTTCGGTTGTCGGAATAGCTTTTCTGTCGACTCTGATCTGCTCTTATGTGTTGTTGAATAGATCTGACATTTTCTTCCATTTCATCAATGAGATCGGGTCCTAATAGCTTTCTTTCCCCAACTTCATCCCAGCAAGTTGGAGCCCTGCATTTCTTTCTATAGAGAGTTTCATAAGGAGCCATCTGAATACTGGAGTGAAAGCTATTATTATAAGAAAATTCTACCAAAGGTAGGTGTTGATCCCAACCACCTTTGAAATCCATAGAGCATTCTCTCAACATATATTCTAGAGTTTGAATTGTTCTCTCAGTCTGACCGTCTGTCTAAGGATGATAAGCAGTGCTGAAACTCAACTCAGTATCCAGAGTATGCTGGAGACTTCACCAGAACATTGAGGTAAATCTCGGATCCCGATCAGATATAATAGAAAGTGGTACTCCATGCAATCTTACCACTTACTTTACATATATCCTGGCAAGATGATCCAGAGAGAAATCATCTCTAATAGCAATGAAGTGTGTAGACTTTGTAAGACGATCAACTATGACCCAGATATCATTATTGCCTTTGGATGCTTTAGGAAGTCCTGTGACAAAGTCCATAGTGATGTTTTCCCATTTCCATTTAGATATGGGTAATGGTTGTAACATCCCCTTAGACTTCTGTCTCTCAGCTTTAACATGCTGATAAACCAAGCATCGAGAGACATATTCAGCAACATCTATTTTCATGCAATCCCACCAGAAGTACTCTTTCAGGTCCCTATACATCTTCATGCTTCCAGGATGAATAGAGAATGAAGAACTGTGAGCCTCATCCTGCAGATCCTTCTTTAATTCAGGGATGGGAGGAACACAAACCCGATTCCTGAACTTTATTATCCCATCACAATCAAGGTTGAATTCAGGAACATTTCTCACCTTCTTTTGTAACTCTAAATCTTCTTTCTGTGCCTCTTTAATCATCACATGTATAGATGGTTGAACATTCATTTGAGAAATATACTATTTTCCACCTTCCATTATAATTCCAAGATCCATCCTTTGTAAATCCCTAAATATTTGATCTTTTGTGATCCACATCATGGATAAACTGGCATGGTCTTGTTGACTTAATGCATCTGCCACCTTTTTTGCTTTCCCAGGGTGGTAATGAATTGAGCAGTCGTAATCCTTAATCAGCTCCAACCATCTTCTTTGGCGCATATTCATCTCATTTTGTGTAAAAATATACATTAAAATTTTATGATCATTATAAATATCAGAACATTCACCTTAAAGGTAATTCCTCCAAATCATTAATGCAATGATTATCGCAGCTAACTCCAAATCATGAGTTGGGTAATTTTGCTCATGGATTTTCAACTGTCATGAGGCATAAGCTATCACCATATCATTTTGCATGAGAACACATCCCAGTCCCTTCTTGGATGCATCACTGTAGATCACAAACCTTTATCCACTACAAGGAAGTGTGAGTACAGGTGCACTGGATAACCTTCTTTTCAACTCCTTGAAATTCTCTTCACATTCATCGATCCACACGAACTTAACTCCTTTTCGAGTCAACCTGTTGAGTGGATTATATAATCTTGAAAAATATTTCACAAAACGTCTATAATATCCAGCCAAACCAAGAAAACTTCGGATCTCAGTTACTGTTGTTGGTCTCGGCCATCTTTTGATAACCTCTGTTTTTGCTGTATCCACACATATCCCCTCTTTTGAGATTATTTGACCCAAAAATGTAACTTTTTGAAGCCAAAATTCACACTTGGTAAATTTGGCATAAAGCTTCTCCTTTCTCAGGGTCTTCAATATAATTCTCAAGTGATCTTCGTGTTCTTCCTTGCTCTTTTAATAGACAAGAATATCATCTATAAATACTACCACAAATTGATCAAGGTAGTCTCTTAAGACTCTATTCATCAGATCCATGAAGATAGCAAAGGCATTAGTAAGACCAAATGGCATCACTATAAATTCATAGTGTCCATACCTTGTACGAAAAGTTGTCTTTGGTATATCCTAACTTTTGACCCTTAATTGGTGATTCCCTGAATGAAGATCAATCTTGAAAAAGTATTGAGCTCCTCGTAGTTGGTCAAATAAGTCATCAATACGTGGGAGAGGATATTTGTTCTTGATAGTGATCTTGTTAAGTTCTCAATAATCAATGTAGAGTCTCATTGATCCATTGTTCTTCTTAACAAATAGAATGGGTGGTCCCCAAGGTGACGCACTAGGGCATATGAATCCCTTATCATGATTCTCTTGGAGTTGCTTCATCAATTCCTGCAACTCAATTGGGGCCATTCTATAAGGTGTCTTTGAAATAGGCAAAGCACCCAGTACGAGTTCTATTGAAAACTCAACTTCATGATTTGGTGGAAGACCCCGAAATTCCTTCGGAAAGACATCATAAAACACCCGTACAATGGGAATATTATTAATTGTGAGTTTCTCACCAACCATTTGAGATAAATAACCTTCATTAAGTGGAGTCAAGACCCATAAGATGGAAGAAATTTCCACTGGAAGGTTATGTTCATCCTTGCATCGATAGACTATCATAGATTGATCTGGAATATGAAATGTGACTTCCCTTCTTTGGAAATTGATATGATCCCCATATAGAGAAAGTCAATCCATGCCAAGAATCACATCAAATTACACTATAGGAAGGATCACAAGATTTGCAGGAAGCACTTTCCCACAAACTTCAATCGGGGAAGAATTATAAACTTTTGATGCGACTGTTGTGCCATTAGGTGTTGTCACAGCTAACTCAAAATCTAATTGTTGAGGTAATACGGTGATACCCTTAGAAAAATCTTCAAAAATAAAAGAGTGGGTGGATCCGGAATCAAATAAAACATTTGCTACTTTAGAGTGGATGGTAAGTGTACCTTTCACCACATCGTTATCATACTCCACATCGCTAATAGAAATTGCATGTGATTTTCCTTTGTCATTAGCCTTATGATTTTGTTGATGTTGATCATCATCAACAACCCTTGGATTAGGGAATTTATTGGCATAATGCCCCATCTCCTTGCACTTGAAACATTGAAGTGTAGTAGGTTCATTCTGTGTGTCCCTTCCTTTGTTTGCATCATTAGACATCTTCTTCCCATCATTGCAGCATTCAAATGCCCGATGAACTTCCTTTCCACATTTGAAACATTTACTTGTCCCGTTAAGACAACTCCATCCATGTTTCTTTCCACACTTTGAGCAAAAGGGAAAGATCATCTTCTTTTCAGTGTGCTCTTCAAATTTTCCTTTGAATTCCATTTTCCTCTTCTTATCAAACCCATATGACTGATGGGTTACTCCAATCTCCATTACGACTTTGAGAGCACATCGAATGATTTCCTCATAGCTATTGAAGTACCTTATGGATAACACCCTTCGAAGACTTGGTTTTAAGCCACTAAAGAATTGATCGATCTTACTCTTAGGTTGGATAATAATACCAGAAGCATACCTTGCAAGTCTTGTAAAATTTTCTTCATAGGTACCAACAGATTCATCATCCTTTTACTTCAGTTCAAGAAACCCATTCTCCATCTTTTTTCGGAGAATACGAGGGAAGTACTTAATGAAAAATAATTTCTTTAACTCATCCCATTCCATGGACTCAATTTCATCCCTTTGCCTCGTATTCTTAATAAGATTACACCATTGATCAACATCTCCTTCCAAATGATACACTACTAGGATGACATTATCATGTTCAGAAAATTGATGAACTGGAAATATCTTTTCAGTAGTACTAATCCATTGTTCAGAAACTAATGGATCAGTAGACCCGCTGAAATAAGGTGGACGCTGCCTCATGAAGGATTCAACAGAATGTTGCTCCTTCCTTTGCTCGTTTGGAAGTCCTGCATGATTCATAGCTTGACAATGTTGTGTGAGCATGGCTACAAGATTTTTCATTACAGCTCACATAACGTTTGGATTCTCAAGGGGACAATCATTGCATTGCCCGTCGCATTCTGCATTAACATGGTTCCTTCGGGTTCCAGCCATTGACTAAAACCAAGAAGAATAGTCTGAGCAACACTAATTATAATAGGAAAACCACATAATCAAGAATAAAATTTCACACTTAAGGTCTTATCCTAGGTTATTCATGTCCATTTATAAAACACTAATATTGTGTTCTATGCATAGAATTATCCTTAGGGTTCTTAATAAGGAAATCACATCCTAGTTTCCAAAGGTTGACTATACCTTTCCTCTGATACCAACTATAACGACCCATACTTTAAATACATTGTTATTACTTCAAAATTGATGCATACTTATTACAACATATAATAAAACTATGAAAGGACCGTATAGGTATAGTGTCTTTAGAAACATGGAAACATAAACAACTGGTTCATAAAGTGTCTACACTGTCTCCCATTTATTTCATCATATCTATAGTCCCTTTTGGCATATCTTACTTAATAAGCTTCTTCCTGACCTGGGGAAGGAAAACATACAAAAGGGTGATCTCAAATGCTCAGTAAGGGTAAAAAAATGAAATATCAATCACATCATATTCATAAGAACATAACATTTTTGAAATCTAAACCTGCAAAAGAGAGCATAATTTAATAAAATGGGATAAATCATAGTAGTGAAATGAAATCCCAATAATCATAACTTAAAACATGAAACTTTGTGGAATACACAAATAATCATAGAGAATCATTTATTACTAGTCAAGACTCACTGCCAAGACTATCTTAGTGGACAAAGTCCATTTCTGAACCGAGTTCACTCCTCGTTTTAGTCCTGTTTCACTAAACCGGTTTAACCTACCGTTCCAGCCATGTCTATCTCATGAGATATAAAATCTTTACCCAATGCATTGGAGGGAGATATAGGTCCCACCCATCTCATAATGATACCATTCTTATGTGTGCCACAAAATCATAAACCATACATCATAGCATAACCCATGTAATAAAAATGGGAATCTTAAACATCGTGACATCATAAAACAATTAATATAAGATAAAGGAACTCATAAAAATAATTCCATCACAACATAATCAAATCAATTTAATAATAGGGATAGAAACAGAACCCTATATTATCTTAGATGGAAAATAATTTTGATAAAACACTTGAATCTCCATTCTTGAGGAAAATATCCTTTCTACTTCAAAAACATTTTCCATTCTTAACATGTCATATAATATTAAACAAAAAGAAGTTGATTAAAAATAAACTTGAAACCTTGTAAAATAATCTTCTTGGAAATAATGTTTTAAAAATCCATTCATGCCATATAAGTTAAAAAAATATTTTTTTCATACTTTTGTCGGACAAGTCAAAAAATAACTCGTACGAAAAAAGACAAAAGATTCCTTCTATATCTTTTACTAAAAACTCACCGAAGGGTAAAATTGGATTTACAAAATGTTAGGTGGATGGAAACAATATTAAATGTCTAGGAAACATGTATGTGGATGACAAAATACAACCCAGTAAATACCCAAGTATAAACAATCTCGGATAAAATGAGATTGTGATATTTTCCCTTACCTTAGGTCTGATTTTCTTCGTAAGTGTCTGAACCACCTGTATAATGATTTAAATAATGTTATTGACTTATTACAGAATCATTATTAATGTTATGATATCATATATGGTCATATTATTAGCTTCTTATTAGTAATGTTTCATTTCTACTTGTTATTCAGATGTTTATTACTTTTTATTCTTATGCGTGTTTGTCGAATAAATTATTATTATTCTCTTTAGTTTATAGATACCTCATTTCCAGAATGGTATTAGTGTAATATATATCATATTCATTCATTAAATGCATTTATATAATCATTATGCAATTAAGATCATGTAGAACGAATCACATCACATCGTGGAGATGGTATTCCATACGTACGCACGAGTGATAATATTGTTCCCATGATTGTGGAATTGTATTGGAGTGTATGAATACTATTTCAGAATCAATACCACTTTACAATAATTATATATATTCATTACATTCACCCTTATACCCATCCAAGTAAGGTGGTGGTGGAAAATAGATTACACCACGGCGTGGAGACGGTATTCCGTACGTACGCACACGCGGTGATTTCGTTTTCCGTAGGATGGATAGATGGTGAAATAGGGTTGTTTCATACTTATAATAACATATTAGTATATAAGGGATACTGATGTTATTACATCATAATGAAACAACTAAAGAAGATGTAGTAGAAGAAGAATGGAACTTGAAGAAAACGGTAGAAGGTATTACCTCTTTCTCGAAGTGCCTCCTTTAAACTTTCTCTTAAGGCACTAGAGTGGGTCTTTTGATAAGACCAGTACCTATACTAGGTTTCTAAAGAATTGGGTAAGTGAAATGGGCAGGGGTTGGCCGAGCTTGAATGCTCAAATTGGTGCGAGGAAGAGAGGGAGGAGGTTCCCTTTTATAAGGGAGGAGAGGGGCACCTTTGGAAATATAAGAAATGTTAGTTTATATTAAATCCCAACCCCACATAAAAACTTCCAAAATAACTCATATCCGAAGCTTAGATGATATAGGGTTGTAATCTCATCAACCAATAAAATTTAGAAATGTTAGGAATTTATTTTAAACATTATCAACTTGATTTATCATTAGTTATCAATTTAATTTTATTTGTGGTAATAATATTCTAAATTTTAAATTATTATAAATAATAAAATATGTGTTGTTAATTTTCCATAATTGGACACTTTATGACATTTTCGACAATATAAATTTTAATTTATAATTTTTAAATATTTTTGTGATTTTTAAACAATTTTATAATATGTTATTTTTATAAAATAACAATACTGTCAATTTTGACACTATTCATTTATTTGAATTTAAATAAAATATATACAAAGATATGTTCGAAATAAAAGCTTTAATAGATTCATAAAATGTCATATGTATCTAGAAAATTAGTGTAGAACATTAAATAGGTCATATATTATTTATTTTAATATTTTTAAAACAATTTATTTGATATTTTAATTTATAAAATAATTTCAACATCACTATTGTGTCATAATTAATGATAATTATTTAATCCCCAAAAATTCTAAATAAATTCCTATGATGTAGATAAGTGTATTAGATTTCTGGATACTATACATGTTCGAAATTTCATTAAGTTTATCACCATATTAAAATTATTATACTTATAAGATTTAAGAAGGTGACATGTTGTCACATTCTTTGGTTTTAATAATAATTAAATTATTTTCATGGAAAAAAGTCCATTAAATGTATCTAATACGACCCTTAGGTGATATGGGTCGACTTTTAGTCATCCAATAGGATTTTGACAGGTGTTAGGATAATTTGATAATCTTATATTTACCCTTAATTACCCGATTTACCTTTAAATATGGTAAATAAAATTTACCATAGTTACTATTCATAATGCCCAAAAATAAAAAGTAGGCTATTAACATAATTTGGATCCACAGATGCTGAATATGGAATCCATTTTTTAAAATTCAAAACATATAAGTTTCAGTAATTAATTTAAAATAAATCCCGTTGTTAAGAAAACTGGTTTTAGAAGTTAAAACATTGCCAAAGATTGAAATGTTTTTACCTATGAATTCAATGTGAAATTAATGCTAATGACATAAATTATATTAAATGGTAAAAATATATTCTATTTATACTTTAAAACCATTCAATATTATTATTTATCCATATAAATTATCTCAATGAAAAAAGTTGTATTTAATTAAAAATTAGCGTATTTTTACTATTCATCAAAATATGAAAGATATCAGAAAAATATAAAAAAATTATCCAAAGTAAGTTTTTATACCCTGATTCAAAATAAGAATTTTATTTTTCCAAATTGAACTTATAAAAGTGTTAAAAACTAGATTTAATGTGGGTGCGCCATCAAAAGGCGGCAAAATTGTAATTTATAAAAAATATTTCTTTTATCCAAAAAAGTTGATTTTGCTTTTATACCTCATTCTAGAAAATGTATAAGTTGAATTAAAATGTTATAAAATTAAAAATTCAGTTAGTACTATTCATAACGGCTAGTTTTAATAATATTTTAATAGCATATCGTTGTTTAGTGAAACTCGGTATTGCGTACGACGCAAGCTATCGAGAAAGGCCGCGGTTGCGTGTAAAGCAAGCCAAGCTAGTGTTCTGTGTAGAGAAAGATTCCTTTGATGATTTATATAACATAAAAACAAAATATTTCTCATAAAAGTCTCAGGTGTTACAAATATAGATTTTTGGAATATATACAATCATAGAAAACCATTTACATATTAGTTAAGTATAATTTCAAAGGATATCATGTCGGAATGGTTTTACTCCCCAAACAATCATCATATTAGTAAAGGGTCACCCCCAATACATTCATAGAATAACAATTCCTTAACTAAACTGGCTTCACTGGCCATTCTACTCTTTCTTATGTCATTATATATATATATATGTACGTATTTACCCAATGCACTGGGGGTGATATAGGTCCCACCAATCTCATAATGGAAACCATAGTTTTGTGAGCAACAAGATCATATAAAATTTATCATATCATAACCCATTAAATGAAATGAGCTTCATAAACATTACATTATATCACAAACTATATAAAATAGCGGTTTTATAATCATGTCATAATTTTTTCATATCACAGCCTGTTGAAAAAGAAGCATGTTTCATTAGAATTTGATCATGATATAACATGTTCATGAGAAATATGTTTCATAAAAATCATCCCATAATAAATATAATCCATTAAGAGAAACAATAATAATGGTATCCATTGATAATATCCCCATTAAGGAATATGTTACACTAACCGGTGTCATCATAGATTTAAAATTATTTTGATTGATTATTTAGAACAATTATTCAGGAAAAATTACATTTCACATCAAAAAATACGTTTTCAAAAAGAAATTAAATTTAAATTATTTTCTTTTGAAAATAACCTTGTTAAAATTTGAAGTAATTTTTAGGGAAAATAATGACCACGACATTGGAAATTTTAGTTCATTTATTACATGTTAAAATAAATAATCCTTTCCCATTTTTGGTAAATGAAAAATGGGAATTTTTTGGAAAATGAAATGAATATAAATTTCAAATAATTATTGTAAAAAGATAAACATGGGTAAATATTATTTTTATAAAATATTATTATAACATAAAAATCAAAACATTTATAGAAATCAATATTTTGGAACAAAGCATATTTTTTATCGATGACAGAACAAATGTCAGTTTAAAAAAACTATCAATTATTTTAGGTATAAAAGATGGAGAAATAGTTCTGTTAAATTTAAATATAATGAATAAATATAGGATAGTAAAATCCACTAGTTTCTTGAGACATGGTTCATTATTTTTTATCATGAAAATAATTTAAAAACTATCCTGATAACCGATCAAATTATAGCATAAAATCATTACCACATAAGTATACTTAAATACTAACCCCTGTGAAGGAATAAAAAAAGGGAAAATAAATTATTATTAGGATAAATAAATTCATGATATCACATGTAAATGGGTCGGTATATACACTTCAGGAAACAATATATATGAAAAAGATAATGTATATCCCAAAGAAAGAAAAATGAGACAGAAATCCATTACCTTAACTATTGACTTATGTCGTACACATTAAAAAATTTGGTAGAATAAATATATGTTTATTACTAATATGTATAGATTCATATTTATATATATCATAACATATATTATTTTCTTTTGACCATTTATTACCAGTTGATTAATAATTCCATGATAAAGTAACATTTATTATAAAAACCCCTTTGTTTTTTGTATATGCTATCATATGTTATTTTTAATCATCATATATTGATCATGATTTAATAATCTCTAGAATATTAAATGTGATATAAATATCTTATATATAATTTTATAGTAATCTATAAAATTTATTGACAGAAAATAAAATAAATTTGTTTATGGAGATGGAAGGTCGTACGTATGGATGAAAAATGTTTCCAATTTATTTTTGGAATGAAAGAAATAATTATAATTGATTTATAATATTAAAATAAACACTTATTTTATATATATAACTTATTAAAATTAAACACATCCTAATTACACCCATGTAATTTGTGATGAAATCACATAGCTTATTGTGTCTGTAGTCTGCCGTGCACAGAAGTGGCGCTGTTGTATTCTAAAAAAATAAAATGTATGAGGTTATGTGTTATATAATAGTTATTCAAGTAAAAATATGTTAAAAATGTGATATAAAGATAATAAATACATCATTATCTAAAGCATGTAGGGGTTTCAATGAAAAAATGATGGACATCTGTTCACGAGGTGTAAGTATATCGTATACATGACTGATGATTCCGTAAACCATTTTATGGAAGTGGAGATGTTTGTAAGACAAGAACATAAGATATAAATATCCATGTGTATGTTAAATACATAGGGTATTATATCATAATTTTATAATATTAATTTAATTATTTTGAGTAAGAAATAAAATAAGATTGCTCGTTGATGAACATTACCCCTTATTCGGGTTTCCACCTTTAGATTTTACCAATAACTCTCCTAGGTTGGATTTATGTAAAAGTTATAAAATTTATGATATTATGATGGAATTTATGGTGGGATTTGGGTAGGTATAGGATGATTCTAAATGGTTTGAAGTGTAGGACCCCAATACACCTTGAGAGGGGAGGAGTGAATAAGGGTGTCAACTTTTTCTTTCAATATAATGATCTTGTTCCCACATTTGTAGGAACGTGTTAAACAAAAAGTATGGTTAAGAAAATAAATCAAAAAATAAAATTCATATAGACCAAATTTTTTTTTACTTGGTTCACCATTAAGGGCTACGTCCAAGGAGAGTATGCTAAAAGTGTGTCACTCATACCAAAATCCATTATTCTAAACAAGATGTAGATTTCAATGTTCGGTCAGAGTCACAATGTACCAGGCTCACTAACATTACAACGTTCTAGTGATAGAACACTACATCCCTCAGATCACATATGTCATCTCTCCCTCATTCACTACATTGAGAGAATTCATATTCAATTTATTGACTTGAAGGTCCCTTCAATGATTTGACATTAATGAATATGTCCCTAACATAGCACGTCAGAGTTCTTGAATCAAATACCTGAGCGGATGCACATTGATATCTCTACCCACTTAAACCTCATGTTAAAAACTTCCCTTTATGAATCACCTTTGCAAACCACTCTCCTTCACGAAGCATCACTGCCTTCATGGAGAAAACTATCTTCGTGAAGCTCTCTTGCCTTCATGGAATAAATTGTCTTCACAAAGCATCCTTTCCTTCGCTAAAAAACATCGTTAAACTCAGTGAGTTAATGTGGAATATGTCAACAAATTTATGTACCCTTTATCAAAATCATGGTCATAAGCTAGAACTTATAATCTCTTCACGATTGACTAGCTCGCATAGAAAGCCCTACTCACGAGGCTATTTGCCAACTCAAAGTGTCTCTGTATTATCCTTCAAAACATCAATACTAGTGAATAGGGGTGGCCTTATATTTATATGCTCGGTCATTTTTGAAGCTCCACCACCACTTTTAGGATTTTCCAGATAATCAAAAAGGTATTTGCAAAACATCTACTTTCATAATGAAGCCAAGAAACTCATTGTTCGCAATGCTCATTGTAATCAGAAGACTTTCATAAAAATACGTTGCAGTGCCTATCGTAATCGCAAATCCTTCCATCACCGAATGTAGAGAACACCATAACTAATTGTGAAGCTCTTATCAATGACAAAAAATGTTTAAATTCATTCCATCAGTGACTATGAATCTTCAAAACATGATTTCATTGATAAATCTGTCTCTGATCGTAAATCATCTCATAATCCAGATGCACTCCATCAGAAAGTTTTTAGTCTTCACGAAATGAAACTCAAAAATCCAATTTTTTAATAAATCATTCCTATTCCATATTTTAATATATCATCCAAGAAATACAACTTCTCATGTTGAAATCCATCCTCCAAATTTTAGACCCCAATATTTTTCCAAACCGAGGAAAATATCTTCATCTTCTAAAAATTTTTCTACTTGAACTGTATGATCGTTTTACATGAAATCATGCTGATCATCCATGTAATTATTGATAAAAAAACACACTCCATTTTTAGAAAATAACATCTCTGGTTCAATCATGATGTTGTTTAGTGGATAGTAGAATGGGTGACCTTTATAAGTGATATGAATGTCACACTTGAATGTTTTGGAATGAATGAATTCCACCCATGTGTTTACTTATTACATGGATCCAATAATCGACCATTGCCGATAAAAGAACATATAAGATTTAAATATTCCTATAAAATTATGTTTGGGACAGTTTTAAGTTATTTTTTTCATTGAATATTTAGTTTAACCCCCAGTAAAACCCATTTTTCTTTAACTGGGGTAAATAATGTTTAATATTTTTAAAAATAATTTTTGTAAAAAATAATATAAAATTATTATATAATATAAATAATACTAAATAAAAAATATTTTATTAATTATTTTAAATTAAATTTATATAATTGGTAAAAATTAATTTTAAGTTAATTCTACCAACGTGACGATAAATCTATTATTTAATGAGAAAATAGTAAAAACTGTATAATTTTTTTATAAACAATAATTTTGAAATTTATTTCAATGACCTCAATTATAATAATGGAAATATAATTGACTGATTTAATCTCTAAAAATAATTTAAATTATAATAAAAAATATAAATAAGTTAATGGAAATGATATTTTTCAAATAAAATTCATCATTTTCACTATTCATCAAAAAAGAAAACTTTTCAAAAAAATCCCAAAACACCCTAAAATTATTTTTGAATGAGGATTTTGAAAATTAATTTTATTTTACGAAGTTATATTTTTCATTTTTTGAAAATTTTAGTTTATTGATGGTCATAAAAATAAATAAAAACAATTTTTCAAAAAATAATATTTTTGAAACATATATACATTATTTAAAATTGTGTACTTGTGTATAAATGTGTTTCTATTATATAAAACATTATAATTAATATTTAAAAATTAATTAATAATATTCATATCCCTATGCTTAATGACTATGTTATATCGATCATATTTAAATTGCTATATTGATAATATATTGTGGTTTTCTTAAAACTCAGTGTTGTGGGTAATACAAGCTTATCTTGTGATACATGTAGTGAAAGAATAACATAGAGTTGGCTATAGAAAATGATATTAATGAAATTTAATTAATATGAAAAAAATTCGTAAATTCTCATTTTGTTGTAATTCACTCTTCGTATGAGTGCGATCATAGGATGGGAATCCCATTTTATTATGAAAGAGACTCAAGTTTAGTTGTAAGGAACATCAGGAAGATATATCTATGTCTTTAATTCAATATGATAGTTACATTCTTATTTCATTATAAAATCACCTAGAGGTAGTGTTATTTTGTAAAATTATATCATTTCGAATCATTATTATTTGAATTAAATTATAAGCTAATAAATAATTTTTTAAATAGATTATAATATGTTATTTCATAAATATAGATCATAGGGTTTTCTTAATCTTATTATTGATTAGATATATTTATTTGGATACAAAAAATAATTTTTTTTGGAGGTTTTATATTTAGTTTAAATGAAATTTATGAAAGGAAACTCATGTGGTGGAATTGATTTTGTATAAACTGTTTTAAAAAATTGATATCATGCCTAGGAATTTTGGGATTCTTTATGAAATTAATGAAAAGGGATTTTTAAATTTTATTTTAATGTGAGTTATGAGGAAACATATTTCTTTGAAAAATATTCATGTGAGGTAAGAGATTTAAAAAATTCCATTTAGAATAAAACCATTACATTCAAATGGTGTTCTAACAAACTCTGTTGAATTTTTAGGGCATGTAAATTGTTTTTGTGAATTAAAATAAATAACATGTGGATGAATGAAAGAATTTGTTTATTCCAATGAATTAATAAGGTACGACCTGAGTATTTAAAATAATATTTTTGGATTAGTATTATAATCCTTTTGAGATTTCAATCTTTTTAGAGATCCATAAGAAATTTTTTGGGGAAGTGTTTACACACTTGATCATGAAAAATGATTATTTAATAGTTTAAAAATATTCATGAATTATTTGGTATGTGATTCCTATTATTGGGAGATCCATTATATATAATTGGTTTTTCATACTTTGTACTTGAAATAGCGTTTTTGATAAGGCCAAACATGGATTAATAATCATTGTTTTATTATTGGTGGTTTTTTAATTCAATATCTCAACATTTGGGGGATAACTTTGAGAAGGGTGATTAGGTGAGTAAAATTGGATTGTATAGAATTAATGGGAATATTTGAGTAAAAAAAATCTAGTGAGGTGATGAAAAAAATGAAATGGTCAGCAGATGTCACAGTAATGAAGTGGGGTGTATTTTATTTAATAGTGTTCATGATTGTGGGAATTCATTCATCATAAGATTGATTGGAATTAAAATGTATAATATAAAGAAATAATAATGAATTGATGATCGGTGTAGATTGATATATTTTTTATAGTGTCCAGTAAGGATTCATGATTATGTAAAGAGTTATGGTGATGATATTTTTACAACATGATCTGTTTATGAATGTGAAAAGTGATATGGGACCAACATCAATTGATTGGGTGAATGAGGAAATTTTAATGTTTGGATTTAAATCATTTGGAGGTAGATATAGAAATTAGTTAACTATAAATATATATGTTTTCGAGGTCAAAGTATTGGTGGTAAATACATGGGTTTTAAATTTGTTACTAGTTTAAATGATTGAGGGAGGTGGTTTCAATATCCCCTGAGTACCTCGGTCAAGTACCATGTATTTTTAAGTGGAGTGACCAGTTGAACATCCCACTAGTTTTTGTCATATTGTGGTTGGTGGGATTCATATATGGTACCTATCAAGTAACCTAATACCTATTGGATGTTAATAAAGTACACAATATTCCCAATGTCTATTTTTTATAATGTTATTTTAGTATTTTTATCTTGGTGTCCTGTTTTAAAATACAATCTGGTTCAATTTTATTCTATCAACTGGAAGAAGTTGAGAGCCCATATTTTCTCTAATATATATAATCTATTTCTAATATTTATAATAATTGATATATAGGTGTTTCTACATGTTTATATTGTTTAAATACCTCTTTTTCATCATTCTTTTTCTCCAATTTCAGTTCATATAATTGGAAGCATGAAAAAGTGTGGTTTTGATTTCATATTCCATTGGATCATAGTGGAATCATTTTATAAATAGGGGACTTCATGTGTGTAACATATAAGTGTCATGTATTGACACAATTGTTCAAGATTTATTTTGACTTATGTTTCACTATTTATTTATTTTTATATTTAGATATTTTTAGGTTAAATTAATGTTGTAATTGATTTTTTATGTTTAGGAATTTTTAATTCATTTGAATGAATATTAATCAATAGTTTACCACATAAATTTAATTGATATTTATTTCTTATTAAGCAACCTAGGGAGATTGGAATCAATTATTCTATTTTGGAATATTATATTAAATGTTTTAAATTATTGATAATTTTTTGTTTATTGAAAATATTTTTGGACTTAGTGTCCTAGAACCAACTACTTATAAATTATATATATATATATTGAAATTATGAAATATTAATAAAATATATTATTTAATACCATTCATTATTCTCTATCACTATAATATAATAATTTCTAAGAGTATATGTTACATTGAAATGTCATAGAAGATTTCTAAAATGATGAGAACATTGAAATAACATGATGTTATTCTAAAATATTATTTGATGCTATGGTAAAATTTATTAATGGGAAATAATTAAATTTAACAATATGGTCCAAGTAATCATAAGTCCAAGAGACTTCATCTTATGATGTACACACATGATAATATCATACTTGTGAGGTTATGAGAACATTATCACAAATATAAACTCTGCATTTTTTTGTGAATTCAGAATTTATTATCTGTGATTGTGTTAAATGCTTCATTAACATTAATATTATAATTACATTTTTTCATTAAATTTTCAATTTGATGAATTATCATAAAATTTTTTGTCATATGATTGAAGTGATGTTTGGTATTTTGGGTGCATCATGAAAGGAATGTTATTAATCAATTAATCGAGGAAGTATTTTTCCATTACAATTTTTGAATGTTACTATTTCATCCCATTAAATGATATAGAACTGTCACATTAAATTACATGGTCTTTGTAAATAGAAATATTTATTTCTGATAGTATAAGATATGTGTATATTGAATATAGGTTGATGATATCGACATGATAACTAATTGATCAAATATCGAGATAGAGTGATAATGTTACACTTTGATCTTTTATATGTGGTTGTTTGTTATGTATATTCTTCCATTCAAGGTCAATATAACCTATTGTTAGAAATTAATTTTTAACATTATTAATAACAACTAAATACATTAACTAACACTATTTCATGATTTATAATATTATTCCCCAATAATACAAGAAAAGTGTATTGAGTTCAAGTGTCCGTGGATGATTAAATACATAAATAAATTATATAAAATGAAAAAAAACACATCTTTACTTAAAAATAAATATAGTATCTATAAATACCTTATATAATCAAAAACATAATATGTTACCCTATGAAAAATACATATAGAAAAGGGTGAGTTAGAAATACATGAAAGGTAATATACATTGAAATAAAATATAACATGAGAGCCAAGAGGCAAAATATTATATCAAATGAGTTTGATTATAATAATTGATAAATAGAATATGGAAATGATTTTATAATATTATAAACATGTGAAAAAAATGTAACATTCTATTATAAACATAAGTAAAGGGTCACTAAAATACCTTCATTGTAATGTAGTAAAAGTCACATGATAGATTTGGTTCACTCCCTAATCCCTGACATTACAACTAATGAGTTATAAAACATTAACAAAAGAATTTGTGGGATATATAATTTCAATCCAAAGCATTATATTAATTAAAATTAAAAATATACGTTCCACATGTGGAAAATATGATATACATAAATCATAGTCATCATTATTCCCCTGAGGAGGATGCTGGTTTTTGAATTATAATTCATGAAATAATAAAAGGCTATGTCATAATGATTCATGAAATAATAGGTTATTAAATCATTTACCTAATCAAATAGAGTAATTATATATATATATTGAAAAATGGGTTCCAAGAAAGATATTTCATAAGATGAATCTATGAAAAGAAAGAATAAAAACGAACCACTTGGGTGAAACATTATAAAAAAATAAAGGGTTTTTTTAAGTATATAAAAACATATGAATTTATATAAAAAATGAACCAAGAAGTCTCTCAATAAAATATTTTTGGGTTTTTATTATATTTTTAGATTAAAAACATTTTATGGGCATGATTCTTAACATGTGACAAGATTTAAGATGGTTCCCTTGAATAAGGTTTTGATAAAAAGAGAATATTAATGGGAACTATATCGTTTATATCATTATAAATGAAATTTATTTTTAACTATGAATATATATATATGATACAAATGTACAGAAATATAATTATTACATGAGAATATGATTAAATAACTAGGAGAAAAATAAAGGGAACTTGTAACAAACAAGTAACAAGGGTGGTATAAAACATCACTTTTTATGTTTTAAAAACACCATTAATGAAATCATATATCATGAGATGGATAAAAAAATTAATATTTTGAAACTACTAAATGGGATATATAAATTATAAAATGATATAACACATAATTAGGTTTCAAATTAAAAACTATAACATTGGCTGGACATGATATTACAGACAAGGAGGAGAAACGGTAATTTAATAGGAATGAAATTATTCATGACATAGTTTAATTTTAAAAATTGAATGGAACTACTAATTAGGTAAAACAAAAGAAATTGTGATTTTCAAAATATGTTAAATTTTTATAACATATTAAATTAATGATCAAGTCATGGAGATATATAATATCTCATCAAAATAAAACTGATTGATGAAAGAAACTTTTGTATTCGGGACTACAACAATCATATCGCATGGAATAGAAGAGAATGAATTGAAGAGATTTTTAAAAATTCAAAAATATTTTATTAATCTAAAAATTAATTTGGTATATTTTCCACCATATAAAAGAATATGTGTTCAAAATATCAAATCATGACTCAAAAAAGAGTAATTATAATAGAAACTCTTACGTTTTGTCTAAAAGTGATCTATAATATCACCCAACATCCATAATGATAAAAATAATATTATAGAAAACATTACTAATAATTTTATCAATATATATTACTCTTTTTTTGATTTATTTATCATTATTATTTTGAAATTTATTACATCATCACTGCTTTGGTGGATTGCTTGATGTTTTTATTTCAATTTCTTGGAATGATATATGGTATGTTGTCTAAGGTAAAAGTGTTGTAAAATAATTTCATAATATAAAAAAATTATATTATTATAAACTTTTATTATTCTATTAGCACATAATTAAAACAGATAAATATGTTTTCCATTAATGGACTCAAATTTAAAAAGGTAATTTGATATATCAATTTTGTAGTCCAATTAATTATAATGAATTATTATTAATATAACTTGGGAAATTTATAATATTAACATTTCAGAATGATACTAGTTTAGTAAATTACCTTTTAATCATTAAATATATTTTAATTTGACATATTTTAGACTATAAATAACAAAAGGCAATCATCATCATGTGGAGGCGGTAGCCTACACGTACACACAGAGGCCGATCTTGATTTTACATAATCGATGGAAGGTATAAAATAAAATATCATATAATATTATAGCCATTAAAATATTATAAATATCATATTATATTGGTAAATAATCTTTTTACTATCCATTAAAGGTGTTGATGGAAAATTGAACACTTCGTTTATAGAGACAGTTGTCCACACTCTAATTTGATGACATCGTCAATTTTTAATGGGTTTTCAAGATGGTTTCAAATTATGGTATCATTATTATAAAAACATAATATAATATTAATAACCAAAATTTTATCATAATCATATAGATAAAGAGTTTTGGGGTGGTAGAAGTAGAAAATAATTAAAAATGCATGCTGAAAAATATTTACTATCGTTTTATAAATTCCCCTTTGGTCCCCATCTTAAGGAACATTGGAATTGTAGTTTTGAAAGTTAAAAGATTTTATTATGTTTGAATTTGATTTAATAGATACTAGGATTTATTTTGGGTTGATATTAAGGGTGTTTTTAAATATAGGTGGTTTAAGTGCGTTGTTTCCTTTTATATCTGAAGAGATGGAAAGGTTTGTGACACATAATACTCATTAATATAAATTCTGCACATGCTTCACTTGGAATGTGATGAAAATTATAAAATAATTTAGTTTTTTAATTTTTAACTTTAATAAATACTCAACCAAATTCCTCCATACTTGTTTTAAATGTGTTTTCAAGATACTTACTCTTAAATTTTAATGTTTACCATTTACTGGTTATTATGGGGGTAACTAATTTTGACCAAAGATTAATATTTTTAATAACTAAAAATTAAATTATACCTATTAGATTACTTTATCCAAATAATTATAAAATGGAATCAAATTTTTCCAATAAAATTTCATTGCATAATGGACATTAATTTCAACATAATAGAATTTAACAAGAAGAACTCTATTTTTTTTGAGAAACATTTATTCTTCAGCGTAATATTTATGTGTAAGATAAAATAATAAATTTCATTTATTATATTAACATAAATTTTTTATATAACTATTGAAATAATATTTAATAAACTATAAAATAATTAAAAACCTAATTCCATGATGTGAGAATTTTATTAAGAGAAAAATATGAGAAAATGGTTTTCATTAGTACATTACCTATGTTTCCTAAAATTATATGTGTGGGTTTTATATATCAACATAGTATTTTAAAATACTTATCTTAACATTATAAAAACATTTTTCCTATATAAAAATGGCTTTCTAAACTTTTATGTCTTTCTTGTACTCTAAATGTGATACTCTTTTGAATGCTCATTATTTTTCCTATTCACAAAAAAATTTATTATTCTAAAAAAATATAAATAATTAATAATAATATAATTATGAAATAAATAATTCAAAAAATTAATTTTATTTTATATAATAAAATATAAAAAATATATTTTTTTATATTTTAAATGAAAAAATTATAAATAAAATTACATTTATTGGAAAATCATGTTTTTAAAGGTTATGTATTCTAAACAAATAACATATATTTTTAATATATGTGATGATATTTTATTTGATTATATATAATAATATCATAAAACTGTTAATTTAATTTATTAGAATATTACATATTTAAAAAAATATTTCTTTGAAAATAAATATAACCTTTTTACTAAATATGATTTAAAAAACTCCTTTAGAAAATTACATATATTGTAAAATATAAATTCACTAATAAATAAATATTGAAATATTTATTTAAATTTTATACATACGTCATATAATATTTTAGTGATTATAATAATATTTAGATGTAATGGGTAAATATATATATATATATATATATATATTTTATAATATATTAATGTCATATTTGATTATTTCATTATGAGTTATGTTATTTAAAATTTACAATTTAATAATACTCAACATTAGTATACTTATTAGATATATGACCAATATCCTTATTTACAATGAAAATAGTTATAACGGTATAATTTCTAGAGTCTTGATTCCCTTTCTAGACTTTCCTTCTTCTTTGGCTATGATGTCCTCAAATATATCTTTCCTTTGTCCTATCTCCTAATAAGTATATGTCACTCTCTTCATTTGACTCCACCCACTGTGCTTCTTTCTCCTCGTTGGGATGTTTCTCTTGTTCAAGATCACTTTGATCTGTTGACTAATCCACTACTTACAGCCTTTCAAAATGGTTCCCTAATTTAATAGTGTCTGATGTCCATAAAGAATCCAACCCACCCAATGGATCCAACCCATCCACTAGAACATCAGATGCACCCTGAAATGATATCTCTTGGTTGAAAATATTTTCAATTCCCCCACAAAAATCATTGACCTAAGTAGCACCTTTATTTGGATTCATATCCTTTTTATATGAATAGAGACATGAGTTCCTCCTCAGAGGTCCCTCCTTCAAATTCTTTGACACATTATTATCTCCCAAATTCTGAGCGGTCCTTTCCTAAACCTGAGGGATTCATGTCCATGATGATTGTAGGATGAGAAAAAATATACCCAAAATTTGTACAAAACATTTTTATACCACTGTATATGGCCTTCAATATCAGTACTGATAGTGTTCTTCGATTTCATGGAAACTCCTACTTCAACATAAATCCTAGGAGAAATTGTGATGAAAGTCCACATGGATTTTCTGGTTCAAGTAGATGGAATGACCAACAAGATTTCCCATCAGACAAAGAATCTATGGGCTTTGAAATGGTAGAGAAGGCTAAAAAGAGATATCAACATCACCATGATTTGGGATCTTAAATCAAGTAAAAATTAAACAACCACCAAAAGTGGAAAAAGCAGAAAACCTAAGAAAACACATATTGAAATTTCCCAAGATGATATTAGGTCTTCTTCTGATGATAAATGTACCAAAAAAATATTAATCCAAAATTATTATGGTTACTCATCCATGAAACTTCAACATGTTAAAGATGAATCTATCGAATTCATCAACAGATGGACATCTCCCGCCGAAGCCTGCGATCATTGAAAGATCCAACATTACAGAGGCCTTCATGAAATCTCGGAAAGAAATTGGAACTGTAGTAACACTATTAATACACAATTGGACTTTATGGATAATATCAATGTAGGGAAAGATATGGAGAAAACAAGGATCCATGAATGGGGTGAAGGAAGATGGGAAAGTAGGCGATAAAATATGTAGAAGACTCTCCTCCCCCCGACCGAGTAGGGCAGAGGAGGGGAGATTGTAATGCAGCAATCGCCAAGATCATCCAATGATGTGGATACAGTTCGGGGATGATTTATCCTGGTTGATTGTTGGAAACCAAATATTATATAAATATTTAGTCATATGGTAAATATTTAATCACCTAAATATGTTCTATTTATTTCCAACTTGTCATTCACATGATAATAAATTATTATTTATTTATTAAATAAAAAGTTATCCATATGACTATGAATTGAAAATTTATTTACATATTTATTTATTGAATAATATTTATACAAATTTTTATTTTAAATTTCAATATATAATAAGGAGGATGAGTGGACCAAATTTTTTTGGTGATAATTATTTATTTTCTAAACTATGAAACAAATATTTAGTATCGTGTGAGTATTCACATTACACATTTTAAATTATCATATTTATATTATTTATATATAATGAATTTTTTATAGATTAATTAATAGTTTAGGGCCATTTATAAATTAATAGGAATTAAAATCTAGCCTAAGTTATATTTATCATCATCTTTGTCAATAGGTGAATGGGTAATTGTTTTGCACAATATTCTTGGCCATTTAATTCGTCCTCATATCTTCCTCTTGAGATAAAAAAGAAGAAAATACATTCCTTTAATATAAATGGAACTTCAATCTATCATTTAAATATGATCAATTAGTAATACAATCACCTATAATTTCATTGATGTTGTTGTGAGATCAAATGAACACTTGTGGATCCCCACTAGAGGGTTTTTTCTTTTGCGCAAAACACAATGTCTATACACTGATTAGTTTCAAATGATAAATTTCATAAATGAATAAAAATCACAATATTGAGGTATAATTTCATTCTATAAATTAAATTAAATACAAACTAATGTTAAATTTTCAACTCATTTGGTTCCTTAAAATTGTTTTCAATATTCATTAAAAGTAATTACATTGTTCATGGTGTTGATGTAACATACATTGAGAAAGATCAATTGAATCTAAAAAGGGTGATCCAGATGTTATCCTAATAGGCACTATATGTGCATCTAGAAGCATCAAATATTGATTTAAATTTGAATATATCGAGGTTTATATGATTATAGATTAAACAAATATACCTCTAATTGAGGTGGGGTGAATTTACACCTTGAGTATCATAATCATTATGATTATTTTCAAATCATGTTTTTTTGTTATCATTTTTTGAGTTTTTATGAAATTGTTTTATATTATCCAATGAGTGGGATGGGATTTAATTTCAATAGTATTCAATATAAACTATTTATATTGTTAAAATTTCATTCATTTTCCCATGGTCAACAATTGTTGGAGGCCCATGTTATGGATTTTTTGGTGTTTTGAGGTTGTTTTTTATTTAGTTTTAAAAGTATATTATATACATTTAAAAATGTATTTTATAGAAATATATTTTATAATGGAAAATATAAAATTATTTATGGTTTTGAAATAATGTTTTTGAAATGGGATTTTTTAATAAAGTGTTAATTTGAAATAATTATTTTATTTTTTAAATGGGTAATAATAGAGGTTAATGAAGTGTGTTATTAATGGATTAATTTCTTTACTTTGGGAAAATATCACTTATTATTTGGATGTGGTAGTTTGAAAGAGTTTAATTTTTTTCAAATAGGTGTTTGATTTTTACATTAAAAAAAGAGAACTGATATTGTTTTATAATTTTTTTGTGTATTTGAACTCATGTGTGTGGCATAATGTTTGTTCATGCAGGTATGATTATGTGTTCAACTTTTTTTTTAGTTGAAATATTATTAACCCTCTTTTAATGAGCATTAATTATAGCATAAAAAATATATATGATACCATATCTATGGTGATGGTCTTCTTAGTAGGGATTGGAAAACTTGTTTGGTTTTTTTGGGCATAGGTAGGATCCTTTATATAATATTCTGGAATAATATGAATCTTGAACTCTATTATTACAATAATTTATTTGAGTGGGTCTTGGAGTTCTTTGGGACTTTTTTTAGTGATCAAATATCGTGTTTGATCAATATATTGGGATTTTTAGTTCTTAAATGACACAAAATGAAAGTAGCCTCTTGAAATGTAAATGAAAAAAAGATCTAAAATAATTAAATAAAAACGATCATGTGTATACGATGTGTCCAAAACTAATTATGAAATTCACCTCATCAATGCATTGTAATTCCTCCCTACACTGGATAGGAACATTTGAAATATAATTCTAGATGAATAATGAAATATTATAATACAATGTATTTATTTGGTTTAGATGATGTCCTACCCCATTGGTGGAATGTTGTGAACATTTATTAAGAAATAGAATATGGTTACATCTTTGAGTAATCTCTCCTCTTCCAAATTTCATAGTGACCAAAATTATTATATTTATATATAAAGTTTACATTAACAATCTAGTAAACCATTTTCCACTATTTATAATATTCTTTGAGATCATGAACATTAAAACTAATCATCATATGAATACCTTAACTTGGTTAAAGGAAACCTCAAACATAACCAATTATTCTTGTGAATAGAGTGAGAATATATTTCTATATGATGGATTAATATTACATTCCATTTTAAATTGAACTTTTGAATTTTTTAATATTCCCAATTACTATGGAGCTATATTTTTTTACTCCTTTATAGCCTAATCTTAGTATAATCAGGTTAGGATATATAGTTATTTTTCTTTATGGTTATGTAAATTAAAAATTTGGTACAACAAAATCACAATATCTGTCTCATTTCATTGTAGAATTATAAAATCCCTCATCCTGTATGTACTAGTTCATATTCAAAATTGGTTCCCACACCAATCCAAGCATAAAAATATCCCACATAAGAATCATTTTCCATTATTCACAATAACATCTTCCTTCTGTACCCACAACTCAGTTCTATTCTCAGTCTTCCATTTTCGTAACATGGTTCCCCTAATATCCATCTAGTCATCCCATCGCAATTAAATTAGAAATCCACCCAAGGATATATCAGACTATGACCATGGTCAATATATCTTCCAAATTATATGATTTATAAACCTTCTATAGATACATTACATTATCACCCAACACCTTGGATAGAATTAATACTTCAACATAATATTCTTTTTATTTTATTAAAACGTAATATTATTGGAAAAGTAGTTAACACATTGTGAATCATATAATGGAATAATAATTTCTTGATTTTCCAAGATCATATAATATCCCTTTATGGAAAATAAACTCAATATATTATTTGGTAAGTATATAGTATTTACATCCCTTATTACAAGTTAAATTATAGGTTCGTTAATTGACATCCAACTCATAGATCTTCCTCTATAAGTAAAAACATTACCCATAGTACCCCCTCGTGTGCTAGAATCTCCCTAATTGTCTAATACCATGATGGTTCTCTCTTCATTATTGAATAGAGTGGAAAACATTTAAACCACTTAGATAATAGATTATAAATATTACTATATCTTAGTGTTAAATTCTCAGATTCTTTATTCAGTCACTGACTATCCCACCACATCTGCAATGTCTTGCCTCCTACAAAAAATAGCAAACAAGAAGAAAACAATGGTTGATGAAAAGAGAACCTTATATATGTATTAATTCTCTTATTCCATTAGAATTTACTTCTATTTAATGAATTTTAATTTCCTAGAAATAGGAGGAGTTACATGATTCATTTCACACTTTATTAAATGTTCCACAACCTTTCCCATATAGGTAGTACCAGTATGTAATAATGTTATAGAAACTAATTATAATCAACCAAATATTATGGAGTTGAAATTAGGGTCATATATCATATTGATAATGTGTATGTATACTATGTCAATGTTTCAAGGGTGGTGATGTAGAACATTAATCAGTTTTTTTGAGTTCTTACATTTTTTGGGATATAATTATAGAGCTAGAAAAACACATGCAATGATGCATAAAATCATATTGTATTGAGGGGATTTTAAATGATAACACAAAATCGTAGGTGAAACGTAGTCTGAAGAATGGGATAAAGGGTAGAGGTGAATTCTCGAAATAGTTTTGATATCAATTAGAAGTCTTAATGTGTTTGGAGAAAGATAAAATAATGTCAAAAAATATTTTGGAAATTTGGTAAAGTCCTCATGTGTGAGAGGGTTAACACATAAGGGTACATAACTCATTAAAAGGAACTTATGGATAAGGATACACATAAATAATGTACTTTTTCTTGTTTAAGGGAACAATAATGTATGGTTGATATCTTTATCCATAATTTTGTAAAACTAAAATGCTAGTGTAAATACATCAGGTCCATAGTTTTCATGTTTTGAGTTTTATTTCTATTACTGTTTAATTATTATAGTTACAGGTTGTTAAGGGTTTTAAAATGGAGTTCTTAGGAATACTAACAAAGCAAAATGGGTAGCATATTGTTTTTCTAACAATGTATTTATCCAGGATTGGGTATTACATGATAGAATAGTGCGCTTATTATGATTTTAAACATGGTGTTTAAAATCATATTTTACCCAAGAATAAATTTGTTTCTTGAATTTTGGGGATATAGTACCCCACATGGTTGGAACATGATTTTACTAACCATGAAGAATTTAAGTTCACATAAAAAGTTATTTTTTTCAATTTTTACCTTGAATATTTTATACCCATTTATCATCGTTACCTGTTTCCATCTTGTGATGGAATACTCTATTGGTGTGAAAGTTTCATCACATCCTTTTTAGTAGTTTCTATTTATAATTTTTGAGTTTTTCATTGAGTTAATCCCATTAATTATTGTTTTATTTTTCTTTTCTCCCCACATATTCTTTAATCATCCATTTTCACAGATATGGGTAACTTTAGAAGCGGTGTTGAATGAATCAAGGGTATTTAATTTGGAAAAAGTTTTTATATTATGGATCATATCTATTATATCATGATATTATTTTTGTTCTTTTTATAAAGGTGATGTGGATAGCATAATTTCCAAGGTAGATATATCTTTTAATGATATTTTTCATGCATTAACTTCAAATTTATAACCTCATTTTGTTTTTGTACTTTTATTATCCATTGAAAGGATTTATGGTTGACATATATCTTATGTTTTACGTGTTCTATGTCTTGATTTAGAAATTTTAATGTATATAGTTGGGTTTCTAAAGGGGTGTGACTTATGTTCACACCATGTGTTTGATGAATTGGGTTGTGAGGCTATAATGGGTTTTAAATGGATTTCTGAAATTGTTTTTGAATTTGTTTTACCTAATGGAATGGTGTTTTGGAAAATGGGAATGCTTGTTTGGAAAAATGGATTGTAAAATGGTTTTTTTGATATAGAACATGTTTTTGATCTTGTTGTCATGGAATAGAACATGGGTTGACCTGGGTGTGAGTGGGGGTCTGTTTAATGGATAATGAGAGGCTTCATTGGGACGTCCATTTTTGAATTTTAATTGTTTTCCAATGGATAATGAGATCCTTTAGGTTGGAATACCATTAAGGATTCTATGATTAGTTGTCATGATACCCTGAGTGTTCTTTGATTTGGGAACAGAGAGGTTTTTGAGAGCTTACACTATTTCTTAAATAGATAGTAGAATTTTTTACCCCCATTCATAATATTCCTGATGGTTAGATCCTTCGGTTAAAATTACTCATTCTGAATGGTTTTATATTATTTATTAACGTTATCAGTCAAATATTTTATGTAATGAGATATACTATACCGATTTTATAGTATTAGTTATATGATAATATTTCTCAACATTATACCTAGGTGTGACTTGTTTTAGGTGGGTTGAGAATGTTTTTACATGTGGTATAATTTCATTATTTGATTCATGTTAAAATATTATTTGGAAAAATTGTTTGTATTTAAATAGAAGACCAATTATATTTAAGTGGTTTATCTTGAAATGATATTATTTCAAAGGTATTTAGATTCAAATAGTGATTTCAAACAAGATTATTGGTTTTCAAAGGAAATATCAGCAAATATATTCATGGTGGTATTCTACTAGGATTTGTGTCTCGCACCCTATATATTAGGACACGACCTTAAAACATTACATAAACTTGAATTAAATGAATAATTCACATTGAGGATATTTTCATATTTATAGTTTTAGAGAAATATGCCCTAGCTATTACATCTCAAAAGATTACAAAGTAGAGACTTCTACTCAGTTTCAATTTTTTTCATAAAATAAATTCTCTTAAAAAGAAACATGTACAGTTCCATGTTTTAGATAACATATCTTTCCTTGATCCCATCCATGACCCTGTTAATATTTAAGTCTTATGGAAAACATTTCAAAAACAAGGGATAAGCATAAAAAGATCAGTATGGAATACACAAAGAAGGACACTGTTAGTTTTTTCAAAACAACAAGTAAACCATGAATACCTAATCATAAGTTATACTTTTCACCTATGTGAAGTAGTAAATACTCTTCACTGAATAAAATATCATTGCTTACCGTTTTGTAATGAAAATATCACCATAAGAACCTTATAAATAAAACACAACATATAATGGTTACTTGTATCATAAACATACTTAAATGGAATAACCATACAATCGACTTCCACACATGTCACTAAATGGAATAGCCATACGACCGACTTCCATATCCAATGCATTTGAGGTTATAACGTGGCCATCCATATTGTTTTACCATGACACCCCCAATAATTTGGTTTATCAGGTAACAACCCATCAAATTTCCATGTACCATTATAAAATCATAACACATACAAAAAATATAAAAGAAAGAAAAAATTTCCACATTTCAACCATAATATATCACTTAAATATACTGACATAACAAATCCATTATCAAAACCATATTCAATACCAAATTACAGAATAGAGTATATGGTATTTATTATTCCTTTTAAAAACATTATGGCATGTTATTGAAACCGAAGATCATGTAATACTCGCGGCGGCGGAAAGGTCGGTCTCACCACGTACATTAAAAGAAACATTCCTTTTGCCATTTAGTAAAATGCTTCGTAGAAAAAGATTCCATTTGAATGAAATGAAAATTGAATTGTGTTTATATAATGTATAAAATAAAGTATTTTATTAAAACAAAATATACCTCAATGAATGGAGATTGAGATGAATTCCCTTACCTCTTGTCTGACTTGACTCGATCGTTCTTTAATCTTCCATAAATTGGGTAACTCCCATTGGATTGAACCAAAAGGGATCCTTGAAGATCTTTATACCTAAGGTAAGGCTTATAGGATGAATAGTAGGATGTGGAGAGATAATATGAGCAGGGTTTTGGGGGGCCAATGGCTTGAGAGGTGTGGGTAAGGGGGTAGAGGTGGGGGCCTTCTATAAGAGGTATGAGGGTTACTTTTGGAATGTCGTAAAATGTTACTATATTATAAAATGATTTTTGGAATATAAAAGGTCCCACAATGATATATATTGAGGATAAGGTGATAATGGTTCTAAATACACCCATCCAATAGGTTTTCAACAAGGGTAAGTCTTAGAATTTACCTTATCTTTTCATTTTATTTAAATCGTTCATTAATGAGGTAATCACTGCCTCATCATGGTGTCATAAATAAATTTATTTATTTAATGTCTAAAAATTAAAAAAAATACCATGATGTAGGAAATTTTTTTAGATTTTCAATTAATATTTATAGTCTATGATATATTTTATTTAACAAAACTAATACTGTTTTACTTAGGTGATACGTACTTTGGTTATATTTCCCTATCTTTAAAAATAATACAATAAAAGGTCACTATCACACTAAAGTGATTCCATGGGGTTCCAAAGTTGGAACAAGGAATCCCATGGTCGTCCATGACTCAGCAAAAGGATTTGGACATACGTTGGGGTCATTTTTTATTATTATGATATTATTTTATTACCCTTAACTACCCGATTACTAATTAATCACGATAATTAAGGATAATTGTCGTTGTTACTATTTATAATGTACAAATACGCACGATTATTAATTAAATTATTTGGACCATATGATTCCAAATATGGAATCCATTTTACCAAATTACAAACATTGAAATTACAGTAATTAATTTAAAAATAATTCCCATTGTCAAAATAAATATGGCGTTTTTGTGAAGCAATATCTATTAAAAGATTGACAATTTTTTATGTCCAATTTCAAAGTGAAATTAATTATAAGGACCAACATTGAATTAAATGGTGAAAATATATTCTACTTACACTTTTAAACCAATTGAAAAGATAATCTATCCATATAATTGAATTAGATGAAAAATCAGTTTTGAAGTAAAATGCAGTATTTTTCACTATTAATTAAAAAATGAACATTGTCAGAAAAATACCAAAAATTTATACAAAGTAAATTTAAATGTCCCAATTCTAATTAATAAGTTCATTTTTACAAATAGAGCTTATAAAAATGTCAAATTTTACGTTTAAAAGTTTTTTTCTATCAAAAGGCGGTAAAACAATCTTTTAAAAATATTAGAGTATTCTATGATTAAGATTAGATTTATTCCCATTTTAAGCCTCTAAAACACTATCTAATTCATAAACATACATAGATATGAAAATATATTATTCATTAATTACTTGGGATGTTACATCCTTCCTCGCTTTAGTAAATTGCGTCCCCGTAATTTTTTTACTTATCGAATAAGTGGGGGTATTTATCCCCCATTCCATTTTCAGATTCCCTTGTTGCCTCTTCAACTATATGGGTTTTCTATAGAACCATTACTTGATGAATCACCTTATTCCGAAACACTTACTCCCTATTGTCAAGAATCTAGACCGGTTGTACCTCATAAGATAGATTCTCTTCTAGCTGAACTACCTCTGGACTCAAAACATGAGATGAATCTAGAATTTACTTTCTTAACATTGAAACATGAAAAAAATTGTGTACCTGGGATAAACACGGAAGTAAAGCCACTCAGTATGCAACTGATCCAACTCTCTCCATAAGTTCATATGGTCGAACGAACCTCAGACTCAGCTTTTCTTTCTTTACAAAACGCATCACACTTTTCCATGGAGAAACTTTTAGAAAAACATGATCACCTACCTCAAAAAAGATCCTTCCTCCGGTTATCCACATACGTTTTCTGCTAACTCTGAGCTGTTCTCATTTTCTTCTTAATCAACATAATTTTTTCTGCCATCTCTTCTACCAATTCTGGTCCCATCTGCTTCCTTTCCCCTACTTCATCCCAAAAATTTGGAGTTCGACACTGCTTTCCATATAATGCCTCAAACGAAGCCATCTATACACTGGAATGAAAACTGTTATTAAATGAAAACACAACCAATGAAAGTTTATGGTCCCAAATTTCTTGATAATCGATCAAAAAACCACGTAGCATATCCTCCAAGGTCTGAATTATTCGTTCTAACTTCCCATATGAATAGGGATGAAAATCTATACTAAAATTTAATTCAGTTCCGAATGACTTCTGAAGGCCTTTCCAAAATATAGAAGTGAACCTGGGATCACGATCAGATACAATGGAGAGGGTAACTCCATGTAACCTGACTATCTCTTTAAGATACAATAGAGAAATTGGATCTTTGTGAAAAGTATCTCTCATACCAATTAAATGAGAATATTTAGTCAAGCCATCAATAATAACTCAGATTGCATTATTACCTCAAGATGTCTTTGGTAATCCCACAATGATGTCCATGGATATATTTTCCCATTTTGACTCTAGCACCGGTAAAGACTAACGAATCCCTTTAGGTAAATGCCACTATGCTTTAACCTCCTGAAAAGTCAAATACTTCATAGTAAAATTATCAATACCTCTTTTCATTCCATCCCAGTAGTAATACTTTCGATGATCACTGTACATCTTAGTACTTCCAGGATTAACTGAAAACGGGGAACTATGAGCCTCAAATAACAACTCATTCTTCAACTGTGTATCACGAGGCACACATAATCTCTTCAAAACCTTCAAAACACAATCATTATCAATGTTAAATTCAGGAAACTTACCCTTTTGAACCATCTCTACCATTTTCTGCAACCCACTATCTTCCTTCTACGCTTGCTTAATTATGCCCAATAAAGATGATCTCACTGACACCTGAAACAAATTAGAAGAACTTCCTACACCAACAACTAATATGCCAAAGTTCATCAACTCAAAAATAAAAGGATCTCGTTCCAAACATATCATGGTTAATAAATCATTACTGATTTGACTCAAAGCATAAACCACTTTATTTTCTTTTCCCGAATGGTAATGAATTGTACAATCATAATACTTGATTAAATATAGAAATCTCTTATTACTTATGTTCAATTATTTCTGAGTGAATATATATTTTAAACATTTGTGATCGGTATATATTTCACACATTACTCCAAACAAATTATGCCTCCAAATTTTTAAAGTAAAAACAACAGAAGCTAAATCCAAATCATGTGTAGGGTAATTTAACTCATTAATTTTCAACTAACGTGAAGCATATGCAATTACCTGATTATTCTATATAAGGACACAACCATGTCCCTTCAACAAAGCATCACTATAGATAAAGTCTACATTAACAATCTAGTAAACCATTTTCCACCACTTTATAATATTCTTTCATATCTTTTCCTTTAAAACTAATCTTCATGTGAATACCTTCACTTGGTTAAAGGAAACCTCCATCATAACCAATTATTCATGTGAATATAGTGAGAATATATTTCTATATGATGGATTAATATTACATGCCATTTTATATTGATCTTATGATTTTTTTAATATTCCCAATTACTATGGAGAGATATTTTTTTACTCTTTTATAGCCTAATCCTATTATAATCAGGTCAGTATCTATTGTTTTAATTTATTATGGTTATTGAAATTCAAAATTTGTTACAACAAAATCAAAACATCTATCTCATTTCATTTTATATTTATAAAACCCCTCATTCTGTAAGTTCTAGTTCATTGTCAAAATTGGTTCCCACGCCAATCCAAGCATAAAAATGTCCCACATAGGAATCATTTTCCATTCTTCACAACCACATCTTCCTTCTTTATCCACAAATCAGTTCCATTCTCAGTCTTCCATTTTCGTAACATGGTCCCATTATTATCCTTCCAGTCATCCCATCGTTGCTAAATTATAAATCCACCCTAGGATAGATCAGACTATAAACATGGTCAATATATCTTCCAAATTATACGATTTATCAACCTTCCATAGATACATTACATTATCCCCCAACACATTGTGTAGAATTAATACTTCAACATAATATTCTTTTTATTTGATTAAAACATCATATTATTGGAAAAGTAGATAACACATTGTGAATAATATAATTGAATAATAATTTCCGGATTTTCCAAGATCCTATAATTTCCCTTTAAGGAAAATAAACTGAATATATTTTTTGGTAAGTATATTGTATTTACATCCCTTATTAGAGGTTAAACTACAGGGTCAATAATTGACATCAAACTCCTAGATCTACCTCTATAAGTTAATACATTACACTTAGTACCTACTCGTGTGCTAGAATCTCCTTAGTTTTCTAATACCATGGTGGTTTTCTGTCCATTATAGAATACAGTTAAAAAACATAAATCATTTAGAAAATAGATTACAAATATTCCAATATCTTAGTGTTAAATTCTTGGATTCTTTATTCAGTCACTGACTACTCCCAGCACATCTGCAATGTCTGGCCACATAACAAAATAGGCAACAAAAAGCATCCAATGGTTGATGAAAATATAACCGTCTATATGTATTAATTCCATTATTCTATTAGATTTTCCTTCTCATTAATCAATTTGAATTTCCTGGTAAGATGAGTAGTTACATGATTCATTCACAATTTATTAAATGTTTCACAACCTTTCCCAAATTGGTAGTACCAGTCTGTAATAATGTTATAGAAATTAATTATAATTAACCAAATATTGAGGACTTGAAATTAGGGTCATTTATAATATTGATATTGTGTATGTATACTATGTCAAGGTTTTATGGGTGCTGATGTAGAACAGTAATCAATTTTTGGAGTCCACACATTCTTGGGGATAGAATTATACAGCTAGAAAAAAACATTAAATGATGCATAGAATCATAGTTTAGTGAGGGTATTTTAAATGATGACACAAAATCATAGGTGAAACCTAGTGTGAAGAATGGGATAAAGGGTAGAGGTGAATTCTTGGAATGGTTTTGCTATCAATTAGAATTCCAAATGTATTTGGGGATAGATAAAAAATTTCAATAATTGTTTTAGAAATTTGGTAATGTTCTCATGTGTGAGAGGGTTAACACATAAGCATACATATCTCATTAAAAGGAACTTATGCATAAGGATACAATTAAATAAGGTAATTTTTCTTGTTTAAGGGTATAATAATGTTTGCATGATATCATTATCCATAATTTTGTAAAACTAAAATGTAAGTGTAAATACATCTGGTTAATGGTTTTCATGTTTTGAGTTTTATTTCTATTACCGGTTCATTATTGTAGTTACTGGGTGTTGAGGGTAATAAAATGGAGTTATTAGGAAGATTAACAAAGTAACATTGTTAGCACATTCTTTTTCTAAGCATGTAGTTATCCCTGATTGGGTATTACATGATAGAATAGTGGTATTATTAATATTTGTTAACATGGGATTTAAAATCATATTATACCCACGACTAACTATGTTACTTGAATTTGGGGAAACAGTACCCCACATGGTTGGCGCCTTATTTTCCTAACCATGCAGCATATAAAGTTCACATAAAAAGTTATATTTGTCCATATTTACCTTGATTATTTTGTACCCATTTATCGTCATTACCTGTTTCCATCATGTGATTTTTTACTCTATTGGTGTGGAAGTTTCATCCCTTCATTTGTAGTGGTTTCTATTTTGAATTGTTTTGTTTTTCATTGATTTCATCCCATTAATTATTGTTTTATTTTTCTTTTCTCCACTCATATTCTTTAATCATCCACTTTCACAGATATGAGTAACCTTATAAGCATTGTTCAATGAATCAAGGGTACTTAATTTGGAAAATGGTTAATTTTATTATGGATCATATCTATTAGGTCATGATATTATTTTTTTCTTTTTTGGAAGGTGATGTGGATAACATAATTTCAAAGGTATATATATATATATTTTAATGATAGTTTTCGTGCATTAACTTCAAATTTATAACCTCTTTTTGTTTTTGTACTTTGATTTTCCATTGAAAGGATTTATGGTTGACATATATCTTATGTTTGATGTGGTCTATGAATTGATTTAGAAAATTTAATGTATAAAGAGAGGTTTTTAAAGGGGTGTGACTTATATTGACACCATGTGTTTGATTAATTGGGTTGTGAGGTTATAATGGGTTTTAAAAGAATTTATGAAATTGTTTTTGAAATTGGTTTACCTTATTTAATGGTGTTTGGGAAAATGGTAATTTTTGTTTGTAAAAATGGATTATAAAATGGATTTTTTGATATGGAAGATGTTTTTGATCTTCTTGGCATGGAATAGAACATGGGTTAACCTGGATGTGAGTGGGGGTATGTTTGATGGATAATGAGAGCCTTCATTGGGAAGTCCATTTCTGAATCTATATTGTTTTCCAATGGACAATGAGATCCTTTAGGTTGGAATACCAAGAGGGATTATATGATTTGTTTCCATGATATCCAGAGTGTTCATGGATTTGGGCATAGATAAGTTTGTGAGAGAATCCACTATTTATTAAATGGCTAGAAATATTTTTTACAATCATTCATGATAGGCCTAATGGTTAGATCCTTCGGTTAAAATTACTCATTCCGAATGGTTTCATATGATTTATTAACGTATTTAGCCCAATATTTGTTGTAATGAGATATACTATACCGATTTTATAGTATTAGTAATATGATAATATTTCTCATCATTATACCTTTTGTTTGACTTGTTTTAGGTGGGTTGATAATGTTTTTACAAGTGGTTTAATTTCATTATTTGATTCATGTTAAAAGATTATTTGGAAAAAATGTTTTTATTGTAATAGAATACCAAATGGATTTCAATGGTTTATTTTGAGATGATATTATTTCAAAGGTATTTAGTTTCAAATAGTGTTTTCAAACTAGATTATTGGTTTTCAAAGGAAATATCATCAAATATAATCATGGTGGTATTCTACTAGGATTTGTGCCTCACACCCTATATATAAGTGCCCATCCATAAAAAATTACATAATCTTGAATTAAATTAATAATTCACAATTAGTATATTTTCAGGATTAGAGTTGTATAGAATTAGGCCATAACTATTACATCTCAAAAGATTACAAAGTAGACACTTCTACTCAGTTTCCATTTTTTTCATAAAAAACTCTTAAAAAGAAACATGTATAGTCCCCTGTTTTAGATAGCATGTCCATCCGTGATCCGATCCTTAACCCTATTCATCTTTAAGTCCCGTGGAAAGCATTTCAAAAACATGGGATAAGCATAAAAATCTCAGTAAGTAATAAACAAAGAAGGAAGATGTTAGTTTTTTCAAAACAACTAGTAAACCATGAATACCTAATCATAAGTAATACTTTTCACCTATATCAAGTAGTGAATAATCATCATTGAATAAAATATCATTTCTTACCCTTTTAAAACCAAAAGATCGCCATAAAACCCTTATAAATAACACATAACATATAATGGTATCTTGGAACATAAACATACTTAAATGTAATAACCATACGGTCGACTTCCACACATGTCACTAAATTGAATAGCCATACGGTCGAATTCCATACCCAATTCATTGGAGGTTATAACGTAACCACCCATATTGGTTTATCATGACACCACCTATAATTTGGTTTATTACGTAACCACCCGTCAAATTTCCAAGTACCATTATAAAATAATAGAACATAAAACAAATAATAATGAAAGAAAACATTTCCAGATTTCAAACACAATATATCACTTAAATATATTGGAATAACAAATACATTATAAAAACCATTTCCAATTCCAAAATAAATAATAGATTATATGGAATTATTTACCTTTTAAAAAACTTACGGCTTGTTAAGGAAGCCAAAGATCATGTAATACTCGTGGTGGTGGAATGGTCGTTGTCACCGTGTACGTTAAGAGAACATTCCTTTTGTCATTTAGTAAAACACTTCGTAGAAATTTTTTCCCTTTGAATGAAATGAAAAGTCATAGGAGTTTATACAGTGTATAAAATAAATTCTTGTACTAAAACAAAATATTCCTCAATGAAAGGATATTTAGATGAAGTCCCATACCTCGTGTCTGACTTGACTCGATCATTCTTTAATCTCCTTTAAATCGGGTAACTCCCCTTGGATTTATGCAAAAGGGTTTCTTGAAGTTCTTTCTACATAAGTTAAGGCCTCTAGGATTAATAGAGTGATGTTGAGAGATAATATGAGCAGTGGCTGGATGAGCCAATGGCATGAGAGGTGTGGGTAATGGGGTAGAGGTGGGGGCATTTTATAAGAGGGAGGAGGGTTACTTTTGGAATTTCATGAAATGTTACTTAATTATAAAATGATTTTAGGAATTTGAAAAGTCCATCAAGGATATATTTCGAGGATAAGGAGATAATGGTTCGAAATAAACCCATCTAATAGGTTTTAAACAAGTGTATGTCTTAGATTTTAAATCATCTTTTCATTTTATTTAAATCATTTATTAATAAGGAATTCACTACATCATCATGATTTCATAAATAAATTTATTTATTTAATGTCTACAAATTATAAAAAACTACCATGATGTAGGAATGAATTTTAGATATCCAATGAATATTTATTTTATAAGATATATTTTATAAAAACAAAACTAAAATTCTTTTACTTAGGTGATACAAACTTTGGTTATATTTTCCCTTATTTAAAAATAATATAATAAAAGGTCACCATCACACTAATGTGATTCCATGGGGTCCCAAAAATGTTACACGGCATCCCATGGTCGTGCATGACTCAAAAGAAAGGATTTGGACAGAAGTTGGTGTCATTTTATGTTATTATTATATTATTCTATTACCCTTAACTACCCGATTACTAATTAATTAGGATAATTAAAGATAATTGTCGTTGTTACTATTTATAATGTCCAAAAACAAAAGAATATTAATTAAATAATTTCTACCTTATGATTCAAAATATTGAATCCATTTTACCAAATTCCAAACACATAAATTTCATTAATTAATTTAAAAATAATTCCCATTGTCAAAACAAATAGCATGTTTTTAAGAAACAATATCTATCAAAAGATTGAGAATTTTTTATGTCCAATTTCAAAGTGAATTTATTTTTAATTAACACCATTGGATTAAATGGTAATAATATATTATAATTACACTTTAAATTCAACTAAGAAGTTAATATAACCATATAATTAAATTATATGAAAAATTAGTTTTAAATTAAAATGCAAAATTTTTCATTATTCATTAAAAATGAACAATGTCAGAAAAATACCAAAAAATTATCCAAAGTAAATTTAAACGACCCAATTATAAAGAATAAGTTTATTTATACAAATAGATCTTATAAAATTATCAATACATAGATTTAAAAATGGTTTTCCATCAAAATGCGGTAAAACAATCTTTTAAAAATATTAGATTATTCTATGCTTAAGATTGGATTTATTCTTATTTTGAGCCTCTAAAACACTACCGAATTCATAAGTGGACATAGATATGAAAATATATTATTCATTAATTACTAGAGATTTTACATCCTTCCCCCATTTAGAAAATTACGTCCCCATAATTTATTTACTTATCGAATAAGTGGGGGTATTTAACCCTCATTGCATTTTCAGATTCCCATGTTTCCTCTTCAACTAAATGGTTTTTATATAGAACCTTTAATTGATAAATCACCTTATTCCGTAACCCCTACTCCCTGTGGTCAAAAATATGGACCGGTTTTTCCTCATAAGATAGATTATCTTCCAGCTGAACTACCTCTAGACTCAAAACATGAGAAGGATCTAGCATGTACATCCTTAAAATTGAAACATTAAAAACATTGTGTACCTGGGATAAACTCAGAGGTATAGCCACTAAGTATGCAACTAATACAAATATCTCCAGAATTTCATATGGTCGAATGAACCTCGGGCTCACCTTTCCTTTCTTTCCAAAATGTATCACACGTTTCCATGGAGAATCTTTGAGAAAAATATGATCACCTACATCAAAAAAAGATCCTTCCTCCTGTTATCCACATAACTTTTCTGCCGACTCTGAGTTGTTCTCATGTGCTTCTGAATCAACTGAACATTCTCTTCCATATTTTATACCAATTCTGGTCCATTCAGCTTTCTCTCCCCTACTTCATCCAAAAAATGTGGAGTTTGACACCGCTTTCTATATAATGCCTCAAATGGAGCCATCTGTATACTAGAATGAAAACTGTTATTATAAGAAAACTCAACCACTGAAAGATGTTGATCCAAAATTCCCTAATAAACCATTGAACAAGAACGTATCATATCCTCCAAGTTTTTAATTGTTCGTTATGACTTCCCATCTGATTGAGGATGAAAATTTGTACTAAAATTTAATTTTTTCCCCAACGACTTCTGGAGGCCTTTCCAAAAGTTAGAAGTGAACCTGGGATCACGATCAAATACAATAGAGAGGGGAACTGCATGTAACTTGACTATATCTTTAAGATACAATCGAGATAGTTGATCTAGGGAAAATTTATCTAGTATAGCATTGAAATGAGCAGATTTAGTCAAGCGATCAACAATAACCCAGATTGCATTATTACCTCAAGATGTCTTTGGTAATCCCACAAAGAAGTCCATGGTTATAATTTTCCATTTCCACTCGGGCACCGGTAAAGACTAAAGAATCCCTTTCAGTAAATGCCACTCTAATTTAACCTCCTGACAAGTCAAACACTTCATAGTAAAATTAGAAATATCTCTTTTCATTCCATGCCACCAGTAATACCCTATAAGATCTCTGTACATCTTAGTACTACCAGGATAAACTGAAAACGAGGAACTGTGAGCCTCACAAAACAACTAATTCTTCAACTATGAATCCCAAGGAACACATAATCTCTTCCCAAACCTCAAAAAACCATCATTATCAATGTTAAATTTAGGTAACATACCCTTATGAACCAGCTCTACCTTTTTCTGAAACCCACTGTCTTCCTTCTATGCTGGCTTAATTCTTTCTGATAGATATGATCTCACTAACAACTGAAACAAAACAGAAGAACTTCATGCACCAACAACTTCTATGCAAAATTTCATCAAATCAAAAACCAAATGATCTCATTCAAAACGTAGAATGGTTAAAGAATCATTATTTATCAACTCAAAGCATCAACTACATTAATTTCTTTTCCCGGATGGTAATGAATTTTACAATCATAATCTTTGATTAATTATAGCCATATCCTCTTTCTCAAGTTCAATTCTTTCTGAGTGAATATATACTGAAACTTTTTTGATCAGTATATATTTCACAAATTAATCCATAAATTGAGGCCTCAAAACTTTTAAAGCAAAAACTACATAATCTAATTCCAAATCATGTGTAGGGTAACTTAACTCATGAGTTTTCAACAGACATGACGCATATGCAATTACCTGATCATTCTATATAAGGACACAACCAAGTCCCTTCAACGAAGCATCACTGTAGATATAGTCTACATTAATAATCTTGTAAACCATTTTCCAACATTTTATAATATTCTTTGATATCTTGGCCTTTAAAACTAATATTCATGTGAATACCTTCACTTAGATAAAGGAAACCTCCATCATAAACAAATATTCTTGTGAATAGAGTGAGAATATATTTCTATATGATGGATTAATTTTACATGCCATTTTAGATAGATATTATGATTTTTTTAATATTCCCAATTACTATGGAGTGATATTTTTTTACTCTTTTATAGACAAAACCTACTATAATCAGGTCAAGATCTATTCTTATAATTCTCTATGCTTATGGAAATTCAAAATTTGGTAAAAAAATCACAATATCTATCTCATTTAAATGTAGAATTACAAAATCCCTCATTCTGTATGTTCTAGTTCATAGTCAAAATTGGTTCCCACGCCAATCCCAGAATAAAAATATCCCACATAAGAATAATTTTCCATTATTCACAACCACATCTTCCTTCTGTATCCACAACTCAGTTCCATTATCAGTCTTCCGTTTTCGTAACATGGTTCCCTTAATATCCTTCTAGTCATCCCATCCCAACTAAATTTCAAATCCACACAAGGATATATCATACTATGAACATGGTCAATATATCTTCCAAATTATACTATTTATCATCCTTCTATAGATACATTACATTATCCCCCAAAACCTTGGTTAGAATTAATATTTCAATATAATATTTGTTTTATTTGATTAAAACATCATATTATTGGAAAAGTAGATGACACATTGTGAATCATATAATGGAATACTAATTTCTTGATTTTACAAGATCATATAATTTACCTTTAAGGAAAATAAACTCAATATATTATTTGGTAAGTATATAGTATTTACACCCCTTATTATAAGTTAAACTACATGTTCAATAATTGACATCCAACTCCTAGATCTACCTCTATAAGTGAATACATTACCCTTAGTACTTCATCATGTGCTAGAATCTCCCTAATTGTCTAATACCACGATGTTATTCTGTCCATTACAGAATAGAGTGGAAATAATTTAAACCATTTAGAAAATAGATTACAAAAATTACAATATCTTAGTGTTAAATTCTTAGATTCTTTACTTAGTCACGGACTACTCCCAGCACATCTGCAATGTCTGGCCATATACAAAAAATGGCCCAAAAAAAGCATCCAATGGTTAATGAAAATAGAACCTTCTATATGTATTAATTCTATTATTCCATTATATTTTCCATACCATTAATCAATTTAAATTTCCTTGTAAGAGGAGTAGTTACATGATTCATTTCACACTTTATTAAATGTTTCACATACTTTCCCATATAGGTAGTACCGGTCTATAATAATGTTATAGAAATTAATTATAATCAACCAAATATTAAGGAGTTGAAATTATGGTCATTTATCATATTGATAATGTGCATGTATACTATGTCAAGATTTCAAGCGTGCTGATGTAGAACATTAATCAATTTTTTGAGTTCTTACATTCTTGGGGATATAATTATATAGCTAGAAAAAAAATCATGCAATGATGCATAGAATCATAGTGTAGTGAGGGGATTTTAAATGATGACACAAAACCATAGGTGAAACATAGTGTGAAGAATGGGATAAAGGGTAGAGGTGAATTCTTGGAATGGTTTTTCTATCAATTAGAAGTCCTAATGTATTTGGAGATAGATAAAAAACATTTCAATAAATGTTTTGTAAATTTGGTAAAGTCCTCATGTGTGAGAGGGTTAACAGATAAGCATACATAACTCATTAAAAGGTATTTATGCATAAGGATACACTTAAATAAGGTATTTTTTCTTGTTTAAGGGTACAATAATGTATGTATGATATCATTATCCATAATTTTATAAAACTAAAATGTAAGTGTAAATACATCAGGTGAATGGTTTTCTAGTTTTGGGTTTTATTTCTATTACTGGTTCATTATTGTAGTTACTAGGTGTTGAGGGTAATAAAATAGAGTTCTTAGGAGGACTAACTAAGTAACTTGGTTAGCACGTTCTTTTTCTAACCATGTAGTTATCCATGATAGGGTATTACTTGATCGAATAGTGGGATTATTAAGATTTTTTAACATGGGATTTAAAATCATATTCAACCCAAGACGAACTATGTTTCTTGAATTTTGGGGATACAGTACCTCACATGGTTGGTACATGATTTTCCTAACCATGCAGTATAAAAAGTTCACATAAAAAGTTATATTTTTCCATTTTTCTATTGATTATTTTATACCAATTTATCATCATTACATGTTTCCATCATGTGATGTCGTACTCTATTGGTGTGGAAGTTTCATACCTTCATTTTTAGTGGTTTCTGTTTAGAATTGTTCAGTTTTTCATTGAGTTAATCCCATTAATTATTGTTTTATTTTGCTTTTCTCCACTCATATTCTTTAATCATCCATTTTCACAGATATGGGTAACCTTAGAAGCAGTGTTGAATGAATCAAGGGTATTTAATTTGGAAAATGGTTTATTTTAATATGGATCATATCGATTAAGTCATGATATAATTTTAATCTTTTTTAGAAGGTGATGTGGATAACATAATTTCCAAGGTTGATAAAACTTTTAATGATAGTTTTTGTGGATTAACTATAAATTTATAACCTATTTTTGTTTTTGTAATTTTATTTTCCATTGATAGGATTTATAGATGAGATATATCTAATGTTTGATGTGTTCTATTACTTGATTTAGAAATTTTAATGTTTAAATAGGGGTTTCTAAAGGGGTGTGAGTTATGTGAACACCATGTGTTTGATGAATTGGGTTCTGAGGTTATAATGGGTTTTAAGTGGATTTATGAAATTGTTTTTGAAATTGGTTTACCCTATGGAATGGTGTTTTGGAAAATGGGAATGTTTGTTTGTAAAAATGGATTGTAAAATTGATTTTTTTATATGACACGTTTTTTTGATCTTGTTGGCATGGAATGGAACTTGAGTTCACTTTGGTGTGAGTGGGGGTATGTTTGATGGATAATGAGAGCCTTCATTGGGATGTCTATTCCTGAATCTATATTGTTTTTCAAAGGACAATGAGATCCTGCTGGTTGGAATACCAAGAGGGATTCTATTTTTAGTTGTCATGATACCCATAGTGTTCATGGATTTGGGCACAGAAAAGTTTTTGAGAGCTTCCACTATTTCTTAGATGGCTAGTAGACTTTTTTACCCTCATTCATGATAGGCCCGATGGTTAGATCCTTCAGTTAAAATTACTCATTCTAAATGGTTTTATATGATTTATTAACATCATCAGTCTAATATTATATGTAATGAGATATACTATACCAATTTTATAGTATTAGTTATATGATAATATTTCTCATTATTATACCTTGGTGTGACTTGTTTTACGTGGGTTGAGAATGTTTTTACAAGTGGTATAATTTCATTATTTGATTCATGTTAAAAGATTATTTGGAAAATTTGTTTTTATTGAAATATAAGACCATATGGATTTCAAATTTTTATTTTTAAATGATATTATTTCAAAGTTATTTAGTTTCAAATAGTGTTTTCAAACTAGTTTTTTGGTATTCAAAATAAATATCACAAATATATTCATGGTGGTATTCTACTATGATTTGTGACTCACACCATACATATTAGGACCCACCCCTAAAACATTACACAATCTTGAATTAAATGAATAATTCACATTGATTATCTTTTAATGTTTAGATTTTTAGAGAATTAGGCCATAACAATTACATCTCAAAAGATTACAAATTATACACTTATACTCAGTTTCCATTTTTTTGATAAAATAAAAACTCTGAAAAAGAAACATGTCCAGTTCTATGTTTTAGATATCATATCTTTCCGTGATCCTATCCTTGATCCTATTCATCATTAAGTCCTATGGAAAACATTTCAATAACTTTGGATGAGGATAAAAATCTCAGTATGGAATACACAAAGAAAAAAACTATTAGTTTTTTCAAAACATCATGTAAACCATGAATACCTAATCATAAGTAATAATTTTCACCTATATGAAGTAGTAAATTCTCCTCATTGAATAAAATATCATTGCTTACCCTTTTCTTACAAAAATATCACCATATAACCCTTATAAATAACACATAACATATAAAGGTAACATGGAACATAAACATACCTAAATGGAATAAACATACGGTCGACTTCCAGACATGTCACAAAATGGAATAGTCATACGGCCGACTTCCATACCCAATGCATTGGAGGATATAATGTTACCACCCATCTTGGTTAATCACAGCACCACATGCCATTTGGTTTATCACGTAACCACATATCAAATTTCCATTTACCATTATAAAATCATAACACATACAACAAATATAAAAGAAAGAAAACATTTCAACATTTCAAGCACAATATATCACTTAAATATATTGACATAAAAAATCTATTATCAAAACAATTTTCAATACCAAAATACATAATAGAGTATATGGTATTTATTTTTCCTTTTAAAAACATTACGGCTTGTTAAGGATGACAGAGATCAGGTAATACTCGCAGCGGCAGAAAGGTTGTTGTCACTGCATACGTTAAAAGAAACATTCCTTTTGTCGTTTAGTAAAACACTCCATAGAAAAAGATTCAAATTGAATGAAATTAAAAGTCAAAGGTGTTTATACAGAGTATATAATAATGTCTTGTACTAAAACAAAATATTCCTCAATGAAAGGATATTGAGACGAAGTCCCTTACCTCATGTCCGACTTGACTTGATCATTCTTTAATCTCCTTTAAATCGTGTAACTCCCCTTTGATTAAACCAAAAGGGTTTCTTGAAGAGCTTTATGCCTATGGTAAGACTTCTAGGATGAAGAGAGGGGTGTGAATAGATAATATGAGCAGGTTTTGGATGAGCCAATGGCTTAAGAGGTGTGGGTAAGGGGGTAGAGTTGGGGGCCTTTTATAAGAGGGAGGAGGGTTACTTTTGGAATGTCTTGAAATATTACATTATTATAAAAGTATTTTTGGAATTTAAAAGGTCCAAAATTTATATATTTCTAGTATAAGGTGACAATGGTTCTAAATACACCCCTCCCATAGGTTTTCGACAAGTTTAAGTCTTAGATTTTACCTTATCTTCTCATTTGGTTTAAATCATTCATTAATGAGGTACTAACTGCATCATCATGGTGTCAGATATAAACTTACTTATTTAATGTATAAAAATTACAAAACAAATACCATGATTTAGGAAATCGTTTTATCTTTCCAATGATTATTTATAGTCTAAGATATAATTTATATAAATAAAACTAAAATTGTTTTACTTAGGTGATATATACTTTGGTTATATTTTCCTTTCTTTAAAAATAATATAATATAAGGTCACTATCACACTAAAGTGATTACATGGGGTCCAAAAGTTGGTAGAAGTAATATCATGGTCGGCCATGACTCGAAAAAAGGATTTGGACACACGTTGGGGTAATTTTATATTATTATGATATTATTTTATTACCCTTAACTACCCGATTACAAATTAATCACAATAATTAAAGATAATTGTCATCTTTAATATTCATAATGTCAAAAAAATGAGTATTAATTACAAAATTTGGACCTTATGATTCCAAATATGGAATCTATTTTACCAAATTCGGAACACAGAAATTGCAGTAATTAATTTAAAAATAATTCTCATTGTCAAAACAAATAGCATGTTTTTAAGAAACAATATCTATCAAAATATTGACAATTGTTTATAACCAATTTCAAAGTGAAATTAATTATAATGACCACCATTGGATTAAATGGGAAAAAGATATTCTAATTACACTTTGAAACAAATTAAAAAGATACTCTAACTATATAATTAAGTTAGATGAAAAAGAAGTTTTGAAGTAAAATGCAGTATTTTTCACTATTCATTAATAAATGAACATTGTCAGAAAAATACCTAAAACATATACAAAGTAAATTTCAATGTCACAATTACAAATAATAAGTTTATTTTGAAAAATAGTGCTTATAAAATTGTCATAAGTTAGATTTAATATGGTTTTCTATCAAAATGCGGTAAAACAATCTTTTAAAATTTTTAGAGGATTCTATGCTTATAATTGGATTTATTCTCATTTTATGCCACTATAACACTATCTATTTCTTAAATAGACATAGATATGAAAATATATTACTATTTAATTACATGGGATGTTAAATCCTTCCCCTCTTTAGGAAATTGCATCCCCACAATTTATTTACTTATCGAATAAGTGGGGGCATTTATCCCTCCTTGCATTTTCAGATTCCCATGTTGCCTCTTCAACTATATTGTTTTTCTATAGAAACATTACATGATGAATAACCTTATTCTGCAAAAATTGCTCCATGTGTTCAAGAATCTGGACCGGTTGTTCCTCATAAGATAGATTCTCCTCCAGATGAACTACCACTGGACTCAAAACATCAGATGGATCTAGCATGTACTTCCTTTACATTGAAACATGAAAAACATTGTGTACCTGTGATAAAATTTGAGGTAAAGCCACTCGGTATACAACTGATCCAACTCTCTCTATAATTTCATATGGTCGAATGAACCTCGGACACAACATTCTTTTCTTACCAAAACACATCACACTTTTCAAAGGAGAAACATTGAGAAAAACATGATCACCTACCTCAAAATAGATCCTTCCTCCGGTTATCTACATAACTTTTCTGCCGACTCTGAGCTGTTCTCATGTGCTTCTGAATAAACTGAACATTTTATGCTATCTATTCTACCAATTCTGGTCCCATCAGCTTCCTTTCCACTACTTAATCCCACAAATATGGAGTTCGACACAACTTTCCATATAATGACTCAAACAGAGCCATCTGTATACTGTAATGAAAACCGTTATTATAAGAAAACTCATCCAATGAAAGATGTTGGTCCAAACTTCCCTGATAATTCATCAAAAAAGCACGTATCATATCCTCCATGTTCTGAATTTTTCGTTCTTACTGCCCATCTAATTGAGGATTAAATGTTGTTTTACAATTTAATTCAGTTCCCAATAACTTCTCAAGGCCTTTCCATGAGTTAGAAGTGAACCCAAGATCACGATCAGATACAATGGAGAGGGGAACTCTGTGTAACTTGATTATCTCTTTAAGATGCAATATATAATGTTTATCTAGGGGAAAATTATCTTGTATAGCAAGGAAATGAGCATATTTAGTCAAATGATGAACAATAACCCAGATTGCATTATTACCTCGAGATGTATTTGGTAATTCTACAACGAATTCCATGGATGTATTTTCCCATTTACACTCTGGCACCGGTAAATACTGAAGCATCCCTTCTGGTAACTGCTTCTCCGCTTTAACCTCCTGACATGTCAAACGCCTCAGAGTAAAATCAGAAATATCTCTTTTCATTCCATCCCATAAAAAAATACTACCAAAGATCTCTGTACATCTTAGTACTGCCAGGATGAACCGAGAACAGGGAACTATGAGCCTCACATAACAACTCATTTTTCAACTATAAATAACAAGGCACACATAATAACTTCCCAAACCTCAAAACACCATCATTATCAATGATAAATTCAGGAAACACACCCTTCTGAACCAGCTATACCTTTTTCTATAACCCACTGTCTTCCTTCTGCGCTTGCTTAATTTTGTCTGATAGAGATTATCTCACTGACACCTGAAACAAAATAGAAGAACTTCCTGCACCAAAAACATCTATTCCAAAGTTCATCAAATCAACAACCAAAGGATCTTGTTCCAAATGTAGCATGGTTAATGATGCATTACTTTTTCGACTCAAAGCATCTGCCACTTTATATGCTTTTCTCGGATTATAATGAATTGTACAATAATAATCCTTGATTAATTCCAGCCATCTCCTCTTTCTCATGTTCAATTATTTCTAAGTGAATATATATACATTAAACATTTTTGATCTGTATATATTTTACACTTTACTCCATACAATTGATGCCTCGAAATTTTTAAAGAAAAAAACAACAGAAGCTAATTCCAAATCATGTGTAAGGTAAATTAACTCATTAGTTTTCAACTGACATGAAGAATAAGTAATTACCTGATCATTCTGTATAAGGATACAGCAAATTCCCTTCAAAGAAGCATCACTATAAATAACGAACTCTCTATTTCTGGAAGCCAATTCCAAAACTAGAGCATTCACCAATCTTCTTTTCAATTATTGAAAACAATCATCAAATTCTTTTGTCCAAATGAACATAACACTTTTTTGAGTTAAATTAGTCATTAGACTAGATAACCGTGGAAAATTTTCAATACACCTTCATTAATAACCTGCCAAACCAAGAAAAATATGGATCTTAGTTATATTTGTCGGTGTTGTCCATTCTTAAAAAACTTTTGTTTTAGAAGGATCAACAGTTATGCCATTTTTTGAGACAATGTGACCAAGGAATGAAATTTTTTGTAACCAAAACTCACACTTGCTGAATTTTCCATACAGTTTATTTTCTTTTAAGGTTTTCAAGATAACCCTTAAATGACATTCATTCTTCTCTTTGCTTTTAGAAAACACCAAAATGTCTTCAATGAAAACAACCACAAACATATCCATGAACTGATGGAAAATTCTATTCATAAGGTCCATGAATACAACAGGTACATTGGTTAACCCAAAAGGCATAACTACCAATTTATAATGACCATATCTAGTACGAAACGTGGTCTTCATAAAGTATGCTTCTTTTACTGTCAACTGATGGTACCCCATCTTCAAGTCAATCAAGGAAAAATACTGAGCTCCCTGGAGCTGATCAAAAAATAATTGATATGAGGAAAAGGATACTTGTTCTTAGTAGTGATGTTATTCAATGCTCTATAATCAATGAAAAGTCTCATTGAACCATATTTCTTTTTATGAAATAAGATAGGGGCACCCCATGGTGATGTGATAGGTCGAATGAAACCTTTATCTAATAACTCCTACAATTGTTTCTTTAACTCTAAATGTTAAACTTGATCCATTCGATAAGGGGGGATTTAAATTTTCTTATAATCAGGAATTAAGTCAACAGTAAAATCAACTTCCCGATTATGTATAATACCAGTAAACTCATTAGGAAAAACATTAATATACTCATTTACCACTGGCACGTCATAAATCTGAATAGTTATTTTGTTTTCAGCAATATGTGCAAGGTAACATTCATTTCCATCATTTACTAGTTTCTCAGCTTCCCAATATGTTATCAAAATTAAGGGTTCATTCTTATACACAAACTGAAAATATTTCTGAAAATATATCTCATTAGCTTTGTAGTCAATCTTATCATGATATACAAGAAGCCAATACATGCCCAAAAAAACATCAAACTCTACTAGAGGCAAAATAATAAGGATTGTAGGTAGATTCATTCCAAACATAAGGATAAAAAGGTTCTTATACTTTTTTTGTCTCAAAATTTCCCCCTAATATTTTTACCATAAGTTTAGGATTCATATATTGAGATGAAATTCCCAATTTACTAGAAAACCTCTCAAAAATGAATGAATGTGTAGAACATGAATCAAACAACATATTGGCATAATCTAAACAAAAAAACAGTGTACCTGATACTAATTCATTCAATGGAACAAAATCTGCTGAAGTAGTTACAAAGGATTTCACAACCCCTTTCGGCTTTTAGTCTGGCTGATTTCCCTCAGATGAGTTCATCGTTAAACACTCATTTTCATAATGGACCATTTCATTACACTTAAAAACATTTTATCGCTGGCATTTCATTTCCTTTTTGATCATTTTCCTTATAGTTACAAGAAATATGACCAGATATACCACACCGGAAAAACATTCTAGACTTGGATAAAAATTCTCTAGGATGCATTTTACCACACTTCTCACAGGATGGATATTTGGTTTTCTTACCTCCAGGCTTATTTGATGGTTTCATTCCCTTTTCATGCCAACTGGACCACTTATTCAATTGTTTATCAAAGAAAACCTAATCATCAGCAAACTCCATTTCCACCCTCTCCACACATAAAACATGTTTTTCATAACTTTTGAAGTCACGAGAAGCTAACAACCTTCGATACTTTGGCTTTAACACAGAGTAAAAATAGTTGATTTTACTATCAAGATATCATTTGAAATATGGATCATACCATGCCAGTCGAGTGAACTTTTCTTCTTAAACAGCCACTGAGTCATTCTCCTGCCTCAATTCTAGGAATTTTTTTTCTATCCTAAGACGAACCACATTAGGAAAATATTTCTCAAGAAACATACCTTTAAATTCATCCCAGTAAAGATCATCAATATCCTCACTATCCCTGATAGTTTTCACCATCATCCACCACTGATCAGCTTCACCTTCAAAATGATAAACAGTGAGACAAACATTTTGATGTTCTGAACACCCCATGACATAAAAAATCTTCTCCAGTGCTTTAATCCACCCTTCATCTAGCACAGGGTTGGATGATCCTCTGGATGATGGGGGATTTTGCCTCATGAAATGCTCCACTACTGACATGTTTCTCTGTGGTTGATCTGGCTGTTCTCATATATGGATTCCACCACCTTTTATAGCCTGAGTTAACTCTTCCATCGCTGCAAGAAACTGTTCAGTTCTGATTCCGACCGTCTCAGGTTGTTGATTTGGAAGGTTGGTTTCCTCCTGATGTCGTCCCAACATAGCTTCCCTATTTCCTCTGTAGAAAACCATTCTGAACACAAAATTATCATAAGAGAAGAAACTTGGTAATCTTTATATGCTATATCATTTAAATTTGACCATAATGAAAAAAATATATTTTTGGATAATCATTTAATATAATTCTAACTCCTAATGTTATCTAAACCGACCTCTGATACCAACTATAAGGACTCTGCCTTAAAAAAATTATATAATCTTGAATTAAATGAATAATTCACATTGACGATATTTTTAGGTTTAGAGTTTTAGAGAATTATTCCATAACTATGACATCTCAAAAGATTACAAAGTATACACTTCTACTAATTTTCCATTTTTTCGTAAAATAAAAACTCTTAAAAATAAACATGTCCAGTTCCATGTTTTAGATAGCACGTCTTTCCTTGATCCCATCCTTGACCCTATTCGTATATAATTCCGTTGGAAAATATTTCAAGAACTTGGGATGAGCCTAAAAAGGTCAATAATGAATACACAAAGAATGAAAATGTTAGTTTTTTCAAAACAACAAGTAACCCATGAATACCTTATCATAAGTAATACTTTTCACCTATATGATGTTGTAAATACTCTTCAATGAATAAAACATCATTTCTTACCATTTTGTAACAAAAATATCACCATAAGACCCTTATAAAGAATGAAAAACATATAAAGGAAACTTGGGACATAAACATACATAAATGGAATAACCATACGGTTGACTTCCACACATGTCACTAAATGGAATAGCCATACGGCCGAATTCCATAACCAATGCATTGAAGGTTATAACATAACCACCCATCCTTGTTTATCATGGCACCACCCATAATTTAGTTTATCACGTAACCATCTATCAAATGTCCAAGTGCCATTATAAAATCTTAACACATACAACAAATATAAAGGAAAGATAATATTTCCACATTTCAACCACAATATATCACTTAAATATATTGACATAACAAAACCATTATCAAAACCATTTCCAATACCAAAATAAATTATAGCATACATAGTATTTATTTTTACTTTTAAAGACATTATAGCTTGTTAAGGAAGCCAAAGATCATGTAATGCTCATGGCGGCGGAAAGGTTGTTGTCACCACATACGTTAAAAGAAACATTCCTTCTGTTGTTTAGTAAAACTCTTCATAGAAAAAGATTCCATTTTAATGAAATAAAAATTAAAAGGTGTTTATACAATTTATAAAATAAAGTATTGTATTAAAAGAAAATATGTCTCAATGAAAGGAGATTGAGACGAAGTCCCTTACCTCATGTCTGACTTGACTCAATCGTTCTGTAATCTCTATTAAATCGGGAAACACCCCTTGGTTTGAACCAAAAGGGTTTCTGGAAGAGATTTCTACCTAAGGTAAGGCTTCTAGAATAAATAGAGGGATGTGGAGAGATAATAAGATCACGGGTTGGACAAGCCAATGGATTGAGAGGTGTAGGTAAGGGGGTAGAGGTTGGGGCCTTTTATAAGAGGGAGAAGTGTTACTTTTTCAAAGTCTTGAAATGTTACTTTATTATAAAATGATTTTCGTAATTTGAAAAGTCCCAAAATGAAATATTTCGAGGATAATGTGATAAGGGTTCTAAATCCACCAATCCAATAAATTGTTTTCAATTTTATGTCTTATGTTTAACCTTATCTTTTAATTTTATTTAAATCGTTCATTAATGAGGTAGTCACTACATCATCATGGTGTCATAAATCAATTTATTTATATAATGTCAAAAATTTATTAAAAATATCATGATGTATAAAATCTTTTTATATTTAAAATGAAAATATATTGTCTAAGATATCATTTATATAAACAAAAATAATTTTTTTTACTTAAGTGATACATACTTTGGTTATATTTTCCATTCTTTAAAAATAATATAATAAAATGTCACTATCACACTAAAGTGATTCCATGGGGTCCCAAAGATGGAAGAAGGCATCCCATGGTCGGAAATGACTCAAAAACAGGATTTAGAAACAATTTGGGGTTATTTTATATTATTATGATATTATTTTATTTCCATTAACTACCCGATTACTAATTAATCACGATAATTAAAGATGACTGTCATCGTTACTATTCATAATGTCCAAAAAACAAGAGTCTTAATTACATAATTTGGACATTCTGATTCATAATATGGAATATATTTTACCAAATTCCAAACACAGAAATTGCAGTAATTAATTTAATAATAATTCCTGTTGTCAAAACAAATAGCGTGTTTTTAAGAAACAATATCTATCAAAAGATTGATATTTGTTTATGACCAATTTCAAAGTAAAATTAATTTTAATGACCATAATTGGATTAAATTGTAAAAATATATTCTAATTACACTTTAAAACCAATTAAAAATATAATATAACCATATAATTGAATTATATGAAAAAGCATTTTTGAATTAAAATGCGGTATTTTTCACTATTCATTAAAAAAATGAACATTGTCAGAAAAATGCCAACAGTTTATCCAAAGTACATTATAATTTCCTAATTCTAAAGAATAAGTTTATTTGAAAAAATGGATCGTATAAAATTGTCAAAAGTTATATTTAAAAATGGTTTCCCATCAAAATACGGTAAAACAATCTTTTAAAAATATTAGAGTATTCTATGCTTAAGATTAGATTTATTCTCATTTTAAGCCTCTAAAACACTATCTAATTCATAAATAGTCATAGATATAAAAACCTAATATTATCTACTTACTTATGATGTTACACTACATAATCCATTCAACATATATAGACTTTATTTTTTAGTTCACTGGTAAATGGAATAGAACAATGTATATGGGTGACTCTGCTTGATTGCCATCATCTAGTGTTTTTTTGATGTTGTGTTATTAATGGGTATTTCTAATGTGGAAACGTGTGGTATTTTGTCTCTATTGGGATATACAGGTATTCCATTTTTGGTAGTGTTCTCATTGATTTTATTTTTGGGTTTTTTTCACTTGAGTTACCATGTATATATCATATTATCATGATTTATATATGACATATTATGTGTTTTATGGGAACTACATATTATTAATTTCCTTATACTTTGGATGTTTAATTTTATGTTGGTTGACTTGGATGATATTGGTGTGGTCATCCCATTTTTGGGATGCATCAATCCCGATTAACATGACCGATAACATTTCCATGATACCATTTGTTATGCCCAGAGCCTGTAGCTAGTTTTTGGTGATCAGGAACACACATTGTGCCTTATTGTGGGCTATATTGGTGAAATGTTGGGTAGACCTGGGATGGTTCATAACATTGATCTTTTCACATGATTAATTATAGTGACATAATATAATGATACACCAAGATAAAAAATGGTCTAGATCCCATATTTCTATATAAATAGGCTATAAGATTAGATCGTTCGGTGATTTCCTTTTAACACAGAAGCATAATTTTTTTTACATGCCAGTAATTAACACTTCTGCAATTCTATACAATATGATTTATTATTTCAGTATTCCATTATTATATAGTATTTTCATGTCATTCTCATTTAAGAATCTAACACATTCATTTCACAAAATTTAATATCCATAGGTTATTTTCATGGTATTCATTTTTCTTATTGAAACTCAATTCAAGTACAATGATCTGTATTTCACTCCATTGGACACAACCATGGAACCATGTGATATTTTCAACAAACCAATAATACATTATATTAAAAAATACCACAACATCTTGCTATCCTAATTAAATATAATTCATCCACAACATCATTATGTGTCTCAATCATTGATATTTTATAATTCTTCTTTTATAATCCTTAGAAGAAAAATAACCTATACCATTATCATCAATGTATCACTATCTGAAGGAATCAACATAAAAAACCTTCAATAAGTATAGATCATTCTAATTTTTATATTACATATTGATTGGAAATAATATCTACATCATGTGATGTAATACTCAATTAGACTACTGACACTCAATAAGAAACCACTTGTATGTTTAGAAATAGGATTTGAGAATAGATTTCAAAAAATATATATTTTAGAATTTAATCTGTCACATAACAATCATTCTCTATACGACCCTTCTTCACACGATTATAGTATATGGGACCTCTTTCAGTATAACTATGTGGGACTCTACCTCATTTTTACATTTCATTTACTATTATACTTCTGTTCCGGGGAACGTCCCATAACATTACAAATATATGTGTTTTTAGTAGAATCCTCGACATCCTTCCTCTAAATTTCCCCATTGAGAATTACATCATATACTTCGATAAACACTATGTTTGTCACAATACTGTTGTTTTTTTCCATGGAAACCATCCCATCCTATGATTCTATTATTGATAAAAGTAACATAAACTCCCACTCAAGATAAAAAATAACCATTACTTATTCTAACTGTCATGATAACATATTGAAGTTATTGACATTATATTTCATCAAATTTCATGCTGAAATTCACTTATTGAATTAAATATATAATAAAAACACATTATTCATTATAGTAGTGGTATCATACAACTTTTTTAGATTATTTAATCATTTTATGTTTTCTTCTACTGATGAATTGTATAGGCCATGTTTTAGGATAATGAAATTTGGAAGAACTATAGTCCCTTCTTATCCAGCCTTTCTCATTCTTCATCATTTATCACTTCTAGTATAGTACCAATAAATAAATTATTTATAGCTATTTTATTTAGAAAATAATCTATTAATTTATTCTAATATCGAAATTGGTCTAGTATAAAATTTAAATATAAATCATGCCTTCACCCAATACTATCCTTATAGATTCAGAAAACTCCCGTGGAATGTTAAACAACATAAAAATTATTATAAAATCACTACCAAACATATCATATATGTATATGGGTACAATGAAGACACTTGATCAATATCTGGAACAACATATTTATAACCTTTTAATATCAAATTCTGCAATTTTTCACTAGTAACATTTATTTAGATTGATGTGATCCAAAAAAATAATCACATTCTAATTTATCAAATTTAAAATTGTGTTTCAAAAACAATGAATTAGAACAAACTTGTGTATATGATGTAGATGATTCAAGATTAAATGCACCCCATCCACAATCATTAATTCCATTGTACACAACAAATTAATTGCCAAGGTAAAATAATTCATTAAAAATTAAAAATAACCACACAAATGATTTTTATGGTTAGGATGATGTTATACTCAGGGAGGGGAATAATAAAAACTTTTATTGAGAATCAAAAGATGAATATAATAATGAAAATTATCTCTACCACTAAAATGAATAGTAACAAATATCCATGTATTTACAGTTAACTTCCAAAACAACCATCCAGTTATCTATTTCTCACTACATTCTAATCCACATGGAGTGTAAGCCCTTTGGATCTAATTTTCATAGAGAACTATTTAGTTGGTCAAAGGAAACCACCATCATTACTCCTTCTTCTAGTAAAAATTTTGAGATCTAGATTTTATATGAAAGATTTATGTTACATGGATTTTTAAATAAATACTACACATTTATTAAATAAAATATTTTTCTCTAACATGATATTTTGTTCAATATTATATAGCCTTCATCTTTAAAATTTACTTATTGATCTAATATAGTAAATCAAGCTAATTCCAAACATTAAAACGTTAGTACAACTTCTTCACTATCTTTTCTGTTTCAATTATGGACTTCATAAATTTCTATTTTATATGTTCAATGACTTAGCTTAAAAATTATTATCAAACCCATCCAATCTTAACTAGGTCCACCATGGGATTTTTGTCATGATGATTTGTTTTTTCACTTATGTTTCTATAATATTTAATCTTTTTGTACCTAAATGTTTTTGAGGTAGGAGATATTACCTATGATGTTTTTATTAATGGATAAATCTAGATTCATTGGAAGGAGTCTTATATTATGATTCCCCTAGTATAGATTTTTTATTGGAGTAAGAGGTGAGTATGTTCTAAGAAATTTATTATTTATTGAATTATTTAGGACCCCTCTTTGATGAGTTGTCTTTGGCCATAACATGTCATTGAAACTAGGAAAATAGCATGTGTGGAAATGATATATTTTGGTGGGACTCTTTGTTTAGAAACCAACAATATGTGAGGTGTTATATCGGATTACCATAGGGATTGATATGTGGATTGGGGGTTATGTCTATGTCACATGAGAGGTTGTGTGTGCCGATGATATAATATGTTTATGATTATACTTCACCATTCAAAGCTCTCCTACATTAGTGAATAGACATACTGAAATAATAAATTATAATATATGCATGCTAGGTGATCTATTAGAGGGAATTATGGTTCCTTACATAAAGGAGTTTTGTCTTCTATATTTCATCATTAGGGTAAGACTATAGCCAATACATGCACATATTTTTTATAATGATGACACTAAATCTTGATCTGAGATATCACCTCATAGCCATAGAGTTATATTATATTATACGGGATCCTTTCGTAATAAAATATGTCGTAAATGAGAGAAAACTAGAGGAATTATATAGGTGATTGTTCTTGTGAGGACTGTTGAGATGAGGTGGTATAGGGAATAAGTTCAAAGGTTCTTATTTCAAGAGGTCAGGACCCATTATTTATTTTTCAATTTTATTATCATGGAATTTCAATTCATATTTGTTTCAATTTTAGGGCCATCATTGACTATTTGTTTAATTATTTTTTACATTTAATGTTTTTTTGGGGTCTTATTTGACAACCCTTTTCAATTTTTCTAGATACTTATATCATTTAATATATTATTTCAGTGTTTTTATATTGATAAGAAGTGAGATGAATAATGGGTCGGGATTGATGCTTATGAGTGGGTCCTTGGGGATATTTGTGACACAACTTTAGATTAAATTTTATTAAATGATAGTGATTGAGTGGTATAGCTTGTTGGGATTCAACAGTATAAGATTTATTTATTATAAATAAGGGGACCTCTCCTATGTTGGATAAACCAAATTGAATTCATCAAGGTGTGTATTTTTTCCCTAATTATATGATGGTTTGAATTTTTATGCACATAAATTTATTATGTTTTTGGTGGGTTGAGTATCACTAAACTCTCTTGGAAATGCATCCACATGATGGATAACACTTTTTGAGTTAAGGAATGAGTGAGAATCCATCAGGTTCATTGTACTCAACCACTTGATGGAAATATGAAATGGGATTTGATGTATATGGGTAGGCTGTATAATTATATTTTTAATATAGGTATTATCATGGAGTTTCAAACATCTCTTGGGATGATAAATGTTTTATAGGAGGCTGATTTGGTGGGATCTAGTCCTGTGAGTTTCTCAAGAGGCCATTATTTTTACTTTTAGTATTTTGTTACCTATGTATCGGTCCAGGAGACCTCATTGTAATTAATTTAAATCCTAATATTGTATATATATATATATATATATATTATTTTTGAATCATATCATATAGATTGATTTCTTTAATATTCTGCAATACTTAGTTCTCTCTTGGATCCTTACTTTTCATTGTTTTTTTGGTATGATTGTTAAATAGTTTGGTCATTCAAATATTTCTTTATACTTAATAATGAAATTTATGATTTCTATTTTAATGATTTTTTCCCTCATAACTGTTACACACACTCATTACTAGTCAGTAGATTTGGTTATACAAGTTGATATAAAAATATGGCTCCCATATGACATCATAAATGATGAAAAATGAATATTTATAGAATCTGTCACATATCCTTGACCAAGAGACACAAACTTATAATGAATAAAGAATAATTGTGATTTGTATATGAGATTTACATGGAGTTTCGTAAATTGTCCATGGAGAAACAAGAAACCCTGAAATATAAATTGAAAACACTTGAATAAACTGATATTTATTATATTTGTTCTTTGTTAGTTTCAGGTAACCATTTAAAAGGATATTCCCATGCGACATGATTCTATAAAAAATGGTACAACTTTATTCCAACTATTCAAGATCATTTAATATAATATAATAACAAATATTGGATTTCAAATATATAATTATAACTATTTATCTCCTTAATGATGATATTTAATCCTGAGAGGGAATGTGAAATTATGTTGGTGATGAATGTAATAGTTGATGTTACCTGCGATGATGAAAGATAATGATTTTAATGGTTAATTGAATGTAATTGATGGCTGATTATTTAATTAAATTGAAAAGGATACTTGGTAATTGTATATATATGATGATATATATAAAAATAAATTTATAAATACGAAAACATATAATTGATGTTTTTTTAAATAAGAACATAATGAAAAGGTTGAGGATATTAAACCAGGAGAAGAAGATAACACTATGATGAATGAGGATAATGATGATGTAGGACTACAAATAGAGTATTATATTTATGTCTATACTTTCAATTTATAATTCAACTCTCTTAGCTACAGTAATTTATTGCTAAGTAATTTCAAATCTAGGTAAGGAAGAATATCAATAAAACAATTTATTATGGTTGAAGAATAACTTTTTTTACTATTAAAATTGTTTTTATCAAATATGGATAATAGATTTACTATGTTAATAATTTTATAAAAATAATTAGTGATTTTTCTTTTTTATTCTACACTAATTGAACAATACTATGAAACTAACTTCATTTAAAGGATTAAAATAGTTATACCTTAATTAAATTTCATATATATTAATTCCAAATTCTAGAACTTAAGAAATAAAATGATAGTATAATGTTTTGATCAAAATTATTCATTAATATGAGAATTAAAACGATTATTAGTTTTTTATGACAATAGATTAGAATTTATTAATAAAAAATATATTATTTTAAATAAACATGAGAACTATTATATTAGATGAATTCTAAATCCTCAATAAGTCTCATATCCTAATTTTGTAAATTCTATAATTTTTTATTTTATCCCCAATTGATACTTTTGATTTTCTTTCACTTGTTTGTTGATTTTCAAATAATTTTTAGATGTGGGAACTAATCCCATTGGATTTATCATAAAAAACGAAATAATACCATGTATAGAATATTAATGGTGTTAAATTACTAAAATTTTAGTGTACAATTATTATGGACACGCCAATATTTTAGAATTGTTTATAGATAGACATGGTAATCAAAAACTTGAGTAGCATGTATTTATCACTCATATATAAAAATAAATATTATTTCATCAATTATATTTTACAATTACTTTTAAATGTTCTATTATGTAATTTATTTTATTTATTTACATATGATCATGGAAAACTATTCCAGATGATTTTCGTAAATGAATATAAAATGATTTCAAATATAAACATTATTTTCAATAATCTGATATTTGGTGAAAGGATGAAAGTTCTATACAACTACAACAATCACCATAATTACTAATAAAATAAAATATGATAAACTTATCTTGAATATATAAGGAAAATATAGAATGAAATTATACAGTAATAGATATAGTTTTTACACACATAGATATATATATCAATTTTATTTAGATTGTAAAAATTATTTATCATTTCCAATTTCATAGTAGATTAAATGTTGTTTAGATGGACTTGACATGATGATTAATTTGGATATGATATGACGGTTTTTTGGGAAATAGATGAGAAAATTATAGTTAAGTAAATAGTCATGTATTATGACATACTGGGGAGAAAAGACTTAGTAGTAAAACATTTTATTAAGGTACACATAATGTTATGATTTGAAGAATTAAAGAATGATAATTAATTGTGTGCTATAATGGAGAACAAGTAGAGAAAAATCTACACAGACATTAGAATTCAAAAAAAATCGACCTTTAAAAACATGAATATTGTTGAAAATGATATAAAAATATCGGATTTAGGGAATATGTTTTTGGGCCTGGACAAGGATCCCCAGGGATATGAACATGAAGATGAATATATATTCATTTTATATAGAAATTATATACTTTATCTAATGAAAACAATATGAATATGGGATACCTAGTGGGTAGACTATTTTTTTATGACATGAGATGTACCTATTATGGTAGAAAAAATGACGTAATGACATGATTTGGTGAAACAAAATTGAAATAGCTTGAGAAATGATTACTTTTAGATGTCTCAAAATTCTCATTTAAAAGGTTGAGTACCTTACATATGATTACATTAGGATGTGGTCATCATTTATGTCAACTTAAGATATATTGTATAAGATAAGGTTATTTTATTGTGTTGTGGGGTGTTATTAATGGGTAATAGAATGTGGTATTTTTCTTTCACCTCGGCCACTACCATTGTGTCATAACCAAGTCCCATTTAGTATAAGACACATAATGACAAACATACTGATGGTATAAAACTAAAATTGATATGGGAACTCACCTTCCTTATTGTTGATACATGTGGTGGATCTCGAATTAATTTTAAGAATAATTATGTGTCGAATTTATGAACCATTAAAAAATAAATGATAAAAAAGGAATTGGAAATATTATATATATATATATATCTTTATAATATAGCGAACATATTATGTAGAGAATGAATTGGTCACCCAGGTTATTGTAGTTAATATTTCTTTCTTTCACCTAGATAGATTTTTATTTTGTAACAACCAAACTCTTTAATTCGATGTGACCTTGGAATAATAGAAATGTTCCATTATTATTTAATTATTTCATTCATTTCATAGAAATATTATTAATCGATGATTTTTGGAATATTCATTGTTGACTTACAGTCAACTATGAGTAGTTGAAAACATAGAATGAACTGGTACAATTGGAAAAGTATTTATACATCATCTATTAATTATATAATACTATTAGATTAATCGTATTCATTAGAACTATATTGAACCATATATAATTCATCATAGTCATTGTAAAATCTTTAATGAAGGGTGTTTAATAGTGGGGGAAACCCAACATGGAAGATATTCTTTTGTCATGATAATTAGAAGGGATTAGTCTTATTCTTGTGTGGTTTATTCTTCTAGGAGTATAATTATTTTGATTCTTTTGAGGATTTATAGTCAAGATACTAAATAATTATTTATTAAAACATATCAAATTGATTCCAACCACTATAATAATCATGAATGTATGAGTTTTATTTTTCCTTTTGAAGTTGATGTTTTATTATTATAAAAAACATTCCTGGGATATTGTTTCCACTTACATATTTATATTCATTCATAGATAATTAATTAAATCATAAATATATTTTAGTTCATATTACTGTTCATAATTATAAAAAAACAATGAAAATATATTATTTGTTAATAAATTAGTAACTATGATTCATATTTCATCATGAGGTCGACCATGTACTTACATTATATTATTCCTTTATAGTTATTGTTTGTTTATGTATATATTTTAAAACTCTTACACTTGTTGGAATTAAACCAACCACATGGGAGGTCATGTTTTTGAAAAAAAACATCAGTAGAAATTAACATATAACCAACCAAAGACTAACTGATTTTGTAAAAGACTATTCATTACCTATTTCACCTTTCTGGTTTTATTATAGGAATTTTTGACCTTTATATTCTCTTTGGTTATTCTTTGTTGTGTGTTCCGGATAGATTACATGATTAATTGAAATAACTCTATTATTCAACTCAATGTGTTATTAATATGAGTAAACATCATATCAATACAATATTGTGAATGGTGTTCATAACAATCAGAAGGATTTAATGATTCAAATTCTTAAATTAATAAAAAAATAAAAAAATAATTAATATAGAAAAACCTATCAACAACCACACAAATGAGATCATGAGTTTTATAACTTTTGAATCCATCAATGGGAATATTTATTATATTGAGAAGATACTAGATTTCAATAACATTAAGATAAAATTCATAAAGTATATTAATTGAAATTCTTTAAATTAAATATTAATATTTGATTCTATGATCAAAAAATATTATATAATGATCAGTGATCGAAATGATATGGGGTTGAAAACTATATTAAATATAAATTTTTGATATATTTTTGAAAACATATTTTCAAATCATGATACAAGGAATAACGAATCACAATATATGATAGAGTTGGTGTATGTTATTTTAATGAAATGGGAGGATAACAATGATATTCAATATGTATAATTTTATAAAAAGTTTTGTCATCATAATTACACAAAACTTGAGTAAGGAGAGAGTTGATTAAAAATCTTAATAAACATTGCAGAACCTAATTAGAACTAGTAAGAATAAGTAATAAATTTGGAGTAATAAAATGAAATGAATGTTTTTAAATTACTTATTCATAATTTAATACATTCTAAAACTAGGATTTTACCATAAGAATGTGTGAGGATTGAAATACTGGAATGATGGATATTAATAAGACACTTTGAGAAGAATTTCAAACATGTTTAAATTAACACTTTGTAACATCATTCCTTTCAACTCTAACATAACACACAATGATTTAATGTCTCGTTAAAATACATTAAAATTTTATTTGTTTAAACATGAGATTTTATTTATTTATTATTATTTTTTGTAATTATTTAAATATTTTATTATAATTTTTTTGTAAAATCCATAATATTATTAAATTTCAATGAAATGAAATCTCATCCTTTCTCTATAATTTTTATTTTTTAGGTTTAACATATTAAGAAATAATGATGAAAAAATAAAAAAATTAATATGTAATTTCATAAAAAATGTATATTTATTTGAATGTAAATATATTTTTAACAATTCTATCATATTGTATTAAAATTATTATTTATTAAATAGAAAAAATTGATTGAATTCAACCATAGAATAATTGAAATTAATTATAAAAATCATTGATTTTGTAGGTACTATCACATAGGAAATATATTCATACCTTTCCAAAAATGTTAATTGATCATGATCATTAATAATAATGATTTTGGTTGAAACATTTGGAATTTACATTTTTTGTGAATATTGATTTGTTTGAAAATGGCTATTGATATGATTTCGTTTCTTAATATTGATTCTTAAATAAACTCATTTAGTATATGTATTATTATAATAATAATTATTATTATTAATCGCATGAATTGATTTACTAATAATATGTTTCCAATTAATTATAGGTATTCCAAACCATGTTTTCATATTCATTTATATATAATCAATCTTGTGAGATTCTAGGGATATGAATCACATTTAGAAATAGATGGATTATTATTTTCAATTAATTATGGTTTTTAACCAAATTAAGTTTATTAAGTCCATGTATTGGATATTATTTTAACCCTTTTAACTTTGAAATATAGCCTATTGATTAAATTCAGTTAAGTCAATGAAAATAATAATTGTTATGATAAGAACCTATATTACAAAACTATTTTTACTTCCAACCAAAAACATAATATTATACTCCTGATATAAAATTGAATAACTGAGGGGGAACAGAGTTTTCATGTTGTTTTTTGGGTTGTTATGTGTTTAATGTTTGAATGAGGAGGGTTATCAATGGTGGTCTAGGGAGAATCTTTTAAATTACCCTTTATTGCACTTTATTCTCTATCTTATAAGCTTAAAATAGTTCAAAAATGGATGAATATTAAATTTTTATCATTATATGATGCATGAGGCTATGAAATCATGAGGAGAATGTTTTTTATGATTGTTATCTTTTTGTTATCTTTTGGATATTGTGTTTTCAATGATCATTATATTTTTTGTTATTGACAGTACCATAAGAGTTGAGCCCCATTTTTGAAAGTTTATGTCGAATTTTGACATCATTACCTACCAACACATATACATATAGTCAAACCATAATTATAGTTCATATTATTTATTATTGGATTTATTTATGAATATATATTTTGATATATTTCAGGCTCATATAAAAATCTCATATAGGATATATTGAGAATAAATCTATAAAAATGATCTTATGTGATGAGTGAAATGTTTTTTATTGTATGGTACTTCATAAGTGGCTTTGACATTATTTAATGGTTTAATAATTTCATATTAATTTTTATTGGGTGTTGAAATTTATCTTTATGTTAATAAAATTATGTGTGTGGATGTTTTAGGCCCCGCTTATATATATAACCATTGCATTTCATTTGAGTAAATGAGTAATTTTAACATAATTTATGATTTTTTGAAAAAAATTAGGGAATGATTTAATTTTAGGATTACTTTTGCTGAGTATTTTTGTTTGTCTTCAAAATGGGGAAGCCATTCCCAATGTAACTAATAGCACTATAACATGGAAAATTGTGCATAACAAAATTGGTAGTCACACACATCCATAAGTTACACATTTAATCATGAGACAGATAATTATGGCATGATGATGTATTTATTGTCAGGATAGAGAAGAAATTACATATATATAACTAGACCTACATTTACACCACTCAAAAAACAAATAATTATGTTTTTAAAGACATAGAAATAGTTCAACAATTTTTGATTCTGGGTTGAAGCGTTTTTATCTATGTTGTGGGCCTGTTGGATCAGATCATGAAGATGATTTTATATACATATTATGGTACACATGTATACATAACTCCTTGAAAAATATTATTTTGATACAATTTGTGGATAGATGATATTTTGAGGATATTAGACACAACTTTTACAGTGAAATTAAGTCCTTAATGCCATGAATTGGTGAAATATGGTGTATTTATACTGAAAAATGATAATGTTTTGTTCATTAAAAAAATGGGGATTCAGAAAAATTACCTTCCATATGAATATTTGTGGTTTTGTATCCAATTTTTTTGATAAATAATGATATATTGATGATGTTATGGAGTTTTACTACATTGTGGGGTAAACTCAAAGGGTGAAAAGAAGTGATGATTTTTCTCCCTCTTTTACCTTAACTGTTATTGCATTACCAAGGCATTTACATCATAAAAAATCCCGAAACAAATATTTTTTAGAAATTAATGTTCAAATAGATATGCTATCACAACTAACTTCGTGGATATATTTGTGGTGGACCGTGAATAAATTTTTAGGATAATTTTGAGTGGGATTTTCCCACCATTAAAAGATTGTAATATATGATGTTTTTTAAAATATATAAGATATATATTTATATTTATATCAATCCCCATAAAAATAAATTAATGAAACATGATGAATGTATAGGATTCCCAGGATATCATAATTATGATTTCATAATTGTATCACTTCATAATTTTTTCCATTGTTTTAGATGAGTAATTTCAAATTAATGATAAATTATTTTAGCCATATATTATCTTAATTGTATCCTTTTTGATATTTGGTTTGTTCGTTTTATATTTACAATCAACTAGGAGTGGGTAAAATCATATAAGGGAGTGAGATCAATAGAAAAGTATTCATACATTATGTTTTATTTCTTTTTCACTCTTAATATAATCTAAATCTTACGTAACATGTTTAACCGTATTTAATTTATCATACTCATTTCAAAACTATTTCTCAAATATGCCTAATAACGAATAAAACCAAACATGGAAATGAAAAGGAATTATCAAATATTGGCTTGGGTTATTCATTTGCATATTTGATTGCAACTTAATTCAATTTAATTATTTTAATTCTCATAATGATTAAGGTCCATGATACTAATATTCTAGTCTAGAAATAAAATATTTCAATTGCACTAATAATTTTGAAAATAAGAATTTTACAAGTATTGTGAGTTATGATGAGTAATTATCTACTAAAAAATCATGTCCTTTTAGATTGATTCCTTTATATTATTTGACACTATTCATAGTATATTAATTATCTCATTAAATTATTAACTCTTTTATTTAAATTTTTATTTTAGAAAAATCTCCGAAAATATAATAATTGGTTATAAAGTCATTACTGAGAATCATAATTCCTTGTTGGGTTGACCATGAACATAAAATTTATTACACCTTTTTAGTTATTAGTAGTTAGTGTAGATAATATTATAAACCTTATCTAATGAATTTAATTAATGATGACTCATAGTAGGTCAATAATGATGAGGTAATTTCTTATGAATCATTTAGTGATGCTATTTTTTTTATTTTAGAATGTCATTTTTATATGACCAGAAATAATTACCACGTATTTATTTATTTTTATAATGAAATGTTGTCAATATGGAATGAAATTACTATTATAGATATTGGTGAAAATATATTTGATTGGAATGAAATTATTTATTATGATCTAGAAAAAAATTGGTAAATAATATGAATAATATTTATTAAGAAGTTGAAAAAAATTGATTCATTTAATTTCCATGATTTTTGTAATGGTTCATATAATTGATTAATTATGGTAGATAATGTGACCAAAAAGGAATAATTTTATTATGATGGAAAGATAATATCATGTCCAATTTTAATGATTGTTTAGTCCATAATTTTATTTTTGGAAGTAGATAATACATGAATATGGTTTTGAGTTATATTTCAACCATCAATTTACCTATAATGATCAATAATATTTATATATTAAAAATAGAATATAAAAATAACCAATGTGAATTCACATAATGAGAACCATTAAACCAATTAGAATATGGATGAAAATTTAATTAATTGATGATAATAAATTAAAATACAATAATCTTCATAGAAATTTAGGTGTGTAAGTAATATTTTACTATTTTTATATTTTTAAAATTGTAATGAACAATTTTTAGTATGTGGAATTGAATCCATGTCATACTAGGATAATTTTAATCAAAAGTTATAGCTTTAAAAAATTTTACACAATATAACCACATTTTATCCTACTAAAAATTTCATTTCAAGGTTCAATAAAAAATTTTACTGCAAGGAATGACATATTAATTTTTTTATTTCCTTTTTTATTATTTATGTTATTTTTTAAATTTATTTAAACATTTTATTCTTCAATAATTTATAATGCTAAAGCAATATATTCTGGGCATGAACACTTATCATTTTTTATTATCTAGAACCACCAAAAAATCAATGTATTATTATCAATAATATCCATGTTCACATGATTAATGATTATATTCCATAACTCTATGAATATTTTTCTTGAGTTTTTTTTACATCAATTATAATGAAAAATCATCGATGATTTCTAAAATTTAAAATTCCATAATTGGGGAAAATTTGATCACTACATCATCCAATTAGTTTCATATACATATAGATAAAATTTATAGACACTATTTTAATAACATAAGATTCATTCTTTTATATAAAAAATAAATTATTTTAAAAACAACCATTGAAGATTTCTTGTTTTTTGTCGTTATTGGTAAATGATTATTCCATAATATTTAATTGGAAAACTATTTAAAAAAAAATTATTCATACCCAAATCATTAATTTTTAAAATGATTATTTTTAATATAAATATTGGGGAGTGATTGTTTAATAAATATTTATTTGAGGAAAATTGATTTTATTTATTAAATTAGAATTTAATCCCATATTTTCCATTTACAGTTGATAAATTGCAATTATAAAAATTCTTTGAAATATAAATTTTTCTTATTTTTGATAAAATATATAATTTATTGTTATGTACATGATAATCATTATTTTTATGGAGGCTTATAAAATTCAAAACCCATTTCTTGATTGAATGAATGGTTTTAAATGAGTTCTGTTTGATTTATCTATCTCTTGTTTTTTGTTGTACCTCTTATAATGATGAGTTTATTTTTTAATTATGGAAATAATTTCCTTATGTATATGTTAGTGATATTTTAGTGAGTCGTTGAGATTGATTTTTCATGCATTAATTTCATAATTATTTCAATAATTATTATAAAAAATATTTAAAATTTTCCCACTCCACTATATCATCAGAGTTCATATGAATTTATTTATTAGTACTCATAAAAAATAAATACTTTTCATATAAAATAGCGTATATATGAATTTAATTTTAATTATATAAAAATAATTACTATTTTTATTTTTAATTATTACATTAAATGGTTTCTATGTGAAGAGAGTGACAATGACGTAGGTTATAATAATGAATATGTGTAGATAGTTTCTTTAACGAATTCAAGAGTATGTTACCTTTTATGAATAAAGAATTTACAATTAATTATAAAATATTATAGAGTAAAAAGAACATTTATTTTTGAAATTATAATTATTTTAGATCAAATTAATGGTGTTTTTTATTATCTTGTAGTAGGTGGGAAATGATTTATGTGTCGGGGAATTTTTTTATTGATGGTTCTCTATCTATTTTTTTTATTTTCATATTTTACATTATATTTTTTTTGAATAATTTGTTTTATTTTGTTTTATTATCTTTGGTTTTAAAACATAGATCCACTACTAAAAAATAGGCATCTATAGTGATAGTAGAGGTCTTTATTAGAACTAAAAATGAACTGATTGTTGGAGCGTGATTATAAGAAACATACTTCTATTAGCACTGGAAAAGCACTAATAAATAGTGCCACTATCAGAGAAAAAATTACTAATAATTCACCACTTTATCAGTTATTTTGTAGCATTTTTAATGGACCCCTTTAATATTACTTTTTAGCATAGTTAATATGTCACATTAGAAACCATTTTTAGCACCAAAAAAGGGACCCTTTAACGTCACTAAATAAAGTGATGTTCATGGAGGTAAAATTATATTTTTTTGGAAATATATGAGCATGACCCCTTTATCAACACTTCCATGAACCCTTTAAAAACACTCCACCCCCTATTAGTGATTTCCACCCCACCTCCGCCTTTATATGTTCATTGTGAATTTCGAGCCTCATGCACACTAGTATGGATTCAAACAGTACTGCTCTCTTTTGAATATATAATGCAATTTTCCTCCACACCATGTATTTTTTTCCTATTTGGCGATATTTCAGTTTATTTATTTAAATATATTATGATATATATATATATATTCATATATATTATTAAAATACATATATAATTATTTTTAAATACATTTATAAAATTTGTGCTTGTGTCTGATATAAATATATACACTTCTAAATTTAAATATATTTTATATTTTATTCATATACATATACTAGAATATAATATAAATTTGTATTTGTTTATTAATTCACATATATATGTATATATAACAATTATAAATATATTTTTATAATGTAAAAAATTATTAGATATTATTTTAAATACATATTTACTATATGTATTTATTTTCATATAATAGAATGTACATATACATACAAATTTGTTAATTTTTTACACACACAAGTATATATATATAAAATAACTGTATAGGTATATATATATTCATATTTTTAAGGTAAAAATTTGATAATTTTTTACATTAAATATCATAAATATTAAATATTTATTTTATATATTTAAAAATTCATTTCTATGTAAATATGTTGATATATGTATTTATAGAATTGATTTATTATAAGTAAATATATGAATATAAGAATATATTTAAATAATAATTATAATTCTTTATAAAAAATGATAAAATTTCTAAACAATAATATCAATATTAATGTAATTTATGGAATAAATTGAGTACCCAATGAATATAGGCCAGAACACCCACTTAAACATGGTTGAAATTCCATCAAATGATAAAAAATTGGGGTACCATGTCTAAAAAATCAGTCTTGGAAAACTTATAGGCCTTTATTTTCCTCACAAATAGTGATATGGGGTCACCCATTTCACTAGTATGTAGAGATCATCACGATATTCGATTTGATATGTGGTATAGAAAAAACGGACACTCAGATCCAAATTTTGGACCGTTTCAAGTTCTAGTTTTTTTCAACTTATTTTAGATCATTTATTAATTTTATTATTTTTTATCATTGAATTTTTATTAAATTCCTTTTATTTGATAATAATTATCAAATTATTAATTTAATATATTTTCTTAATTATTTTATAGGCCATTTTTACTAAATATGTTATAAATAAATGTAAATTTCATTTTAGACATAACTAAAGTATATTTAAAATATATATTTTAAATTTATATGAATATAAATATATTTATATATTAATATTTTATTTTTATGACATATAATTATTTTGGAAATATATCCTTTATCAGTACTAGTAAAAATAAATTGATAAATAGGGGGCATTATCAGCGCTTCTAAAAAAGAACTCCTAAAGACCCCCATGTCAGGGAATTTTTACTAGTGCTAATAAATGGACCACTTTATCATAAATTTTTTACAATCTCTATTAAGGGGGTGTCCATTATCAGTTCTTTTTTACAAGAACTAATAACTGGAACCATTTAAGTGAAATATCATGCACTACTAAAGGCCCCTTTTAACAGTGCTAAAAAAGTACAATTAAATACCACATTTACTAGAAATAAAAAAATCACTATTAAATAAATCATTTTAACATAGATTTTTTTAACACTGACTAAAGTGGTCTTCAATAAAACATTTAGCATGTGCTATTAAAACCCCAGCACTGGATAAACCCTGTTTTGTAGTAGTGATCCTCGAGAGTATAAAAAGAATAAAACATTATCAAAATGAAGTATGTTACAAGAACATTTTTTAATTTAAATCAATGACCTATAAAAGGCTTCATTCGATAAATTTTAGTAGACTTACATAGAGGTTTCACCATTTTACATGTGTTCATTCCATTTTAACTATCCGGTAAATGGTTCAAGATTTTTGAGAAATATTTTTTCACTAATTTTTTTAAATTCAGTCATACAACTAAAAAATATGTTATGGGGACCCCCTATCAATATGATATAATCATGTCATAATAAAAAATGGCATATATGAAAAGAAATTACACTTCTCTACTAGTATGAAATTCCCCCATGTTGAATGAAAATGTATAGTGATTTAGTATTGATTTTTTAAAAAAAATTAAATATTCTATGAAAAAATATTTATTCCATAATTATTGATATACATTAACAATTTAATAAATGATAGAAATAATATTTTGTTTATTGAGTTATAATAGACTGATGAAAATGTTTTGGTTATTCTATTACATTCAAACTAATTTTTTCTTTTAGGGTTTACACGTACTGTACCTAACATTTTGACCTCATTCATATGGAAAAAGGTCATTCCAAAATTTTCTTCAACCATTCTCTTTTCTTGGAATCTTAAAGATTTTCATATATCTTTTTCTAAATAATTTTTATAAGAAAAATCATTTTATGTAAATATATTTTTGATTCCTATTCTGAAATTCAACTAGGGTTTATAGTATCTAATATTACTAGGCATGTTTCGGACAAGCAATAAATACACTTAAATAATATTACCTCACTCTATAATGACACACTTTTTACACCAATATCTCATACGGTAAAATTTAATTGGATTCAGATCAAATTGTTGTCCCCCCCATAGGTATAATTGTGTGACCAGATATGGAATAATATTTTCCATAAAAATATTTTCTTAACATATGGTAAATTATAAATTAAATTATCCAATCCTAATATAAAGTGAAAGACATGTTGTTTCCCTAACATTATAATTTAATTAATTCACTAGAATGAATATCTAGTTCAACATTCACCTCTTTTATGTGTGTCATGTTTACCTCTTTTCTACATTAATTATTCCGTAAGATGATTGATATTCTATATAAAAGTATGTCATTCCACCTTCTCTATAGATTTTGGTCTCTCAAAACTAATTAACACTCCACAAAAATGAATATATAACTTATCATTATATATATTATTTATTGGAATATCTATAATGGGAAGTTATTTTTTATATGGCCTTCCATCCCACCCTCTCCATGATCATATATTACATCTCATGACTAGTTATCAATTGTTTGATATTATGATCTTTAATGACAAATAAAATAATTTTTAAGAAATCCTTATATTAGGTGTATTGATGATTCTAGCCCACAACAGTAACCATTAAAAGTTAAAATAGATAAAATGGATACCTCCTGAAAATTGATGAAATATAAACACTATTGGAGAATACTATAATTGTATAATGGATTGTAATGGAGTGATTAATAATGAACCCTTCTAGATCCGATTAGGATTCAATAGATATTTTGGTCTCGGTTCTCCTCTAGTTTACAAATCATGATATGTGATTTTGGGAATATCAATCTATAAGGTATAAAAATAATAATCCCATGTTGATGTTGACTATGTCACTATATCATATAGTCCCACAAGGACATATTCATTTACATAAAATATGACATACCTCATGCACTAATTCTGATCCCATTACTCTTATGTTAATATATTTAATCATAAAATGATACAAAGAAACCATGTGATAAGTCCTTTTCCAATGTTTTTAGCTATATTTTCCAAAACATCTGCATGGATATTTAATCTCTTTATGTTTATTGAAAATTAATATTATGTTTGATAACATGGGAATTTAATTTTTTATCATCATTATTGTTTTATTCTTGGTTTTTTACTTTCAAAATAGAAAATAACCTATGATTGAATGATGAATGATAACATATCCTTTCATGGATACTGGCCATCATTGATGTTGGATCCAATAATAATATAAATAGATTATATTTAGTAAATTTCAACTCTTTCTAACAATTATAGCATAATGGTTAATAATCATAATAAATATAAATTTTTTCACGATAATAAAATTATAAAAATAGAGAGGTTATATAGTTAAGTGGAAAAGATAATAAAATAGACTAGGATGATATAAATGATGTGGGATTATATCTAGAATATTAGTACAATGTCAATTATTTGTTTTTGTAATATATTTCTCCTATATGTATGAATGGATTTTAATCCATTTTATTTTTGGTCTAGTATGAATCCCACCAAAATAATTTCTTTGGTTGAAATATAACTCATTTTTTTAATTTATTTTCTCAATATTGGATAAAGGATTTACTGTTTTCACAATTTTCTAAACATAACTATTAAATATGTTCTTCATTCTCCCAAGGAAGATAAATATTTTGAAACTGAGTTTGATGAGAGGATTAAAAGTGTTATGAAATAATTAGATTCTATATTTTTAAAATATTAAAAATGATTCTATATAAATATTTTGAATTTATATTTTTTTGGTGATCTATAATATACAATAAATTATGGTTCAACCGTAAAGTATTTATTTATATATTTAGTGGTGAAAATGATAAAAAAGTTAAACATAATTTTAAACAGCTTAAGAACAGTTTGGTGGATTCTAATTCATTTATATATCACATATAATAAAACATTATTTTTTATATTTTTTTTAATTATTTCAAAATATATATATTCTGAAATTCCATCACTTATGTGTAGATTGTATACATAATATTACTCAATGAAGAAAATTTATTATGGTTTGACCCTATCTCCAAAAATTATTCCATGTATATAATATAAAATACTATAATAAGATTAACTTTTGGCGCAATATTATAATGGTGACACATCATCCGTTTTTTCTCTTCTAGGGTGGGAGTGTTTGACATACTTATATTACTTGATTAGTTTTATCCCATTTATTTACCTAATTTTGATTCCATTTTGTGAGAATATATACTTTAAATTCTTTTGAGTGAAACATATAATTTCAAAAGAATGTAATTATTGTCTTGATTAATTTTTATATTGATTTTACATTGGGTTGTAATTTTTAAATTTTTATTAATATTACATAAAATTTATAGTTTTCTTACACATGTAAAATATTTTCTAATGAGGCCCCATGATATAGATATAAATCCATTGAGGTTTTTATTATCTACTATATAGTCAAGATCACCAAACAACTAAATAATTTAACTTTATACAAATTGAAACAAATTTTATTTATAAACTCATTATTGGGGTTTCTACTACTTAAACACTCTATGATACTTGAATTATAACCAATAAGGTCTTTAGAGAGTCTAAAACCCTCATATTTCGTTATTTTTTATTACTAATGATTTATTAGGAAAATATAATGGGTTTTTCTCCTTTTCACTTATTTTCCTATTTCTTCACTTATTATTTCATGTTTCTAATTTAATTACCCATGGTGTGATTAATTATCAATTAGAGTTTTATCTAATTTCAAAAACATATTATCACTAAGTTATATGGTCAAATTATTTGTCTCAATTTACACTAGTCCTAAGTTTTTTTATTTTTCTTTTGTTTTCACTCAATGATTATATATATTTAACATTCATTGTTATAATATTCCATTATTCCATTCATTATTTTTTGGTAGGTATTGTCCTAGTAATTCATTTTTGGATAGCATTTGTTGGACCACATTATATACTTTTTTCATTGTTATTATTGATATTTTCTATATAATCTTGATTTTTTTATTGGTTTATAATGTTTTTGGATGATTTTATGCTATAAATATTTTACATGATCTTTTTTTATATCAATAACATGAAGTTGAAGAAAAAAATGTGTTTTCATTGAATTTATTGTTAAATACATGTTTTAAATATTATAAAAATTCGATCATATAGATATATCATGTCATATTTTTGGATGTAATATATGTTATTACATTTAATATCATTGAAACTGTGAAATAATTCTAACAATGAATTTTGATACCCTTTACATTTGAGCTATTGTATGGTGATCATGAATATATTTTAATACTTTTTTATTCATGTTTAGGCATTAAGTTATAATATATAGATTGATATGTTACAAAATTTAATTGAAGAGTGGTTTTTACATTGAGATGTATGGGTTATATTTAAGATTATTTCATAAATATTTAATAATATGATGAGGTAATTTTATTAATTTATTATATTATTCATATTATTTTGAAACATTTATATATTTTCTCATTTATTTTTATATTTTATAATATTTTAAACTTTATAGATCACAAAATATTGGTGGGAACATATAATTATTTAGGGAATAAAACCCTTCATGATAAGATCCTTTAAGATATTGTTATCTGAACTATCTAAAACCAATGATGAGAAAGTAATATCATATTCTTTCAATCTATAATTAATGATCTCAATTTAAAATAGAAAAACTCAATTGAATTTCAGGGTGATAAATTCCATCAAGTATTTAGTGACTTACTAAAGAAGACTAAAATGATCATTCATTTAATTTAGTCACATGAGTCTTCTATGGTAAAATTTACACATGTATATCATAAGGTATGATTCATAGATTTAGGGATATAGTTGTAAAATAAATTTTATATAAGGATGAATCTTGTAAATACTTTAAACTAATAATTAATAAGGAACAATTATATAAAGGTTACACATTTTTCTTAGGTAGGGATTTTTTTGGACTTATAACTATGTAATGATAATATGATGGAGAATTTTACCCATTTATTATAATTAGTTCATTTTTATCATGATCTAAATAAAAATCACACACTAAAAACATGAATCACTAAAATGGGTATATACCTCGGTATTAGTTTAAAGTCCTCCAGCTATTATCAGAAAAAATATAATAAATTTTTGAAAAAGGATGTGATAACCAATATATCAATTATAAGAATTACGTGTATGAAAAACATTTATGTTTTATATTGTGGTTTTATTTTATCTTTATTTTCTAAAATAGTGATAATGATGAAGATAAACAAGGATATAATAGGGGATTCAAATAAACATAAAACCCTTATTTATAATCATCATTATTTTGTATTCCATTGAAATGTTATCAATTTTATAATGTTATTCAATCAATGCCTAAATTTAAGAGTCCCTAAATAAATTTATTCAGTGTGGAAAATTTTTTCATCTATATTTTATTTTAATGCATCCTCAGGCACATGTTCTATAGATATAATTCACATTTTGTGATATTCTCAATTATATTGTGATTCAAATAAAATTATTTATAATCATTTAGATAATTGTGCATGATGGAATAATCCTCCTAGAATGTAAGGTCTTATTTTGAGGGACTTAATGACTAGTTAGAAATCTCATTTAAATCCTGAATTATGTTGATTATTTATATAATATTATGAACATGAGGAATATAAATATGGACCATATACTATTTATGCACCCATACTAATTATAACATCTAGGATTATAGAGTTTCTAATTAAAAGTATTTTCCATTATTAAAAATGTAATGTTATAATTGATAAACTAAATTCAAATGTATAAATTAGACCACATTGTATGAAATTTTGTACTACCTTAGGATAAAATGGGGATCATGGATTTAAATGTCCCTCTCTTATTTTAATGATCTTGGATTTTGAAATCATAATGGACATTATTGTCTATGAAATGATTATTCTTAATCTTTTCTGAATACATTATTAGTGGATTCAAAATATGTACCATATATATCTCTACAATTAAATTTTGAATTTTCATCACAATATGTGAATTCTCATATTTTTCAAGGTGGGGTGGATCCAAGATCACCATTAATTAGTTGAAAATATCCATAATAATTCCTTCATATTTTCAATGATTGTGTTTAGAAGGATAGGTAAACTTCATGATTAATATTATTCTAAATTTATATACCATTTCATTGAATTCTTATCATATTACCCTTCTTAATCTAAATGAAATAAATATTTAATTAAAAAACACGAATGATATGGATTTATTTTTCAATGTATGTTACCCCTAGATAATCAATATATTTCTTACAAAAATAATAATGGATAAGATCTCATTTTATGTTTTTTTCAAAAATATAAAATAGGTGATAATGAATAATAAAAAAATGTTACATATATTAATGATTAATTTGATAAATATAGAATAGTCATGTCATTTTACAAAATTTACCCAGTGTTAGTATATCATCAGTTTAGGGGTTTGGGGTAGGATATCCCTAAATAATATTTTATAAACTAGTATGGGATTTTATTGTAGTTGGTGATTATTTTTGGATTGAGTAAAAATCTAATATTTTTAATGGAATTAATAAAGTTATTTAATTGATTCCTTGAAAAATCAATTATGGTATTGGTTTTATAATTCTTATTACTCCATGATAAAATAGAACCATGAGTATTATCTTGTGATTGTATTAAGAACTCTCAGGAATTATCAAAATTAAAGTAAATTATAAATTTAGCAATCCTAAATAACAAAAATAAAGTATTTATGTAAAATTGTTTTAATAAAAGTAATATCAATTGACCAATAGAAAATAAAATTATTTATATATTGGTTGAATCTTATGAATTTATATTAAATTATACATTTCTTGTGATTTTGAGGATATTATATGCAATTAAATCATTATTCTCATTATTTTATTTACCCATGATAGAATTCAAACATATGTTATCAATAAATAGAGTTGGTAAATTAAAAAAAACGTTTTATAAACTCAAAAAGTTATTTTTCCATCACTTTTATTGGTTTAAGTAAATTTTACACACTCTATTATGATATTTAAGGTATGACTCAAAATTATGATATTATTTAAAATAATAATGTGGTGGAAATTTGATATCTTCAACTATAATAGAATTAAAAAAATTACCTAACGCATAAAAATATACTATTATATGTTCTAAATGATTTAAAATTTTTGTGACCCTAATAGTTTAATGGATTTTTTTATATATCAAAAAAGAGTAAAAGATATTTTTTTCATAAGGATATTAACCTTAGGTAAAGATAATGTGCAGAATACTTGATGAATCTCAACTATGAATTTTTATGAAAACATGAGATGCATCTATAGATTTTTAGAGAATTAATTTATGAGGAACTAAGATCTATATATGAACTATAATCCTTTAGTTTTACAGTGTTTTTTGGGAAGAATAATTGGTAATGAATAGGTGGATTTGTTAATGCATTTTACTTTTTGAATAAATACATCATATTCAAACTGACTACAAATAATGATTATTAGTTAATTTTTTGTATATTCTATAGTTTGGAGGTTTTTTATGTCAATTGAAGGTGGGTTGGATGTGTTTAGTGTTATTTGAAACTATTTTGTTGTAGAGAATAATTTTATTTAAAAATTTTATTTGTCTTTAGTATGTAAGATATATTATACTCAATATAAAATAATATATCTATATTGAAGATAAAATTTATATATTCCAAATAGTTTACATTTATTTATATATAAAACTATGATAAAACTCGTAAAAAACAAAAAACATTCCCATGACATGCTGATTATGTGAGAGTGATTTTTACTCATACATGAGGATTATTTTGGATACTGGAATTAATAGTTGGCTTATTAATTCAATGTAATATAATTTTCTACCTATATATATATATATATTAAATTATAATGAAATATTAATGTGGTTTTAAGATGACAATTTAAGTTAATTTAATGTTTTATATATATAAATAAGATTCTTTTCAATTATATATAAGGGATTATAGACATAGATAAAATATAATTTTTGGATTTATTAGGGATATCTTATAGAATTTTAAGGGAAATTTAGAAGAATATTTAATAATTAATATTATTGTAACATAATGAAAATTCAAAAGAAATATAAAATAGATTATTTTGAAGTAGTTTATTTAAAGAGTAAATATTACCAAGGGAAATTGTGGTGCATGATATTATACAATAAGTATAATTCAATGAGGATGAATATTTATTCATGATTCTTTTAATTTTTCAGAGAATGTTTTTATATGTTTCCATATTTTTAGAGATGGTCATTTTGCATTAATGGCATGAAATAGAATAGAGTGAAAAGGGAGATTTTATGATAGAGTCACATCAGGATGGAAAACCACGTGAATTATAATTCAAACTATTTTAGGGGGATAATGTATATCATGATTCATTTCAAGTTTTTACACCATGACATGTGGACTAATAGTAGCTATAAATAGGATTTTCATGTTATGTGAAATATTTTCTTTCTTTGATGAGTATATGTTATTTGATGAAACTTTTTGAAATAATTTTTCACTATATGAGAAATGCTTCCAAGCTATGAGTTATCCCAATTTCACATAGATAAGTCTTTTGATCGATGATATATGTAAGAGAAGAGGTATACTAATTTGGTTGTAGTTGGTGAATGTTAGTACTCTAAATTTTAATTTAATGTTCAAATTCAAACATGATGTAATTACTCATTTTGTGAGAGAGAAAATGAATCAGGCTCTTGAATTTTAGCATGTATGTTTATAGAGTGTTATTTATTCATTTTTCAATTAAAATGAGATCATTATTGAAGAGGAGTTTGTATATTGTCATGTGAATTTCATTTTGAATGAGAATATAGAGAATGTGTTCTGTGGGGAAGAAGAAGAGAGTTAAAACTATTTTTAACATTTAATATGTGAAAAAGAACTATAATATTTATTGAATATTATTATCATAGTAATATGGGTAATATCTACATAAAAACAAAATATAAATGTTACAATTTATATCATGGTGGAATCCATTTCATTTTGTGTTGGGATACATCATTATTGATTATCTTATAACATGAATTCTTATATATTCTAAGTATGTTGTATACGTGATTGTTATTCTAGTGGTTCATATGGTATCATGTGTTTCTGGATGACGGAAATTATTTAATACTTATTTTTTATTGTGATCATTATTCATTGATATCAATTTTCATGTTTATTTCAGCAGTAAATTATCAAAAAAAGATAATAGAACTCAATTTAAAAATTGATGGAGGTTATTTACTAGAAAATAATAAAATAGATGATTTATATTTTTATTTCATGATTCACCCCCTCCCCAGGGAACCTCACCATGAATAGGGCCAACATAATTAATATCAGATAAATTTTGAATTCCCATAATTATTCATAAGTCTGATGTTTACTACGATGATTGTTTTTGAACTTAGTTTGTGTTTGATTTCATTCTCTTCTAAAATAAAAGAATATTCACTCTATGGATGATGATTTGGTCACTGAGTTGCTTTTGGGATCTTGGAAAACTTGACTACAGTGAATAATAATTTTATTCCTTCTTTCATTTTAAGAATTACTATATCTTGACATATCAGTTGATTCCATATGTTTTTTTGAATCATTCCAGATGTCTTCATGATTGTCACATACGGTTTTTTCCTCATGTTAAAGGAACATTTTTATGTCAAGCCTCATCGTATGTATCATTCAAATATGAAGTGAATAAATTTGATGGAATAGATGAATTAAAACATTAACTCCACCAACAATTCCTCAAATAAGCCATAAAATGATCCATGCAATTTCCCACTCTCCCAACTAAGGAAAAACAACATGAATAAACTAAGGGAACCAATGTCTTGATGGTGCATGTGATAGGGAAAAATACATGGTGGTTGCCTCCTTCATCCCCCAAAGTGTTGATAATAAGTTGATAATCATATTTTACCATAATAACCTTCTAAAAAAGAGACGATATAAACCACAAACCCTTCCAAATAGCCATGGCCTCAGCCATAGGAGGATACCAACCTGAAATGTACGAGGAATGAGTTCCCCAATAATAGATCACACATTTTCACAAAGAATTTAGTCGAGGCCAACAAAAACATCACTAGGAATCACCACATCAGTATTATGATTTAAAAAAATATGAGGGGGAGGAAGCTATCTGACTTGAGGATATTGAGCAGGCATATCAGGATGAAGCCCCTTAATATCCACCCATTTAGACCCTCCCTATTGTGAATCCTAGAAATCCATTATTTTACATCTTGGACAATTCCTTAAAAATAAATTTATTTTGGTGAAACCAAATTATCCAAGAATAGATACATTGACACGTAATAGTCTGAGGGGGAAAGTATCCGAACCACTCCCCCACAATATGTCAAATGTCCCAAAGATTTCTAAAATAGGTGAGGGCTTGTGTCATAGATGTTGACGAAATCATGGTGAACTAGGGGAAGAAAACAATATATTGGATATTTGTTTCCACCGTAACCCCATAGGGAAGACAAATGACATTATTAGAGAGGTTTCTATCTACCACATGAGTATACTAGTGAATAAGAATACTTTATTGAATGGTGGTTGAACTCATAATTTCATCTTATAATCTATTTTATAGAATTATTTTCTCAGTTTTAAGGGAATTAATATTGAAAAATGTATTTATGAGGAATAATAGTATATCTAAAAAGGCACTGAAATGATAATAAAGTTAAACTATATTATTAGAGACCGAGATATAATGATCTCAAGATCTCTGATGAAAAAAAAATAGATGAATTATTCAACAATGTAAATGAAATTGTTAGCATCATATAATGTTTTTGTAAGAAGATAATGGGAATAATTATTTTTTGAATATATTATGTATACTTCTATATATATTTAATATATGGTTTCATCACTCTAATACCATGATCCTGGGGCACTTCTACTAGATTTTTGGAAAATCATTCATATTTCTTATAAAATATAAAGCTGAATTTTTTTGAATAATAATAATATTGATTACAAATAAATATCCTTGGACTCTTAAGGAACTATAATATAATGAAATATGTTTTTGTTTATGAAGAAGAATAAAATTTATATAAACATGTTTATTTCAAGTTCAACAAACCCATATCACTCATCTCAATATGTTTTAAAAAATGAAATGTTATGTTCCATTATATGATTGATATTATATTTCTTATATATAAGGGTATTTGAAATTTCACAGAACATTTTCAAAGTACTGAAGTAGAGGAAGTTATTTATGAATAGGATGAAAATAAAAGGAGTCCCTCAAAAAAAAATTATAAAAATATTCTTCAATAATAATAATAATAATATATAATTCAAAAATGTAAATTTTATATCTATGTTTTATAACAGTGATAATACTGAGGATGAAAAATTAGTATAGTCATCCAGTGTGGACGGTGAATGGATGTTATCTACTAAGGTAAATGAAGAAGATTACCCAAGTGATGGTAGAAGTAATGATTAAATGAGGAAGACCAAATAATGGAGTTCATGTTATGGAGGGGAAAAAATGATGTCTCTTGAATATTATTCTATCAGAAATAGTAGACAATAAATTAAAGAAATGTTATCAATTATCTATCAATAATGAGTTTTAACATTCTGAAAAAGTATTAATGTAAAAAATTATATTTTAAAATAAAAGAATTATATTGATGATGAAAATTATGATATGAATGTTAAGAAAAAAGATATGGTTTCTTAAAACGAGTTTAATCTTAAAAAATTTGAAAATAAATTGATCGATTCTATAATGGAATTGAACAATTTCCCATTAAACTAATGTATTTTATATAATATGTTTGTTAAATATCAATGAAGATTAATATATGTGTACTTATAGTTTCATATAATAATATAATTATAGTATGTCAAAAAATATCACATTTAATGGTTGTACAATATCTTATAAATGATTGTTAAAATAATGGTGCAAATTTATAAATAGAGAATTGAATGTTTATAGAAAGAAAGATGATTTTGAAAAATTTGGAAATTCTAAGAACGTTGATTTGAAAGTGAAAAATTCTAAAAATGATGACAGAAAAAGGGATAGAAAAATCTTAGACTGAATGTCACATTTTTGGAATATAATATTATGTTGATTTAGAAAAAGGGTCCACGGTAGTTGGTGAAAAAGTTAAAGAACAATTTCTATCAATCTATGGATTATATGTTTTATCAAAGGATAATATGATTTTTATAGATATTATTTGATCAATGGAGGATTTCGTAACATGGAAACATAATCTCGTTTAAATTAATAATTTTAAAAAATGTAAATTTTTCAAGAGAAATAATGTTTAAGCGGTAATTTTAATATTCAATGAACACGGGTTCATATGCTATATAATGAATTTTATGAAATGTTATGAGCCTGTTCAAATTTTTTAGTGAGGTTAAAGACGTATATGACCAGTTGAGTATCCTTTTGAATGATAATCTCACTATATTACCTACCTAGTTTATTATTATGTATAATACTCAAAATTATCAAAATATGAAATTGAAAGGAATGAATAATGCTTTGATTTTTTAAGATGTATAAAAAAATCAAAAATTAAATATCCATGGACTTTAAATAGTGGTTGCTCGTATCATATTAATTGATATTTGATACTCATAAAGGATAGTAACTATTGGATGAAACAATTTATTAAATTTTATTATTGATGGTAACTTATAACTAGAGATATTTATTCCACAATAATTTTATAAGACATTATGGAAATGAAGATAACATTATCTATTATTTTATTGAAACAAAATTGCATATGTTTTTCTAAAATATTTGATAAAACCCATCAAATTTTATTTCAATAGAATTAATTTGATGTGTGGATGTTGAATGACAAATGTTTTTTTATAATAGTACATGTACTTGAGTTCACATATCCTAGGTTTCTAGTGTAGTCAAGAAGATGATGTCTTGTATGAAAAATAAGAATGATGTTTTGGATAATTTAATGATTGTTGACTCTAAATAAAAGATAAAAACGTTTACAAAATAATAAGGATGATAATGTGATCTCATGTCACGAACCAAATCGGGATTCCATCAACACCGGTACCTCACCCAAACCTTGGAAAGCCCCGAAGGGCGTTCCCGATCCTCATGGGCTGGAAAAAGTGCCTCGGTATCAAACAAATGAAATTTGGGAATGATTTACCTGTGCTTAGGAACATAAAACAACAAATGAATCCAGTAATGAAAATCTATATATTTCAAACCAAAACATATTTTACATAAATTAGGAATTGATATACATAATATAGAACAAAACTCAAAATGTATAAAAATGAAAAATGTAAAAAAAATGATATCCCAATAACTACCTCAAAGAAAGGGGCACCACCATCAAGCCATCTCCATGACACTACGCCAATAAGCACCGCTAGAAACCCGAACCACTCGCATTAAAATATTTATCCTAACCAGTAACAAAATAACCAAGTCAACTTACAACCAAGGGTGTTAGAAGTGTTGGAGCTAAATCCCTATAGGATACTGCAAAAAAAATATTCCATGTGATAATCATTATAAGAAAAAAAAGATTTCATGTTATTAAAAAAATATCTTCTAGTTACAATTTCTAAAAGATGCAACTTTAAATAAAAACAGCTTTCAAGTGGGAAACATTAAATGAAATAAACACTTTTAAATATAATGAAAAATATACTGAATTTATCCATCCAAACATATAGTATTCCAATGGTAATTAATAATATCTAATGATCACTAGCAATGGGAAAACAACCATAGGAACTAGCTCGATGTGGGTCCCAAGTACCTCAGACTCAGTGAAAGTAACCATACAAATATCTGTTCTCGTGCTCACGAGCCACTATTATGAATCATACCAATAACCTAGTTACCCTCCAATATCATCCTCATCATATCTTTGTTAGTATTTTCATCTTCAAACACACTACATGAAATAGGAGTCAAACCCCACGGGATCACTAGCATAATAGTTCAAGTCCACCAACCTAGACACTTCGGTTTCCCGCCTTGTACTAAAACATGTTTCAAAAGACATGAAATACAATTTTCACATGAAAATAAAACTTCTAAGTCACTCACACACCAAACACCCCACACACATGTCACACGATACCATTTTTCATCCAAATTCATTTTGAAAATCATACTTACACCAAAACAGCCCACAACACATTTCACCTCTCTCTCACACTTCAACAAATCCTTTTCAAAAATTTAAAAAACATGTCCATGATATTACAAAAAACATAATAGACCATTATATTTAGAATAAAAAATTTGAAAATTACTCTCCTACCCTAACAGTTTGTCTATATAGTTGCACCTCTTGCAAAAACCAAGAAACCATTTAAAACCATCCCAAAACAATTCTAAGGAGTGTAACCATTTTTTGCACAAAAAATCCTTCATAAAACCCTATTTTATGACCAAAATCATACCAATATCACATCAAACATTAATTTATTTCCATAAAATCAATAAAAAACTATTCGATGAATCATATGTCAACCCCAATGAATACAACATGGAATACACACCAAAAATATTAATTTTTGAAAAAAATTCCACTTAAAAACCAACCACTTTACACAATCTAACAAATATAATTTTCGCATAAAATATGGAAGATAATCATGATAAAAATGTAAATCATGAAAATCTAACTCACCCAATAATGCTTACAGATGGAATCACCCAACATTAGTTCTAAAATCTGCTAACCATTGTGAGAAACTTCAATTACTCCACCGCCGCACCACGAGGATGTGAAATCCATCCCTAATCCACATGAGTTCATAAAAATGACCAAAAATGAAACCCTAGGTATGAACGCTAGCTGATGGAAATTTTATAACCTTAATAAAATTTAGGAAACCCTATGATAATTGGAAGAACATGAGAGGAAACCCACTGACTTGAGATATCCTGAATAAAACACCCCTAATACACCTATAGATGAATTTCCAAACAAAAAAAATTCAATTGATGTTAGAATAAGGCTGAGGAGGTCATGTAGGGACTATAATGGGGAAAATAGCGAATAATGAAGGAGTTATTATGGAAACAAATCACTTCTTAACATTTGGACTATTTGAGAATGCTTGAGAAGTTTCACCCTAATCTGCGAGGGAAATGAGCTCCAAATTGGAAGACATGAAGATGGAGGATCTCCTAGGGATATCGGATTCTAGTGGAATGTGGAATCACTAAATAATAGTAAAAACAAAATACGATATTAAATAAACAATTTTTTATAATAAAACAATAAATGGGATTATGGGATGGGCCAATTCATTAAATAAAAACCCATATATGTGTTTATTATTGATTATTGGAGGGTCCAAAATTAAATAATGATATTAATAGGTTAGGGGGACATGTTGGAATTAGAATAGGTGAAAAATGTGAATAAAATGAAAGAGTTATAAGACAAACAAAATTGTTTTATAAATCTGGAAATGGACTAACGGTTTGGGAACATCATGAAATGTCATGGTTTCCTCAAAAAATGTATGGGAAACCCACAAAAAAATAAAAAATGGCAATTAAATGAAAAATACCTTTAAAAAAACTCATGGATGTGATAATTATTGCCACCATAAAACGTTTTTCCCTCAGATTGCCACAAAAATATCAAAATCAAAAACCAAACCCAACATAATGGCCAAAAGGTAATCTTTTTCCTAGTTTGTCTACCCCCAAAAGGCCAAAACACTTAAAATTGATCAATCAAGGACGTAAAACACTCACAAAAAAAACATACACCACTTACTGAAATTATCAATCTTAATAAAACTAAATCGCAAAATAAAACATCTTAAACACTATCCGAACAAGACTCAAGCAATTTACCTTGAATGAACAAAGAAAACGAATGAGGTAACAACATACATACTTCAACAAACATGTTGGGTGCCCTCCAATCCCAAAGTTTACCCAAGGAGGATGTTGATGGTTAAATAGAAACGAATGAGACAACCTATTGTTAAAAAAAAATACTATGGAAAAAACTATGTTATAGGTATAGGGAGACACAAATGGGCTTCCTGCCATAAGCGACAACTTAAATTTTCCCAAGACATAATTGGGACACTAATAGGGGGATCCCAAAAACGTCTCCCTGAAATAAGGGGTTGACATCATTAGAAAATTCCAGAAAAAAAACAAATATGAGACCCATAGTGGGTCTCCCCACAATAAGAACCAACAATCATAACCAACCAGCACTGTCCAACATGAAAAGTTCCCAAACATTAAATGGGTTGGCCTGACTACATGGTTTTTCCACAAAGTTTGAGAAACTGTGGGCTAGCCATGCAGAGCATTCTATCTATAGGGGAAGCTTTTCATGGTTACATGGGCCAAGGATCATGGCCAGGTGGAGACCATGCAGTGGCTATAATCTCATATTGAATTTTTTCCAAGGATGGCACAAGACTAATACTAACTGGGATCAAAACGTGAACTACTGTATACCAAGTCCAATTTTTATAAATTTCACTAAAAACTCAAAGGAAACCAAAGGGGGTAAATCATGATCTTTAGAGATAACATGGGAATGAGATTCACACATCCCGTCCCATAGAATTAGAACAACTGGAGAATGATGAAAATACCTTAGATTTAAACTATACCCATCTTTCATATCAAGGATGTGAATTAGACCAAAAAATTTTTTAATGGACCTGGGATTTCCCTAACAATGCACTAGCGTCACTCCAAAACATATGGCTAGAGGTTAGATGATCAACGCATATTTATCCCTGAAGTTATGCCTTGGGAAACCCCTATATATAACTTCTTATTTTAGTGACACAAATAACTACATTGTGATCAAAGATGAGTTCAATGAAATATAACACACTCTAAACTCACTATACCAAAACATAACATTTTTTCGAAACAAGTGCATTGAAGAGGCACACACATCACCGCTAGTTTCTTCAGATGAAAAATATAAAGAGTGAAGAATATATGAAAATAACATTCTATAAATATATAATTTTAATATTTTCTGAATGGAGGCACACTTTTGGAAAAATAGATTCTCTCAAAAGATTGTACAACCTTCACTTTTGTTGTAAAATGAGCACATGAAATCGCAAGGTGTCATATAACATGACCCTGGGGACTGATATAAACAATATATGTATAAGTACCTTATGATGGGTTCGAAACAACACACGATTTCAAAAAAATGGGCATATTAGCCTCTCTTGACCATATTCCCCACACCGATCGTTTAACATAAACCCTCATTTCAGAGAGACCAATTAAATACCTAGAGGCCCTCATAGACAACATTTTACACCGACAACCCCAGACCGATCACACCTTTGGTGACTTCGAAAACATAAGGAACTAAGTTCTATTTCAACCTTCCATGACCACTCTCGCGCAACAATAGGATCCAAAAAACCAAGAAATGAAATAGTGTGGACTCAACCTCCAATGCTCTAGAAAAATACTCCTTCTATTGATCAAAAATAGGACTTCACAATGAAGAAGAAATCTAGGTTTTACTTCAGTCATGCTTTAAATCATTATTTGGGTGTACCAAATCCAATTAGTGAACCCAATGATCCAAACAAGATGTTATATTAGTCATAAATTATAACTAGTTAGAACCAAAGACATGAGGGGAGCCACCAGAAGGGCCTCCCGAAAATTTCTTAGAAGAGACCACTAACCAGCCCTTCAACCCAACATACTGACCAACCACAATCCAAAAAATCCATTCAAACAAATGGGGTTATTGAACTGAAAAAATCTCACAACAAAAAAATTTCCAAAAACAAATAAGACACACCACCCATACCAGTCATCAAGACATCATGTTTTCCATTAAAATAAGTCACATCAAAGAAAATAAATGGGTCTGTGGGTTGCATACCCACTAATGGTATCATATGGTCCTCACACATTCATGTTTCTATAACATAGAGGACAACTTCTTCATATTTATACAGCCCCACATCCATTCTTTCTATTTACCATCCATCATCTCATATAACCCCATGCATGTTGTGGCTCAAAAAAATACCAATGGTTAAAAAAAAATTCCTTTAACTTTTCATAACCTAAACATTCAACCAACAATTACCTGTTTCTCAATACCTATAACCACAAAATAAAAACAAAATTTACATCTTAAAGAGAAACATTTCAAAATTCCCAAATAATTCAAATAAAAACTCACATTCATGATATACAATAATATTAAAACATTTAATCATGTTTCAAAACACTCCATTTTTATTAAAAAAACTCCCTTTCATTAACACCCATCCATTTAAAACCCCATCTATTCTTATTTAACCAAGATTCCAATGACTCATAAAAATTTTCGAAATCATTCTTACTACTAAATAAAAATTTATCATAAAACCCCACACAAAAATTCCCAAATCACTTCTCTCAACTCAAAAAACTTTTAAATAATTCATCAAAGTATATATGGAATAGATTTTTAAAACCCACTCTTACATAATTATTAATTTTAAAAGAGGGGTAAACAAAACAATTACCATTTCAAAATAGTTATGAGAATTCATTTCCACCATTTTAGAAGTCAAGCCACATCCAGTTTAATAAAAAATAATTTCATAAATGTTCACATTTCTTATATAAAGTCTTATTTATAATTTTAAAACCAAGCTTCCATGATTCCAAAACTAAAGGACATAATACAATTCAAGAGGGAACTAATTTTGTTGGGTGAATTGGACATATGGTTGGTTGTCATGCTCTAGTCAATTCACTATTAAAGAGACTGTTCTAGGATAATATCCTCATCTCCACATGGATTTCCAGGCCTTGCGAGCCTACTCAGTTCATTGACCAAACTCTCTTTTCATTTCCCCAATCATCGATAACCCATGAAAATTTTAGGAATCAGATAAAACCTCACTTACCTTGGTGACATGAATCTCATCACATGGTGTGTTGGACAGAAACCCTAATCGTAATCGAAATGTCACGTCCCGATAACCCTAGTTTGAGACAATCCTGACTCTTCCACAAATAACATGACACAAGAGGGCGGACCTACCACATTCGATACTATTTTATCACGAACTAAATATGGTCTCCATAAAACCACCACCTGACATAGCCTATGGCCATTCCTGAAGGGAATTCCCGATCCCCATGGGCTGGCACAAGTTCCTGGGTATCAAAAAATAAAATTCGGGAATGATTTACAAGAGTTTATAAACCAAAAAAATTAATCCAATAAACCAAATATGTATTTTTCCAACCCAAATTTATTTCAAAAAAATTCAAGATTGAATTACATAATCCTGAAAAAAACTGAAAGACTATAAAAAGGTAACAAAGTGAAAAATGACTGCCAACGTACATCCTTATATCATGGGTCACTGCCCTCAAGCCATCTCCACAAAAACTGCACCAAGAATGACCGCTATAAACTTGAACTGCTATCACTAAAATCTTTACCCAAACCTGCAACAAAATAACCAAGTCAACATACACCAAAGGGTGTATGTAAGGTGCGATCCAGATCCTAATAGGATGCCACCAAAAAAATTATTCCATGCTATAATCAATATAAGACAAAAATCATCCATTTTTTGTATACAAGATATGATTGTTACAATTTCTTAATGATGCAACTTTAAATAAAAATAGATTTCAAGTGGGATAATTAAAATGTAATACAAAAATTTAAATAGAATAAAAAAGACACATAATTACTCCATCCAAACATACCGTATTCCAATTATAATTATAAAATATCTAATGGGCACTAGAAATGGGAAAAAAAATAGGCACTAGCTCGCTGTCGATCTTAGGTACCTCGTACTCTTTGAATGTAACTATACAAATATATGTTCTCATGAACACGAGCCACTAGAGGGGATCATACCCATAAACTAGTGGTCACCAAAATTATCATCATCATATTTTCGTTAGTTTTTCCATCGTAAAACTTTATACGTTTAAAAGGGTCCAAACCCCACGGTATCACAAGCATTCTAGTACATGTCGACCCACCTAGATACCCGGGTATTCCCACTTTTTCTAAAACAAGTTCCTGAAGCCATGAGATAAATTTTGGACATGAAAATGACTCTTACAAGTCACACACACCAAAAATCCCAAATACATGTCACACAATCCCAATTTCCATTAAAATTCATTTTTGATGTCATACTCACACCAAAACACCCCTCAACACGTTTCACTTGTCTTTCACACTTCATCAAATCCATTAAAAAAGTTTACAAAAACATTACATGATATTACACATCACGTAACCTCCCTTTAAAATTAAAAAATACTATTTAAAAATTACACTCCTAACAAATTAGTTTCGCAACATAGTTTCACCTCTCACATAAATCCAGAAACCATTAAAAAACCTCAAAAAACAATTGCAATGAGTCTAAACTTGTTTTGAACATAAAATCCATCTAAAACACCTCTATGAAGAAAAAAAGCATACCAATATTACATAAAACTATAGTTTTCATCCATAACAAAATTTAATAAAACTATTCCATGAATCATAAAATAACCTCAATGAATACAACATGGAATACACACACAAAATATTCTTTTTTTTACAAAAAATACACTTAAAAATAACGCTTAACAAATAATACCAAATATAATTGTTTCAAAAAATACAATGAAATATAATCATGATAAAAATATATATCAAGCAATTTTAACTCATCCAATATTTCTTACACATGGAATAACCTCCCATTTGTGCCAAAAACTCCAAACTGTTGTGGGAATCTTAATTCACACCACCTCCACAACAAAAGAAAGTTGAATCAAACCCCAATCCACAATATTTCCAAAAAATGAAACAAAAACAAACCCTATGTATAATTCTTATCATCTGGACATTTTAGAACCTCATGAAAAGTGGAAAAATACACATGGAAATGGGAGGAAGATGAGAAAAAATCCACTTACTTGAGATATATTGAATAAAATGACCCAAATACACATGTATCTGAATTTAAAAATATATAAATATAAAATTGAGGTTTTAATAAATCATTGGAGGTCACATAAGAAATATAATAAGGAAAAAACTGTGAAAAATGAAGGAGTTATGAATGAAAAAAAATTCCATATCAAATAAGGGAGACTTGAGAAAGATTTAGATGTTTCACCCAACACCGTGATAGAAATGAGCTCCAAAGAAAGAGAAATGAATATGGGGGAACGACTAGGGATGTTTTCTTTGAATGGGAGGAGGAATCATAGAATAAGAGTAAAAATGGATAATATATTAAATTATTTTTCTTAAACTATAAATTCTCTTAAAGGGTGGCCCAAGTTCTTAAATAAAAACCCAAATCCACCATGATTATGAATTCCTAAAGGGACCAAAATGATATGGTGGTGTTAATAGGTTAGGTTAGGAAATGTTGGAAGTATAATGGGTGAAATGTTTTTAAATTTAAAGAGTTAAAAAAGAAACAAAAATGATTTCCAAATCTGGAAATGGGCTTACGGTTTGGCTGAAATCGTCGAAACTGACCCTTTCATGAAAATATGTTAGGGAAACCCCCCAAAAAATAAACAATTCATATTAAATGAAAAATAAATTTAAAGTAATTCATGGATGTAAAATATCAATAAAAATATTTTATGGTACGAATGATAATGTTTTTGATTCAATATTGAAGCAATGGTGAAAAGTATCTAAAAAATGAATTAAACAGAAGTATAAAAATTGAGTCCTTGGAATTTCATTTTACCTTAATAAATAATAATATGGTTTCTTCCCATTATAAATAGGATTTATAGAATAAAATATCTGATCAATGTTCTTTTCATTCAATTAAATATTTGAATACCAATATTTATGGGTTGAATAATATATTTTCATCATCGCTCATTAGATGATAATGTAAGATGGATACATGAAATTTCTCACGATTTTATTTATTTTTTCTATCAAATCAAGATAAATAAAACATAAGTATCTATTTATGTTTATTACTAAATTTGTTTAAAAAGGGGGCCAAAATTAATTTTGATGATATTCAAACTATATGGGTTCAACTTATGAGTAAGAGATCCCTTATTTAGTGGGAGAATTGATTTTGATAGAGTGTTTAGAAATGGAATTTTATGAATTTATCATTTAAAATATTCTAACATGTTTGATGAAAATATTTTAGAGAGATTATAATAAATTGGTTTAATAAAAAAATGTCATAAGTGTAGGAGAATTTGGAAGTGATACATAGTTGGTATCAATATCTATTGATATCAACATGTTTATAAGGCTAATAATAAGTTTATGTGAGTCACTTTTTTTTAAAATCATTATTTTAAACATCAATATTCATTTAGTATACAATGATGATACACATATAGCATTATAAAAATTTAATGGTGAACCATTCCAATGTGTGATGTGATGGAAATTGATTTATATTCCATGGTTGAAAACAAAATCTAACGGGCGTGGTTGTTGAAGCCAAGGGATGATTTGATATATTATTGACTATATAAAATAATAATTTACTAATATATTAAATGAATGAAGAATACACAAGCATTGTGAAGACTTTTAGGGAAGTTGAATGAAAGGAGTGGATGTGTTTATGTGTTGAATTTCTTTCAATACATAAATATTATTCAAAATCATATTAGAGATGTTTTATTATTTTATTTTATGTATATATGATGATTATGAAGTATTTAATGGTCTTTGTAAGTGGTTTAGTGTTATTTATAGTTATTTGGTAGTTCATATTGTTGATCTGAATTGTATTTTCAATCTATCATATGTATTTAATACTTAAGAGTGATTGTTCTCAATACGTAAAAGTCACTCTATGTAAAAGATATAAAAATGAAAAGGAAATAAGGCTTATATGTATGTGTAAAGGTAACTCTACGAAGGTTAATAAAAACCCAATTCAATTATAAAACATATAATTTATACATAAGAGTGATTTTTTCTCATATGTATGGGTCTTTGGGTAGATCAAACTAATAATTTTGTTATTTCCTTCAATTCATAATAATAATATACTAGTATATAAAGGTATCTCAAATAAGAGGGAAATAATTAAGGGTTATTTTGGCGACATTTAATGTTTTTCTAAAGTAATACCTACATATGTGAAAGTAATTTACATTATACAGGTATAAATAAATACAAAGAAAAAATAAAACAAATTCAAGGTTAACAGTGAAATTTTATGGATGATTAAATGAAATATAGTAGAATATTGCAAATGGGTTATTTTAAAAATATAAATTCAATTCCTAAGGATTTTAAATTTCTAAATGAAAAAGAGGCTCATTTTACAAGACCAAATTACGTTTTTGTACTTTTAATTTGATATGTTATCTCAATATGTTCTTAATGTTTAATATAGAGTTATTTTTAAAATGTGGGTAATGTTTCCAATTCTTTTTTGTTAATAAAACATTTTATATTATATTAACAAATAATATATTTATATTAATAATATATATGTGTGTTTTTTAATATATTTATAATATATATATACATAAATATATATCATTTTATAATTCTTTAATAATAATATATTTTTATTTTTATATATTATTTATTTATAATATATTTCATTATTTTAAAAATATTCTTACATCTGTGTCTGTGTTTGTCTGTTATTATTAAAAAAATTAATAATAAATTAATAAAAAATGGTTCCACGTATTGGGATATAGTACAAAATTTAAAAACATTGTGGGTTGTCTGCCACTAAATAAATAAAGTGGGGGGTCTGGGGATGTACATCATTTTCGGGGAACATGGGAAGTTTTTGTTGGTGTAGGGGATGGGCCATGTTTATCAGCGCAAGAGGAAGTGGTCGAGGTCATTTTTGTGGTATGTGGGGCTTGAGGCCAAGGTCAATTGTGAGGGGGTAAGGACAACATCATAGTAATTGGAGTGGAAACATGTGATTTTTTTATATGATGACCATTAAAAATTAGATAATATAAATTTAACTCATGTTTAAAAAAATTTACATACAATTTTCAAGGAGAATGAATTTTATTAATAAAAAGAAACAGAATAAAATTTTCTAGTGGTTAAAGAAGGCAGGTGAATAAAATTCAATTAATAATTTTTCTAAAGACATAAGTAAATTTCAAAATATCCACATTTATAAATGTTGTTTATTTGTGTCACCACTGTAACACCCCAATATTTCATGGTATGGTATATCATTGAAGTAATTCAATAGCTTATGCTACATGCAATACCGAGATCAAGCGCACCACAACTTACCAAACACGTCATTCAAAAAGCGGTTATGAATAATATTAATTGATTTTTTATTCATAAATATTCTATATATTTCTAACATCTATATTATGTTCTTCTTAGACATAATATAAGATCAAATTCATTTTTCCGAAAAAAAGTATTTTTCCAAAAAAGCAATTTTACCGCCTTTTATTGGAGAACCCTTTTTAAAACCAATATTTGAGGCTTTTATATATTCAATTTAATGAAATTAAAATCTTATTTAGAATGAGGAAATAAAAATTTCGTTTGGATAAAATTTTTTTACTTTTCTGATAATTTTCATATTTTGATGAATAATGAAAAATACTCTATTTTAATTGAAAACAACAATATTAATTGAAATAATTTATATTGTTAAATTTTTCATTGGAATTGTTTTGAAGTATAATTTGATTAAATTTTTATCATTTAATACAATTTCAGTCATTATATGTAATTTCATATTTAAATTTGGCATAATCATATGTCAATCTTTTAATAATTTTTACATTTTAAAAACCCGCTTTTTGGTTTTGAAAAAGGGAATTAATTTTAAATTAATTAATACAACATATATGTTTTTAATTGGTTAAAATTGAATTCATTTTTTAATTAGGGATATCAAAATTAGCATAGGGTGATTTTTTGGTATTTTTCTGAAAACATTCAATTAATGATGAATAGTGAAAAACACTGCGTTATTGTTTAAAACCAAATTTTTATTTAAATAATTATTTATTTTACTCCATTTTTTTTAACTCCAAAAAGTTATATAATACCTATATAAGTTTACTGTAATTCATTGGAGTAATTTCATAATAAAATGAGATGTATAAATTTTATTGAACTTTTTACCGTCTTTTACCCACTTTCTAGGAGCATCTGAAATTTTTTATAAAACATAATTTTACATCTTCCATGAGTTGAATTCCAAAAATATGAGAGAAACAGTTAATATCAGAAAGTAAAATGTGGTTCAGTAAGATGGAAATAATTTTTGGTGAATAGTTACTTTGGACTTTTATTTACCACGGTTAAAAGTATATAGTGTAATTAAGGGTAAAAATGATATCATAATTACCGTAACACATGTCCTAGTTGTATTGGATAAGTATAATTTGGTCAAAAACAACTTTAGGAATTATCTCTGATCCTCTTTGGTCTACATGGATTAGATTAGGAAATTGATTATTATTTTATTTAAACAAGAGTAAAAACGAGTTAAATTCAATTTTTAATAACTAAACCATTTTTAATATAGGGTTACACACAATATAGATTCTACTATAAATATTCATTAGAAATCTAAAAAATTTTCCAACATAATGGTATTTATTTATTATTTTTAGAAATTAAATAATTTAATTTATTTATGACACAATGATGATGCAGTAATTACCTTATTAATGAAATTTTAAAATAGATGATATTATAAATATCCAAATAAATGTAAATTGAGACTTCTGATGAATTAAAATAATTTTTTAGGTTAATATGGCATGTCAATATTGGTTAAATAAATTTTATTTGATGTGATAAATTTTTTATGGCTTTCAAAAAATTTAAATGCTAAATAGTGTCAAAATTGACATAATTGAGTTTTTAAAACAAATACTATATTATTAATTGATATAATTTTCCTAAAAATATATGGTTCATCCAAATTACTTAGATAAGGATATATATATATTAATAATGAACCACATGGGGTTCTCTGGGATTGTTATAGTGTGTTTAATAACCATATAATATAAAAATACAAAGAGACATGGAAAATTTCAAACAATTTAACTAAGAGTTATATCTAACAGATATGGTTAATATGATGACCTAAACCTATCTAAAACCTATTGGTTGAGAGGTTTTAGACCCATACACAGCTTATACTCGAATGAATTCATTTTAGAGCCATTAAAAACCCAAAAATTATTTTATTATAAAAAAATATTTCCAGATTTTCCTAAAGTGACCCTCACCCCTCTTATAAAAGTCCACTTCACCTTCTCTTAATTACACACCTCCAAAGAATTGGTCTTGTCCAATACCTACCCAAATATCCTATAAAATACCCCCCTTTAACCTAGAGGCCTTACTTTGATCGGAAATCCATCCTATGGATCCCTTTTGATCATCTCAAAATGGAAACACCCGAAGAAGTGGTAACAATTTACCACCCTCTATCATGTTCTTTTCATCTTCCACATCATCTTTATTTGTTGTTTCCAAACCAAAATATTAACTCCATTACCTCATAAGGACATAGATAGGGTTATATATATTATTAATGAACCACATGGGGTTCTCTTTTCTTGTTATTTTATGTTTATTAACCATATAATATTAAAATACATTGAAACATGGTAAATGTCAAACTATTTTACTAAGATTTAAATCTAAAAGATAAGGTTAATATGATGACCTAAATCTTTCTAAAACCTAATGGTTGAGTGGTTTTCAACCCATCCCCATCTTATTCTAGAAATAATTTATTTTTGAGCCATTAGAAACTGAAAATGATTTTATAATAAAATAATATTTCAAGATTTTCCTAAAGTGACCCTCACCTCTCTTATAAAAATCCACTTTCCCTTGTCTTAATTACACACTTCCAAAGCCTTTTGGCTCGCATAAACCCTAACCAAATATCCTCTAAACTATTCTCCCTTCAACATACAGGCCTTACATTTATCAGAAAGCCATCCTATGGATATATTTTCATCAATACAAAAGGAAACACCCAAAGAAGAGGTAATAATTTCACCAACCTCTTTCATGTTATTTTCATCTTCCACTTCATATTTCTTTATTATTTCCATACCATAATTATAACTCCAATAACTAATACATACTATGTTTTTTTATAAATATGGTACAAGGATATTCATTTTTCTATCAATCCTATAAATGACAATGTCACCATACGTGCATACATACGGCTTACCGTCTCCACGTCGTGGTGTAGTTTGTTATTCAACAACTTAATATTTTGGATGGGTATAATAATGAGTATAAATGATGTAAATAATAAACAAAACATGTTAATTATTCTGTATATATTATATACCATCGAATTACATATTATTTCCCCATCAATAAAATGATATTTTCTCTTGTGCGTACGTACAGATTACTGTCTCCACGACGTGATGAGATTCATTCCCACGTTAACTATTCAATGATGATTATAAAAATATATATATTATTTATAAGTATGTTATATATGACATAATAATTCTACTGGTTATATATATATATATATCTGTGTGTGTTTGTGTGTATGTATGTACTTACATATATCTTATTCACTTAGTTCCGTTCAATATGATATGAAAACAGAAACAACATTTATGTGTACGTACAACCTACAGTCTCAATAAAACAGTACCTTTCATTTCATACATATATCTATTATAAATATTTTTATTCAAATGACATATTTTATATAAATCAAGTATTATATTAATGAAGTATTTAAATCACAATCTAAATGATACGATCAAGAATAATAAGTTAAAACACATACGATAAAAAAATCGATTATTACCCAAAATGTTAATTTAACATGGAAATCATTATTAAATGGCTAGTATAGAGTCATAAATGAAAAATATTTGAAATATTAAATATGAATATGTATCGGGTATAATTTAATAACATACAATGGTCATTATACAGGAGGTTAAACATACTCTTGACCAAAAGAAAGTGCAAGGTAAGGGTTAATTCCACAATCTCTTTATTATCCGAGGTTGCTTTTTTACCTATATATCATCTGAGGCATATTTAGTATCCATGTCCATGTTTCATAATAGGGTTTTCAAAGGTATTCTTTTTAAGGGTCTTTTTTTATTAAATCATCATTTTAAATGTTTTAGAGATTTATTCCTCTAACGATTTCTCATTAATGTCCATGTTTTCAAAATGGTTATAAGGATTTATTTATATGGAAATGAATGTTTTAAAATGTGGATTCCATTCAAAAGTTTTGACGTGTTATAGATAATTTGATTTAAAACTATCTTTAAAATGACTTATTTTATAGATTATGTGACATTTAATTGATTTCATGGAAAAAGTATTTTTCGTTTAAAGATTTTAACAGATCATTTTCAACTAGGTCAACCACATATATTGGATATTATTCTTTATCAAGGTTGATTTGTTATGATACAAATATTCCCTACTGTATTGAAGGATTTATGATTTATTTGATAGTGGTTGTATTATTTTTATTCCATTCATGGTTTATGGATAAAATAATTAAATTTTGTATGATAGTTTTTATATGAATGTTTACGTTATGTTTAAACCTTTTCATTGAAGTATGCATTAGAATTAGTAAGTGATGGGTAGAGCCCACTATAACTCCTCGATGCAGCTGTAGGTCTCATAAGACAAACAAGTGTCATGGAAAAAGGCATTGACCAAATCTTATTAGTAGTCATGGAACAAGGCCTTCACTATGTGGTTATGAATTCTGGAATTATGCATTTTATCATTATGAAAATTTCTACTGATATTACATGTGATTATTTGACTGGTAGAATATCCATGTGAATAAGTAAATGGAATTATTTAATTTATCATTTACATATTATACTGAATATTAAGTTTAAATGAATTCGTTTTTAGTTTTATACATTTCCTTTAATATTTATGCTTATTTGTGAATGTTTCCTATATATTGTTATCCTTACTGAGAGTTTGAGGTCACCCCTTTCGTATGTTTTATTTTCCCAAGATTCCAAGAAGTGTTTTATGATTGATGAGTAGGGTTAAGTTAGGGGATTAATATCAATCTCAATGGATCATTTATGTTGTGTTTTATTTTATAATGTGTAATGTTACGTTCATGAATGTAATATATTTTCCAATACTGCTAAACAGATCAGTCATTCAGGACTTGATTACTTGTAATCATGCCAATGTATTAAAATAATGCACCAACTCTAGGATTTTGGGGTCAGGGCTTTACAGTTTGTATCAGAGAAAGTTCAGCAACATCCTTGGAAATAGATTGAGTAAAACTCTAATTAGATAAAATTACCCTAAGATAGACTTTAAGGATTAGTATAGAAGAACTAACTAGATTTTTTGTAATGTAGTGTTTTTTTTATTTTCTAAACAATACATCCCTTTATGGATACGATCAGGTAGAGGCAGCTCTAGAACAAATGTACCTAGGAGTGAAAACACTAACAAAGAGTTTTAGGTTTGACCTGAGGTATCCTGGTACATGAAAACGGGCCTTGATCCACTCTTGGTTATGACACTCCCGAGTGATATGCTTAGGATAATTCAAATTTTCATCACAAGCCATTATAAAGGATTTATGAGTAATACTTCATCATTGAAAACATTTGGTGATTATAAATTATATTCATAATATTTTCAATTTATGTTGGGTATTTTACATGTTTGGAATTATTCATTGCGATCCATAAACTAACCTAGTGTATGCCACTATTTAGAAATGGAACCTAGTAGAAGGAATGATAATTCCAGCAATATGCATGATTGAAAGATTGTGAAGGATCACATATTTCAAGGTATTAACCCGACATTTAAAAGTGAAATAGAATCCCATGTATTCTCATCAAATGAAGAAATTATATCAGGTTTTAATAAGATAAGTAAAACAAATATTTAATTCCTACGACTTTTAAGGGAAGAAAGAGAAGAAAAGGATGGAAGAGAGGAAGTTGGGTAAAGGGAATAGGGGAAAGAAGGATTTTCCCATATGTGATAATTATGGAAACAATCACCTTGGTAAATGTATGAAGGGAATGAGGGTTTGTTATATGTCTGGATAAAAAGGACACCAAGTACATGTTTTCATGGGTATGAATAAGGTTTCAAATGTACAATGCTTCATCTGCAAGGAGTTGGGACACTACACAAATAAATGTACAAATAAATACAGTATACACCAAATTTTTCTATTGGATAATAATCAAGTTATGATACTTTCGAAGATGGATAATAATTATTAGAGTTCTTATGTTGTTATTAATGTATTCTATCATTTGAGTATTTTATTAATGATGTACATATTATATGAATTATAGAGTATAAAAGTATTATAGTACTGTAATATTTTGTTAAGGACTCGTGATTATGTGGAACCAAGAAAAGTAACTCAATTGTAGGCTATTTTTTAAATATATGGTTGAGAGATAGATAAACCATAATATGGTTCTGATACTGAGGTTATGATTTTGGAATAATATTTTATTAGTTTGGATAAATTATATTGGATATTATTGAAAACCTTGAAACTGATTAATGATTTATATATTCTATCATTTTTTGAGTTTATAACATTTTTTGATATAAGTAGAATATTCAGTATTCAATAAGGAATAAGGTAGCATGAATGTAATGAATATGGTTTTACGGTAATTTATGGTGTTACTGTTTTTTAAAAGAATACATGATGAAGGTATTCACATGTTTTTACGTGGAAAAAATAATCTTCATTGTGTTTACCTTCCATGTTATTTCCATGTCTATCCCGTGCTACCTCAACACAATGATCATGGATGGTGAACTATGTTCCGCCAGGTATTATGGCATGCTACATCTCAGAGGTAGTGTCATCTTTTATGGCCTACCCTCTACTCTCCTTGAAACCGTGGTGAGAGATTCAAACCTGGTCATGGCTTGTGCTCAGACTGCAGACCATCAAGATAGTAGATGCATATGGGATCTTGCTTCAGATCCGATATTTGATTCGAATAAATCTTGTGTTTTCTTTGACTCCAGATCTAAGTCTTCGACATTGGATCATGAGGCTCAGGCTCCTGTGGAAGGTAGTGTGAAAAATCCATCTTCATCGGTTGTGTTGAATGGTCATGTAGTCCATGAATCCAGATCCAAGCTGGAATCTCGGGCTAATGGTTCTCAACACATGAATGAAGAGGTGAAGGGGAAATCAATTCCAAAGAGGGAATCACTGAATGAGTTGTGTTATCCTGTTGTGATTTATGGTTCATTATTGAAGACAACACAGGATGTCTTGAAGGTCCCGAATAGCAATGGTTCTGTAAAGGATCTCAATGGAAGAATTGAAATGGACAGTCCTTCATTGGAACCACCATTTTCTTCCCTTATTGACTCATCCTCTAGTAGGATCCATTGAAATGGGTCAGCGGATCATGTTGATGTTAATCCTAATGTGTTTGCTGAGAGGATTGAAGTTGGTATGAATTCTCTGATTTCATGTCTTGTTCATAAAAAGGGTGAGAAACCTAGGAGGTTTGATGACCTCATCAAGAAAATCTCATTTTTATGCGACTCCTATAATTCGAGATCTGTTTCTCTTGGCAGTGGATTATTTCATTTTATTTTTCATTCGAATGATTTTAAAATACATGTGTAGATCATCAGGTCTCTAACTCTGAAGCCTGCATGGGTTCACCTTCATGAATGGTCACTAGACATCAATTCCCCAGGTGAAAGAAATTTATTTTTTCAGGTTCGGGTTTGTTTTCATGGACTTAATTGGGTCCTTTGGCATCCAAAAATTTCATCCTGAAATTGGATTGGAAATTGGGACTCCTATTCGTCTCAATAATGAAACTGAAGTTGTTTGATTTGGGAATTTTTCCAGAATGCATGTGGAGATTGATTTGAGCTCCACCTTGATTGATAAGGTAACACTCTCTACTCCCACTGATAATATTCATATTGACGTTGAATATGAAAGAAAACATATTTTCTACACTGAATGTATGGCCGTTGGAAATTCTTTACAGTTATGTCGGAAGAACATATCATGTGAGATATGTGGAATGAAGGGTCATCCAAGTACTCTCTTTAGACGGAATCTCGAGATAAATAATGTGGCTTGTTCAATGTCTCTTCTTCATGATGATGATGTTCTCAAAAATCATGTTTCCGCTAAGGCCAATATTTTGAACAAGTCTTCCCCTGAGGTGTCTAGTTTGAAAGAAAAAGGTATCATAGTGGATAAGTCTCCGATGCGGACTAAAAGTGGTCCCTCTTATACTCTAGTTGATTTTCCTAAATAGATAACATCCGTTGCGCCCACTGAATTGGTTGACACTAGAAAAGTGGCTAGCCTCTCTACTGTTTGGTCTCCTGATCATTATGACCCTCCATCTCCAAAACCTGAATGTTAGTCCTAGTGTAGGATTGCTCCGTGATGGAACTGTTGAGTTGGATCATGGGTAGGATCACATTGGGACTCCTGAACATGTTGATTGTCATAAGGAAATACCGAATCTTTTGAATTCATATAAGTTTTCTGGAAAGTGGGGTGACATCTCGGAGGTGGAAGGGATGCAAGCGGGAAGCGGGGATCCTAACTCTTTCATTGATGCCCTCTTATCTGGAAAAGGGAAAGGAGATGATTGTATGGACTTCACTCATACTCCCTCAAAGAGAATGTCGAGGAAGGATTATTCTAACACACCTCGCATTGTGTCTACCAGATCTTCTAGGTTAGTGGGAATGTTCAATACTAATATTCTTATGTTCCTCAATCAGGGTATGTCCCAATTTGAATTTGAAACTATTGATGACTCTGATTATGGGAATGACATGTCTTATTATGATCTTTATCTTTTTTGACGGATGAGGGAGAAAATTCCTTCGTTTTGACCCCACCCATCTCTTCTGTGTGGTTTATATTATTTTAATAAATGGTTATAAGCTTAGCTTCTAGTTGTAATTGATGATATATAATAATTTCTTAATATTATATTTGGATTTTTATAAAAAGACCAACTTGGATGTTGCGCAACAACCTGTCGCGTCTGACTAGACCGTGAGACTTGAACCCACAACTGAGAGGCGACAAGGGTGGATCACCTACCACTGGTATACATGATGTCTTAGTTTGTATAATTTTGTTTCTTTAAATATTATGAAAAATGAATTATAAAATCATTATTTATTCAACCCTATAAGATTATGATAAATATAATATTTTTGAATTATATTATCTTTTGGAGTGATAGATGAGTTTGTGGTAGGAATTAGTTGAAGGATGAAACTCTACTTTTCAAGTATATTTTTTTCCTCTTATTCAATGAAAAAATTAAATCTTAAACATTAGGGAAGGGATCTTAAAACCAATTTTTTTATCTTAATTCCTTATGTTTTGTTGATCCAACGATATTTTAGATCATCATAGATTGATGGATTTGAGGTCCTCAATTTTACACATGTTTGTGATTGATGACCTCAATCACTCCCTATAAATATTTATTTTTTTCCTCTAATTATGTGGCTCTAATTTCCACCAATGTTCTCCTAATCGATATAATAATTTGGTGGTGACTTTTTCATTTTCCTTTCCTTCTATTTAAGACTAAATTTTATTAACCCAATTTTTGTTGTTGGTTTTCCAAAAATGTATTTTTCTATTTTAACCGTTTATTTTCAAAAAATAATTTCAAATTTCGAGGACCCAATTTATTGAATTAGGGGATAATGTAACACCCAAATATTTCAAAGTAAGTTATATCATTAATGTAATTCAATAGTTTGCGCTACATGCAACACTGAGTTCAAGCGCACCACAACTTACCAAACATGCACTTCAAATAGCGTTTATGAATTGTATTAAATGCATTTTAAATATTATATATTCTATATAAATTTAAAATCTATATTATGTGCTTCTTTGATAAAATATAAGAACCAATTCATTTTTTCACATAAAAGAAGTATTTTTCAAAAAATTAAATTTTACCACCATTTAACAACTTACCCTCTTTAAAACTAATATTTGAAACTTTTATATATTCAACCTAATGAAATTTAATTATTCTTTAGAATAAGGACATCAAAATTTAGTTTGGATAAATTTTTGATACTTTTCTGATATCATTCATATTTTGATGAATAGTGAAAAATACTATGTTTTCATTGAAAAAAACTTTTTTAATCAAAATAATTTATAGTGGTAAATTATTCATTTTAATTGTTTTCATGTATAATTAAATTCTATTTTTATCATTGAATAAAATTAAGGACATTATATGTAATTTCACATTGGAATTTTACATAAACACATGTTAATCTTTTGATTGTTTTTCTTTTATAAAAAACTCACTTTTTGATTTGACAACGAGAATTAATTTTAAATTAATTAATTAAACTCCCATGTTTTGAATTTGGTAAAATATAATTCATTATTTAATTAGGAATATCAAAATTAGCTTATGGTGTTTTTTAGGTATTTTTCTGAAAACATTCAATTTTTGATAAATAATGAAAAACACTTCGTTATTGTTTAAAACTGACTTTTTATTTAAATAATTATTTATTTTACATAAATTTATTTTAAGTCAAAAATGATATATAATAAATATATTATTTCAATTTAATTCATTGGAGTCATTTATTAATAGAATTAGTTGTATAAATTTTTATTGAACTTTTTACCGTCTTTTACCCACCTTCTAGGAGGATTTCCAAATTTGAATAAAATTGTATTTTACTAATTCTGTGAGTGAATTTAAAAAATCTGAGAGACATGGTTAATTTCAGTATGTAAAATTTGGTTCAATAATACTAAAATATTTTTTTTTGAATTGTAACATTTGATTGTTATTTTCCACGGTTAAAAGTATACATTGTAATTAAGGGTAAAAATGATATCATAACTACCTTAAAACATGTCTAAATTCTATTGGATAAGTATAATTCCACCAAAAAAAACTTAGTTATAAAATATGATCCTATTTTGTATACTTTGATTAGATTAGGACATTTAGGATTAGTTTATTTAAATAAGAGTTAAATGAGTTCTATTTAATGTTTAATAACAAAACCATTTTTAATATACGATTACACACAATATATATTCATCTATAACTATTAATTAGAAATATAAAAAAATTTCATATATAATGGTATTTTATTTATAATTTTTAGTCATTAAATAATTTAATTTATTTAAGTCACAATGATGATACATTAATTACTTTATCAATGAAATATTAAATTAATTGATATTATAAATATCCAAATAAATTTAAATTGAGACTTCTGATTAATTACAGTAATTTTCCAGGTTAGTATGACATGTTATAATTGGTTAAATAAATTTCATTCGAAGTTATAAAGTTTTTATTGCTTTTAAAAAAATCAAATGCTAAATAGTGTCAAAATTGACATAATTGAGTTTTTAAAAAAAATACACTATTATTAATTAATACAATATTCCTAAAAATATAAGGTTCCGCCAACGGACTTATATAAGGCTATATATATTAATAATGAATCCCATGGGGTTATATTGTATTTTTCTATAAAGTTTATTCAGCATATAATAAAAAATACCAGGAGACATGGTAAATGTCAAACTATTTAACTAAGTGTTAAATATAAATGATAAGGTTAATATGATGACCGAAACCTGTCTAAAACCTATTGATTGAGATTTTTTCAACCCATCCCAACCTTATCCTATAAATAATTTATTTTGGAGCCATTATAAATAGAAAATTATTATATTGTAATATAATATTTCATTATTTTTCTAAATTGACCCTCACCTCTCTTATAAAAGGCCACTTCACCTTATCTTAATTTCACATCTCCAAAGACTTTTAGATCAATCAAACCCTACCCAAATATCCTCTAAACTATCCTCCATTCAACCTATAGGAATTAATTTGATCATAAATCCAACCTATGGATCCCTTTTGATCAACTCAAAATGAAACACCTGAAGAAGAGGTAAAAATTTCATCACCCTTTTTTCAAGTTCTTTTCATCCATCACTTCATATTTATTTGATGTTTCCATACCAAAATAATAATTCCAGTACCTCCTACATAATGTGACGTTATCATAAATATTTTACAACCATATTTGTTATTCTATCAATCCTCTAAATGAAACAGTCACCATACGTGCGTAGGTACGACTTACAGTCTCCACGTCGTGGTGTAGTTTGTAAATCAAACACTTCATTATTTGGATGGGTATAATAATGAGAATAACTTTTGTAAATAATAAATATTTCATGTCAATTATTATGTATATATGATATAAAATCCAATTACGTATGATTTCACCATCAAAAAAATGATATTTTCGCTCGTGCGTATGTACAGATTACCGTCTCCCTGACACGATGAGATTCATTCCCACGTTCACCATTCAACAATGATTATAAAAATATATATTATTAAATAGTATGTACTGTATGATATTATAATGATAAATAAGATATATATATACATATATTTGTGCGTGTGTGTGTGTATGTACATACATATATTTTATTCACTTACATCCGTTCAATACGAAATCAAAACGGAAACAGTGTTTATGCATTTGTAAGACCTACCATCCCTATAAATGGTGCCTTCCATTTCATATGTCTATTTGTTATAAATATTTATTTTTTAAATATCAATTATATATAAAATATTTTTAATATTCTTGAATCATTTAAATCATGATCTAAATTACATGATCAATAACATGATGTTAAAACACGTACAATAAAGAAAACTATTATTACCAAAAATGTAAATTTAACATGGAATACATTATTAAATGGGTTGCATAAAGTCATAAATGAATCATGTATGATATAAAAAATATGAATATGGTTCTGGTATAATTTAATAACATACCATGGTCATTATACAAGAGGGTAAATGTACCCTCAACCACAGGAAAGTGCATGGTAAGGGTTAATTCCACAATCTCTTTATTATCCGAGGTTATTTTTCTTGTAAGTATCTACTGAGTACATATTTTTAAATGTTATAAATATTTATTCTTTTTATCTATTCAAATTAATGTCCATGTTATCAAAATGGTTTATTGGATTTATTTATACGTACCTGAATGTTCAAAAATGTTAATTCCTTTCAAAAGAATCGAAGTGGTATGGGACACATTGATTTAAAACTATCATTTAAATTAACTCCATTATAAATTATGTGACTTTTAAATGACTTCATAAAAAATTATATTTCTCTCAATGATTTTTACTGATAATTTTCTTTTATGTCAACATCCATTACGGGATATTATTCTTGATCAAGGTTGATTTATTATGATACAAATATTCCATATTTTATTGAAGGTTTTGTGATATGTTTTACTGTGGATGCATTAATTTTATACCATTCATGGTTTTTGGATAAAGCATTAACATTTAGTATTCTAGTTTTAATACAAATTTTTATGTTATGTTTAAACTATTTCATATGAGGAATGCATTGGACTTAATAAGTTACTGGTGGAGCTCTCAAGAGATCCTCAATGCATCAGTAGGTCTCATGAGACAAACTAGTGTCCTGGAACAAGGCCTTTACAAAATCTTATTAGTATTATTGGGACAAGGCCTTGACTATGTGGTTATGTGGTCTGGCATTAGGCATTTCGTCATAATGAATTTATCTATGGATATTAAATTTTATTATTTGACTGGTAGAATATCAATATGAATAAGTAAATGGAATTATTTGATTTATCTTTTCCATATTATGCTAAATATTATGTTTAAAAGGATTTGGTTTTAGTTTTATACTTTTCATTAAATGTTTATGCTTATTTGTGAAAGTTTATACTATATTTTTATCCTTACTAAGCATTTAAGCTCACCCTTTTCTTATGTTTTATTTTCCCAGGATTCTAAGAAGTGGTTTTTTATTGATGAGTAAGGTTAATTTAGGGGATTAATGGAATTATCAATGGATCATTTATTTTGTGTTTTATCTTTTAATGTGTACTGTAAGGTTCATTTATGTAATTTATTTTACAAGAATACTAAACTAATCGGTCTTTCAGGACATGATTACTTGTAATCATTCCAGTGTAATAAAATAATGCACAAACTCTAGGCTTCTGGGGTTAGGGTGTTAAAACTAATTTTTCTTAATTTTTTATATAAAATATTAAATTAATTTTATACATTTTAAATTTATTCTAATTTAAAAATATATATATTATTTTCATATTTATAATAGTGTTTAACAATTAAATTTCACACAGATAAATTGTAACAAGACATTTTTGACAATATGATCCATTTGATGATAAATACTATCATGTTTGATGTCAACCATTATTTAATAAAGTCATAAATGTGTAATTATATTTTTAGAGATGGTCATGTCATGTTTAAGAAGAACATTCATGGAATATATTGTATATGTGTTTTTAGGATATGGTCATGCCTTGATGTAAAGATGTGTGAATTGTGACTCAATACATTTTAATATAATTAAATATATTATTTCAATTTTCATGGTTCAATGCCCATACTTTCTCACAAAGAAAATATGAGAATATTTATGAATTTCATTGATGAATATAGTCATGTCACAAGGTGAATATGTTTTTATAAATAATTATTTGAATTCATTTGTCCCACTGTGATAAAATTTTACTCTGTGATGTATTCTAGTGTCTACTGGGACAACATTTTAGCTCAAGAAATAATTTATAGAAGATATAATAGAACAAGGAAGTAGTTTGAGGATATTAGTATTTTGTATTTTTATTTCAAATGAATAATCAAACATCAATAAAATATTACTACCAATAACGATAAAATAGAACAGGGTTGAGAATGTAGTTTCAGAAGTTGAGATATTAATGTTATAATTGAGTCCATTTTTTTATTTACACAATGGGTATAGTTTGTAACAGTTTTTGAATCAAATTAGAACATTTGCAAGTGTTCAATAATTATTTATTCTAAAGTTTAATGTTTTCAATCATTTTAGTTCCTCTTGTTGATTTTTATTAATTGTGACTAACATTGGGGGTGAAACAATTCCATTTTGGGTTAGAACCATGGAGCCTTTACACTAAAGAAAAGTGTATCAAAAGAGATAATGAAATAACAATAGTACCACATTTCATTCAAATGTGAATTCTTGTAAAGTTGACATGGCCATTATGCTGAAGATTTATGGAAAACATAGAGAAAACAACAAACAAATTTTCCAACACTAAGACAATCCTCAACCATATTAGCAATCCACATAGCCTCCCAAGGTAATTTGGGAAAGAAAAATTGAAATTTTAGCATCGTGTATTATATTGGAGAGAATCCCTCTATGGGATGGTGTTGGGATGTAACACCCCAAGATTTCATAGTGTGTTATTTCATCAAAATAATTCAATAACATGCACTACACGCAACACCGAGTTCAATCACACCATGACTTACCAAAAAAGACATTCAAAAGAGGTTATGAATAGTATTAACTAAATTTTAAACATTATATAATCCTTATAATTTTAGAATCCATATTATGAGTTTCTTAGACATAATGCAAGAACAGATTCATTTTCAGTATTGGACTTTTATTAACTTTTAATAGTGAAACATTTTTAAATACAATATTTTAAACTTTTTGACTAAATGGGGACATCAAAAAATTTAAAATTAAATATCCCAAGCTTCCACGGTATGCTTTCCTTTGAATAATACAGTAGCGTGTGTTGTACGCAACTTCGAGTTCTAACACACCACAACAAATCAAACTAGCCGTTATGAATAGTAATACCTACCTTTTAAAATTTGAGAAATTTTATCTCTCAAAATGGACTTCATTTTTGGATTAGGAGTATCAAATTTAGCCTAAGGTGAAATTTTGGTACTTTTCGGATAACTTTCATATTTTGATGAATAGTGAAAATTACTAAATTTTATTTAAAAACAACCTTTTTAATCAAAATAATTAATAGTGATAAATTATGAATTTGAGTGGTTTTAAAGTATATTTAGAATATATTTTTACCATTTAATATAATGTTGGTCATTGGACATAATTTTACAATTAAACCGAACATAAACAAGTGTCAATCTTTTGATATTTATTATCTCTTAAAAACACGCTTTTTGTTTTGACAGCGGGAATTAATTTTAAATTAATTTCTGCCACTTCTGTGTTTTGAATTTAGAAAAATAGATTCCATATTTGGAATCAGGATGTTCAAATTGTGTAAATAGGTAATATTTTTTTTATACATTTTGAATAATTACTGCGGTAAATATTTTGTTTACCATGGTTAAGGGTAAATCCGTTAAATAAGGGTTAAAAAATAATATTATAATAATACTAAATTACCCTAAAACGTGTCCTAGCCTTATTTGTTGATACATGTTCGTCCATAGGCATCTTTGGGTCGATTTTGGGACCCCATGGTGCCACTTGTAGGTGATAGGGACACTTTATTTTAATTAAGTTAAAATGAATACAAAAATGACACAAGCATATATCTTTTAGAAAAAAAAAATTTCCATAGGGTTATATATGTTGGATTTTAGATTATAAATATTCATTAGAAATCTAAAAAGATTTCCTAGATAATGATATTTTATTTATAATTTTTAGACATTAAATAAGTTAATTTATTTATGACACAGTGATGATAAATTAATTACTATAATAGTGAAACATTAAAATAATTGATATTATAAATACCAAAATAAATATAATATGAAACTTTTAATGAATTAAACTAATTTTCTAGGATAATATGATATATTAGGATTGATTTAATTGACTTTTTCAGAAGTAATCAATCTGTTATGAGTTTCACAAAAATCAACTATAGAATAGTGTCAAAATTGACATAAAAGAGTTCTTAAAACAAATATTATATTATTAATTGATATTAAATTCCTAAAAATCTAAGGTTAGGCCACGAGACTTATATCATGATATATTTATCATTAATGGACCACTTGAGGGTCTCTTGGATGTATATAGTAAGTTTATTAACCATATTATATAAAAATACAAAGAGACATTGTAAAAGTGAAACTAATTAACATAGAGTTAATACTTAAAGATAAGGTTAATATAAGTACCCAAACCTGTCTAAATTCTATTGGATGAGTTGTTTTCGACCCATCCCCACCTTAACATTTAAATAATAAACTTATGAGCCATTAGAAACCGAATATGAATTTATTATAAACTAATATTTCTAGCTTTTCCAAAGGTGCCCCTCACCCCTCTTATAAAAGGGCACTCCTCCTTCCCATTTCTTCACACCTTCAAAGCCTTTTGGTTCGACCAAACTCTGCCCAAATACTCTCCCAACATCCCTCAATAAAACCTAGAGGCCTTAGTTTGATCAGAAAGCCAACCTAAGGATCCCTTTTGATCAAATCAAAAGGAAGAACCCGAAGAAGAGGTAATGATTTCACCACCCTTTTCCAAGTTCCTTTCTTCTTCCACTTCTTCTTCCATTGTTATTACAATTCTAAAATAATAACTCCAGTATCATATATAAACTGTGATGTTATTATAAATATATTACAACCATATTCAGTATTCTATCCACCCTTTGAATAACATGTCACCATATGTGCGTACGTACGACTTACCGTCTCCACGTCGTGGTGTAATTGTTATTCAATATATTATTATTTGGATGGGTATAATAATGATGTGTAACTCATGTAAATAATAAATATAACATTTTAATGATTCTTTATATATGATATACCATCCATTTATATATTATTTTAATATCAAAAGAATGATATTGTTGCTCGTGCGTACGTACGGACAACCGTCTCCACGAACGCGATGAGATTCATTCTCCATCGTATCCATTAAAGTATAATTATCATTTGATGATTTACAAATGATGTTTAAGGAATTGATATCATTCTGGATATGAATAATATACAACCTATCAATTACAAACATGTCTTACATAACAAAACATATAAAATAAAACAAGTAAGTTAACACCCGAAACAACGATAATACTAAGATATTATTATCAAATCAATATTAAAAGATCTTATATGATATCATATTAATGTATATGATTCTTGTATAATTTAATAACAATTATTTCACCATTATACAGGAGGTTAAACAACCCCAACCAAGGAAAAGTACAAGGTAAGGGGTTTTCATCTCACTCCTTATTCCCATGAGATTTATGCCATATTGCCACCATTACCTTTTGTGTGGTGTATGTACTTCCCATAATTATATTCTTTGTGTAATACAGACTAATTTCTGTGTATTTACATATTAATTGTATGATACCTCTTTCATGGGTTGTATGTTTCATAAGTTACCAAATTGGTAAGGGTTATTTCACAATCTCTTCATTATCCGAGGTTGTTTGTACGTAATAATCTACTGGGATCTCTTTATCATCCACATACATGTTTCTTAATAATGTATTTCAAAACATTTTTATTATTTACAAGAATATGGGTTAAAGTCATTTATACCCTTATGTGTTTCAAAAGGAATATTTCCGTCGTTTTCCAAACAAGGCACTTTTAACCTTTTCGACAAATTTAAGGTAAGAATGTTTTTTTAACTTATACGGCGGGTGCGGCTATTTACCGCCTTTATAAAATCGTCAAAGCTTCCCTTACAAGATAATAAGAATATTTTAAAAAAATGTTTTATTTCATAAATATAAGACTCTTAAATGATTTCAAAATAGAAAGTGATATTTTTCTAAAATAGTCTTGATTTCATCTATGTCAACATCCTTTGATGGATTTTAAGCTCATTTGAAGTTGATTTATTATGATACAAAACATCCATATTTTATTGAATGTTTTGTGATATTTTTGACTGTGGATAAGTTATTCTTATGTCACCCATGGTTTTCTTTTAGAGTATTGACATTTCATAAGTTATTTGTAATCCGAATGTTTATGTTATATTTCAACCTTTCATTTAGATGAATGTGTTAGACAAGTATGTTCCGGGTTGGGGACCGGTAAAAGTAAGCCCTCCGGTTTGGTCTCCGGTTATTAGAGGAACTCCAGTTTGGTCTCTGGTTATTAGAGGAACTCCGGGTTGGTGTCCGGTTATTAGAGACACTTCGGGTTGGTGTCCGGTTATTAGAGGCACTCCGGGTTGGGTTCCGGTTACAGTTAGCCCCTAGGTCTTGGGACGAGGCCTTGACAAAGAAATTAAAGTTCAGCATTATGCATTCCATCATTATGAAAGTGGTTATTGATTTTGCATGTGATTATTCGATTAGTAGAATATCCATGTGAATAATTAAATGGAATTATTTCATTTTATTTATGCCATACTATGATTAAAGTTCAAGTTTGAAAGGCTTTTGTTTTAGTTATACATTGCCTTAAATGTTTATTCTTATTTATGAAAGTTTCCTCTATATTGTTATCCTTACTGGGCATTTGTGCTCACCCCTTTTCTATGTTTTATTTTTCCCAGGATGTGAAGAAGTAAATTATGAATGACCTGCAGGGATATTATGTGGGGATATGCGTGTGGATTATGGAGACAATATGTTGTTGTAGTAGTTTTTCATTTTATGATGTAATGTAAGAATTATGAATATATCTAGTGTTTCCAAGGCTACTAAACCAATTGGTCTTTCGAGATTTTATCTTTCTTGTGACCATGCCAATGTTATGTAATAATGCACCGACTCTGGGTAACTTGGGTCGGAGCGTTACAGTTGGTATCAGAGGAAGTTTAGTACAAACCTTGGAAGCTAGATTTCGATAAACTCTGATTAGAGCACGTAGACCTAAGATGAACTTTGAGGATTAGTATACAAGAACTTCCTAGAATTTTGGTATTGTAGAGATTTTGTGAGTTTTCCGATAAATACATCCCTGTCTGGATACGAGCAGGTAGAGGCGGCTCTGGCACAGATGTACCTAGGGGTAAAACCCGAAAACACCGCTTTGAGCTAGACTCGAACGGGAACTGGTGTACGACAACGGGCCTTGCTACACTCTTGGTTACGACACTCCCGGGGGATATGCTTAGGATAACTCTCATTTTCATTACAAATCATTATGAAGGGTTTATGAGTATATACTTCCTCAAAGGAGACATTTTTATGATTATAGATTATATCCATAAACTATTTAATTTATGTTATGTGTTTTACAAGTTTGGGATTAGGTATTGTTATTCATAAACTAATCTAGTGTATGCCATTGTTTAGAAATGGCGCCCAGTAGAAGGAATGAGAACTTCAGCAATGCACGTGATCCAAAGAGAAGGAAGGATCATATCTTTCATGCTCTTAAGCTAGAATTTATAAGAGAAATAGTCTCCCATGTATTATCATCATATGAAGAAATAATATCATGTGTTGATAAGATAAGTAAAGAGTTTACTAAGTCCTATGGATTTTAAGGGAAGCAAGAGAAGAAAAGGATGGAAGTGGGAAAGATGGATAAAGGGAAGAGGGAAAAGAAGAATTTTCCCATATGTGATAACTGTGGGAAGAAATACCTTGGATCTTGCCTGAAAGGAATGGGAGTTTGTTATAAGTGTGGAGGAAAAGGGAACAAAGTACATGACAGCAAGGGTAATAAAAATGTTTCAAATGTACAATGCTTCATTTGCAAGGAGTTTGGACACTACGCGAACCTATGTCCCAGTCATCAGACTATGCCGCAAATGATGCTATTGGATAATAATCAAGTTATGATACTACCACAGATAAAGAGGAATGATTAGAGTTCTTATGTTGAATATGTCATTTGAGTGTTGTATCAACAATGTACCTGGTATAATAATTATGGAGTATATAATGATTATACTGCAGTACTATTTCATTAAGGACTTCATACTGTGTAGAACAAAGGAAAGTGACTTAATAAGAGGTTAAATTTTTGGAAAATATATGGTTGAGAGAAAGATAAACCATAATATGGTTCTGATACTCAGGTAGTGATTTTAGAATAATACAATATTGATTTGGATAAATTATATTGGATATTATTGACTACCTTGAAGCTGATTAATGATTTGTATATTCCATCATCATTGGGGTTTAAAACATTTTTGGATTGATGAAGTATATCCAGCATTCTATATAGAATAAGGGAGCATGAATGTAATCAATAAGGAATATGGTAATTCAAGATGTTTCAGTGTATTAAAAGAATACATGATGAAGGTATTCATATGCTATTACGGGGTAAAAAGGATCTACATTATGTTTAGCTTATTTATAAATGTTGGACTATGAGTTTGGACAGAAGTATTTTGGATAGTTCTAGTTTGGAATATTTTGGATTGCCATAAAAGGACAACCCGGAGGTCGGGCGGCAACCCGTCGCGTCCGGCAAAACTGTGAGAATTGAACCCACAACCGAAGGGCGACAAGGGTGTATCACCTACCACTGGCCCACGAGATGTCCTGGATTAAATAATGTAGTTTTTTTTAAAAGATCTGGTAGATGAATTATAAATTCATTTATTTTGGAAACCTGTACGAATAGTATAAATAGAATTTTTTTTACGTTCTATTATCTTTTATAGTGAAAGATATGTTTGTGGTAGAAATTTATTAATTGATAAAACTATAATTATAAAGTAAGTATATCTCCTTATGATCATAGCCAATCTCATAAATAAATTCTTCAACATTAATAAAACTAACCTAGAACAAAAATTTTGTCCTAGATGGTACCTTAAATCATCACTAATTTATGGCTTTGGGATTGTTGGCCTTTTCATAGCCATGTTCTCTACCACTCCCCATCAGATAATTGATGGTTAGATTTCTCTTCCATATCCATATTTTCCTACATGGAACCCTAGTATGTGTTATTTTCGGTAATCATCATACTTTCCACTCTTTATTATAAATAGAGGCCTCATTAATTCATTTTTCGATGTGGGATTTCAACTAAGATATTTTGAAACGTCAAAAATGTGTTATCCCAATACCCTATGTTTTGTTGAACCGATGGTATTTCAAATCATCATAGATTGATGAGTTTAAGGACCTCAATTTTATACTTGTTTTTGATTGATGACCTCAATCACTACGTATAAATATTTACGTTTTTCCTCCAATTATATGTCTCTAATTTCCACCAATGTTCTCCTAATCGAGATCATAATTTGGTGGTGACCCTTTCATTTCTCTTTTCCTCATATTAAGACTAAATTTTAGTAACCCAATTTTCAATGTGGGTTTTCCCACAAATATATTTTCTATTTTTAACCTTTTATTTTCGAAGAACAATTTCAAATTGCGAGGACGCAATTTATTGAAGGAGGGGAGAATGTAACACCCCAAGATTTCATAGTGTCTTATCTCTTCAAAATAATTCAATAATTTGCACTACACACAACACCGAGTTCAATCACACCATGACTTACCAAAAAAAGCCATTCAAAATTGGTTATGAATAGTATTAGCTAAATTTTAAACTTTATATAATCCTTATAATTTTAGAATCCATATTATGAGTTTCTTAGACATAATGCAACAACAGATTCATTTTCAGTATTGCACTTTTATCAACTTTTAATAGTGAAACCTTTTTAAATAGAATATTTTAAACTTTTTGACTAAATGGGGATACAAAAAATTTAAAATGAAACATCCCAAGCTTCCACGGTACGCTTTCCTTTGAATAATACAATAGCGTGTGTTGTACGCAACTTCGAGTTCTAACACACCACAACCAATCAAACTAGCCGTTATGAATAGTAATACCTACATTTTAAAATTTTATAAATTTTATCTCTCAAAATGGACTTCATTTTTGGATTCGGAGTATCGAATTTAGCCTAAGGTGAAATTTTGGTACTTTTCGGATAACTTTCATATTTTGATAAATAGTAAAAATTACTAAATTTTAATTAAAAACAACCTTTTTAATCAAAATAATTTATAGTGATAAATTATGAATTTTAGTGGTTTTAAAGTATATTTAGAATATATTTTTACCATTTAATATAATGTTGGTCATTGGACATTATTTTACTATTAAACCGAACATAAACAAGTGTCAATCTTTTGATAGTTATTATCTCTTAAAAACACGCCTTTTGTTTTGACAGCGGGAATTAATTTTACATTAATTTCTGCCACTTCTGTGTTTTGAATTTAGAAAAATGGATTCCATATTTGGAATCAGGATGTTCAAATTGTGTAAATAGGTAACTTTTATTTTTAGAAATTTTGAATAATTACTGCCGTAAATATTTTATTTACCACGGTTAAGGGTAAATCCGGTAAATAAGGGTTAAAAAATAATATTATAATAATACTAAATTACCCTAAAACGTGTGCTAGCCTTATTGGTTGATACATGTTCGACCATAGGCATCTTTGGGTAAATTTTGGGTCCCCATGGTGCCACTTGTAGGTGATAGGGACACTTTATTTTAATTAAGTTAAAATGAATACAAAAACGACACAAGCATATATCTTTTAGGAAACAAATTTTTACATAGGGTTATATATGTTGGATTTTAGATTATAAATATTCATTAGAAAGATAAAAAGATTTTCTACATAATGATATTTTATTTATAATTGTTACACATTAAATAAGTTAATTTATTTATGACACAATGATGATAAATTAATTACTATAATAGTGAAACATTAAAATAATTGATATTATAAATACCCAAATAAATATAATATGAAACTTTTAATGAATTAAACTAATTTTCTAGGATAACATTATATATTAGGATTGATTTAATTGACTTTTTTCTAAGTAATCAATCTGTTATGAGTTTCACAAAAATCAACTATTGAATAGTGTCAAAATTGACATAAAAGAGTTCTTAAAACAAATATTATATTATTAATTGATATTAAATTCCTAAAAATCTAAGGATCAGCCAAGAGACTTATATCATGATAGATTTATCATTAATGGACTACTTGGGGGTCTTTTGGATGTATATAGTAAGTTTATTAACCATATTATATAAAAATACAAAGAGACATTGTAAAAGTGAAACTAATTAACTTAGAGTTAATACTTAAAGATAAGATTAATATAAGTACACAAACCTGTATAAATTATATTGGTTGAGTTGTTTTCGACCCATACCCACCTTAACATTTATAATAATAAACTTTAGAGCCATTAGAAAATGAATATGAATTTATTATAAACTAATATTTCTAGCTTTTCCAAAGGTGCCCCTCACCCCTCTTATAAAAGGGCACTCCTCCTTCCCATTTCTTCACACCTTCAAACCCTTTTGGTTCGGAAAAAATCTTCCCAAATACTCTCCCAACATCCGTAACTACTACCTAGAGGCCATAGTTTGATCAGAAAGCCAACCTAAGGATCCCTTTTGATCAAATCAAAAGGAAGAACCCGAAGAAGAGGTAATGATTTCACCACCCTTTTCCAAGTTCCTTTCTTCTTCCACTTCTTCTTCCTTTGTTATTACCATTCTAAAATAATAACTCCAGTATCATATACATACTGTGATGTTATTATAATTATGGTACAACCATATTCAGTATTCTATCCACCCTTTGAATAACATGTCACCATACGTGCGTACGTACGGCTTACCGTCTCCACGTCGTGGTGTAATTGTTATTCAATATATTATTATTCGGATGGGTATAATAATGATGTGTAACTCATGTAAATAATAAATATAACATGTTAATGATTCTTTATATATGATATACCATCCATTTATATATTATTTTAATATCAAAAAAATGATATTGTCGCTCGTGCGTACGTACGGACTACCGTCTCCACGAACGCGATGAGATTCATTCTCCATTGTATCCATTAAAGTATAATTATCATTTTATGATTTACAAATTATGTTTAAGGAATTGATATCATTCTGGATATGAATAATATACAACCTATCCATTAAAAACATGGCTTACGTAACAAAACATATAAAATAAAACAAGTAAGTTAACACCCGAAACAACGATAATACTAAGATATTATTATCAAATCAATATTAAAAGATCATATATGATATCATATTAATGTATATGATTCTTTATAATTTAATAACAATTATTTCACCATTATATAGGAGGTTAACCTACCCCAACCAAGGAAAAGTACATGGTAAGGGGTTTTCATCTCACTCCTTATTCCCGTGAGATTTATGCCATATTGCCACCATTACCTTTTGTGTGGTGTATGTACTGCCCATAATTATATTCTTTGTGTAATACACTCTAATTTATGTTTATTTACATATTAATTGTATGATACCTCTTTCATGGGTTGTATGTTTCATAAGTTACCAAATTGGTAAGGGTTATTTCACAATCTCTTCATTATCCGAGGTTGTTTATACGTAATAATCTACTGGGATCTCTGTATCATCCAAATCCATGTTTCTTAATAATGTGTTTCAAAACATTTTTAATATTTACAAGAATATGGGGTAAATTCATTTATACCCTTATGTGTTTCAGAAGGAATATTTCCGTCGTTTTCCAAACAAGGCAATTTTAACCTTTTCGACAAATTTAAGGTAAGAATGTTTTTTAACATATACGGCGGGTGCGGCTATTTACCACCGTTATAAAATCGTCAAAGCATCCCTTACAAGATAATAAGAATATTTTCAAAAAAATGTTTTATTTCATAAATATAAGACTCTTAAATGATTTCAAAATATAAAGTGATATTTTTCTAAAATAGTCTTGATTTCATATATGTCAACATCCTTTGATGGATTTTAAGCTTATTTGAAGTTGATTTATTATGATACAAAACATCTATATTTTATTGAAGGTTTTGTGATATTTTTGACTGTGGATAAGTTATTCTTATGTCACTCATGTTTTTTTTAGAGTATTGACCTTTCATAAGTTATTTGTAATCCGAATGTTTATATTATATTTCAACCTTTCATTTAGATGAATGTGTTAGAAAAGTATGTTCTGGGTTGGGGACCGGTAAAAGTAAGCCCACCGGTTTGGTCTCTGATTATTAGAGGAACTCCGGTTTGGTCTCCGGTTATTAGAGGAACTCCGGGTTGGTGTCCGGTTATTAGAGGCACTCCGGGTTGGTGTCCGGTTATTAGAGGCACTCCGGGTTGGGTTCCGGTTACAGTTAGCCCCTAGGTCTTGGTATGAGGCTTTTACAAAGAAACTAATGTTCAGCATTATGCATTCCATCATTATGAAAGTGGTTATTGATTTTGCATGTGATTATTCGATTAGTAGAATATCCATGTGAATAATTAAATGGAATTATTTCATTTTATTTATGCCATACTATGTTGAAAGTTCAAGTTTTAAAGGGTTTTGTTTTAGTTATACATTGCCTTAAATGTTTATTCTTATTTATGAAAGTTTCTGCTATATTGTTATCCTTACTGGGAATTTGAGCTCACCCCTTTTCTATGTTTTATTTTTCCCAGGATGTGAAGAAGTAAATTATGAATGACCTGCAGGGATATTATGTGGGGATATGAGTGTGGATTATGGAGACAATATGTTGTTGTAGTAGTTTTTCATTTTATGATGTAATGTAAGACTTATGAATATATCTAGTGTTTCCAAGGCTACTAAACCAATAGGTCTTTCGAGATTTGATCATTCTTGTGATCATGCCAATGTTATGTAATAATGCACCGACTCTGGGTAACTAGGGTCGGGGCGTTACATGGGATGTCGGTTTATATAGATGTTTGCACTGGAAAAATTTTTATGGGTTTATATTGGGAATGAATTTTGAGATGGGGTCATCCATGGATTCATTTATGGCCAGTATTCCCCATGGATATGTTATTAATGAATCCATGTACAACATTAAATATTCATTTAGGACACCAAGATAAAATAAAACGTCACATTGTTATATCCTACACCACCAAATATTTCAGTTTTTAATTAAGTGAAATCAGGAATAGAGTTTCACAATTGTAACCCTTCTATATCATATATGATTCATGGTGGTATGAAAATGCACTATATTAGATCCCCTGCACCGATGGGTGGTTAATTTTCAAGGTGTCCCAAAAAATCCAAATTATATGTCATGGAACTGCTAGTTGTATAATGTTAAACTCCAATAAGACTATATTATAAGCTTGGAAGTCACACAATGGGAAAAATATTATTCCCACACCATCTTACTACACATTGGAGGATCAAGATATGAATGATGTATCAGTTATCATGTTTCCGTAGGTCCTACATTGAATAATTATATTATGTTTCAATCCTCTAGAAGGAAACATTTTATCTAATGAGATTAATTACAATACTCTAGGATCTAAGGGTTTTTATGGTTGAGAGTTTTAATTCATAAAGAATATTTTTTTTCCTATGACATAGCCCGAGTAATTAAATCATAGAAATTGTTAGCATCTCATTGGAGTTTGGAATTTTAATTATAATACACATTAATTTCATAGGTTTCTCTGTAAGGGATTTATTTTTATTTAAACTATGAGAATCCAATTTCAAATAATATATTGATTTTTATACACACCAATGTTGGGAGGTATGGATAAAGACTCATGGAAACTAGATTGTATATCCATTTTTGTGATTTGACACTTTTTATAGATACATTAGTTCTTGATTCTTTTTAATGAATTTTGAATTGTTATTTCATGATAGTGATGTTATTTTATTACATTAATTTTAAATCACATTTAATTATTTATGAGATAATTGGTCTATCTTCCCATGAGTAAATTTATTCACTCATTATGGTTTCTCCATTCTTCGTTAGTGAGTATTTTCCTAGGGCATGGTGGATTAGTAGTAAAAAAACATTCATTCCTAATGGAAGTTATTGATTAAACTTGAAAATTACCTGTGGTAACTAATATCATATTAATTCTTATCCATATCATATTATAAAACAACCCTGTTATTGTGATTTTTGTATGGTGAATAATACAAATGATCTATATAGAAGTGAGAATGGGAGAACATGACAAACTTCACCTCTTTATCTATGACTAAAGTAAATGAATATAGTTTTACATGACTATATAGAATAAGGTATATGGATATATTTAGATGGATATATAATCCAAATATGGGAGCTAATGACCCTAATATGTTCCCAATCGATTGTCTTAACAAGTTTTCATGTGGAACTTGTTAGAACCTATAAAAAAATTTCCTTCATAATTCAGTCACCATCTTCATTTAAAATTATAATATCTTCATCCAAATTCATTATTCATTGTTGGCCATTACATGGAAGTATTATCTATTACCAATGTTCACATTGGTTTTATGTATCCTTTATTCAAAGATAATAATTTGTACTAGCTAACTAAGATAATATCCCACTATTCGAAATTGTTTTACCTGAGGAGATTGATTACCAATACCATTCTTTTGTGGTATAATTGATTAGGGCTCCATGATTTTCAATTTTAAACTCTAAACACTACCCCACAATGGTTGATGATTCTCGGTATAATTCCATGTCTTTGGCATAAAATTGGAGTAATGATTTTATTACTAATTTGGAAATATATTATTCATTTCTTATTTCATTATTTTTTCTTTATTTATATTATTATTCATATTTTATATACATGTGTGTTGTATATTTATAAATATTTTCTTAATGTGTATAAGACAAATTTCACACAAATTACCATCTATTGTATATTCTAGTGAACTACTTGAATTGAATCTCCAAATTAGGCACATCAAATAACATACTCAAAGAGTAGAATAATTAAATAATCAGGACACATGAGAATTCCATGATGATCTAAATAAAATTCTGCTAGAAAACCCATTCAATATGAGATTACCATAATATACTAGGGACACAAATATATAGATGGACTTATACAGATTTTTTTAAATCCTACCATAAAATCCAAAAACATTAAACTAATCTCATGTTGTCTATAGATAATCAAAAATTTCGGAGAATTTGGATCCATGAAACATGATTATCCTCATCTCCATATTTCAATCATTCTGTTGATCAATGACATGATCAAAAATAGAAGTTTCCTATATAATTCCATTATATGTCTTGAGTTTTCGATTTTAATAATGGGGTTTTTTATGGAGTGTATGTATTTACAGTCATCAGAGTTAATCACACTTTGGGAAGGGAAAACCTATAGTATTATGGATTTCTATTTCTCACCGGTGAAAAGAGAAAAAATATGATGTATCATCTAAAATGATTCATTAAAATATAGGGAATCCAAATATGAGTCTTGGGATAATATAAGAGATATTTTATGATGGTTATCTCTTTATGGAGTGATGTTATATATCAAAATAATAATTATTTTTTCAGATTTTAAAATATTTCGTTTTTTATACTTCTAATGGAGAGGTATTTATCTAAAATTCAACATATCAATACAAAGATATAATTAATAATTTATAATATAAATTAATTTAATGGAAATAATATAGTTTGTTTTATGAAGATAATACATTATTGGTTTGAGGAGTCCACAATGTGGGTTACCCAACATTATATTGTTTCTATGAAAATGCAGTCCCTGTTTACACAAAAAATTAAAGGATATTCCACCAAGAAACCATGGGTCCATTCATTTGAGATTTTTATATGTACCCACCTCCATTAAAACATCCAAGAATTAGTATATTTCTCTTTCATGGATGAGGAAAATTTACTCAATTACAAATGACCCCAAATATAAAACTAAAATCAACATGGACCTATGGAGGGGGTGGTTCAAAATAATCAATGATATAAATAATGTTCCTAACATAACATCCTGATAAATATAGGTACGTCGGATTTTCCAAAAGTATAGTAGAAAATTATACCCCCAGACTTTTATTTTTAGTAACGTCTTACTCCCAATAAATAATAGATTCATAAGTTTTCATAGCCTTCTAATGGAATCCTATCCCCCTTTTAAATATTTAGTGCTAAATTACACTCAGAACATTGATCATTGAATATGTCATTTAGAATATACTATTCATTAGTATTATAATTACATAGAAAATCACCAATCCCTACTAAGGAAAATTTAGATACAACTGGGACTTTATTCTTATAAATTATCCTTCTGACTCCTTACTATTTTAAAAGGTAACATAGAGACCCCAGTAGAATAGGCCAAGTAAATTACCTTATGGATTAGATGAGAACTGTTAGAGACAACGAAGTTCAGGGTTCCAAAACAACGAAACATGGACCATAAAGAGACATAACTATAAATAAGTAATAAAATTATGATATGAATTAAATGAAAAAATATGATGAATAGAAAACACAGAGGAAACCAGATGTATGACCTTACATGACACCCCTTCCTTTCACAGATAATATGCAAAATGTGATATTGGAGGAGAAGTATCATAATTTTTTTTAATCATGAAAATATTTCCTAAAATCATCTCCTTTATTGAAGGTATTTCAAAAATTCCCATGTATTCCAAATTTCATAAGTTGTTTCTTCCTTAAAAGAAAAGTTTGAAAATTTAGAAGATGTAATTATTAGTGAGGAATGTTTAGGTGTCAAAAAAGGGAAAATCTCACCAATGTTATGAGACATAAGAAGTCTTCTGATTCCATCTATAAATGGGAAATGAACCAAAAAAACTGTGTGAATTAGGAGAAAGATTCAATCTCATTCCATTTAATGTATTCCAAAGAAATATGGAATGACTAGAAAAAACCAATATGGGTATCACTATAATTAAAGTATAGATTGGTCGACAATATAATATAAATTTATAAAGGTTACTCATTCAAAGTCATCAACTTATTTTATACCATATTTTTTGTTATTTTGAATCTGGAAGATGATAGATAACTACCGCCCATGAGCCATATCCCAGTTATTAAGGACTCTACAAGTGCATCCGAGAGAGTCCAGATCAAATACAGGCAGAGAAATTATTTCTTGGTTACTATAGCAGTACTGTAGTAGGTACTGTAGTGGGAACTGTAGCAGGTAATGTTTGTAATTAGTAGCCGGGAATATGCCCTAGTTTGGGCCTTTGGGCCATCGATTTGGTCCCTGAGTCCTTTAAGGCCTTCGGGCCACCCAGGCCTTCAGGTCAGTAAGGCCTTCAGGCCACCTCAAGGCCTTCAGGCCGCCATAAGTGCAGATGAAAACCAGACGACCTATGAGGAACAAGCTCTACATGGAGTATGATCAAGGAGATTTCAACAATTCAGAAGCTAAACAGATTTCAAGAATGAGAGGGTATGAAACCTACCATCGAGACAATCGTGTTCATGCACATGAATGCCTATCCGAACAACCATTCGAAAGTGGAGAGCTGATTTTACAATGAAGATTCTTAGGAGGAGCAGTTCCAAGTAGTTAGTCTGGTTTATATATAATGTTTTAATCCAATGGGAAAATGAATTTCTCTAAGCCCTATGGGCCATGTAATTCTTACGCCTATGGGCCTTGTTAGGGTTCCACCTCACCCCTTGAAAGGTGGATTATCAAAAATCAATGCAAAATGAAGGCCTTCGTGCCATTGGAGGATAATATATAACTTCCAGTCATCTTGAGGTGACCATTTCTAGAAACTATAAATGGCCTAATTGGTGTGAATCAATGTCGATGGATTTTCTAGATAGTAAAGAATCATGAATAATTTGATGTTTATAATTTCTTCACCACATTCATAGACGACTTCTCATTTCATCATGATTAAACTAGTTATGTGGTAATAATAATTGAAGTTGAATATGTTGATTAATAAGTAATGGATATAAAATTGTTGATTGTAAAATATGTGTTTTACTTATTTGAGAAACTTTTTATAGAATAAGTTCATACCATATCTCATTCTATTATAATTCCCCAAAATGAATTATTGAAAACAAACTAACAACCTTTTATTCATTGATATAGGTGATAAATATGATTTACAAGTGACTATTAATCTTAGACTAATGATTTATAAATAGAAAAAGATGTTAGAATTTTTAATGTAATGGATGAAATATTTTACATTGATAATCACTGATATTAATGTATTTAAAACTTATGTCCTCACCCATAATGATATGATAGTGCAAGAAATAAAGCCTTCGAAAAACCCCAATGATGTTTGGCACAAAATATTATCTAATTTGTCAAGAAGGAATTATTAATGATCTTAGATGCATGTCATTAGGTAAGTGTTATTCACAATCCACCTTTTAGTGAGGTATGGAACACCTTTTCCAGGGAATATAGGAGGAATCTTGTAAGACAGTCTTGGTTGATTATTTTTATTTTAAATACTATGTTTCTACGTGTTATTAAAGAATGTTAACTTAGTGTTGGAATTCAAGAAGTATAAACTCATAATGACCCAGTAATAAAATATTCATTACACAAATATCTAATTATCAAATTGAAGTGGACCATCAAAATATTAAGGCAATCAATGATATTAAATACCCAATAACTGTATTAGAGATCAAGAAATTATTGAGCCTTTTTGGGTTCTATCATCTATTTTTGATGGATTTCTCAAATATATCTAATTCACTAACACATTCTATAGATAAATATGTAGAATAATAATTTTTTTGGAATGTAAAGAAAATATTTCTAATAGATCATGTAATAACATATGACCACACCCATTATGATTTCCAAAAATAGGGAATAAAACATTCAAATAATGTTTGATGGTATTGACTTTTCCGTGGATACATTCTTTGGATAATAAAAATATAAATTTTTATCCAATTTATTATTATAAAATTCATTTGATGTGAGTTCATTTGACCTACACAACAATTAATAATGATCTATTGGTAGTGGGAATTTTTTAATGACTATATTTTTTGATATGTGATGTCTTCAAATATATCTATAAATGTTTTTTAAGATATGACGTTGATAAGGAATGTGATTTAGAGGCATGTTATACCCATAAATATATTTTATAAAATCAATTCAATAATATAAATATAAGTGTGAGTATTTTTCCTAAAATGAGTGAAATAACATCAAAATAGATGCTCAGATTGGAAATTTCATGCCTTCATTGAGTCCAGATCCTGGGATTTACCCTATCCATGAAATAACCCTTTTATGTATGGGGTATTTTAATAAAGGACAACATGGGAATGGATAAAAAATAAATTATTAAAATTAATTTATTAAGTTTTAAATGACACAATGGAATAAATTTTTTTCTGTAAATATACTATTATGTGAAATCATATTATTTTCCACATAACCCTAGAGATCACAAGGAACCATTGAAGGATATTCCATTGGAAAATAATAAATGGATCATAGATCAAAAATTGATGTGTACTAGAATTTTCATTTCTCACTAACTACAAAGATGAGGATTCATTCTTCGTTAGTGATTAATCCAAATAAAGGTAATATGATTATTTGGATGGATTCTTTCCCAATTCTTCATTTTTAAGATGAACGTGAATAAATTTATGAACATATTGATTCAAAGATCATTCATATTATAGGTATGGGGTTTATATATAGGGATTTATAGGATAATTAATTATTTTATATTAGATATTCATTTTTCAATGTAATGGAAACAGATCAAGGAAACAACAGATGATTGTTGATCATTCCACTTTTCATGTTTTCTGAATTTATCCCATTGTTCAGTTATGTTGATTACTATTTTTTTATTACTCCGTGGTTTGAAAAAAATATCGAGAAATATATCATTGTGTATATATTTTGGGGCACAAAATATTGATATTGAATATATAAGGTTGATTCCGAATTTATATCATGCAATAATTGTTGCAACAAGACAATTGGATTAAATTAAATAAGTCTTGTTTAAGAGTAGAATATTGTGGTGTTGAGGATAAATGATAACTAATTTTTTATGAATTTTATTAATGGATCCCTGAAAATGGTGATCAAACGGCCTGACCAGAGTAGATATAATGTTACTAGGATGATTCACATCTAGATTTCGGGGTAGGTGGAGCTGAAAATTCCATGGTGGAGGAAGCCAAGGGTTATGAAAAATCCCACACTAAATAGTTTTTTTGTTGAGATACAAGTCGTGTGTGACCTCTGGTGTGGTGATAGATTTTTTTATATGGAGTAAAGTATCACACAATGTGTGAATCTATTCCTATAAGTATATGATTATCACTGAAGATACTCAGCAAAAAATACATGGACAAATCCTTTTGTACATGACCACTACCTACCAGACACTGATAGAGCCAGGAGTATATAGGAGATGATATTTTGTGTACTAATGAAAGAGCACAGAAACAAGACGTTTTACACTATAATAACCCAGTGTTGATGGGACATGTCATGTACTACTACTACATGATTTTTACACCATCAATGTTGGCTTTGATTAATTTTCCTCTTTGTCGGGTACATGTTTTGTTAGAGTGTTTTCCCTTGATCCATTGACTTAGTTTTAGTATAGAATCACATTCTACACATAGGATTGTGACCCATTCCATGATAATTCCTATATAGATTTGTGAAATCCTTCTAAAATCAATAGATTGAGATCCTCTATTTTCATCATACCCTAGGTGGAGATCATGGTATCACCATTACCAACTCTACATGGGCTTCAATCCTATACTTATTAGGTTATTCTAGATTTATTTTTTGGTATATCCCCTGGATTTGGGAGGGATCATCATCTGTGTGTTTTTCTCTTTAGACATCTAGTGTATAATTATTATAATAATATTTGACTAGCATGAAATCTCAGATGTATGCCATTGGGGATATGTAACTCAAAGAGTTTGTTCTCCTAAAAGAGTGTAATGTCAAACTTTTTTTATTGATTTCGTATACTAGAATTGTGGTTGTGATATTACCATGATATTTCGTGTCTTTGTTGATTATATTTGTATATACTTGTTATTTTTGTTTTAGATGTATAAGTTACTTTAGTTAAAAATTATTCATACTGTTAAATTCTTAATGATTTTGGGGTGTCGTACTTGGTTTTTTACACTCACACATGCATGGGGTCTTCCCTCACATGGAATATCTTATGATGATGATCGACCATTCAATGGATTCATGGAAGAGATAAGAGCATGAAGAGCTTAGTGAACCAGATTTTCCGAGGTGTATTCGGGTGGTTAACTTGACAACATTCCACTTTTAAAGTTTGTAGTCAGACTTGTCTTTAGAATCAATCTGGTGGGGTTGTATTTTACCGTTTTTTCTATCCAGTTCTTGTTTTCAAACTATGGTTGAGGTATTTTCTTTTCTGTATGAATGATTTTTTATATTATTTACATTTCATCATTTTATGGCCTATGAGATGTGTTCTTGTCTATAGGTTCATTTGCATAAGGCCTCCCATTTTAGAGATATGCCTACTAAGTGAAAGTAACCAACCCATATCCTATTGGAGGAATGATTAGGGCGTTATGACATGCATCCTTTTGAGAAGGATCATGATAGAATGGTATCCACGGTAGTCTTTTATTCATTAGTATCATAGTTAATGATATTTGTTTGGGGAAACCCTATTAGTTGATTTGAGTTTGGTTGTTATGCTAGGCACCCATGTGTTGGTGTGGTAGCTAACGTATCTATACATAGGGACTCTGATCACATACCTTTAAACTTGGTATAAGTTGACACGTGTGTAATTAAAAACAGTCATACATAAATCATATATGAATGGTTTGGGATTTCCAAATCCTTCTTGAATCAGCTCTCCATATATACTCATTAACCATGCTACATTATTTCTATTTCAGAATGCCTCCACAATATAGGCTATCTAGGATTCAACATTAGGTTCATAATGATGATTCCCCTAATGAATAGTCATTGATACAATAACATATTTTAAAATTGTTTCATTCCGGTGTTTTAATAGTTGTACGAGGGATTTTTGAGAAACAAATGTTACCCACAATACCATAAGATGAGGTGCAAAGGAATAGCATGATTCATGGGTTTTAGTGTAAAAACCCCCTTAGGATCTGAGGTGATCTCAACCCATAGGTGGATAAGGACTAGTTTGAGACAGTGAAATGAGTTTTCTATATTTTTGGGAAACAGGTAGATCAAATTATGGTCCAAATAATGATCATTCTCCTTGGGTCTATAGAATGACTGTGGGGTTTATTTACTCAGTCATATAAAGAGCAAACTCTATAATGGTTACATTTTGAAGTATGTTTTATATAGTAGTTCTCTACTACTATGTTAAGGGATGTGTGAATCCATGTGATTCTATAGATTTAGTGGGGATTGGATGAGTATTCATTGAGGTTCGCTAACATCTCAATTTTCTTGAGGGATATTTTTCGTGATCAATTATTTTGGTCTCAAAAAATCGAGTGAGGAATGTGTAGAGACATACAATCCAACATTATACCTTTTTAATTCATAGCTATACTATTTTTGGGTGACATATCATGCTTCAATGGTCAATTGTTTCCATGATGAGAATACATTAATAGTTTTAACCATTTGTGGGAACACAAATTCGTAGACATTATTTGTAGGGAAATGACATTAGTCTCAAGGACATAAAAATATGATATGTTCAATGAGGAAATCTCGGACAGATGGTATGTGGTTCTGGGCCCACATGAAAGGTCTAACCAGTATGGGGAGAGGTGGTGTTACTCTTGTAATGGTTGAGGACATCATTTACCAGATTTATCAAACCACCAAGCATATAATATGGACACAGTGGATGGGCCACCTATGGAGAGGTAGTGACAAGAGAATATAGGGCTTCAAGATAGATGGTATGGAAGAGGATAAAATAGGGTAGCTGGAGGTGGTAGATTCTTTGAATTATTTCGAATTCCACCCCTATGTGGTCCTCACCTATATTAGGGAGCCAGAAGATATGGGTGAGGATAGTTAAAGGTGATTGAGGTTTACGACCCATATGGTTGAGGGATTATTCAAGGTATTATTTGTGTCTTTTATTCCTTATTTTTAGTACTGAATGACAAATGTGTTACTCATTCATTTATTTCAACTCATTTGGTTCAGGTATTATTGATTTCGGTTGAGCCCTTGGCTCGACCCTTGATCATTGAGACTCATATGGGATGTGAATCTGTCATCACACAATTATTCTGACACCATGAACTAAGTATTTGAGATGAGAGTTTTTTTGGATCTCTTTATATCATTGATTATAACAATTTTTGACAACATAGTTATGGTATTTTTATCAATGGTTCAAACATAGATAAATTGTTTTCGGAGGATGATTTAGTGTGTATATAGAAGTGGGGGCATGTTTTCCTTTATGGATGAAAAGTAAACCCAGGAAAATGCAGATTGGATAGATTCAGAGGCAGTTTCATCTGACTACACTTCATTTAGAATGGATTAACCTTATTGTATTAGATTTTATGAGTTTTCTACTACCTACATTTTTGGAAGAGTATTATAGAATATATCCCAAGGATGTTCAGCAATTACTTTTTCACCAAGAGAAATACATTAATATTTATCTATAACCTGGGATGGAACTAATATCTGTAACAGCATATCAGAGAGCTCATACAGAGCTTCATGAGATAAGGGTGTAGTTAGAGGACTTAAAAAGGAAGGGCCTTAATAGACTATGTGATTCACCCTTGGTAGACCCATTGTTGTTCTCCAAGAATATGAAAGGGGGATTATGTTTATGTGTTTACTACTGTCTCCTAAACCAGGTCTCTATAAAGAATACGTATGAAGTAATATGGATGAATGAACACTTTGATCAGTTGAAGGAGGCTTGCTGGCTTAAGAATATTATCCTTATTATAGGCTACCACCAGTTTTGAGAATGGGATGTGGATATACTGAATATGGAATTCTATTGTTTCTAGGTTAGCTATGAGTACCTGGTGATTCCCTCTCTCATATTGATTGCCCAGAAGTGTTCATGGGGCTCGCGAACTGCATATTTAATCCCTTATGAGGATGGTTGTGGTATTCTTTATTGAAAATATCCTTGTATAGTTATAATCTAAGGATTATAACATATGACACAAGAGAATTCTTCTAGACATACCCTAAGATAACAAGCCTTATGTGATGCTCTCGAAGTGTTAGTTATTGTTTTAGTTGGTCCACATTAATGTAAATGGTATCTCATCATATGGTGTGGAAGTGGACCCAAAATATATTGGGGTAGTGTTAGCTTAGGATTCACCCTACTGTGTGATGTAGGTGAAGATATTCCTTGTATTGGATGTCTACTATCAGAGATTTAAACATATATTCTCCAGAATATCATCTCAATCGATAGTTTTTACATGAAAGGCTAATAAATTCATGTGGAGAGAGATATGAAAATAGGATTTATCTGTATTATCACAGAGATTTACAAGCGCTATAATAATTATATTTACGTAGGATGGTGTTAAATGAATATTTTTCTTTGATGAATTAATGATTTGGAAGGTTCTTTCTTGATTCTGATGTAGGAATTGATTCCCTTTGTTTCACTCTTATTGGGAGCATGTGTAATGTAATATGTGACCCATTATCTTAATATAGCAATGGTTGTATTTTAACTAATGATGCGGAGAAACTACAAGTTAATATTGTTGAGTAGCTCTAATTCTGACACCAATATTCTAACTTATATCTTCTCTACAAAGGATAATAACATGTATCGAAGATAATGGATAGATTTTTTCTTGGATTATGATTTCGAGGATTTACATACTCCCGGGAAGGAAAACATTGTAGAAGATGACCTCTGTATGATATCATGTTTGTAGTGGTAGAGTGAGGTGACCGAGTAATTGGCCTTATTGAGTTTATCCTTTGGGAATGGGTATGGGGAATCATGCCTCTCGTCTATGGTTGTTACCCATCCTATTTTATAGCGAGTTAGGGAGTCACAACTTGGGGATAACGATTGTGTTACCCTATATAATTATATAACACTTGGAAATTCACCTGAGATATTTTATGATGGTTGGGATAATGTCATTCCTTTTAGTGGATTCAGGCTGGAACTAGTGAAATAGTGAGAGGACGTTTTGATAGAGTTTTATACATATCCTTTTCTAGTAAATTGATGCAAAAGATGTACCAAAACTAGAATCATCATTTTTTAGGGCTAGGGATGAAGAATGGAGTGGTAGAGATCAACTCTCAATGCCTTACATGTCAGTAAGAGAAGGATGAGCACTAGGTTCTAGTGGCTTTAGATCAACAGCTTGAGGTTCTGGAGTTGAAGTGGATAGACTATCCATGGACTTCAATATTTTTTTACAATGTGCATCCAGGTTACACGATTGAAATGGGTGACTGTAGAATGTCTCACCCAGTCATCCCACTTAAAGGAAACTCATTAGAAAAAATTGATAGAGATATTGGGACACCACTATAGGAAAGAGATGGTCTGACTCCATGGAGTTCTCATGAAGATCATTTCTGACCATGATGATCATTTTTCTATCAGTTATAGAAGGGATTATATGAGGATTTTTGGAATCAGCCACACATGAGCTTGTATTTTCACCCATAAATGGACGGTCAGACTATGCAGACTATTCAGGTTCTAGATGAAATTCTACAAGATTGGTTTTTTGTAATTTTTCAATTATTGGGAGGATGGACTACCATTGGTTTAGTTTTCATATAATAACAGCTAACATTCCACCATCAGTATGGAGGCATTAAATCCCTTGAACTGGCGACCCTATAGGTCAATTCTATGATGGACCATCCCAAGAGAGTCAACACTTATGGACCAAGATTTGGTGTGAGCCGCTACAGTGAAAGTAAAAACCATCAATTAGTTGATGGGAAGTTCACAAATTGATCAAATGTCTCATGATGATTGATGATGGAGGCTTTTGGATTTCTAGGAGGGTTATCATGTGTTCCTATAGGTTTCACCTTGATATGGATTATAGATATATTTTTCAGAGTGGTATGTTATCTCTATGATTCTTTATTCTTTTACATATACTATATAGTGTTTATGATGCGGCGTAACATTAGATCTGACAAAATAGTTAGACTGACAAGACAAGGACTTCCATGTTCCCCAAATTGAGGAACTATGTGCATGACCTGTCACACATTATCCAATTGGGGGATCTCGTCCTCGAGGATGGTGCAAACATTTTTTGTACATAATATTTATAAGGACCCAGCTTTAAAAGATTACATAATATTGAATTAAATGAATAATTCAAATTGATTATCTTTTTAGGTTTACTGTTTTAAATAATTAGGAAATAACTGTTACATCTCAATGATTACAAAGTAGACACATCTACTCGGTTTCCATTTTTTTCAAAAAATAAAAACTATTCAACAAAAGATTCATGTCTTGTACCATGTTTTAGATAACATTAAATTTCCTTGATCTCATCCTTGACCCTATTCCACTTTATGTCATGTGAAATAAATTTCAAAAACATGGGATGAGCATAAAAAGCTGAATAAGGGATGCAAAAATATGGAAAAAAAACATTATTCCATGTATACATAAGAGTCAATGAAATCATACTTTACTCATAAAATATAAGCACTTTGACATACCTCATGAAATCATAAGATTTATGAATAACTCATATAAATCATAAGGCATAAAGGTAACTTGAGGCTTCCATAACATTCTTACGTATGGAGTAACCCTCATAGTTACGTTTGGTATACCCATCGCAGTATATTCTGTAAATCTCTTAGAGAAACCTTAGAGTTTAACTCCTTCACATTACCCAATGCATTGGAGAGCTATCTCAGGATCAGCTACCCCTATTTTATCATGGAACAACCTGAATTCATAAAAAATTTCCAAGAACCATAACATAATTGTATCCCATAAAATATGCATAAAGGAAAGATAGCATTTCCACATTTCAATCACAATATATCAATACAACTCATTGATATAATAAAAACATTATCAAAACCATTTTCAATACCAAAATAAATGAAAATTAAAACATTGTATTTATTTTTCATTTAAAAAATGTGATGACTTGTAGAGGATACCGAAACTCAAATAATGGTCACTGCTGCGGAGAATACGTTGTCGCTGCATACGTAAGACCAAAAAAATTCCTTCTTTCATTTAGTAAAATGCATCAGGTAAAAATATTCCCTTTGAATGAAATTAAACGTCAAAAGGGTTTATTATAAAACTAATAAAAGAAGGTCGTATATAAATTGACGTATGACTAAAAAAAGAAGATTGAGACGAAGTCCCTTACAATGATGGCATCCTTAGATTAAGGATAAATCAATTACATAATTATGTGTGACAAATATAAATACTCTCAATATAAGTGGATTTTAAGTGTAAAACAATTAGTGGACGTCCACACATATTCATAGCACGACATAATCAAGAAGTAGTGGTTTAACCAAAAGAATTGAAATTGGGTTAAGAAGTTCCCTTACAGAAATTCGACAGCCTAATGTCATCACTTTAAAATTCAGAAAATGAGTTGATGAGACATTAAAAAGGAATATCATCACTTGGACATAAAATTTACAGCAATAATAATATATAAGAACATATCCCAACCAAAGAATAGGTGAATTAAAAGTCCTAACAAAAAAGCCTTTTAAAAAGAGGAGGGTGAAAGGATCCCTTACTGATTTGGGTAACTTTCAAAACATAAACCCCATGAAAGAAGGGTCATACAATGAAGATGTAAATACACATAAATTAAAATATATTACAAAAATAATACAATCATGGTGTAACGCCCCGACCCCAGTTACCCAAAGTCGGTGCATTATTACATAACATTGGCATGATCACAAATGAACATGTCTCGAAAGACTGATTAGTTAAGTAGCCTTGGAATCACTGGATACATTCATAAGTCTTACATTACATCATAATTTGAAAAACTACAACAACAACTTTTTTCTATAGACCACACTCATATCCCCTCATACTATCCATACAGGTCATTTATAAAATACTTCTTCACATCCTGGAAAAAAATAAAACATAGAAAGGGGTGACCTTAGATGCTCATTAAGGATAATAATATAGCAGAAACTTTCATAAATAATCATAATCATTTAAGTCAATGTATAAATAAAACAAAATCATTTTTAAACAAAAACTTCAGCATAATATGGAATAAAATAAAATCCAATAATTTCATTTACATACTCCCATGGATATTCTGTTGTTCGAATAATCACATGCAATATCAATAACCTATTTCAAAATGATGGAATGCATAATGATAGACTATCATAACCACATAGTCATGGGATTGTTCCAAGATTACAAATAAGATTTTGTCAAGGCCTTGTTCCAAGACACTTGTTTGTCTCATTAGACCTACCGATGCATCGAGGAGCTATAGCGGGCTTAAGCCATCACTTATTATGTCCAATGCATTCCTCATATGAATAGGTGTAAATATAACATAAATCTGCTTATTAAAACTTGCATACTAAATGTCAATAATTTCTCTATAAACCATGAATTGTAAAAAAAATAACACATCCTATAATGCCCCAACCATAGATATCCTGATTCGCTGCATTAGTATATAACATTGGCATGATCACAATAACGATCAACTCTCGAAAGACCGATTAGTTTAGTAGCCTTGGAAACACATGATATATTCCTAAAGATTACATTACATCAATAAGTGAAAAACTACAACAACATATTGTCTTCATATCCCCTCATACTATCCCTACAGTTCATTCATAAAATACTTCTTCACATCCTGGGAAAAATAAAACATTGAATGGGGTGAGCTCAGATGCTCAGTAAGGATAACAATATAGCGGAAAATTTCATAAATAAGAATAAACATTTACGGCAGTGTATAACTAAAACAAAAGCCTTTTAAACTTGAACTTCAACATAGTATGGCAAAAATAAAATGAAATAATTCCATATACTTATTCACATGGATATTCTACTAATCGAACAATCACATGCAATATCAATAACCAATTCCATAATGATGGAATGAATAATGCCAGACTATCATAACCACATAGCCAAGGCCTCGTGCCAAGACTACAAATAAGATTTTGCCAAGGCCTTGTGCCAAGACACTAGTCTGTCTCAGGAGACCAACCGATGTATCGAGGAGCTATAGAGGGCTCCACCCATCACTTACAAAGTCCAATGCATTCCTCATATGAAAAGTTTTAAACACAACATAAACATTCATATTAAAAATAGCATATGAAATGTCAATACTTTATCCACAAACCATGAATGGTATAAAAATAGAACATCCACAGTCAAACATAACTCATTATATTCAATATGGACGATTTTATTGTATCATATTAACCTCAATTGAGAATGATGAAGGATATTTACATAGATTAAAATAATCATCAAAAAAATTAGATTTAAATATCTCCTTTTTATTGAAATCATTTAAAAGTCACACTATTTGTCAAAAATCCATTTAAAAATAGATTTTTAAATCAATGTGTCCCATACCACATCGAAAATTTTAAAAGGAGTTTTAATTTTAAAACTATAAAGTCCATATAAATAATTCCTTAAAATCATTTTTAAAACATGGACAATAATGAGAAAGATTTTGAAGAATAAGTATTTAAAACATTTAAAAATGGTATTTTAGTTAGAGTTTATAACCAAAAGAGAGAAACGTGAATAAAAATAATTGAGGTAATCAAAACATTATAATATAATGAGAATAAAGGGATTCATGATATACTATTTCAAATTACATTGTATACACAACATAAAAGTGATTTGGTGTATAACAACAAAAAAGTCTCAATGGAATGTAGATTGAGATGAAATATCTCATAAAGGCCGTATCCTAAAGTTAAGGATAAATCAACCACATAATTATGTGTGAAAAATATAAATACACTAAATATGATTGGATATTCAGTTTAAAACAATCAAAGGACATTCACACATATTCTTGTAAAACAACACCAATGAATTGGATGTTTATCTCAACAAATCGAGATTGAGTAAAAATTACTCTTATCAAGTTCATACCGATGGCTTGAGAATTTATCAATGGAGTGATTATGTGTATAAATAGTATATCCACATAAAGGGGATTGAACATTATGAAATAATCAAATGAATAGTTATTCCACACATAATCTTGGAGTAAAATAATCAATGAAGTATGCGTAAAGCCGAATGAGTGGAAATTGAAATTTCAAATTTCCTTATCGATTTGGTACCTTATGAAACATGCACCCATGAAAGAAGGATAATACAATGATGATGTAAATATACATAAAATAAATTATATTAAACAATGAATACAATCATTGGCAGTACACACACCACATGTAATAAATAAGTGGTGAATAATGGAAATATCACGGAATTAAAAGTGAGATAAGAAACCCCTTACTTTGTACTTTTTCCTTGGTCGATGGTAGGTTAACACGCTATATAATGGTGAAATAATTTTTATTGAATTATACAAGAATGATTTACATTAATAAGATATCATATATGATCTTTTAACATTGATTTGTTAATAATATCATAGTATTATCGTCATTTCGGGTGTTAACTTACTCGTTTTCCTTTATATTCTTGGTTACGTAGGCTGTGTTTTTTATGGATAGGTTGTATCTTATTCATATACAGAATTATATAAATTCCTTAAAAATTATTTTTAATCATCAAATGAGAATTATACTTGAATGGATACGATGGAGAATGAATCTCATCGCGTTCGTGGAGACGGTAGTCCGTACGTACGCACGAGCGACAATATCATTATTTTGATGTTAAAATAATATATAATTGGATGGTATATCATATAGAAAGAATAATTATCATGTTATATTTATTATTTAGTTGAATTAAACTTCATTATTATATCCATCCAAATAATAATTTATTGAATGACAATTGCACCACGACGTGGAGACGGTAAGTCGTACGTACGCACGTATGGTGACATGCCATTCAAAGGATGGATAGAATACTGAATATGGTTGTACCATATTTATAATAACATCACATTATATATAAGATATTGGAGTTATTATTTTAGAATAGAAATAACAAAGAAATAATATGTTGAAGAAGAAAGGAACTTGAAAGAGGGTGGTGATAACATTACCTCTTCTTCGGGTTCTTCCTTTTGATTTGATCAAAAGGGATCCAGAGGTTGACTTTCTGATCAAACTAAGGCCTCTAGGTTGTAGTGAGGGATGTTTATAGTGTATTTGGGCAGGTTTAGGCCGATTCAAAAGGCTTTTAATGTGTGAATTAGTGAGAAGGGTGAGTGCCCTTTTATAAGAGGGGTGAGGGGCACCTTTGGAAAAGCTAAAAATTTTATTTTATAATAAATTCCTATTCGACTTATAATGGCTCCAAAGTGGGTTATTTAAAGGTTAAGGTTGGTATAGGTCAAAGACCACTCAACCAATAGGATTTAGACAGTTTTGGTTTACAATATTAACCTTATCTTTAAGTATTAACGCTTAGTTAATTAGATTCACTTTTATAATGTTTTTTTGTATTTTTATATTATATGGTTAATAAACTTACTATATACATCTAAGAGACCCCAAAGTGGTCCATTAATGATACACCTATCATGATATAAGTCTCTTGGACGATCCTTATATTTTTAGAAATTTAATATCAATTAATGATATAATATTTGTTTTAAAAACTCTTTTTTGTCAATTTTGACACTATTCAACAATGGATTTTTGTAAAACTGATAACAGAATGATTACATCGAAATAAGTTAATTAAATCAATACTAACATGTCATATTAACCTAGAAAATTAGTGGAATTCATAAAAACTCTAAAATTTTATTTATTTCGGTATTTATAATATCAATTATTTTAATTTTTCACTATTATGGTAATTACTACATCATCATTGTGTCATAAATAAATAAAATTATATAATGTCTAAAAATTATAAATATAATATAATTATTTATGAAATCTTTTTAGCTTTCTAATGAATATTTATAATAGAATTTATCTTATGTGTAACCCTATATTAAAAATGGTTTAGTAAATAATCTTTGATTTTAACTCTTTTAACTCTTCTTTGAATTAAATAATAATAAATTTCCTAATCTAATCCAAGTGGACGTAAATGATAATATTTTGTTCCAAAGGATGTTTTTGGTCGAATTAAGCTTATCCAATAGAATTAGGACATGTGTTTGGGTAATATTAATATCAATTTTTTCCTTAATTACCCAATTTACTTATAACCGTGGTAAATAAAAGAAAAAAGTTACTATTCACCAAAAATTATTTTCAACTCATTGAACCAAATTTTACTCCTTTATATTAACCGTGTCACTTGTATTTTAGAAAATTCACTCACAGAAGCGGTAAAATTATGTTTTAGGAAAAATTCAGTTTTTTTAACAACCACTTAGTGATTTCACTATTCATCAAAAAATGAAAGTTTCCTGAAAAATACCAAAAATTAGGCCTAAGCTATTTTTGATATTATGAATTAAAAAATTATTTCTATTTTACTAAATTCAAAACAAATAAGTTTCATTAATTAATTTAAAAATTAATTCTCGTCGTCAAAACAAATAGCGTGTTTTTAAGAGATAATAATTATCAAAAGATTGACACTTGATTATGTCTGGTTTAAATGTGAAATTACATCCAATGACCAAAATTGTATTAAATGGTAAAAGTATATTCGAAATATAATTTAAAACCACTAAAATTAATAAATTATCACTATTAATTATTTCGATTAAAAAAGTTGTTCTTAATTAAAATTTAGTAAATTTCACAATTCATCAAAATATGAAAGTTATCCGAAAAGTACCAAAATTTCACCCTAAGATAATTTCGATATTAAGAATCCAAAAATTAAGTCCATTTTGAATGATACAATTTATTAAATTTTAAAAAGAATGTATTACTGTTCATAACGGCTAGTTTGATTGGTTGTGGTGTGTTAGAATCTCGAAGTTGCGTACAATGCACGCCATTGCATTATTCAAAGGAAAATATAACGTGGAATCTTGGGGTGTCACATTATACCCTACTTCAATAAATTGTGTCCTTGAAATTTTTTAAAATTGGGCTTGAGAATATAATGGAAAGTCCCACATCAGAAAAAGTGTCAATAAAACTATCACATTAAAAGAAAGGAAGAGAGGTATAAAGGTCACCCAAGATAACCCATACTAGGATTCCATGTAGGAAAACATGGATATGGACGATAAACTAATTGTTAAGTTCTGATGGAGAGGGATAGAAAACATGATCAGGAGAAATTTAAAAATAAGAAAATTACAAACTTGTGTTGGGACAAACGGTCCTTAGTCTCCCAGTAGGAAAAGTAAACAGAATGTTTTTTTTGTTTTAAGTTAAATTACATAAGGACGAGGAATTAATTTATGATATTGACTGAGAACATAAGGATATATACTTACTTTTTAAGTATAGTTTCATTCTTTATTAAATTTTTACCACTAACTAAAATTTTTAAAAAGTGAGTATTCAAGAAGACTTGGTCACAATGGAAGAGCTAGAATAAACTTCTATAGATATACATGATCCACGTAGGATAAATTATATATTTACCTTGTCTTTATAGATTAATAAAAAACAAAATGGTTTGTATAATATCTGATGATCCCCTAAATGGATATTCCATTTGAGAAAAAATAAACTAATCTTAATTTCTAAAATTAAACCATCAATACCCCAAAGTAAAATAAATACCATTCAATAATCAATTGTCCTTAAAATCCTTCAATATAATCTAAAATAATATTGAAACCCAAAACTTATAACAATATAGTCTTCCATGTTAAATTTTATCTCCAAATGACATTAATTACTATTAAAGTCACATTCTGAAAAGTAATTAACCTAATCATTTCCATAAATAACCCAAATCACTATAAATCCATAATAAAAACATAGATAAAAATCCACCATTACTCCTCAAAAGAAATCCCATACTATTCTATTTTCCTTGGGCATATAGTGTTCACAACATAGTGAACAACTTCCAAAATACCATTTATCACTTAATCACTAAATCATTTTCCTATACTAAGGGTATACATTTGATAAGACATAAGATCCCAAATCAAATTATTATTGATCAATAAAATCATTTAACTAAAAATAATAGTCACACTAACCAGGGACTTCACATAGTCCAGTGGTAGGTGATAAATCCCAATGGCACTTTGGTTGTGGGTTTGACTCCCACAGCTTTGTCCGACGCGATGGGTTGTCACATGGTCTACTTGTTGCCCTTTTTCAAAAACTATATTTTATAACATTACCAAAATGAGATAAATTCCTAAAAATAACCATAACATAATTTAACCACAAATCTTATCTCATACCTTGCATTTTCATCCCAAATTATAATAACTTATAAGTGCCTCAAACCCAACGATCATATAAAACCAAATGGTTATTTATAACTATATCCACAAGAGAGAAGATAATTTTTCCTCAAATACCATTCTCACATGGAAAACTGTAGGGTTAAAAATACAAGAGAAAATTATTCCAAAGTAAACCCATCAACAAGGAGCACTAATACTTTTTAAACATTTCTCCAACCATTTATTTTCACATAGCATCTTCTTTGACCAAGAAAAAATTTTATAGAATAGGTCATTCACTCAGGTGATGGCTAGGTCCCCTACATTTACGGAAAATTACTGTAAATGGATTCTTGGGACCATTTTTATCTTCTTTTATAGTACTCTTCCTTTTTCTTTGGAAATTCTTCACATTATGTCCTTCCTTCCCACACATAAAGCATTTCTTTGTCCCATTGAGACACTTTCCTGGGTGTCTCCTTCCACATTTCCTGTATGATATAAATTGAGGATTCCTTTCTTAATGGTCTCCACTGCTGGAGCTTTTATCATTCATCACCTTTATCTTCTTTGTTGAGTCAGGGAATTGTTTAATATATATATTATTGGTCATATTTTTGGAAAATTGATTTGGCATAAAGATGATATCTTTTACGCCTATCAACATTACATTTTGTTTCTCATTGCCATCACCGTTCCCACCTTGTACATCATTCTCAAAGTCACTATGACTTCCATGGAATCCAGCCCTTGAGTAAAACCAGAAATCATTGTGTGAGTAACAGTAGTCATAAAATCATTTATAGATTAACATGTCTACATATTCTCAATTTGAAACACATTAGGATTACCCAAGGTCATTTACTCTGATCTTATATATATAATACTTCAAATTGGTTTGTAAAGAAAATGTAAATTATCCTAAGAATATCCCCCGGGAGTGTCGTAACCAAGAGTGCATCAAGACTCATTGTCGTGCACCAGTTCCCGTTCAAGTCTAGCTCTAAGCAGTGTTTTTGGTTTTTACCCCTAGGTACATCTGTGCCAGAGCTGCCTCTACCAGCTCATATCCAGATAGTGATTTACTGCTCGGAAAACTCACATAATCTCTACAATACCAAAATTCTAGGAAGTTCCTCTATACTAATCCTCAATGTTCATCTTAGGTCTACGTGCTCTAATCAGATTTTATCTAAATCTAGCTTCCAAGGTTTGTACTAAACTTCCTCTGATACCAACTGTAACGCCCCGACCCTAGATACCCAGAGTCGGTGCCTTACTATATAACATTGTCATGATCACAAGCAAGATCATGTCTCGAAAGACCGATTAGTTTAGTAGCCATGGAAACACTTGATATATTCATAAAGATTACATTATATCAATAAGTGAAAAACTATAACAACATATTGTATTCATATCCCCTCATACTATCCCTGTAGGTCATTCATAAAATACTTCTTCACATAATGGGAAAAATAAAACATTGAAAGGGGTGAGCTCAGATGCTTAGTAAGGATAAAAATATAGCGGAAACTTTCATAAATAAGAATAAACATTAAAGGCAATGTATAACTAAAAAAACCTTTTAAACTTGAACTTCAACATAGTATGGAAAAAATAAAATGAAATAATTCCATTTACTTATTCACATGGATATTCTACTAATCGAACATTCACATGAAATATCAGTAACCACTTTTATAAGGATGGAATGAATAATGTCAGACTATCATAACCACATAGCCAAGGCCTCGTGCCAAGACTACAAATAAGATTTTTCAATGGCCTTGTGCCAAGACACTAGTTTGTCTCATGAGACCTACAGATGCATCGAGGAGCTATATCGGGCACCACCCGTCACTTACTAAGTCCAATGCATTCCTCATATGAAATGTTTTAAACATAACATAAACATTCGTATTAAAACTAGCATACGAAATGTCAATACTTTATCCACAAACCATGAATGGTATAAAAATAGCACATCCACAGTCAAAAATAAATCATTCGATACAATATGGAAGATTTTATTGTATCATATTAACCTCAATTGATAATGATGAAGGATATTGAAATATATGAAAATAATCATCAAAATAATCAGAGTGAAATATCCCCCTTTTTCTTGAAATCATTTAAAAGTCACACTATTTTTCAAGAATCCTTTTAAAGATAGATTTTCGAATCAAAGTGTCCCATACCACTTTGAAACATTTAAAAGGAGTTTTATTTTTAAAAATTTAATGTCCATATAAATAAATCATTAAAACCATTTTTAAAACCTGGACATTAATGAGCAATATTTAGAAGAATAAGTCTTTAAAACATTTAAAAATGGTATTTTAGTTAGAGTTTCTAACCGAAAGAGAGACACTTGAATACAAATAATTGATGTAATAAAAACTTTTTCATATCATGAGAATAAAGGGATTCATGATATACTATTTCAAATTACATTGTATACACCACATAAAAGTGATTTGGTGTATAACAACAAAAAAGTCTAAATGGAATGTAGATTGAGATGAAATCTCTCATAAAGGCCGTATCCTTAGGTTAAGGATAAATCAACGACATAATTATGTGTGAAAAATATAAATACACTAAATATTATTTGATATTCATTGTAAAAAAATCAATGGAAATTCACACATATTCTTGTAAAAACAACACCAATGAATTGGATGTTTATCTCAACAAATCAATATTGACTAAAAATTACTCTTATCAAGTTCATACCGATGACTTGAGAATTTATGAATGGAGTGATTATGTGTATAAAATTATATCCACAGAAAGGGGATTGGAAATTATGACCTAATCAAATTAATAGTTATTCCACACATAATCTTGGAGTAAAATAATCAGTGAAGTATGCGTAAAGCCGAATGAGTGGAAATTGAAATTTCAAATTCCCTTAGCGATTTGGTAACTTATGAAACATGCACCCATGAAATAAGGGTAATACAATTATGATATAAATATCGATAAATTAAATTATATTACACAATGAATACAATTATGGGCATTACACACACCACATGCAATAAATAAGTGGTGAACAATGGAAATCTCACAGAATTAAAAGTGAGATAAGAAACCCCTTACTTTGTACTTTTTCCTTGGTCGATGGTAGGTTAACCTCCTGTATAAGGGTTAAATAATTTATATTTAATTATACAAGAATAATTTACATTAATATGATATCATATATGATCTTTTAACATTGATTTGTTAATAATATCTTAGTATTATCGTTATTTCGGGTGTTAACTTACTCATTTTTCTTTATATTCTTCGTTACGTAAGCTGTGATTGTTATGGATTGTTTGTATATTATTCATATCCAGAATTATATCAAGTCCATAACCATTATTTTTAATCATCAAATGAGAATTATACTTGAATGGATACGATGGAGAATGAATCTAATCGCATTCATGGAGATGGTAGTCCGTACGTACGCACGAGCGACAATATAATTCTTTTGATGTTAAAATAATATATAATTAGATGGTATATCATATAGACAGACTAATTATCATGTTATATTTATTATTTACATGAATTACACATCATTATTATACCCATCCAAATAATAATTTATTGAATGACAATTACACAACAACGTGGAGATGGTAAGCCGTACGTGCGCACGTATGGTGACATGCCATTCAAAGGATGGATAGAATACTGAATATTGTTGTACCATATTTATAATAAAATCAAAATATATAGAAGATAATGGAGTTATTATTTTAGAATAGAAATAACAATGAAATAAGAAGTTGAAGAAGAACGGAACTTGAAAGAGGGTGGTGAAAACATTACCTCTTCTTCGGGTTCTCCCTTTTGATTTGATCAAAAAGGATCCTTAGGGAGGCTTTCTGATCAAACTAAGGCCTCTAGGTTGTATTGAATGAAGTTGAGAGAGTATATGGGCAGGGTGTGGCCGAACCAAAAGGCTTTGAATGTGTTAATTAGTGAGAAGGGGGATTGCCCTTTTATAAGAGGGATGAGGGGCACCTTTGGAAAAGATAAAAATATTATTTTATAATAAATTAATATTCTGTTTATAATGGCTCCAATGTGGATTATTTAAAGGTTAAGGTGGGTATAGGTCGAAAACCACTCAACCAATAGGATTTAGACAGGTTTGGGTTACAATATTAACCTTATCTTTAAGTATAAACTCTAAGTTAATTAGTTTCACTTTTACAATGTTTCATTATATTTTTATATTATATGGTTAATAAACTTACTATATACATCCAAGAGACCCCGAATTTGTCCATTAATGATACACCTATCATTATATAAGTCTCTTGGCCGAACCTTAGATTTTTAAGAATTTAATATCAATTAATAATATAATACTTCTTTTAAAAACTCTTTTATGTCAATTTTGACACTATTCAATAATTGATTTTTGTAAAAATCATAAAAGAATGATTACTTCGAACAAAGTTAATTAAATCAATCCTAACATGTCCTATTAACCTATAAAATTATTTAAATTCCTAAAAAGTCTCAAGTTATATTTATTTGGGTATTTATAATATCAATTAGTTTAATTTTTCACTATGATGGTTATTACTACATCATCATTGTGTCATAATTAAATTAAATTATATAATATATAAAAATTATAAATATAATATAATTATGTAGGAAATACTTTTATATTTCTAATGAATATTTATAATAGAATTTATCTTATGTTTAACAATATATTAAAAATGGTTTAGTAAATAATCATTGATTTTAACTCTTTTAACTCTTCTTTGAATTAAACAATAATAAATGTCCTAATCTATTCCAAGTTGACCTAAATGATAGTATTTTGTTCCTAAGGTTTTTTTGGGGTCGAATTAAGCTTATCCAATAGAATTAGGACATGTATTATGGCAATATTAACATCATTTTTATCCTTAGTTACCCTATTTGCTTTAAACCGTGGTAATAAAAGTTAAAAGTTACTATTCACCAAAAATTATTTTCATCTCATTGAACCACATTTTACTTCTTGATATTAACCGTGTCTCTCATATTTTCAAAATTATACTCACAAAAGCGGTAAAATTATGTTATATGAAAAATTCAGTTTTTTTAACTACTACTTAGTGGTTTCATTATTCATCAAATAATGAAAGTTTCCAGAAAAATACGAAGAATTAGGCCTAAGATATATTTGATATAATGAATTAAAAAATGATATCTATTTTAACAAATTCAAAACAAATCATTTGCATTAATTAATTTAAAAATTAATTCCCGTCGTCAAAACAATTAGCTTGTTTTTAAGAGATAATAACTATCAAAAGATTGTCACTTGTTTATGTCTGGTTTAAATGTGAAATTACATCCAATGACCAACATTGTATTAAATGGTAAAAATTTATTCTAAATATACTTTAAAACCACCCAAATTAATAATTTCTCACTATTAATTATTTCGATTAAAAAAGTTGTTTTTAATTAAAATTTAGTAATTTTCACTATTCATCAAAATATGAAAGTTATCCGAAAAGTACCAAAATTTCACCCTAAGCTAATTTCGATTTTATGAATCCAAAAACTAAGTCCATTTCTAAAGTTAAAATTTATAAAATTTAAAAAAGTAGGTATTACTGTTCATAACTACTAGTTTGATTGGTTGTGGTGTGTTAGAATCTTGAAGTTGCGTACAATGCACGCCATTGGATTATTCAAAGGGAAACGTACCATGGAAGATTGAGATGTAACACATCCACATTCAAACATATCATAAAACCTTCAATACAATATCGATTTTTTGTATCATACTAAATCAATGTCAAATAAGCATAAAATCCATTAAATGATGTTGACATAGATTAAATCAAAACTATTTGAGAGAAATATCTCTTTTTTTTAATAATCGAAAAGTCACACATTTATTATGGAATTAATTTAAAAGATATTTTTGAATCAAATCATCCCATACCAAATTGAAACATTTGAAAATAAATATAATTTCAAAAAATTCATGTCCATATAAATAAATCCTTAAAATAATTTTGAAAACATGGACATTAATTAAAAATATTTAGAATGATAAATCATTAAAGTGTTTAAAACTCTGATCTTGATAAAGAGTACCTTTCACGAATTATTAAAATATTCATTTTGAAATAATTTAAAAGTCACATAATTATAAAATAAAACATTTACTTTCAAAATATTCTTATAAGCTTGTAAGGGAAGCTGCGGTGATTTTTATAACAGCGAATAATATCTGCACCCGCCCTATAAGTTAAAAAAGGCATTCCTGCCTTAATTTTGTCGAAAGGTTAAAAAGGACCTTGATTGGAAAACGAAAAAAAGATTCCTTTATAAACAACATATAAAAATTCAAACAAGGGTATAAATAACTTTAACCCATAGTCTATAAAATAGTAAGAATGTTTTGAAATAAATTTTTAAGAAACATAGATGTGGATGACAAAGTGGTCCCAGTAGATAATTACGTATAAAAAACCTCAGATAATGTAGAGATTGTAGAATTAAACACTAACCTTGTACTTTTTCTTGGTTGAGGGTAGATTAACCTCATATATAATGGTGAAATAATTGTTATTAAATCATACAAGAATCATATGAATTTATATGATATCATATTTGATCTTTGAACATTTCTTTGTTAATAATATTTTAGTATTATCGTCATTTCGGGTGTTCACTTACTCATTTTATTTTATATGTTTTGTTACATAAGATGTTATTTTTATCCATAGTCTTTATCTTATTAAAATCCAGAATGATATCAAGTCCTTAAACATTATTGTTTATCATAAAATGAGAATTAGAATTGAATGAAAACGATGGGGAAGGAATCTCATCGCATTCCTGGAGACGGTAGTCCATACGTACGCATGAGTGATAATATCATTATTTTATATTAAAATAATATATAATTGGATGGTATATCATATATACAGAATCATTATCAGGTTATATTTATTATTTACATCAATTACACATCATTATCATATCAATCCAAATAATAATGTTTTGAATAACAATTACACCACCACGTGGAGATGACAATCCGTACGTACGCTCGTATGGTGACATGTCATTAAAAGGATGGATAGAATAATAAATATAGTTGTACCATATTTATAATAACATCAAAGTATATAGAAGATACTATACTTATTATTTTAGAATGGAATTAACAAATAAAGAAGAAGTTGAAAAAGAAAGGAACTTGAAAGAGGGTGGTGAATACATTACCTCTTCTTCGGGTTATTCATTTTGATTTGATCAAAAGTGATCTTTAGGATGGCTTTATGATCAAACTAATGCCTCTAGGTTGAATTTAGGGAAATTGAGAGAATATTTGGGCAGGTTTTGGCCGATACAAAAGGATTTTAATGTGTGAATTAGATGGAAGGGGAAGTTCCCTTTCATAAGAGGGGTGAGGGGCACCTTAGGAAAAGCTAAAAATATTATTTTATAATAAATTAATATTCGGTTTATAATGGATCAAAGGTTGATTATATAATATTTAAGGTGATGATAGGTCGAAAACCACTCAACCAATAGGTTTTAGACAGGTTTGGGTCACTATATTAACTTTATCTTTTTGATTTAACTCTTAGTTAAATAGTTTGAAGTTTACCGTGTCTTTTTTTGTTTTTATATTATATATTTAATAAACTTACTATAAACGTCTAAGAGACCCCCATGTGGTCCATTAATAATACATCTATCATTATATAAGTCCTTTGGCCTAATCTTATATTTTTAGGAATAGAATATCAATTAATAATATGATATTTGATATAAAAACTCCATTATGTTAATTTTGACAATATTTAATAATTGATTCTTGTTATAGTATTAACATATTTATTAATTCTAACCAAAATAATTTAAGAAATAATAACATGTCATATTAACTAATAAAATATTTTTATGTCATTAAAAGTTTCAAATTATAATTATTTTAACATTTATAATACTTATTATTTGATTCTTTCATTAATAAAGAAAATACTACATCATTATTGTGTCATAAATAAATCTAATTATTCAAAGTATAAAAATTATAAATAAAATACCAATATATAAGAAATATTTTTATCTTTATAATGAATATTTATACTCTAAAATATAACATATATATCCATATCTAAAAATTTTCTTGCTAAAAGATTTATGCTCATGTCACTTTTGTATTTACTTTAACTTAATTAATATAAAGTGTCATTATCACTTACAAGTGGATCCATGAGTTCCCAAAATCTACCCAAAGATTCCAATGGTCGGACATATATCAACCCATTGTGTTAGGACATGTTTCATGGTAATTTATTAATATTATAATATTATTTTTTTACCCTTATTTACCGGATTTACCCTTTAACCATGGTAAATAAAATATCTACCGAAGTAATTATTAATAATGTCTAAAAATAATAGTTACCTATTTAAAAAATTTTGACCTCCTAATTATAAAAATGTATTCCGATTTTTTAAATTCAAAGCATAGAAGTGGCAGAAAATAATTTAAAATTATTTCCCGTTGTTAAAACAAAAACCGTGTTTTTAAGAGATAATAACTAGCAAAAGATTGGCATTGCTTATGTTCAGTTTAAATGTGAAATTATGTGTAATGACCAACATTGGATTAAATGGTAAAAATATAATCTAATTATTCTCTAAAATCACCCAAATTTATAATTTATCACTATTAATTATTTTGATTAAAAAAGTTGTTTTTAAATAAAATTTAGTAATGTTCACTATTCATCAAAATATGAATGTTATCTAAAAAGTGCCGAAAATTCACCCTAAGATAATTTTGATATTCCGAATACAAAAATGAAGTCCATTTTGAATGATAAAACTTATAAAATTTCCAAAAGTGGGTATTTCTATTCACAACGACTAGTTTGATTAGTTGTGGTCTGTGTTAGAACTCAAAGTTGCATACAAAAGACGCTACTATATTATTTAAAGAAAAGTGAATCGTGGATTCTTGGGGTGTTACATTCTCCCATACTTTAAATAATTTCATCCTTGAAATTTGATAAAAAATTGAAAATAAATTGTTAAAAATAGAAATTACCTTTGGGAAAACACACATCGGAAATTAGGTTAATAAAATTTATTCTTAATAAGAGGAAAATAGAGATGGTAGGGTCACCAACAAATTATGATCTCAATTATAATAACATTGGTGGTAATTAGAGACTTATAATTGGAGGAAAAATGTAAATATTTATAGGTAGCGATTGAGGTCATCAATCAAAAACTAGTGTAAAATTGAGGGCCTTAAAGTCATCAATATACGATGATTTAAAATACCATCGGTTCAAAAAACATAATGTATTAGGATAAAACATTTTTGGTTTCAAGATCCCTTCAATAATGTATAAGAATTAATTTCTTCATAGAATAATAGAAGAAGAAAAATATATACCAGAAAAGTAGACTTCCATCCTTTAACAAACATCTACCACAAACTCAACTTTCACTCTAAAAGATAATTGAACATAGAAAATTAATCTATTTATCCTATTCATATGGGGTTTAAAAAAATTATTTTATCAGAAATTTATCAGAAATTTTGTTTTAAAAAACTACATTATTCAATCCAAGACATAACGTGGGCCAGTGGTCGGTGATACACCCTTGTCACCCTTCGGTTGCGGGTTCAAGTCTCATGGCCTTTCCGGATGCGATGGGTTGCCGCCCAACCTCTAGGTTGTCCTTTTATGGAAATCAAAAAATAATATCAAATTAGAATTGTCCAAAATACTTCTGTTCAAACTCATAGTACAAAATTTATAAGGAAGGTAAACACAATAAAGATCATTTTTTCGGCGTAATAACTTGTGAACTCCATAATCATGTATTCTTTTAAAACACTGTAATAACCTGAATTACCATAAAACCCTATTGATTACAATCATGATCCCTTATTCCTTATAAAATAATGGGTACACTGGTTCTATCTAAAAATTTTGTAAACTCCAACAATGAAAATTATTAATCAGTTTCAAGGTAGTTAAGAATATCAAATATAATTTATTCAAATAAACCATCTCTTATTCCGAAATCACTACCTCATTATCGGGACCAAATTAATGATTACCTTTCCTTCAACCATTAATTTTACCAAAAGTTTAGCTCACTATTAAGTCACTTTTCTTATAACCATATAATCTCAAATCCTAAAGAAAATAGTACTACAATACAATCCTTATTTATCACCATAATTCATGTAACTAGTATACTATATATACAACACTCAAATGAAATAATAACATAAGAATTCTAGTCATTCATCTTCACCTGAGGTAGTATCATAACATGAATATAATCCAATAACATCATTTATGATATACTCTTATGATTTGGACATTGGTTTGTGTAGTGTCCCAACTCCTTGAGCAGAATAATTGTACATTTGAAACCTTTTTCTTTCGCTTGCAGTCACGTACTTGGTGTGCTTTTTCTCCACACTTATAACAAACTCCCATTCCCTTCAGGCAAGTTCCTGGGTGTTTCTTCCCACAGTTATCACATATGGGAAAATTCTTCTTTCCTCTCTTCCCTTTATCCATCTTTTTATCCTCCATCATTTTCTTCTCTTTCTTCCCATCAAAGCCATATGACTCATATTATTCATTACTTATCTTATTGACACATGATACTATTCATTCATATGTTGGGAAAACATGAGAGACTGTTTACTTTTTAAATGTTGTCTTAATACCATGGAAGATATGATCCTTCTAACTCTTTGGATCATATGTATTGCTGGAGTTCACATTCCACATATTGGGCACAATTTCTATACAATGTCATACACTAGGTCTGTTTATGAATTACAATGAATAATTCCAAATATGTAAAATACCTAACGTAAATTTAACAGTTTATGGATATAATCTGTAATCATAAAAATGTTTTCTTTGAGGATGTATATAATCATATACCCTTCATAATGGTTTGTAATGAAAATGAGAATTATCCAAAGCATATCCCCCTAGGAGTGTCGTAACAAAGAGTACAGAAAGGCCCGTTTTCGTGCACTAGTTCCCGTTCAAGTAAAGATCAATGCGGTGTTTTAGGGTTTTACCCCTAGGTATATCTGTGCCAGAGCCGCCTCTACCTGCTCGTATCTAGACAGAGATGTATTTCTCGGAAAACTCTCAAAATCTCTACAATACCAAAATTCTAGGATGTTCTTCTATACTAATCATCAACGTATCTCTTATGGTTATGTGCTCAAATCAGAGTTTTTATAAATCTAGTTAAGAAGGTTTGTACTAAACTTCCTCTGATACCAACTATAATGCCCCGACCCCAGTTATCCAGTGTCGGTGAATTATTACATAACAATGGCATGATGACAAAAGATTAAGTCTCGAAAGACCGATTAGTTTAGTAGCCTTGGAAACAATAGATACAATCATAAGTCTTACATTACATCATCCATTGAAAACCTACAAAAACATCTTGTCTCTATAGACCACACTCATATCCCCTCATACTATCCCTGCAGGTCATTCATTAAATACATCTTCACATCCTAGGAAAAAATAGAACATAGAAAGGGGAGAGCTCAGATGCTCAGTAAGGAAAACAATATAACGGAAACTTTCATAAATAAGCATAAACATTTAAGGAAATGTATAACTAAAACAAAAGACTTTTTAATCATAAAATTCATCCCAATACGGAAAAAATAAAATAAAATAATGTCATTTACTTACATTGATATTCTACTAGTAGAATAATCACTAGAAATATCAATAACCACTTTCATAATGATGGAATTCATAATGCCAGACTATCATAACCATATAGTCAAAGCCTTGTGCCAAGAATACAAATAAGATTTTTTCAAGGACTTGTGCCAAGACACTATTTTGTCTCATGAGACCTACCGATGCATCGAGAAGCTGTAGCGGGCTCCACTGATCACTTATTAAGTCCAATGCATTCCTTATTTGAACAGGTTTATGCATAAAATAAACATTCGTATTAAAACTAGCATATGAAATGTCAATACTTTCTCCATAAACCATGAATGGTATAAAAATAACACATCCACAATCAAACATATCACAAAAACTTCAATACAATATGGAAGTTTTGTATCATAATAAATCAACATAAATAAGCTTAAAATCCATCAAAGGATGTTTACATAGATTAAATCAAAACTAGTTGAGAGACATATATCTTTTTTTTGAAATCATTGAAAAGTCACACATTTATGTAGGAATAAATTTAGAAGATATTTTTGAATCAAAGTGTCCCATACCACTTTGAAACTTTTAAAAAGAAATATCATTTCAAAACATTCATGTCCCTATAAATAAATCCATAAAATAATTTTGAAAACATGGACATTAATTAATAAGATTTATAAAGTTAAATCTTTTAAACATTTAAAATTATGATCTTAATAAAGAGTACCTCTCAGAAATTCTTAAAATATTCATGTTGAAATAATTTAAAAGACACATATTTATAAACTAAAACATTTACTTTAAAAATATTTTTATAATTTTGAAGGTAAGCTTCGACGAGTTTTATAATGGCGTAAAATTGCCTCACTCGCCGTATAAGTTAAAAAAGACATTCTTACCTTAATTTTGTCAAAAGGTTAAAAGGACCTTGTTTGGAGAACGACCGAAAGATTCCTTTATAAAAGTCTTATAAAAATTCAAACAAGGGTATGAATGACCTTAAACCATTGTCTATAATATAGTATGAATGTTTTGAAATACATTTTTAAGAAACATGGTTGTGGATGATAAAGATGTCTCAGTATATAATTACATATAAACAACCTCATATAATGAAGAGATTGTATAATTAAACCATCACCTTGTACTTTTCCTTGGTTGAGGGTAGGTTAACCTCCTTTATAATGGTGAAATAATTGTTATTAAATTATACAAGAATAATATACATTAATATGATATCATATATGTTCTTTTAACATTTCTTTGATAATAATATTTTAGTATTATCGTCGTTCCGGGTGTTCACTTACTCGTTTTCTTTTATATGTTTTGTTACATAAGTCATGATTGTTATCCATAGTTGGAATATTATTCATATCCAGAATGATATTAAATTATTAAATATATGTTTTGATAATCAAATGAGAATTAGACTTGAATGGATACGATGGGGAATTAATTCCATCGCATTCGTGGAGATGGTAGTCTGTACGTACACACGAGCGACAATATAATTTTTTGATATTAAAATAATATATAATTGGATGGTATATCATATATATACAGAATAATTATCATATTATATTTATTATTTACATCAATTACACTTCATTATCATACCAATCCAAATAATAATGATTTTAATAACAATTACACCACGACGTGGAGATAGTAAGCCATACGTACGCACGTATGGTGATATGTCATTAAAAGGATGGATAGAATACTGAATATGATTGTACCATATTTATAATAACATCACATTATATATAAGATAATGGAGTTATTATTTTAGAATGGAAATAACAATGAAAGAAGAAATTGAAGAAGAAAGGAACTTGAAAGAGGGTGGTGAAAACATTACCTCTTCTTCAGGTTCTTCCTTTTGATTTGATCAAAAGGGATCCTTAGGATGTCTTTATGATAAAAATATATCCTCTAAGATGATTTGAGGGAATTTGATAGAATAATTTTTCAGGATTTGGCCGAGCCAAAATGCTTTGATGGTGTGAATTAGTGGGAAGGGGAAGTGCCCTTTTATAAGAGGGGTGAGGGGCACCTTAGGAAAAACTAGAAATATTATTTTACAATAAATTCATATTCAGTTTATAATGGCTCCCAAGTGAATTAATTAATGGTTATGGTGGCTATAGGTCGCAAACCACTCAACCAACAGGTTTTAGATAGGGTTGGGTCACTATATTAACTTTATCTTTTTGATTTAACTCTTAGTTAAATAGTTTTTCATTTACCATGTCTCTTTGCATTTTTATATTATATAGTTAATAAACTTATGATAAACTTCCAAGATACCCCCTAGTGATCCATTAATAATACACCTATCATTATATAAGTACTTTGGCCAATCCTTATATTTTTATGAAATATAATATCAATTAATAATATAATATTTGTTTTGAAAACTCTTTTATGTAAATTTTGACACTATTTAATAATAGATTTTTTAAAAGTCTTAACAACTTTATTAACTCACACCAAATTAATTTTAACAATCCTAACATGTCATATTAACCAAAACAATTTTGTATGTCATAAAAACTTTCAAAGTTTATTTATTTTAACATTTATAATACTAATTATTTGATTCTTTCATTAATAAGGAAAATACTTCATCATTATTGTGTCATAAATAAATTTAATTATTCAATGTCTAAAAATTATATATAAAATAAAATTTTGTAGGAAGTAGTTTTATCTTCCTAATGAATATTTATAGTCGAAAATATAACATATATTACCCTGTGTAATAATTGTTTTTCTAAAAGATATATGCTTTTGTCATTTTTGTATTTACATTAACTTAATTAATATAATGTGCTATTATCACTTACATGTGGATCCATGGGGTCCCAAAATCGACCCAAAGATGCTAATGGTCGGAAATGTATCAACCAATAGGATTAGGATACGTTTTAGTGTAATTTATTATTATTATAATATTTTTTTTCTTACCCTTATTTACCGGATTTACCCTTTAACCCTGCTAAATAAAATATTTGCCAAAGTAATTATTCAAAATGACTAAAAATAACAGTTAACTATTTAAAAAAAATTATACCTCTGTATTATAATTATGGAATCCATTTTTTCTTAATTCAAAATACATAAGTGGCAGAAATTAATTTAGAATTAATTCCCGTTGTTAAAACAAAAAAGTGTGTTTTTAAGAGATAATAACTATCAAAAGATTGGCACTTGCTTATGTCTTGTTTAGGTGTGAAATTATGTCCAATGACCCAAACAATATTAAATGGTAAAAAGATAATCTAATTATACTCTAAAATCACTCATATTCATAATTTATCACTATTAATTATTTTGATTAAAAAAGTTGTTTTTAATTAAAATTTAGTAATTTTCACTATTCATTAAAATATGAAATTTATCCGAAAAGTACCAAAAAATCACCCTAAACTAATTTTTATATTCCAAATCCAAAAATGAAGTCCATTTTGAACGATAAAATTTATAAAATTTTAAAAAGTGGGTATTACTATTCATAACGGCTAGTTTGATTGGTTGTGTTGTGTGTTAGAACTCAAAGTTGCGTACAACACTCGCTACTATATTATTCAAAGAGAAGCATATTGTGGAATCTTGGGGTGTTATACATGTACAGTACATACACCACACAAAGGGAGATAGTGTAAAATTTAGCATGAAACTCACGTGAATAAAAAGTGAGATATAAACCCCTTACCTCATTGTAATAAATCGAGTCGTATGACCAAAAGATAATAACTACCTAATGAATCACATAATACCATGAATATAAATAGGATCATGATAATATATATGAAATTTTAGTACACAATACACCACATGCAATAAATTAGTGGCGAACAATGGAAATCTCACGAAATTAAAAGTGAGATAAGAAATCCCCTTACCTCATTTCTGATTTGTCTTGTTCGTTTCTTTATATTCCTGAATAATAAACTTTGTCCAATTTATAATTTCTTTAGAACATACATTAAATTTTATTATTGAATTCATATCACATATTATCATGATATAATAATTAGTTAATTGTGTGAGTTCATATCATACGTTTTGTCGATGTTCGATACATGAGTCAAAAATGAACTTGTTTGAAGAGAATTGTCCATGTAGTTATAATTACATCATCTCCGGAATGGTTTCCATGATTTAAATATCATATATATCCATTATATATATGTATTTAATAATATTCCATAAAATTTGGTGAAAGGAAATTAAATTTACCATTCATGGAGATGGTAGGTCGTACGTACGATTGAACGCTAATTTCATATTTTTTTCATATTAATAGACTTTAAAACTAAATTAGACATATATATATTATAATTCCAGTATAATATATATGTTATATAGGTAACATAGGTTCATTAATTACATTATTTATAAATTCCATGTTTGGAATGTATGAGTCATATCACATAAGGGGGCGGTTGTCCACACTTCCTCATATTAAATTATCGCATTTTCACAACATGAAAAGCATAAAGGTATGTTTTAAATATAAAATACAAAAGCATTGAGGGGAAATAAATATAATATATATAACATATAAATATATTTCAATCATAATGGTGACTATTAAAGGTGTTAAAAGAATATTGAACAGTCATCGTTTGTGAGTCATTAATTCGCCACCCACAGAAATAGTATGTACTTTAACCATTAAACGGAGGTGTATATAAGTGTAGGTACAATTCTTATCATAAAAAAATCCTAGTATATTGAGAATACTGGTGATATTATGTTATCAACTAATATAAAAATAGTGGTGAGTGATGAAGTAAAATAAAAGAAATAAATTTGAGAGAAGACATTACCTCCAAATCGGGTAACTCTTTTTGATATGACCCAAAGGCTTCTGTAGAAACAATTCAGCCCAATGAGAGGATTATAGGAGTAATAGAGGTAGGTGGAGATATAATATAATCAAATTTTAGACATTCCAAGGTCTTGAGTGGTGTGGGTAAGGGGGTATAGGTGGGGGCCTTTTATAAGAGGGAGGAGGGTCACTTTTGGAAAGTCTTGAAATGTTACTTTATTATAAAATGGTTCTCAAAATTTAAAGGCCCCAAAAAGATATATTTCGTAGATACGGTGATATGGGTTCAAAATACACCCATCCAATAGGTTTTTGACATGTTTATGTCATATATTTTATCTTATCTTTTCATTTTATTTAAATCGTTCATTAATGAGATAATCGTTGCATCATCATGGTGTCATAAATAAATTTATTTATTTAACATCTAAAAATTATAAAAAAAATATCATGATGTAGGAAATAATTTCAGCTTTCAAATGACTATTTATAGTCTAAGAGATAATTTATGTAGACAATATTAAATTTTTTTATGTAGGATATACACACCTTTGTTATATTTATCTTCTTTTTTAATAATAATGTCTAAAATGTCACTATCACACCTATGTGACTCGATGGGACACCAATTTTGGTAAAAAAGATTCCCATGGTCGTCCATGAATCAAAAAATAGGATTTGGACACATGTTGGGGTCATGTTATTTTATTATGATATCATTTTATTACCCTTAACTACCTGATTACTAATTATTCACGATAATTAAAGATAATTACCGTCGTTACTATTCATAATGTCCAAAAACAAAAGAGTTTTAATTATATATTTTGGACCTTATGTTTCCAAATATGGAATCCAGTTTACCAAATTCCTAACATAGAAATTTCAGTAATTAATTTAAAAATAATTCTCGTTGTCACAACCAAAGACGAGTTTTTAAGAAGTAAAATTTATCAAAAGATTGACTTGTGTTTACATCGAATTGAAAAGTAAAATTACTTCCAAGGAACAAAAATGTATTAAGTGATAAAAATAAAATTCAATTACACTTTAAAACCAATTAAAAGTAAAATCTATCTATATGATTAAATAAGATGAAAAATCCATTTTGAAGTAAAATGCAATATTTTTCACTATTCATTAAAAATGAACAGTTGTTAGAAAAAATCACAAAAATTGATCCAAATTAAATTTGATATTCAAAATTAAAAAATGATGTCCATTTTACCAAATTCAAAACAAATAAGTTTCATTAAATAATTTTAAGATTAATTTCCGATTTAAAAACAAATAGTGTGTTTTTAAAAAACAATATCTATCAAAATATTGACACTTGTTTATGTCCAATTTCAAAGTGAAAATAATTCCAATGACCACTATTGGAAGAAATGGTAAAAATATATTTTAACTAAACTTTAAACCCAATTAAAAATATAATCTATCCATATAAATAAATTATATTAAAATGAGGATTTCAATTAAAATACAGCATTTTCACTATTCATTAAAAAATGAACTTTATCGGAAAAATAACAAAAATTTACACAAAGTGAATTTTGATTTCCCGATTCTAAATAAGGATTTTATTTTGTATAATATAACATATAAAATTCACAAAAATTAGTTTTAAAAAGGTTTCCCCATCAAAAGCGGTTAATCTACCTTTTAAAAAATATTAGAATATTTATGCTTAAAATTTGATTCATTCGCATTTTAAGCCTCTATCATTTATTGGGTAATTGTTAAAATATTAAACAAATATATATAATAATCATTTTGTTAGTTCTTTTCATTCCCGCCATTACAATAGATATGCCTTAAGTACCATTTAAAATAATATTATTATATTATTAGTGTGCAACGTAAGATGTCGAAGAAACTCGTTGTTACGTATTGGGTACGCCATCGAACATAACATTACCTTTAAAGTAATATTAATATTTTATTCACAAATATTAATATATATGAACATTTCATATTCATTATTTACCTGGGACGTTACATCCTTCCACTCTTTTGGGAATTGCGTCCTCGTAATTTTAAAATTGGCCTCTAAAACATTATTGAAATACACACATCAGAAAAGGAGTAAATAAAACTATCACTTTAAAAGAAAGAAAAATAAGTACAATGGTCACCTGAAATAACCCATACATAGATTCCATGAATACATGGATATGGAGGAGAAAACAAAACATCATGTTCTGATGGAGAGTGATAGAAAACAGGTTTAGGGGAAAGTTAACCTCTAGAAAATCACAAACTTGTGATGGGTTAAACAGTATTTGATTCCCCAGTAAGAAAATTTAACAGAAAACATTTCTGTTTTAAGTTAAATTTCATTAAGGAATTTGTTTATGATCTTAACTAAATCATAATGAAATATACTTACTTTTCATTTAGACTTTCATCTCTTATTATGATTCTTACACAGACTCATATTTTCTCCAAAATATGTGTGTTTAGGATGACTTGTTCACATTACGAGTGCTATAATCAACTTCTTGAGAATCACCTAATCCAAAAAAGATGACCTATGTATTTCCCATGTCATTAGACCTTAACCAAAACCAAAATTTTTAGTTCAAGATCAGATAATACCCAAAAGGATAATCCTTTATAAAATGAAATTCTACTCATAATCTCCAAAATTCAACAAAAATAACCCAAGGTTCAAGAAAGACTATTAAATAAAATGTTATCCGTAAAATTATTCAATGTAATCCAACATAAAATTGAACCTAAATTCTCTGAAGTATTTAATCACATAGTCGTTGAAGGTAAATCATAACATTTATCTCCAAATAAGATCAGTTACTCTTAAAGTCTCAAACTGAAAAGTAATTAACCTAATCACATATCCTCCATGATAGGTTAATGATTTCCATAGATAACCCAAAATAAACTTATTCTTGATTTATAAAATCTTATAACTAAAAATAATTAGTGAAACTAACTTGGGACTTCACATAGTCTAGTGGTAGGCGATAAATACCAGTCGCACTTTGGTTGTGTGTTCAATTCCCGCAGCTTCGTCCGTTGCGACGTGTTGTCACACGATCTGCGTGTTGTCCCTTAAAAAAACTATATAATTTTATAACATTCCTAAGAAGATAAAAATTAATCAAAAATGACCATAACATATTTTATCCACAAAGGTTATCTAATAACTTTCCTTTTTCATCCCAAAATGTATTAACCGGTAATTGCCTCAAATTCAAGGATCATATAAACCCAAATTGTTCTTTACAACTATATACACCAAAGAAAAAGATAATTATTCCTTCAATAATGTTTTCATATATCAAACATCATGGTTACACATACTATAAAATGTCTTCTAGTGTAATCCCATCATCAAAAGAGCCTTAATACTTTTAAGCATTTAACCATCCTAAAATCTTCCATAAATCTTGAATCCCTTATATGTTGACTTCTTACTCATTAAACATTCATCATGATCCATTAACCATTCCTTTCCAACTTATTCTGAAATACTTATTTCCTACAAACAAAATCATGAATCATATCCTATGATTCAATAATAGGAAAACAAATGTTAAGAAATAATCCATACCTTTCATTGGTCATTGTCAGTTTCTTCATCCTCATTCAGAATGGTATTAGGTATTGGTAAACGAATATTTGTATGATCCTAGAGATCCCATTCCCAAAACACCTTTGTAGGACATGTGTTTTCATAATGACAATGCACACCACATTTGAAACATTCAATTGATCCTTCAGAAAGAACTTCTTTCCTTTTCCTAGAGTCAACTAGATGCTTCCTTTTTCCATGGAAGGTTCTTAATTTAGGACCTTCATTTTCACATCTATATAATCTTTCTATCCCTTTGAAACTTTTTCCTATGTGTTTCTTTCCACATCTTTGACACATAGGTTTTTAAACATTCTTAACTTTATGATTATTACCTGAAATTTTGTATGTATTTGTTTCTTTCATATATGATGCCTTGTAAAAATCACCAAGGTTCAGGTGGTCAATCATGTCTCCAGATAGTTGGTTGAGAATAACCACAGGAGTTCTCATTGCAGATCTCATATCATTCAGTTGCTCATTCAGAAAACCGTCACATTATCTAAAAAACTATGAATCTTTCAGAAATCCTAACAATTATGGTAATGTCACTTATGCTTAAAGAATACCCTAATCTCTAAAGTTATCTAAACTGACCTTTGATACCAACTATAAGGACCCATCCCTAAAAAATTACATAATATTGAATTAAATGAATAATATACATTGAGGATATTTTTAGGTTTAGAGTTTTAGAGAATTAGGACATAACTATTACATATCAATGATTACAAAGTAGACAAATCTACTCAGTTTCTAATTTTTCACAAAATAAAAACTCTTGAGATAAAGAGTCATGTCTAGTTCCATGTTTTAGACATCATGACATTTCCTTGATCCCATCCTTGACCCTATTCCACTTTATGTCCTGTGAAAAACATTTCAAAAACATGGGATGAGCATTAAAAGCTCAGTAAGGGATATAAAAATACGGAAAGAAAACATTATTCCATGTATACTTAAGAATCAATGAAATCATACAGTACTCATAAAACATAAGGACTTTAACATACCTCATGAAATAATAATATTTATGAATAATGCATAAAAATAATAATATATAAAGGTAACTTGAGGCATTCATAACATTCTTACGTATGGAGAAACCATCATGGTTACGTTTGGATTACCCATCGCAGTATATTCCTTATATATCTTCAATGAAAGCTTAGTGTTTAACTCCTACATGTTACCCAATTCATTGGAGAACTATCTCGGGCTCACCCGCCATTAGTTTATCACGGAACCACCCGACTTCATAAAAAATCCCCAAAAACCATATCATAAATGTATCACATAAAACATGCATAAAGGGAACATAACATTTCAACATTTCAACCACAAGATATCAATACAATACATTGATATAATAAAACAATTATCAAAAAAAAATTCAATAACAAAATAAAATAAAAATAAGACATGGTATTTATTTTTCATTTAAAAAAAGTTATGTCTTGTAGATGAAGCTGGAACTCAAATAATTTTCATGGTGGTGGAGAAGTCATTGTCGTCACATACGTAAGACAAAAACATTGATTTGGTCATTTAGTAATACTCTTCATGTAAAAATATTCCTTTTGAATGAAATTAAAAGTTAAAAGGGTTTATTATACAACTAATAAAATAATGTTGTATATAAATTGAAGTATGCCTCAATGAAAGGAGATTGAGACAATGTCCGTTACAAAGATGGTATCCTTAGATTAAGGATAAATCAATTACATAATAATGTGTGAAAAATATAAATACACTAAATATAATTGGATATTAAGTGTAAAACAATCTAAGGTAATCCATACATTATCATAGCACGACAAAGTCATGATGTAGAGGTTTAACCCAAAGAATTGAAATTGGGTTAAGAAGTTTCCTTACAGAAATTCGACAGCCTAACAGCGTCACTTTAAAATTCGGAAAATGAGTTTATGGGAGATAAAAAAGGTATCTCATCACTTGGAAATACAATTTACAGCAATAAGGATATATAATAACATACCCCAACATAAGACGATGTAAATTATAAGACCTAACAAAAAGAAATCTTTTAAAAAGAGGAGGGTGAATGGTTCCCTTATCAATTTGGGTAACATTTGGAACGTACACCCTATGAAAGAAAGGTCATACAATGAAGATGTAAATACCCATAAATTAAATTATATTAAAGAAATAATATAATCATTGAAAAGTACTTACACCACAAAAAAGGAAATAGTGGAAAAGGTAGCATGAATCTCATGGGAATAAAAAGTGATTTAAAACCCCATTACCTCGTTGTAATAAATTGAGTAATATAACCAAAAGATAATAAACACCGAATTAATCACATAATACCATGAATATAAATAGAATCATTATAATATATATGAAATGGCAGTACAAAATACACCACATGCAACAAATAAGTGGCGAATAATGGAAATCTCATGAAATTAAAAGTGAGATAAGAAATCCCCTTACCTCAAGTCCGATTTGTCTTGTTTGTTTCTTTATATTCCTGAATAATAAGCTTTGTTCAATTTATAATTTCATATGAAATTACTTTAAATTTTTTATTCAATTCATTTCACAAATTATCATGTTATAATAATTGTTTAATTATGTGAGTTCATATCATATGTTTGGTCGATGTTCGGCACATCAGTCAAAAATGAACTTGCTTGAAGAGAATTTTCAAGGTAGTTAAAATTACATCATCTTTGAAATGGTGTTCATTATTTAAATATCATATATATCCAATGTATATTTATTTAATAATATTCCATAATTCTAGGAGAAAAGAAAATAAATGTACCGTTCATGGATACGTTAGGCCGTACGTACGCATGAACGATACTTTAATTTTTTTGTCATATTAATGGTCTTTAAAACTAAATTATACATAGATATATTATAATTCTAGTATAATATATATGTTTTATAGGTAACATGAGTAAATTAACTACATTATTTATAAATTCCATGTGTGGCATGAATGAGTCACATCACATGAGGGGGCGGTTTTCCACACTTCTTCATATGAAATTATCACATTTTCACAACATGCAAATCATAAAGATTTGTTTTATATATAAAATTCAGAATCATTGAGAGGAAATAAATGTAATATATATTATATATATATATATTTCCATCATAATGGCCACCATGAAAGGTCTTACAAGAAGATTGAACAATCATCGTTCCATGAGGCATTAATTCGACACCCACAGAAACAGTATGTTTTTTAACCATTAGATGAAGGTGTGTGTAAGTGTAGGTATAATCCTTATAAAAACTAAATACTGGTATATTTAGGATACTGGTATTATTATGAGATAAATAATAAGAATATATTGGTGCGTGAAGAAAGAAAATACAAGATATAAACTCGAGAGAAGACATTACCTCTAAATCAGGTAACTCTTTTTGATTTGAGCCAAAGTCTTCCTTGGAAAGACTTCTGCCCAAAGTGAGGCTTCTAGGAGTAAAAGCGGGATGTTTAGAGATAATATGAGTAGAGGTTAGGTGACAAACTGGCATGAGAGGTTTGGATAAGGTGGTAGAGGTGGGGGCCTTTTATAAGATGGAGGAGGGTCACTATTGGAAAGTCTTGAAATGTTACTTTATTATAAAATGGTTTTCAGATTTTAAAGGCCCCAAAATGATATAATTCAATGATAAGGTGATAGGGGTTCAAAATCCACCAATACAATAGGTTTTATACAATTTTAAGACTTATATTATAGATTATCTTTTCATATTATTTAAATCATTCATTAATGAGGTAATCACTGCATCATCATGGTGTCATAAATAAATTTATTTATATAATGTCTAAAAATTTTAAAAAAAATATCATGATGTATGAAATATTTTTATCTTTAAAATAACAATTTATAGTTTAATATATTATTTATTGAATAAAAATTAAATTTTTTTACTAAGGATATACAAACCTTTTTTATATTTCTCTTCTTTTTTAAAAATAATGTCATAAATGTCACCATCAAACCCATGTGACTCTAGGGGCGCTAATGTTTGGTAAAAATCTTCCCATGGTCGGACATGACTCAAAAAAGAGGATTTTGACACACTTTGGGGTCATTATATATTATTATGATATTATTTTATTACCCTTAACTACCAGATTACTAATTAATCATGATAATTAGAGATAATTACTATCGGTACTATTCATAATGTCTAAAAACAAGAGTCTTAATTACATAATTTTGTCCTTCGGATTCCAAATTTGGAATCCATTTTACCAGATTCCAAACATTGAAATCATATTAATTAATTTAAAAACAATCCCCGTTGTCACAACCAAAGACGGGTTTTTAAGAAGTAAAATTTATCAATAGATTGACTTGTTTTTACATCCAATTGAAAAGTGAAATTACTTACAATGAAATTTTTTTATTAAGTGATAAGAATATAATAAAATTTCAATTTAAAACCGTTTAAAAGGACAATCTAACTATATAATTAAATTAGATGAAAAAGTAGTTTTGAAGTAAAATGTTGTATTTTTCACTATTCATTAAAAATGAACATTTTTCAGAAAAATACCAAAAATTTATCCAAAGTAAATTTGATATTCCAAATTTAAAAATGATTTCAATTTTACCAAATTAAAAACATAAATGTTTCATTAATTAATTTTATGATTAATTCCTGTTGTCAAGAAAAATAGTGTGTTTTTAAGAAACAATATCTATCAAAAGATTAACACTTGTTTATTTCCAATTTGAAAGTGAAATTAATTCCAATGAACTCCATTAGATTAAAGGGTTAAAAAAATTTAACTACACTTTAAACCCAATTAAAAAGATAATCTATCCATATAAATAAATTATATTAAAATGAGGTTTTGAATTAAAATACATAATTTTCACTATTCATTAAAAATTGAACTTTCTCAGAAAAATAACAAAAAATTACAAAAAGTAAATTTTGATGTCCCGATTCTATAGAAGGATTTTAGTTTGTCAAATATTACATATAAAATTGAAAAAAACATGTTTTAAAAAGGGTTCTCCAACAAAAGGCGGTTAATCTACCTTTTAAATAATATTATAATATTTATGCTTAAAATTGGATTCATCACATTTTAAGCCTCTATCATTTATTCGGTAATTATTAAAATATTTAACAAACATATATAATCATTTTATAGTTAGTTCTGTTCATTCCCTCCATTACAATGGCTAGGCATTAACTACCATTTGAAATAATATTATTATATTATTAGTGTGCAATGTAAGATTTCAAAGAAACTCGTTGTTGCATATTGGGTACACCATCGAACATAGCATTCCCTTTAATGTAATATTAATATTTTATTCACAAATATTAATATTTATGAACATTTAGTGTTCATTATTTACCTGGGATGTTACAGTAGTGATCATGGATCGATAAGATAGGATCCTTCGTGGCTAATCAATCTCCATGGTACATTTCATTTGGTAGCATGATAATCATCATGAGATCACATCATAGTGGTAGAATCATATGCGTTCTTAGTACCCACATCTTTTTATGTAGTCTTTTGGTTTGGATTTTTTGGATGCAAATTTCATTTTTAGGGTGAGTTTAACATCCAAATTTTTCCATGTAATGTCTTTGAATATGTCTAGAATTTTTTTTTCAATTCTAGGAGATTAGAGGATGGATGATTCTAAGGCCCAGTGTGCCTGGAATTAATTTTTTTGAAATATATTAAAAAACCTATTTTCATGTGTGCATAATTTTATTGGAAAAGTGTAATAATATGTAAATGTATTCTCATATTATAAATATGATTTTTTTCATAACATGGGCTATAACATAGGAATTACATAACCTTTATCTATGTGGGGTGTTTGTGGTAATGTTTTCTCAAGCATGTATAATTAATAAATTAATGAAATTTATTTATTTATCTTCAAATGATGAAGTGACCTAATTATTTTCTTTAAATATGAAGTAGTGTGAAATAATAAAGTTCTCTACATTAAACTAGATATCTAGAAGATGTACTGGAGGATCATTCATTGGTCAACAAGAAACGGATCGATTATCAACAAGTAGAGTGGAACAGAATTAAAGGATCTTGCCTACTACAATGACACGTATACATTATTCATCGGTGATTTATTCAAATTGAGGTAGGATAATATTTTGTGGGGATTATTTCCATGTAATAAATTTATATTAAGAACGTGAGTCAATTAAACAATGTGTTTATTCATGGAGTGGTAGTACTGCGGGTATGTGTTTTATCAATGGGGATTTATAGATGAATTGATAATTTGATATTATATAATCATTCATCATTTTAATGGAAATGGATTGAGGAAAACAAAACATGTTTTAGGTCTATTCCAATTTTTTTCATTATTTCTCCTACTATTTAAGAATGTTCACCAACATTGTTTCGATTTATCGGTGGTTTGTCTAAAATATCGAGAAATCAACTATTGTGCATCTGTTTCTTGGGAAAAATTGATAGATATTGCTGACATAGGCTCGACATGGTTTGGGGATAGTGAAATGATAGAAATAATTAAGGATTCATACCAAATTGGAGACCATTAATTCCATCGACTTGTGCAATGCTGACAAGGCTGAATGGTAACTGATTTCTGTGTGAATCAGAAGAACGGATCATGGAAAACAATGATGGTGAGGCTCGACTGGAGTAGGTGTGCACTTCCAAGTGTGATTCTTCGAATGATTTTGGGACAACTAGAGTGAAAATCTCGTTGGAGAGGGAATCCAAGTGTTATGGAAAATATCGTAGTACATGACATGTATTGTGGAGCTACTTGTCGTGTGGGACCCCTGGTGTGGTGTTGTGGAATCTGTGTGGAGTTAAGTATCACATGGCAGGTGAACCCTCACCTTAAATTCGACATGTAACACAAATGATACAAGGAAATACATATAAATACAGGACCAACCATTAGTAGACATGAGAATCTGAACACATACACATCAAGGAGTACACGGGATAAAACGCACCACACACTCAAGAATGAGCACGAGCCCTTTTAAGAATGTTGAACCTTGTGTTGATGGGATATTCTCTGTGCTACCATTACTCGAATTTTACTCCATCAATGTTTTCTTAGATCCCATTTAATATTCATATTGCAAAATTTTCATTAGGGTACATTCCATTGATCCATTCCTTCATAATTATTATGTAATCACTTGTTACAAGTATGATATTGACCCCTTTAGTGAGACTTCGTAGATAGTGTTTTGGAATCCTTCCATATGAACCTAAGTGAGATTTCATTTCATTATATTTCCCTAGGATGATTTTTTGGTATCATAATGAACAAAACTATAACATCATCCATCCTCTACTTAGCTGGTTGTTCCAAAATGAGTTGTTAGTATACAACATGGACATGGTGTGATCCCCAACCATGAATTATTCTATTTAGACATCAAATGTATACTTCTTATATAAATAAATGGATCCTAATGCCTTGAATCGGCAAAATCAGTGGAATGTGACTCACAGCTGTGTTCACCTAGATGAGTGATATGTGGAATCTTTAATCACAATTCATAGACACAAATTATAGTTGTAACATTACCTTGAGATTGTGTGTCCTTGTTGAATATATCTGGATATTATTGTTTTCTATATTGTACACATATAACTATGTTGAGATGATGGTTATTCTTATTGTAATATACTATGTTATTTCATGGTGTCATGTTAGTTATTATTATACTCACCCTTACATGGGATCTTCCCACATTTGTCATTCTTTTTGTAAGTGATCGACCTTTTTATGGAGTCCTAGAGGGACTAGGAGTATTCAATTCTTTGTGAGTGAGAATGACCAAGGTACATTATAGTGGTTAACTTGATAGTGGTACACTTCTAAAAATTCATGTTGTACTTTTTTTTAGACTATTATTTTCTTGTATTCGGACATTTTTACTTTCTAGTACTTATTTTCATTATCTAGTTATAGGATTTAGTTTTATTCATGCATGTTTTATTAGTTGCTTAAAATTTCATCATTTAATGGTATGGATATGTGTGATTTTGAATATTTATATTAGGATAATTCCTCCCATTTGATTGATTTTCCTACTTGGTGTTATTCATCATCCCCGAGCCTATTCACGGAGAGCATAGAATCTCATGGAATTAGTCCCATTGAGAGGGATCATGAATATTTGTTTAAATGTTTTTATTAAACGTAGTTCTCTAGAAAGTGGTACTGTAGACCGACCAAGAATCATTTATGTAATTTATAATTTGAAATTATGATAACCATCAATTGATCCACTAGTTTTTATTGAAGGATATTTACATTGATATCATGGTAAAATTATTGGAAAAAATCGATTCATTAGAAAACATTTCTAAATGGAGTATCCAATTTTTTATATAGAATAAGAGGATATAATTTCTAATGAGTTTCTATATTAAAATATCTTTGTAAAGTCCTCAAAAATCGTACATAATTTTCAGATAATTCTAATTACTTTGAAACTAGAATGAATCAACTTATCTTTTTGTATCATCATTGGTAAAGGATCATCTCTAACGCTTCCCATTATTTTATTTATTTTCAACTACTTTTTATAAAAAATAGTGATATAGTGATTTTTAATTGTGTTCTCAACAATTAATTTTCATGTGTTTATCAATTATTTTACTAATAAGAAAAGAGATGTTAATATAGAAAATAGAGAATAGTGTCTAAATTATAAAGAGTATATTTTTTGTGGAAAACATTTCAGAATGATGAAATATAATTTGTGGTCACTTTTAACCCTAATAAATGAGTGGGAAGCATTTGGGAGAAAGATAAAATGCCTCAACATTTTATCTTGATGCAGAGAAATTTGATGTGTGGGGAATCTATATTGTGGGTCCCTTCACTGATGCTTTTGGAAACTATTATATATTTTATTTTGATTATTATTTCTCTATGATGTTCTATCTAGAGGCTACCATATATGACATACAAAATCTGGTAGTAAAATTTATTTGAAAATACTATATTTTGTAGGTTCCAATTTCAATGGTTTTTGATAATTGATAAAGGAACCCAAAAAGAATATTCTATATTTCGATATATGATGATGAAACCTAGGGTTTTCTATAAAATGAGATCTGCATACCATATTAAAATACTAATGATAATGTGGAAATATTGAACAAGTATCTAAACTAAATCCTTCAAAAAACTATGAGATAAATCAAAAACTGAGGTAATAAACACGTTGATACTCTAGGATCGAATAAAAGTACCTACAAGACACCATTACTATAATGACATGATTTTTTTAAAATTACAAATTTAGTTTTTATGGTGTGTGTGATAGGTAACGCCAAACCCAAAAAACTATGATTATTTAAATAAAATCGTAATAACATCAACATTAAATTTATGGATAGGTATTGAAGTAACTACATTATTAAATTTCTATATAAATTTCCTACACAAAATAAATATTTTTTAATTTCATTTCTAATAATCATTCAATTTTTAGCCAGGTCATTTTATTCTTTAAAAATACATTTTCCTTACAATCATATTAATTTACTTATTTGGAAAAAATATTATAAAAAATTTCTAAAAAATTAGAAAATTTATTTTATAAAATGAAATTATTTTTTGAAATCATATCATCAAAATTAATTTATGTTGATTTTTTATATTCCTATGTAAATATTGATTTTTATTCAACAGTGAAAATACACATTTTATCGTAAAACTATCATTTATTTGGAGAAATTAATTAATTTATAATTAAAAATATTAACTGAATTGGATTTCAAAGTAACATAATAATTTTTCACTTATATTTAATCCAATTATTAACATTTAAATAATCGTTATACCAGATTTTTGGGTAAGAATATTTTTAGGCTTCAAAACACTTCTTTTCTGAAAAGTTGTATTAAATATAGAATGTTTATCTATTTTAATTAACCTAAAATAACCACCAACGGAGAAACATTAAAATGATATTGATATGTTTTATATTAATAATTATTAATTAAAATTCATATAATGAATATAACTTGTTATAAAGTTAATGTAAAATCAACATTTCCTTAAAAAACATATTATCACTTTTTGTCAAGCGTGTGTGTTTTCTTTTAAAATTAATTATTCCTCTTATATAAATTTAATTTTCTAAAAGTGATAACATTTTTTGGATAACCATATTTAATAATAGCCAATAAGTTTAAATTCTTTTTTACAAATGTGAATAGAAACTGTAATAAATCATTATTACCACAGTAAATGGAAAATAAGATAATTACGGTATGATTAATTTATCAAGGATAAGAAAAACAGTAACCATAATAGTAAAATAATCTATATTTTCATTTCAATATAATAATTATTATCTTTTTAAAATTTATTTGTATCAACTATTAAATAATTTTTATTAAAATTTGATTTTGATATGATAAAACACAATTATTTTTCATGTAATGATAATTTTCAATTAACGCATTCATTTTTAATGAATTCATAAATTCTGAAAATAAATTATATATAAATAAATAATAATAATATTTTTTTGATAAATGATAATATAATTTTAATGAATTCAAACATAATTTCTATAAGGGTTTTCAAAATATTAATTATAAAAACCATCATTTCTAAATAAATGCATATTCTGGTTTTAAAAGTAATGTTTATCATATTTGGAAAATTATTTGTATAAAATAAATATTATTTTTTGGAATCATTACTTAAAAATAACCCAATAATTAATTATTTGAATGTTTTTTGAGAAAAAATAAATTTTTGGGGAAAATATAAATACAATATAAATATACAGTGTGTATTATAATATCATAATTACCAAAAAGCGTTCTAATAAATTATATAAAAGGTATAAAAGACCAAATATACCTTTTAAATTAATAAAATTTCATTTACAGGATGTTTGATAAATTTTATAAAGCATTTATGAATTACAATACAAATATTATATTTTACGTATTAAAAATCATGTCTTTATAAACATGACTCACTACCACAGAAACAAGTGTTACAATTTAATGTATTAAATCATTTTACAAATAAAAATTTTAAAACCACTCCCCCTCGGATGAAATAATGTGAAAAACATTGGTATGGTTTGTGTTTTTTATTATTTTATAGTATAGAGGTCAAAACCTAGGTTTGGAAAATATTAAAGAACTCCCTTCACTTTTACTGTATAAACCAAATCTAGATCTCATTACACTTAACTCAAAAACCATTGATCATGTCCTTACACATCCATTACTTATATAGAGTCCTAAAATGGTTCCCCAACCTATAAAAAATATCCTCATATGATTTTGGAATGACCCTCTAAAGCTAAGGGATTTCCCTTTCTTCTTTTACATTCAAACACATTCCTTGAAATTATAATTTTCAATCTCAATTTTTTATGTTTGCATGATGTTATAAAATAAAAATATACTATTAAATTTATTCTTTAAAAGATAGGTAATTTATACCCTCTCATTACATCATTAACGAAATTCATTACTACACAAAAATTTAGTAATAGAACCACTTTTTCCTCTTTATTCAAGAACATTATTTATGTAATGAAATTATTTATACAATTAATATTGATGGGATATGATTTTACAGAACCCACTTACTTATAATTTGACTTCAATGTGTTGAGACACCTCTTTCAATCTCATTACGACCTTCTATAAATTTTAATGTACCCCTGTTTTGCAGCATGTGATATTTCCAAGACAAGAATTTTTTAATGAAACATACTTGTATTAGGCATATAAATTTCCAAAACTTCCTATTAGGTTATGTTATTTTATATCCCTTATACATATTTATATAAACTCAAATTTTTATATAACCCTTTATTTCAAATTTACAAATTTCATGAATCATCATGTACAGATGCTATGCTACTGAAATGTCACTACACATTTCCAAGTCGAACGTTTTTGAGTTATATACACCCTCTAATTATCACTTCAGTTTATTCATAGAATTTTTCCTATAATTAATTTATTTGAATATTAGAGGTCTAAACCCCACAATAAATAATCATAGTATCAAATATTATTAAATATGTTCTTATTTTAAATGATCTATGGGGCACATTTATGAATGTACGTGATTTTATTATGTGGATTGTGACCATATTGGACCCCAATGCAATGGATATTTTTTTTGTATCATGAAATTCCATCTATTTTGAGCATGAGGTTATCTAAATCACATTATTTTATTGATTTATTGGTTTTTATACCTAACTAAATCTTATGTAGAAATGTTTAATATTGTTTCCACATTACGATTCTCCCTTTATGATATCATTCGATATCATGAATTATTATTCATGATTATTATTATCACGCCTTTTTATGTCCCATTTAAATTCCTATTGACAATTATTTAATAATTTCTTCATTTTTATCTTTTTTATTCCATAATTAGGATTTATATCTCACTCTCTTATTATTTATTTACCTTAGCTATCCCTTTTAGTTTTATGAATGATGGTAAATTATGAGCATGTTAAGAGAGTTTTCAAGAATTCCATTATACCCCTATTTATAGTTGTTATGTTATATTCAAAATTACCAAACTACACTAGAAATATCAATATTCTAGGTTGTATTATGCTTAATTATATGTGATAAATCATAAATTAATTTGAAATAAATAAAATTATTTTTATAATTGGTACTAGATGAATGTGTAGAAATTTTTGCGGTTGGGATTACAGAACTCTATCTAAAGGCATGTTGATAAAAAAGTATATGAAATCATCCCTATATTTTGTTAATTTATAGAGTATGTTGTATCTAGTAAAATTATTCCCTATCTTGATACTATATATAGATGTTGATCTAGTTTTGATTTACCAAGGGGTGAAAACCATAAAAACACTATATTTAGCTAGAACTGATCTGGAACTAGTCCATGAAACCAGGAATTGTAGAGAATTTTGATTGAGACTCCTCAGAGATATGATTTTATAAAATCACAAGATCATTATGAACAATTATTATGTGAAAAAAAAATCCATTAATGTCTATGACAGTAAATAGATCATGGATAACATAGATTAAAGGCATGAAATTCCTATGTTATGTAAATTCATTCTATTTAAGAGTTATCCCTTTAAGGTTATCTGATTCCATATTTTGTGAATAATAGATTAAAATTAATCATCCTTATTTTTACATTTATTCTTGAAAATGTTTGTAAAAATGAAGAACCGAGTCAACTACCGATGATATGGTCAATGTAAAGACTTCCCAAATGGAATTCCAAACCTAATGGGAGCTCACACAAGACATATTTTGTTTATTCCAAACATGAAATCAAAAATCATATCTAAATAATATAACATATTATAATTTCTAAAGACATCAAATAATACAAGGATCAAATATCTAGGTTGTTCATCTGATATAGGTGATAAAAAAAGATTATGTTTCTTTCATGTCAAAAATGACTAATGTAGCACAAAGACAAAAGACACGAAGGAACACAAATGTGGTTTTTGTGTGAAAAATAGGGAATAGTGTTGATAGTTTCCATAAAATAAATGAATTAAGAGTATGATAGAATGAAATAAATTACATCATATGACATGATTTTATGTTCAATGTCATATGTATGGGAATATGATCATTATCCAAGTTAGTGTTCTAATAAAAGTGTTAAATCCCTTACTAAAGAAAGATATATGCTATAGAAATCATTGATGTGGAATGATTGATGTGTTTATGCATCAGTATTTGATAATTTTATTGAATATTTATTATATTGAGTACATTATAGAAATATGAATCATGAAACAACTAAAGATTTTTCCATAGCTGTTTCTCTCTAATGATGTAAATAATTTGTTAAATGGTACTGATAAACTTAAACGTAAAGTTTTAATATGGTGATATTTTTTTGACAACTTATTAATGGATTAATAACCTGTAATATGTGTTTAATGTTTGAATATACCTAATGTGTCTTGGTATTGTAACATTCCAGGTATTTATAGAATATTTTTTATAAGTATTAATATTTTACATTTAAATAATTCTAAAAATAAATAATTTATAATATGGTTTTTTATATAAAAAACTAATTTGAAAATATTTTAATTCATAATGCTGAAATTATCTTAGTTTGATGTTTTGATAATTTTCTAAAAAGTTTTATTTTTGGTGAATAGTAAAAAATAAGGTCTCTCACAAAACATGGTTATTTTAAATGACATCATGAAGACATTGTTGTGATATAAAATTTATTAAATTTATTGAATAATAAAATAATGATAATATAAGAGGAATATTATATAGAAATAACTCAGAGCATAACAATTCTATTCTATTCAGGAAAACTATAAAATGTTTTGGTCTGTTCCAACATAGGGCATGCACGACATTTTCAAGAAAACATATGGTTCTTTATAAATAATAATTGAGTGATAAAAATTATATTCAAGAATATTTTATTAATAATTAAGTATTATTGATTTCTTGGTATGTTAATTTATAATTTTATAATTAAAGAAAATCAATCTTATACAAATTATTTTGCAATGATTGTGTAAACCAGGAGAAGAAAAAATAACAAATTTAAGACGTTATCATGACATGTATATGAGTGAATATAATCAATTAATGAATATAGAATTTTATTTTTTTCCTAATTTACCAATTTTTAGGATAATAATTTATTTTTATTTTTTTTAAATTAAATAATTATCATTAATTCTTTTGTGATGATGATTTAATGCTTGTGCAAGAAAAAGAAAGAAAGAAAAAAAAATTTTAATTAAATTTATATGAATTATTCATTGACCCATAAACTTTATAAATTTACTTTAAAATATATGTTTTTAACAATATCACCTTTTTATTTCAATTGGGGATATTCTGGACCCACATGGATCAAAATAGTTTCGTTATTTTTTTTATTAAAAAGAATGACAACTTATTCACACTATAATTTTCTATTAGTATAATATTTCAATATGTGGTTTTCTAGATTTTTTCTTCAAAAATGAAATGTATTTAGATGTCTAATATAATTATATTTCTCATTGATAGGTTTTATTAATTTTTACGTAAAATATATTTACATTAATGTCTTGAACAATTATGTAGTAGTGAATATTTTATTAATGAATAAATTCAATTATTGATTATAAAAATAGTAACATAAATATAATTTGATATTTGTAAGACAATTCAAAATATCTAAAGGTAAATATAATATGAATAAGATATATTAAAAAATTTAATTCGAATTGGAAATGTTTATTTTTTGTTCCTAAATTCATGACTGTGTATTGTTCGTTTTTTGAAAACATTATTTTTTTCAAGAATAATATATTTATTAAATTATTTAAAAAAATTATGATAAATGAAAAAATTGATAATATTCCTCCTAAAATGGGATATAATTTTATTTTGAGGTCATTTGTATGTGTTAAGCATCCTAATAAATTAATTATATTTTAATAATTTGAGTAATTCTTATGTTACCCCACACCTAAATTGTAATTGTAGGCTCACCCCTTTGAAAATTTCCATATCCTTAAGCCTTCTTGTACAACCATCCTCTATAAAACTCCATCATCCACATCCCATACCACATTTTCGTGCTTAAAGGATCACAAAAAGACCACAGTCAAGATCCGTGAATATTTTTTCATGGATAATGTTTCAAGAAGAAAATCCATTTTCCCCCTTTTAAATTCATTCGAACTTATACAAAATTGAAAATTTAGTTTTTATTTTGATGGACCCCCTATTAAGTGCATCAGGGGGAACATTCCATGGAATCAAAGACTTAATATAAAAATCACCCAATAGTCTAAATTTACAAGACCATAAACAACCCACACTACATTGGAAAAGACCCTCACATAATTAAATAAACATTAATTCCAGTTTCCACATTCCATCCCTACTCAGCTAGCTGTCCCATGAAAAATTTAACTGGCCTCACACCAATGGAAATAAAAATACCCTCTCAAGCATCAAATTCTTGATAGAAATTGTGTAGTGAAAACTCCATGCCCTGAACCTCATCATGAGAAGCCTCTTGTAAAAGATCTGGTTGTAGAATCCCTTGAACAGTGGACCAAAGAGGCAAAAGAAAAACAACAACACCACAAAATTCATACCACAAAAAATCAATCCATAAAATGAATCACCGATTATATAGAATAACATCATATTAAAAACATCACATGCTACGTCCAAATTCAATGCCTTCATGAACTCACACATTATCCTTCATACACAATCAAATCAAATCAATTAGACTGAAAATCAAATATCAAAACCCTCACCACAATGATAGACACCAAAACACCAGATCATGCTGGAAGAATTCCCCGTCGCAATCCCGCTCTACAAATTCCATCAACTCTATCTGAAGAACTATAGAGACAATAAATATCCACCCCATCCACCCATATCGGACATGATCAGAAGGAATCAAGCCTCATATTGTAGATGTTGGATCTTGATCAATGGACCTTCATTGTGCTGCCGAAGAAACATGCCAGCTAACAATGAGAATTGTCAAGATAGTTGATCCCATGAATTCATTGATGCCACCAAAGTAGGAGGAACCTGTAACACCCCAAGCTTCCACGGTACACTTCTCTTTGTGTAATACAGTAGCGTGTGTTTGTACGCAACTTTGAGTACTAACGCACACCACAACCAATCAAACTAGCCGTTGTGAATATTAATACCTACTTCTTGAAATTTTACAAATTTTATCCTTCAAAATGGACTTCATATTTGAATTCGAAATATTTAAATTATCCGAGGGTGAATTTTTTGTATTTTTCTGAAAACTTTCAATTGTTGATGAATAGTGAAAAACACTAGGTTATTGTTTAAAAACGAATTTTTATTTAAATAATTATTTATTTTATTTAAATTCAATTAAGGTAAAAATAGATAAATAACACCTTTATATGTTCATTTTAATTCATTGGATTTAGTTTAGAATAATTTTAGATATATACAAAGTTTATTGAACTTTTCACCGTCTTTTACTCACCTCTTAAGTAAATTTGGAAATTCACATAAAAAATAATTGTACCGCTTCTATGAGTGGAATTTTGAAAATTCATGATACACATTTAATATCAAGGAGTAAAATTTGGTTCAATAAGACAAAAATACTTTTTTGTGAATAGTATTTTTTTACTTTTATTTACCACAGTAAAAAGTTAATAGGTTGATTAAGGGTAAAAATGGTATTAATATTACCCTAAAAATGTCCTAATTATATTGGACACATGTATCTCAACCAAAAAAAACCTTAGGAATAAAATATTATCATTTAGGTCCACCTGGATTAGATTAGGACATTTATTATTATTCAATTCAAAGAAGAGTTAAAAGAGTTAAAATAAAAGTTTAATTACTAAAACATTTTTGATATAGAGTTATACATAAGATAAATTCGATTATAAAAATTCATTATAAAGATAAAAAGAATTCCTACTTAATGATATTTTATTTATAATTTTTAGACATTAAATAATTTAATTTATTTATGACACAATGATGATGTAGTAATTACCTTGTTGGTGAAATATTAAAATAATTGATATTATAAATACCCAAATAAATATAATTTGAAACATTTAATGAATTCCAAGAATTTCATAGGTTAATATGACATGATATAGGTGATTAAATTAATTTGGTTCGAATTAATAATGTGATTATGAATTTATCAAAAACAAAATACCCAATAGTGTCAAAATTGATATAAAAGTGTTTTTAAAACAAATATTATATTATTAATTGACATTTAATTCCTAAAAAAAACTTTCAACCAAAGGACTTATATAATGATTTTTTTATCATTAATGGACCACTTAGGGTCGCTTGTATTTATATTTTATGTTTATTAACTATATAATATAAAAATACAAAGTGACATGGTATGTGTCAAACAAATTAACGAAGAGTTAAAAATAAAAGATAAGGTTCATAATGTTACCCAAACCTATCTAAAATATATTGGTTGAGTTTTTTTCAACCTATCCCCACCTTAACCTTTAAATAATCTATTTTGGAGCCATTAAAACCCGAATATGTATTTATTAAAAAATAATATTTCTAGCTTTTCCAAAGGATCCCCTCACCCCTTTTATAAAAGGGAACTCCCCTTCTCATTAATTCACACCTTCAAATCCATTTGGCTCGGCCAAACTCTGCCCAAATATCCTCCCAACTTCCCTCAATTCAACCTAGTGGCATTATTTTGATCATAAATCCAACCTAAGGATCCCTTTTGATCAAATCAAAAGGAAGAACCCGAAGAAGAGGTAACGTCCTAACCACCCTCTTTAAAGTTCCTTTCTTCTTCAACTTCTTCTTTACATGTTATTTAAATTCTAAAATAATAACTCCAGTATCTTCTATATAATGTGATGTTATTAGAATTGTGGAACTAACAAATTCATTATTCTATCCATCCCTTTAATGACATGTCACCATACGTGCGTACGTACGGCCTACCGTCTACAGGTTGTGGTGTAATTGTTATTCAATATATTATTATTTATATGAGTGTAATAATGATGTATAATTAGTGTAAATAAAATATATAACATTATAATGATTCTTTCTATATGATATACCATCCAATTATATATTATTTTAATATAAAAAGAATGATATTGTCACTCGTGCGTACGTACGGACAACCGTCTCCACGAACGCAATGAGATTCATTCCCCATCGTATCCATGAAATTATAATTATCATTTGATGATTAAAAATAATGTTTAAGGACTTTATATCATTCTCGATACGAATAAGATACAACCTATCCATAAAAACATGACATATGTCACAAAACATATAAAATAAAATGAGTAAGTTAACACCCGAAACAACGAAAATGCTAAGATATTATGAACAAAACAATGTTAAAAGATCATATATGATATCATATTAATGTAAATGATTTTTTTATAATTTAATAACAATTATTTCACCATTATACAGGAGTTTAACCTACCATAAAACAATGAAAAGTACAAGGTATGGGTGTATTTCACAATCTCTTCAATATCCGAGATTCTTTATATGTGATTATCTACTGGGACCTCTTTATCATCCACATCCATGTTTCTTAAAAATGTATTTGAATACATTCTCACTATTTTACAGAATATGGGTTAAAGTCATTTATACCCTTGTTTGACTTTTTATAATAACTTTATAAAGGAATCTTTCTGTCGTTTTCCAAACAAGGTCCTGTTTAACCTTTTCGACAAAATTAAGGTAAGAATGTCTTTTTTTAACTTATATGGCGTATGCGGCTATTTTACGCCAAGATAAAATATTCAAAGCTTCCCTTATAATATTATAAGAATATTTTCAAAGTAAATGTTTCATTTTATAAAAATACGACTTTTAAATGATTTCAAAAAAAGAGATATTTCTCTCAAATAGTTTTGATTTCATCTATGTCAACATCCATTGATGGTTTTTAAGCTTATTTGAAGTTTATTTTTTATAAAAAACATCAATTGAAGTTTTTGTGATATTTTTGACTGTGGATGTGTTATTTTTATACCATTCATGGTTTATGAAGAAAGTATTGACATTTTTTATGCTAGTTTTAATACGAATGTTTATGTTATGTTTAAAACTATTCATATGAGAAATGCATTGGACTTAATAAGTGACGGGTGAAGCCTGCTATAGCACCTCGATGCATCGGTAGGTCTCATGAGACAAACTAGTGTCTTGGCATGAGGACCTGACAAATTCATATATGTAGTCTTGGCACGAGGCCTTGGCTACGTGGTTATGATAGTATGGAATTATTAATTCCGTCATTATGAAATCTGTTTTTGAAATTGCATGTGATTATTCGATTAGTGGAATATCCATGTGAATAAGTAAATGGAATTATTTTATTTTATCTTTTCTATATTATGATAAAGTTCAGGTTTAAAAGGATTTTGTTTTAGTTATGCATTGCCTTAAATGATTATGTTTATGTATGAATGTTTCCGCTATATTGTTATCCTTACTGAGCATCTGAGCTCACCCCTTTCAATGTTTTATTTTTTCCAAGATGTGAAGTAGTAATTTATGAATGACCTGCAAGGATAGTATGTGGAGATATGAGTGTGGACTATGGAGACTATCTTGTTTTAGTTTTCATTTTTATGATGTAATGTAAGACTTTTGAATATATCTACTGTTTCCAATGCTACTAAACTAATTGGTCTTTCGAGATTTGATCTTTATTGTGATCATGCCAATGTAATGTAATAATGCACCGACTCTAGGTAACTAGGGTCGGGGTGTTACAGTTGGTATCAGAGGAATATTAGTACAAACCATGGAAGCTAGATTTAGATAAACTATGATTAGAGCACATAACCCTAAGATAGACTTTGAGGATTAGTATAGAATAACTTCCTAGATTTTTGGTATTGTATTGATTTTGTGTGTTTTCCAAGTAATAAATCTCTGTCTGGATATGAGAAGGTAGAGGTGTATTTAGCACAGATGTACCTAGGGTTAAAACCTGAAAGCACTGCTTTGATCTAGACTCGAACAGGAACTGGTGCAAAACAACGGGTCTTGCTGCACTCTTGGTTACGACACTCTTGGGGGATATGCTCAGGATAATTCTCATTTTCTTTACAAATCATTATGAAGGGTTTATGAGTATATAAATCCTCAAAGAAAACATTTTTTTTATGATTATGGATTATATCCATATATAGTTCAATTTATGTTAAGTGTTTTACAAGTATGGAATTAGGTATTTTGATTCATAAACTGATCTAGTTTATGACATTGTTTAGAAATGGTGCCTAGTAGAAGGAATGGAAACAGTATCAATGCACGCACTCCATGTAGGTGTTGCCCTCCTGCTCAAGATAATTATAGTGGAGCTGGTGATGCAACAGGTGTTGATCAGCTAATCACTATACTGGTACAACTCACTCAGGTTATGAATAATAACCTTACCTGCATGGAGCTCCCTGATCCACAGCATGGAGGATCAATGTTAGATCGCTTCATGAGGAAACAACCACCAACATTCAATGGGGGTACAAATCCCTTGGTAGCTGAGAAATGGATAAATCCTTTAGGGAAAATATTCCAAGCCTTGGGGAGTAATGAAAGGGAAAAAGTTATCATGGAATTTTACAGCCTCACTGGAGATGTAGATCAATGGTGGTCATTGATACAAAACACGAAGGAAGATGATGAAGTATCAGATATGGAATGGAGGGAGTTCAAAGAGTTGTTCTTATAAAAATACATTCCTCGAGACCATCGAGCAGATAGACAAAGGCAATTTCTGAGTCTGAGGCAGAAAGAGAATGAGAATGTCGCAATGTATGAGGCTAACATGACAAGGTTAGCGAGGTATTCTTTAGATTATATACATTTCCCAAGAATTAAGATTGATCATTTCTTCGATGGGTTAAAACAATTTCTCCATCATGCATTAATCTCACAAACCTTCTCATCGTACGAATGTATTGTCTCATGTTCTATCATGATGGAAAAGGAATTCTCAAAGTCTTATGAATTTAAAGAAAATCAAGATAAGAAGAGATCTGCTGATCAATATGGAAATGGAAATAAGGGGAAGAAGGGAAAATTTGAAAATCTATCCTGTAGTAAATGTGGAAAGAAACACCCCGCTACTTGCCTAAAAGGAATTGGAGTCTGTTAGAAGTGTGGCGAAAAAGGCCACCAAGCTCATGATTCCCAGGGAAAGAGAGTTGATGTCAACGTGGAATTATATAATTGAAGAGATATGGGACATTATGCAAATGAATTTCTTATGCGTCCGGGGAACATCCCTCAGAAAAGGCCAAGATATCAAGGCCAAGCTTATGTTATCACTATTGCTGAGGTAGAAGCTCTTAATGATGTGGTGGAAGGTAATTTAATGGTTTCTTCAAGTTTAGAAAATTCTTTATTTGATTCTGGATCATCGCATTGTTTCATATCTTCCCATTTTACTAAAAAAATTAGATATTTACAATTTGATTTAACAAGAGAGTTATCAGTCAAAACCCCTAAGGGAAGTATCATTGCTACAAATTTCTTTGGATCTGGTCCCATTAGGGAATATAAATGTTCTTTATCTTCTCATCTCATCATCATAACCATGACTGAATTTGATATAATCCTTAGTATGTATTGGATTTCAGACCATGATTTGAATATTTTTTGTAAGAAGAAGGATGTTACGATTTTTAATGATAATGATATGGAACACCTTATCTTTAGAGTAGAATCATCACCACCTAATTCGTATCTAGATCCACCCCTAGTAGCTCAACTAAATTCAATTATCGGGGAGGAAGAGAATGAAATAACTTTGGGTGAGGAAAGTAATGTTCAAATAGAAGATGTACCTATTTTGAAAGAATATGTAGATGTGTTTTCAGAAGATTTAACTGGACATCCTCTAGAATGAGAAGTTGAGTTTTCCATTGATTTAATTCTGGGATCAAGGCCTATATCAAAGACCCCTTATAGAATGGGCACTATGGAATTAGTTGAACTAAAGAAACAAATAGAAGAATTGAGTAATAAGTTATTTATTCTCCCTAGTGTTTCTCCATGGGGATCCCATGTTCTTTTTGTTAAAAATACTGATGGATCGATTAGGGTATGTATCGACTATTGGGAAATCAATGATATTAGAATAGAGAACAAGTATCCCATGCCTCGCATTAATGATTTATTTGACCAACTTCATGGAGCTCAATACTTTAAAAAGATTGACCTTCGACCAGGATACCATCAGTTGTGTGTGAAGGAGGAATACATTCTGAAGACAACATTTCGATCAAGGTACATAAATTACAAGTTTACTGTAATGCCTTTTGGGATGACTAATTCACCCTCTATATTCATGGATCTAATGAATAGAGTTTTCAATGAATATCTTTCTGCCATTGTAGTGGTGTGTATTGATGATATCTTGGAATACTCCAAAAGCTATAAAGATCATGAAAATCACTTGCACATTATATTGAAGACTCTGAGAAGACATGAATTATATGGTATGTTTAGCAAGTTTTAAATATGGCATCAAGAGATTTCTTTTCTTGGCCATATTGTCTCTAAGGATGGAATCTATGTAGATCCTTCTAAGACCAAGGTATTCCAAGAATGGCCTGCACCAACGAGTATAACTGAGGTACGTAGTTTTATTGTTTTAGCAAGTTATTATCAACGTTTCGTCCATAATTTTCCCCAATTGGCTAACCCCTTAATGAAGCTCACATGTAAAGGGGTTAAATTTTTTTGGAAAAAAGAATGTGAATAATGTTTTGACGAACTGAAGAGAAGATTAGTCAATTCTCCTATATTGACTCTACCATCGGGGAATGATGGGTTCGTTATTTATAGTGATGCATCAATGAAAAGACTTGGTTGTGTCCTTACGTAGAATGATAGAGTTATTTCTAATGAATCATGACAGCTGAAAATTCATGAGAAAAACTATCCTACTCATGATCATTAGTTAGCTATTGTAATCTTTTCTTTGATAATATGGATACATTGTCTATATGGTGAGAAATGTGAGATTTATACTGATCACAAAATTTTGAAGTATATTTTCTCACAGAAAGAACTCAACCTGAGTCAAAGGAGATGGCTTGAACTACTCAAGGATTATGATTGCCTGATACACTACCACCCTTGGAAGGAAAATAAGCTGGAAGATACATTTAGAAGAAAGGATCATGGAATTCTTAACATGATGAAAATTGAAAGAGATCCTATTTCCATGGATCTAGTGAAGATGGATATGGGAATCACCATGGAAGATGAAACAACAATGATTTTTCAAATGGTTGCCAAACTATATTTACTGGAATGGATAAAGAGTTCTCGGACCGGTGATGAAGAGTTTAAAAGGATGATTAAAGGTATGAATGATGGGAGATTGAGTGACTTTGTGTATGAAGATGGAATTTGGAAATTTGGGAGGAGACTTTGTGTTCTCGATATACCTGATTTAAAAAGGAAATTGTTAGAAAATTCGCATAGTTCCAATTTCTCTATACACCCTGGGAGCACCAAAATGTATATAGATTTAAAGAAACATTTTTGGTGGGACATCATGAAGAGTGAGATTGCTGATTTTTTGTCAAGATGTATGGTTTGTCAATATGTGAAAGCTGGAAGGAAACAACCTCGAGAAGTCATGCAACCTATTCCCATACCTGAGTGGAAATCAGATAATATCATGATGGACATTGTTATGGGACTACCAAAGACTCCTAGAAGGTACGATGCAATATGAGTCATTGTTGATTGTCTTTCCAAGTCGGAAAATTTCCATGCTATAAGGGAGGATTTACCACTTGAACATCTAGCGAGAATATATATTAATGATGTTGTGAGACTTTATGGAGTACCCCTATCGATTGTCTCGGATCGTGATCCCCATTTTACATCAAGATTCTGGAAAAGTCATTAGAAGGACTTGGATACTGAACATTGTTTGAGCACTGCTTACCACCCTCAAACAGATGGACAATCGGAACGAACTATTCAAACCTTAAAAGACATGTTGAGATCATGCTCACTTGACTTTCAGGGTATGTGGGATCAATATTTATCTCTGGTGGAATTTTCCTATAATAATAGCTTCACTTCAAGTATTCAGATGGCACCATATGAAGTGGTGTATGTAAAGAGATGTCGCACACCAACCTATTGGGATGACATTGGTGAAAGAAAACATGTTGGCCCGAAACTTGTGGAGGAAACGATGGAAAAGGTAAAGGTAATCCAAAACCACATCAAAGAAGCTCAAAGTAGGAAAAAGAGCTATACCAATAATAGAAGGAAGGATTTGGAATTTCATGTAGGAGATCATGTTTTCTTGAAGGTATCTCCATGGAAGGGAGTCATACGTTTCGGTAAGAATGTTAAATTGAGTCCCAGGTACATCAGAACATTCGAAATTCTAGAACAAATTGGGGCTGTAGCATACCGTTTGGAAATGCTGCCAAATCTCTCCAATGTTCACGACGTGTTCCACGTATCACTGTAGAGAAAATATAAGCCTGAACCAATGCATGTAATCACATATGAAGAATTATAACTGGGACCCGATATGTCTTATTGTGAAGAGCCCGTCAGGATTCTTGATACGAGAGAACATGTGCTAAGAAACCGGACGACTCGTCTGTTAAAAGTTCTACAGAGAAACCATAAGATGGAAGAGGCAACGTGGGAACCCGAGGAACTTATGATGAAGAACCACCCGAGTCTTTTTATGTAGTAATAGTTTAGAAATATCGAGGACAAAATTATTTGAAGGAGGGGAGAATGTAACACCCCAAGCATCCATGGTACGCATCTCTTTGAGTAATACATTAGCGTGTGTTGTACGCAACATCGAGTTCTAACGGACACCACAACCAATCAAACTAGCTGTTATGAATAGTAATACATACTTTTTGAAATTTTATAAAATTTATCTTTCAAAATGGATTTCATATTTGGATTCGGAATATCAAAATTAGCCTAGGGTGAATTTTTGGTATTTTTCTGAAAACTTTCAATTTTTGATGAATAGTGAAAAAACACTGAGTTATTGTTTAAAAACGAATTTTTATTTAAATAATTATTTAGTTTATTTAAATTTAATTAAGGTCAAAATAGATAAATAATACCTATATAACTTCATTGTAATTCATTGGAGTTATTTTAGAATAATTTTAGATATATAAAAATTTTATTGAACTTTTCACCGTCTTTTACCCACCTCCTAGGAGAATTTGAAATTCACATAAAACTTAATTTTACCGCTTTTGTGAGTGGAATTTAAAAAATCCGAGAGACACGGTTAATATCATGGAGTAAAATGTGGTTCAATAAGACAACTATAATATTTGGTGAATAGTATCTTTTTACTTTTATTTACCACGGTAAAAAATAAATAGGGTAATTGAGGGTACAAATGAAATTAATATTACCCTAACACATGTCCTAATTCTATTTGAAAAGTGTATCTCGACCAAAAAAAACCTTAGGAATAAAATATTTTCATTTAGGTCCACCTGGATTAGATTAGGACATTTATTATTATTTAATACAATGAAGATTTAAAAGAGTTAAAATCAATGTTTAATTAATAAAACATTTTTGATATAGGGTTATACATAAGAAAAATTCGATTATAAAAATTCATTAAAAATATAAAACGATTTCCTACATAATGATATTTTATTTATAATTTTTAGACATTAAATAATTTAATTTATTTATGACACAATGATGATACAGTAATTACCTTATTAGTAAAATATTAAAATAATTTATATTATAAATACCCAAATAAATATAATTTGAAACTATTAATGAATTCCAAGAATTTAATAGGTTAATATGATATGTTAGAGTTGATTAAATTAATTAGGTGTGATGTAATAATGCGGTAATGAATTTATCAAAAAAAGTACCCAATAGTGTCAAAATTGACATCAAAGAGTTTTTAAAACAAATATTATATTATTAATTTGATATTTAATTACATCAAATAAAAGGATAGTCCAAGGGAGTTATATCATGATTGTTGTATCATTAATGGACCACATTGGGGTCACTTTGATGTATATAGTAAGTTTATTAACTATATAATATAAAAATACAAAGTGACATGGTAAGTGTCAAACTTATTAACTAAGAGTTAAAAATAAAAGATAATGTTAATAATGTGACCCAAAACTGTCTAAAATCAATTGGTTGTGTTTTTTTAGAACTATCCCCACCTTAACCTTTAAATAATCTACTTTTGAGACATTAGAAACCAAATATGGATTTATTATAAAATAATATTTCTAGCTTTTCCAAAAGAGCCCCTCACCCCTCTTATAAAAAGGCACCCCCCCTTCTCATTAATTCACATATTCAAATCCATTTGGCTCAACAGAACTCTGCCCAAATATCCTACCAAAATCCCTCACTTCAACATAGAGTCCTTAGTATGATCAGAAAGTCATCCTAAGGAGCCCTTTTGATCAAATCAAAACAAAGAACACGAATAAGATGTAATGCCTTAACCACCCTCTTTGAAGTTCCTTTCTTCTTCAACTTCTTCTTTCCTTGTTATTGACATTCTAAAATAATAACTCTAGTATCTTATATATACTATGATATTATTATAATTATTGAACAAATAAATTAATTATTCGATCCATCCCTTGAATGACATGTCACCATGTGTGCGTATGTACGGCCTGCCGTCTCCACGTTGTGGTCTAATTGTTATTCAATATATTATTATTTGGATGGGTGTAATAATGATGTATAATTCATGTAAATAATAAATATAACATGATAATGATTCTGTCTATATGATATACCATCCAATTATATATTATTTTAATATCAAAAGAATGATATTGTTGCTCGTGCGTACGTACGGACTACCGTCTCCACGAACGCGATTAGATTCATTCCCCATCGTATCCATGAAATTATAATTCTCATATGATGATTAAAAATAATTTTAATGGACTTGATATCATTGTGGATATTAATAATATACAACCTGTCCGTAATAAACAAGACATATGTCACAAAACATAAAAAATAAAATGAGAAAGTTAACACACGAAACGGCGATAATACTAAGATATTATTAACAAAACAATGTTAAAAGATCAAATATGATATCATATTAATGTATATCATTATTGTATAATTTAATAACAATTATTTCACCATTATACATGAGTTTAACCTACCATCAACCAAGGAAATGTACAAGGTAAGGGTTTATTTCACAATCTCTTCATTATCCGAGGTTATTTATACGTGATTATCTACTGGGACCTCTTTGTCATCCACATCCATGTTTCTTAAAAATGTATTTCAAAACATTCTTACTATTTTACATAATATGAATTAAAGTCATTTATACCCTTGTTTTACTTTTTATAAGAAGTTTATAAAGGAATCTCTTCATCGTTTTCCAAATAAGGTCTGTTTTAACCTTTTCGACAGAATTAAGGTAAGAATGTAATTCTTTAACTTATATGGTGTATACGGCTATTTTACGCCATTATAAAATATTCAAAGCTTATCTTACAAACTAATAATAATATTTTCAAAGTAAATTTTTTATTTATAATAATGTGACTTTTAAATGATTTAAAAAAAGTGATATTTCTCTCAAATAATTTTGATTTCATCTATGTCAACATCCTTTGATGGATTTTAAGCTTATTTGAAGTTGATTTATTATAAAATACATTAATTGAAGGTTTTGGGATATTTTTGACTGTGGATGTGTTATTTTTATTCCATTCATGTTTTATGAAGAATGTATTGACATTTCGTATGCTATTTTTAATACAAATGTTTATGTTATGTTTAAACCTATTCATATGAGGAATGCACTGGACTTAATAAGTGACAAGTGGAGCCCGCTATAGCTCCTCGATGCATTGCTAGGCCTCATGAGACAAACTAGTGTCTTGGTATGTGACCTTGACAAAATCTTATTTGTAGTCTTGGCACGAGTCCTTGGCTACGTGGTTATGATAGGCTGGCATTATGCATTCCGTTTTTATGAAAGTGGTTATTGAAATTGCATGTGATTATTCTATTAGTTGAATATCCATATGAGTATGTAAATGGAATTATTTCATTTTATCTTTTCCATATTAAGCTTATGTTCATTTTTAAAAGGCTTTTGTTTTATTTATACATTGCCATAAATGTTTATGTTTATTTATGAAAGTTTTTTCTATATTGTTATCCTTACTGAGCATCTGAGCTCACCCATTTCAATGTTTTATTTCTCCCAGGATATGAAGAAGTAATTTATGAATAACCTGCAGGGATAGTATGTGGGGATATGAGTGTGGACTATGTAGACAATGTTGTTTTATTTTTAATTTTTATGATGTAATGTAAGACTTATGAATATATCTAGTGGTTCCAAGTCTACAAAACTAATCGGTATTTTGAGATTTGATCTTTCTTGTGATCATGCCAATGTTATGTAATAATGCACCGACTCTGGGTAACTAGGGTCGTGGAGTTACAAAACATCACCCTACTATATATCCAAGAAGAATATATGAGGAGAAGAGTTAATCTTCCCCAAGAATTAATAAAATGAGGTGGTGATAGGGGATACACGAGTGAGGCGACGCACCTTACGGGCTCATCCATCCCAAGAATCTTGATTTTTCACTTATAACTTATCAATGCCTCTTATACAATGTTTTATAGAAACTCCAGTATCACATATATATATGAGTGTATTTTTATTTTATATAAATCTAAAATAGCTCATCTTCTACATTTATTATTAAATTCCAAAATTTCCATATATGGTGCGTCAATTCACCACCTTCAAGGATGATTATTTTTTGTTTTCTTTTTACCAAAATCATGTAATGTTTAAATTCACATGTAGTTATTTAAAATGATATAAATATATATAGGTTATCACTTCTATATTATTATTTATTTTTGACATGGAATACTATAAATATACTGACCATAGAATCCCTTAAAAGAAAACACCAGAAACAATGAAAATAACATAATATTGTTAATAAATAGGTAGAAATGTTTGATAAGATAATATAAGGTATTTTAAACATGATTTTAGGTCTATATTATATTAATAACACTATTAAAACCATTATACAGGAGTTATGCCCAGTTTTGAAGGATTTCAAACATAAGGTAATGGGTTATCCTTTCAAAATCCTTTTAAATGTCTCTTACAAAATCTAAAAGAAATTGTTTTATTATATAATGTATGAGAAGTTTATCCCATTTTAATTATTATTTATTACTAAAATTATTCCATTATATGTTTTCATAGTTATTTTTTATGTATTTTATTTCATTATTATATGTGCGGGTTTTATTTTTTAATGTCATTTTTTTGAAATGGGTATTTTGATATGTGAATGTGTTTTTCTCATTGTGTAAATGAGTTATCAAGGGTCATATTCCTTATTTTTCCCTTGGATATTGTTTATGTTTGTTCAACCCCATTATAGCTCATGTTTTGATTGGTTTATCCCCATTATAGATCAATATATATTGGGTTGATCCCAATATAGCCAAATATATGACATGTGAGAGCCATTCTAGCTCTCCAAAGCATTGGGTATTATGGAGATGGAAGTTGACCAAATGGTTATTCTATATGGAAGGGTGAATGTAAAATTGATATGATAAATATGTCCCATATAAATTTTAGGATGTTTCTACGCATTCTAATGACTTTTTATGAAATGTGTTTCATTGGGTTTTCGGTTGTCAATTGACTAACAATTTCATTCTATATATACCTTACTATGATTTTTTTATCATTATAAGATTTTTTATTTTATAGGCTATATGAATGGGTAACATAAAGTAGGAATTCAAGATGAATGTTATGAATAAGTTTTTAAAGAAAAAAATCATGTCTTATTTTAAAGTATTTTTTTTGATGAAATAGATATTTAGTAGAAGTGTCTACTTTATAATATTTTAGTTATTATGTAATAATTAAAGCCAAATTATCTAAAACTGTAACCCTAAAATGATCCTTAATGTGAATGATTTTATGTTCTTTACTAAACTTTAATATTATGAATATTTTTGAGACTGGGTCCTTATAGTTGGTATCATACCATGATTTAGATAACATCAGTGGTTTGGATGATGATAATAGAATACCATAAATGATTTTTAATTTATAGTTTATTTGTAATGATATAGAATTTATTGTTTGCAAGGTTGTTTCTCTTATTAAATTTCTATTAATAATGGGTTTCTGTAGATGAAACAAGGATGCTCGAGTAGAAAGACACCGACATAACCATATGCTTCCAAATATGGTGCATTGACTACTAGGAATTGGAATCAAGTATTTTTTATGGTAATGGATCATTTAATTCGGGTGATAAATTTTGGTGATATCTATGATTGATATTATCCTAATAAACCATGAAGAAAAATGTATTTTATAAATCATTTTATGTGGAAACATCCTCAACAATTCAGTGGAACCACATATCCAGTGATCATCGAAGTACATGTAAAGTCTCTTGAAAAGATATTATATATCATGGGATGTTCATAATTCCAAATCGTAAAACAATCCATTTATCATTTTGAATTTCAATTCAATCAATATGGGTATATGGTTAAGAATATGAAGAGAAAATATGATATTTACCATCTGAAATGGGATGATTTTAGGAGTCATTCTCTAGAAAAATATTTTCCTAAAAGTCTTCAACTCATCTTAGAGAAAGAATTCATGGAACTGAACTATAATAAAGGTGATTCTCTAGAAGTATATGGATCCAATTTTACCAGACTATCCATGTACATACTGTATTTTACTCGAGATATTGATAGTAAAATTAATAAATTTTACTCAAGTTTGAAACCATTTTTACAATGAGAATTGGATTCATGAGAGTATAAATCATATGAGAAACGTGTTCATTATGATAAAAAGGATAAGATATATTTTTCTAATATGTATTTCCCTCTTGATGAAAAGAATAAGAAGTGCACATGTTGTTAGGAATTGGGGAAGAATTCATCAATTAAATATGGATGTAAGAAAACAAATTTCTCTTCTTGTGAAAAGTGTGGTAAAAAGAATCCTATAGAATTTATTGTAAATTATGGGAAGTGATACCAATGTGGAATGTTTTAGAACATGTATCAGGAGTTCATGGAATATTATTTGAAAATTATTGAGATGTCGATGGTGAGATGATTTAACTGTAAGTAATTAGGTCATTTTGCTTATGTGTGTCTGAAGCTAGTTACTTAGGTAAGAAATCAGAATGATTAGAGGTATAAGGTTGTGGAAAAATACTTTTCAACCACTCCAATAGATTCCAATCCATCAAGTGAGTTGGTATGAGTTAAATTTAGTATTATTATAGATTTTTGAAATGATTTTTTTGATTCAAGGTCAACACATTTCTTCATTTTTGAGAAATTTTCTAGTGAATTGGAAATTTCACCTCAAGAAATGAAGCTCCAACTCATGGTAAAAACAATTATGAAATGTTGAAGAAAAAAACAAATTATAAGAATCTAAAAATCATTGTATGTGTAAATATTTTACGTAAAATTTTTTTTGTATTGTCTCTAGTAGAGTTTTATGTTATTATTTGTGTGGAATGGTTTTATTTTTACCATGATAAGAATGATTTTAGATAAAAAGATTTTGTTTTTTAGAAAGATTTTAGTTTTCGTAAAAGAATGAATCAATAACATTGATAACATGTTATGATGATAAAAAGTTGTTAATGTATGGAAATGAATTTTATAATTCACACATTGTTGAAAATAGGAGAACAATTCAGATTAATGATTCACTAGGGGTAAATAATTATTTTGATATATTTCATAATGATTTTCTTGGTGTCATTTTTGATCTAGAGGTTGAGTTTAATTTTGAATTATTTCCTGACGAGAAACCAATTTCTAAACCTCCTGATCGAATGGCTCAAATGGTACCTTTAGACTAGAAACGTAAATTGGATAAATTATGAGAGAAATGCTTCAACCCACATAGCATTTCAATATGGGGTTCTCTTGTCTTGTTTGTTTAAAAGAAAATTATTTCAATTATATTTTGAAATGATTTTAGATCCTTCAATAACGAAAATGTAAAGAAAAATAATCGTTTTCCTTATATCGATGATTTGTTTTATCCGCTCCAAGGAGCATTTTTTTTTCTATTGTTGACCTAAGTTTGGGGTACCACCAGTTGGAAGTAAAGAACGAATACATTCTGAAGACTTTGTTCCATACTAGATATGTGAATTATGAATTTTTTGATATGTTTTTTGGGTTAACTAATGCACATGATTTTTTGGACCTTATAAATAACATATTTCATGAGGTTTGGATATGTTTGTTATTGTGTTTAATGATGACCTTATGGAATAAATTTAATGTAAAGGGAAGCATGAAATACATCTAAGGCTTGTTTTTAAAACTATAAAAGAAAATAATTTGTATGGAAAATTCAGAATGTTTGAAATTTTTTCGTAATAAATTTATTTCCTTGGTCACAATGTTTCTAAATATGGCATTATTGTTGATCATGATAAAACAAATTGTTGAAGAATGGACAATACCTACATATATATCTGAGGTTTGTAGTTTTTTTGGATTGTAATGTTATTACCAGAGGTTTGTTAAAAAAATTTCATAGTTATCTAGCCCACTAACGATGTTAACATTGAAAGGAGTTAAATGCATCTGAAAATAAATGTGATGATGTTTTCATAAATTTAAAATAAGATTGGTGAATTCTCTTTTTCTAACCCTACCTTACAGATGTGGTGACTTTTGCATCTATATTGATTTTTATTTGAAGAGACTTGGTTTTGTTCGAATGTAGAATGATCATGTAATTTCTTATACATCATGTGAGTTGGAACATCATGAGTTAAATTACCCTATTCATGATTTAGAATTAGATGATGTTGTTTTCCCATTAAATATTTTGAGGTATCATTTTTATTGATAAAAATGTGTAATATATACTGACCATAAATGTTTGAAGTATATATTTACATTGAAGGAGTTTAACATGAGATAAAAAATAGGGCTAAAATTAATAAATCATTATGATTACATAATACATTACCATCCTGGAAAAGAAAACACAATGGTCAATGCTTTGAGTTGAAAAATGCTACATTAACCCTGATACATGTGGAACATGACACTGTTTTTTTTATTGGATAAATTTTGTCTTGGACGATGTTGGTGGTAATAAATACCTCTATTTTTTTAGGTTTTAGTGCAATCGTCTCTATTAGATATAATCATGAAATAACAGAAGTAATACTATGAGTTTCTGAAAACGGTTGGACTTTCTAAAAAAAGAAGATTTGACTAGATTTAATATTGATAATGATTATATTTTTATGTTTGGGAAGAGGTTATGCATTTCTTGTGATTCATAGTTGAAGAAAGAGTTGTTATGTGAAGCTCAATGTTCGATATTTTCAGTTCATCCTGGAATCCCTAAGATATATAGATATCTTAATGTGTTTTACTAGTGAGATGGAATGAAAAGTGTTATGGAATATTTTAGATAGAAATTTTAAGCATCTCGTTGGGTTAATGTAGAGAGGTAGTTAAAGAAAGGGATTTTCATCATTTTACAGTGAAAAAGTAAAAATGGGAAAATATATCTATAGACATCATGGTAGAACTAAAAAAGACATATCGAGGTAACAATGCAATCTGGGTTATAAGTGATCATTTGAATAAATCCTCTCATTTCATTCCAATTATAGATACTGTTTCTCTAGATATGAATAATTGACTATACCACAAAAACATTTTATATTGTATGGAGTTCCTCTCTCCATTTTAATAGATTGTGATCCTAGGATCACTTATAAATTTTGGGAAGGCATTAAAAAGATGGTGGGAAGATGATTTAATTTTATTATCGATTTTCAATCTCAATCAGATGGGATGATAGAATGAACTATTCAGACATTGGAGGATATGCTATGTACTTGTTAAATGGATTGCCCATGAATTTGTGATCAACATCTTCCTCTACATGTGTTTTCTTATAATATAAATTTTCATTGTACAACATAAATGGACACTTTTGAGGCATTAAATAAATAGAAGTGTTGAAATCGAAAATTTTGGGATGAATTTGGGAAAAGGATATATATGGGAACATAATTAGTAGAGGAAATGGTAGAAAGAGTTCATATGATTCAGTGACACATGAGGATAGCTCAGAGCAGGAAAAATAGTTAAATAGATAATAAGAGGAATGACCTTTCATTCAAGTCATGTGATTATGTTTCCCTTAAAATATCCCCTTGGAAAATTGTTATTAATTATGGTCATAATGGAAATATAAGTCCATAGTTCGCAGTTTATTTCAAAAAATTAGAGAATGTTTGACCAGTTTCCTACCGGGAAGCTTCACCTCTGTGTTTATCTCAGGTAGAAAATGATTTTTCATGTTTCAATGTTATGAAAGAACGTTGCAAATTCTTCTCATGTTTTGAGCCCAGAAGTAGTTCATCTTGAGGAGAATCATTTATATGAAAAGAAATCTATTCAGATTAATGATCATAGAGAGCATGTCTTTCAAACCATGGTAATTCACTAAGTTAAGGTATTGTGGAGAAACCACATAGTAGAAGAAGTAACATTGGAATATGAAAACTCAATGAGGTAAATATGGCCCAAATTTTTTTATAAGTGGATAAAATAGTGAACATGAAATTTCAAGGGGAGGTGTAACAACCCATGAATTTAAAAAATATTTTTTAATTTTTTTTATTCAAATACTAATTCTTAAAATAAATATTTTATTATTTTGTAATTTATTTAAAACATTAATTTTTAAATTATATAATTTTTATTTGAAAAAATTAATATCTTTTTTGTTTTCATAATGTATAAATTATATTATTATGATGTTTTTAGAAATTTCAAAAAAGATCAATATTCGATGAATAGTAAAAAAATGTGGTTTTGAATAAAATATAGTATTTTTTATGTCATAATGAAGACATAATTGTGATATAAAATGTATTGAATAATTAAATTATGATATTATAAGAGTAATATTGTAAAAAAATAACATAGAACATGAAAATTATATTCAATTCATGAAAGGTATAAATACTTTTACTCCTTCTCACGCAGTGTCTGGCCAACATTGATAAGGCCAAATCATGTTCTTCATAAATAATAAATGAGTGCTAAAAATTATCTTCAAGAATATTTTATTATTTATTATTTATTATTTATATTTTCTCTTTTAAATTATAATTTTATAGTTATATGACATTAATCTTATACAAATAATTGTGAAATGGTTGTACTTGGAAAGAAAATACAAAATAACAATTTAATGATGTTGACTTGACATGTATTTTATTGAATATATATAATCAATGAATGTGGAATTTTATTTGTAACCTAATTAACATATTTTTATTACAGTATTTTTTTAAATTTTTATATATTAAATAAATAACATAAATTATAATTCAATGTTGATGAAATTCTTGTGAAAGTGGAAGAAAAAAAGTTTTTTTAATTAAATTTATAGGAATACTTAATTTACCCATAATCTATAAAAATTTACATGGATGTTTATGTTTCATAAAATATCTCTTTTTGATTCAAAATGGGTACATTCTAGACCCAAATGGATAAAATTAGTCCCTTTATATTATTTTATTAAAAATAAAGATAACTTCTTGGAACTATACATTTCGATTAGTAAAATATTTTAATAAGAGGTTTTCTAAATTTTTTTCTAATGAAGAGTATATGAGATTCTAATAGAATATTATTCCCCCAATTAATATATTTTTAATTTTTATGTAATAAATAATTACATTAATTTATTATAAAATTAAGATGAATTAAATTTTTAATTATTGAATAAATAAAATTAATGATTTTAAAAATTGTAAAATAAATATAATTTTATATTTTATGTTAATTCATGATTTTTAAATATAATCTTAACATGAATAACATATAATGAAAATTTATATTTGAATTGGAAACTTTGTTTTTATATTCTTAATGTCAAGATTGTGAATAGTTTTATTTGATAACATTATTTTTTTCAATATAAAAAATATTTTATTAAATTATTTAAAAATTAAACATAATCATGGACAAGGAAATATATGATATGATTCCTTCAAAATGGAATATTATTTTATTCTTAGTTCTTTTTAATGTTTTAATACTAATAATTAATTTATTATATTGTAATAATTTGAGTAATATCTATGGTATCCCTCACATCAATTATAAAAGGAGGCTCCACCCATAAAAATATTCATATCCTTAAACCATCTTTTTCATCCAAACTCTTCCAAATTCATTCCTAATCATCCCATACTACATTCTTGAGATTTAATTCTCACTAAACATCACTTATAATATCTTTTTAATGGTTTTCATGGTGAATATTTCTAGAGGTAAATTCAATTTTTTCTCTTTTTTAAATTGTTTTACACTAGATCCATATTTTTACCTCTTATCTATTTTTTCATGAAAAACCAATACCACATATATACATGTGTGTTTTTTATGCTATATTTATCCAAAAATTTCTGATCTTTCCCTTATATTCATAATTAGAAAAATCATTGTCCATGGTATGTCAATTTAATGACTTCAAAGGTGATGAATATTCTTTTCCCTTTTACCAAAATGATGGACAGTATAAATTCATATTTACATGTTTTAAATGACCAAAATAAATATATATTATAACTTATGTAATATTATTTTATTTTGAAATGGAATACTATAAATAAAAAGAACATGGAAAGTATGAAGAGAACACACCTGAAAATAAAAGAAAATAAAAAAAAATTAACAAATGGGTGGAAAATGTTATAAGAATATAATGTAAGGTATTATAAAATTATTATAGTTCTTTAAAATATTAATTAAACTATGAAAACCATTATATAATTTTTTTTGATCACTTATTATGGATTTAAAATGCATGGTAAGGGACTCTTTTTTCTAAATCCCTTTAAATATATCTATTAACAAATTCAAAAAATATTGTTTTTTAAATACACTCTATCTGCTTTTCCCATTTTCATGATTCATTATTACTATAATGATTCCTTTATATGTGTTAATAGTAAATGTTGATGAATTTGATTTCATTATTTTGTGTGCAGATTTTTTTAAAGTCCTGTTTATGAAAAAGGGGGTTTTCTTATGTGAATGTGATTTGGTCATGTGTTTAAATTTAGTTATCAAGTGTTTTATTCAATAAATATTTGACATAAATTGTTTATGTTTTTTTATCACATTATATCGGATGATATCATGGCTTGAGCGCCATTATAGTAATGAAATGTTGGGATGATCCCAAAATAGATCATGACATGATGGGTGAGCCCCATCATAGATGTCCAACAGATTTGATACTCTGAAGATAGAAGGTAAATGAAAGGTTATTCCTTGTGTAAGGATGAAAGTGAGAGTGATATGTTAAATATGTACTAAGGAAACAAAAAAAATTCATCACATTATAGTGAGTTTTTATGAAATTGGTTTTAATAGGTATTATGTAATCACAAGACTAACAGTTTTGATGGAATGGATGGCCCATAAATAGAGATGGTGGCATAGATAGAGAGGGAAAGTGATGTTAGATAATAGTGGAGCCTGAAAACCCTTGATATAGTTCTTTAGTAATCTATCATGGGTTCTTTTGATATGGTTTGGGAGTTTGTTTCTATTCATACCATGGGTTTGGATGGTGCAGAATCTCTAGAACTGGGACATGGCTGCGCAACTAGGGCCAAGGGGGCTTCTCTTGTTGATTATTTACACGGAACAACTTAAAATGAATATATGAATCTAACCCATTCTAATGATCCCATAAGGTTGGTTAGTAGTGTTTTTTTGTCCATACAGACTAGGATGCGATGAAAAACAAATATTTATCTTACAAATTCTATGCTCTGGCCCACATTCCTCTTCTAAATGGGGATAAACCTTACAGGATCATTGATCCTAAATATAGGTTCTATCAATGATGGAATATGAGTGAGTTTATTATTATTTCGATTAAGATTGGATTGTTTCCTATTTTTTCAGTAGCAAGGAAGTTCTTAAGGTTTCATGGAGAAAAGAAACATCCATTCTAAAGCAAAGTTGTTTCAAAATTTTAAAATGGAATAGGTATTTTAACCCATTCAACTAAAAGAAAAATTATAGCTCTGTTATAGATACGTTTTCATGTTCTTAACTATTTTTATTGGCCCCAAACAATCCATAGAGATATTGATTCTACTGTTGGCAACCCATTAAATATATATATGCATACTATTGATGGTGAACTTGGATATTATGATCGAATAATTATTGATGTTAATATGGATTTTAAATTTACTTATGTGGTACATTTTCATGAAATTGATCGTAAATTTGAATATAAAATTAAATAATATCAAAAACCACTATTCTATTATTATTAAAAAATAGTTATACATTCAGTTTCCAATTGTAGGTACATTCAAAAATAGGATATACACCCACCTGTTGATAATGAAAACTCTTGGAAAGAGGTTGGTAGGAAGAATAAAGTCATGATCCCCTGATTTGAGAAGGGAGTACATTCTAGTTATAATCATCAAGATAAGAATCATATTGAGGTGAATAACCCTCTGGGGTTGGTTATCAATGACATCCCAGATATTGATACAACACATGTGAAAGGGGCCTTTGGTGGGGTTATTCCCACCATTAACAGTGATGAATTTCCCGACAAGAATGTTTTGAATGAACTATCTAATGGAAATTGTTCAAAGGATGACATTGAAGATGTAAATTTTGTTTTGAAATCCCATTCAACTACTTTAAGTGATGTCGAAAATGATCCTCTTGAGAAGAAGGGTTGTATCCACAGTTCTGAAATCCTTCTGGAGGCTTGGCAAGTTGGGATAAAAATTATCCCAAGTAGTGAGTGCACCATATACTTCTTAACTCTAGTCGAATGAGGCTATTCTAGTTGATCATGGTAAATGTGAGGATTCTTTTGGATCTATAGGTGTCACTTCGGTGTTAAAAAAACTCCACCAAAAAAGAGATGGTGTGACATGGTGGAAGTGGAAGGGGCTTTGGTTGCCCAAATTTCCCCCTTCTTTTCGATGGTCAATGCTTTCCTAGAAGGCTTGAGCTCAAAGGAAGGTGTTCTTGTAGAGGATTTGGTAAATATAATGTAAAACATGAGTCTCTCCAAGCTAGATGTTGGCTCTAAGAACTAATCCGAAATGAAGAAGACAAAAAAGAAAATCAAGAATGAAAACTTCAATTATAAGTTATATTCCAAATGAATATCTTTTTTTGGAGTTATCTGGGTTATTCTAACCACAATACTATTTATTCATTTCACATGAACATTAAGGTGGAAAAACAAAAACTTATTTATATTTATGATCCCGAAGTCTCTTTCCCTTTAGGATTTATATGTCTTAAATAATAGGGCTTTCGTTTGATGGTTGTTAACATGTATTCTGGTAAGGGGGATTCTTTTTGGGTTATTACACAATATTAATATGGAAAAGTTGATGGTATTTTTATTCATGTGATGTCACGACCCACATCCATCAAAGATGCCCCTCTTGAGCTGGCAATGGTGAAAGGGAGATAATGACCCCCCCCCCCCCCCCCGAGTCCTACCACTAGTAGGCCCTGGGGTGGGGACTAGCACCAAGGGTATGAGTTTTCAAAAATATGGGAGGCATTACACTTTTATTATTTAAGATCAGAAAATTGGATGAATCAAACACCAAAAAGGAAAATGACATGTGTATAGAATAAACCCAAACCAATCCCACATGCATGTTTAATCAATTCTGAAACAAAGTACAAGTACAAGAAAGCTCAAAAGTACAATACCAAAAGAAAAAAGAGTACAGTAACTGCAACAACTCTAACTATCCCCACTAGTAGGGTCCCACACGGCCCTGGTAGTCCTCGTGGAAACCTGAAAGCAAACGTGGGGTGATCATACAAGTATACTCAGTAGAGAAACCTAAATCTCTCATGCACAGGAGGGGAGACATCCTAATGTCCCGTGATAACAATAGAAGAAACCAACCTAACAAAGAAATCTATCCACCCAACCTCACCAGCCACGCTCACCAAAAACACATAACAACAGGTAGTAGTATTTAAGAACAAGATTATTGGGTACCCCGCACCATTTCCCACTAGTTAGATGATCTTCTTAACTGTGAACATCTTGAAGCTACCACACTCTTCCCACCTGCACACACATGGTCCTCAGGAACCACATATCCCGCCCGCCCACACCTGGGCCTCACAACCAAATATCCTGCCCGCACACACCTGGCCCTCATCCTGAGGATTCTTGGGAATAGTACACCTTCCCGATGAGTCTTGGGCTGAAACCACCCCAATCGAAACCTACCCGAAGAGTATTGGGTGTAAGGTCGCCTCAAGCCATCACAACCTATGGAAGAAGGAGCAGGAAGGAGCTATTAACTAAGGGGAAAACATCCTCACCCATGAAATGGGAGTGTTCGGCACTAAGTGCTCAACATGGGTGGGGTGCGACAAAACACAATGATACAGATATATATGTATACCAGACACACATCCCAATCTATCTCTTCGAAATAGAGAAAATGAGCATGTGCCTCGGCACTGCTACTACGAAGCATGCATACAACAATGAACCCCAACCCCATTTAGGTTTTTAAGATTCATCGGTAATAGTTTATTACTTCCTTAACTACTGAGAGACTATCAATCCAGATCAAGTGTTTCGTAGAAACAAATCACTACCAACCACAAATCAAGTTAGATAAAACACAAGAAACACAACCCAACCTTTTATGATCAATCAAACCCCATTGATTGTTCAGGCATTCATTATCTTTCCCCATAGTTCATTTATCAACTTTCCACTTTCTTTTAACTACACAACCCATTACTATAGCCCTACTGCTACTATAACCACATCTCCACCACTGTATCACAAAAGAAGGCTCGTGCCACATCATTACCCCTTTAATATCTTTTTTCACAGCCCCATTGTCCATTCTATCCATAACAACCAATGAATCACCACCCTTTCACACACCGTGTAACCAAGTCAACACCCACATGTTCATTATTCCATTTTTTCGACCAGGGTGATCACACAAGGGTTCCAAATTTTAATCAGCCAACTTTATGTGATTAACCAATTTCCACATTCCAAAATGCTTCCATCAACAATACAGTCTAGAAAGATAGGGAAACATTTAATTATGCAAGAAAAGGCCCCCAATGACCGTGATTTTTAGTAAGAAGAAGCCTATTCAATTCATTACATATCAATAGGATAAAAAAAGATAAACAAAACAACTTTCCCTATCCCTGTTCTGTAAGCCAGTTATTAATTTTATTTATTGGTTAAACTGTTTCTCATGGAAACAAGAGGATACCCACCCCACATGATGAACATATTAGAGAGACGAAGGTAAAATCCCAACCTCAATAGGTTCTGATCACAACGCTCCTCCAGATCAGCTTTAGAAGATGTCAGTCAGCGTCCGTCACTTCTGTCAAAACCCAGAAAAACCTCCTTGGGTGGAAGATGGGAAGGAATGGTCAAAGTGAAAGCAACAGATCTAAGCACAGAAGTTCTGCCTCATCGTTACAATCCTGCAGCCACTGATGGATTGTAAATAGGAGCTTGTACATAGAATTTATGGAGGAAAGGAGATTTGGAGTCTCTCGGGAGAGCTCTGCTCGAAGGAGAGGGGAGGAGATGAGTGATTTTAAAAGGAGGAGAGGCATCCTTCTTTTATAGGTAAGAAAAACTAAAGTACACGGTGTGTACTTGGCCATTTCACATGGCCTCCACGCGGCTTCCAACACGGCATTCAATGCAGCACACAGTTGTTGACTAGTCAACACACGGATTGAGGGTAACTCGTACACAGGGAGGAACTACTCTGTGTGTAGTATGGGCTACACGGTGTGTACTCGTTTATTTCATGCGTCATGGAAACGCCCTCAACATGACACGCGGTCATTGAATGGTCAACACACGGGTTGAGGGTAACGTGTATGTGGGAAGGAACTACACGGCGTGTAGTATGGGCTACACGGCGTGTACTCATTTATTACACATGGAAATGAAATAGCTTCAACACGGGGTATACCCGGAAAGGAGGTACATGGCGTGTACTCACACTACACGTCGTGTAGTTACAAAATTCTGAAAAGTGTGGGAAAATTCCATTCTACCCTCCAGAACACTTCATGACCCTCTTTTAGAAAAAGGAAAGGGATGGGGAGGTATGAGCCATTACATCAGATACCTCTTAAAACATTCTCGTCCCCGAGAATTCAGAAACCAACACAAAGGAACCCCATAAGATACCTCTTAGGGATCTCGTTATAACAGGAACCCAACCAACAACCCTAATCATATGTGTTAGAAATTCTCTCTCCTATGTCGAGATATTTTCCGCTTTAGGTGGAACTGAATCTCCTGCACGGGTTTAATCGCATCCGCTTTAATGTGTCTCGATTAAAAATGTGGTATTCCCAATTCCATATATTTGTATTTTTCAACTTAGACTTCCCCCAACACCGTACAACCAACACACTGTCCGAAAACATGGCTTGGGGAAATTCTTTCTCCCATGTCGAGATATTATCCTCTTTAGGCGGGACTGACTCGCTCGCACGGGTTCAATCTCATCCGCATTAATGCGTCTCGATTAAGGATCATGTTTTTCCCTTTCCCACACGTCCGGACACATTTCACACTTCCATAGAACAAGGAAAGAAAACGTCACACAACCAACAATCCAAGAATTCGAAGTATCAAAAGTACATAGCATAACATCAAAACAAAGCTCAGAAGAACAAAGAAAAAACACAAGTCAAAACAACTCCGGGTACTGAGTGTGCATCTGAGCCTCCCACTCCCAAGTACTCTCCTTGAGGCCGCCATGCCTCCACAACACACGAACCAAGGCGATGGTTCATCCATGGAGCACCTTCTCTTTACGATCCTCGATTCTGACTGGTCATTCCTCGAAGGTCGCATCGTCTCCCATATCTAACTATCCCCAGTCAATAACGTGAGAGTCATCATGTAAGTACCGAAGAAGTTGGGAGACATAGGATACTTCATGAACCCTCTCCAATTGAAGTGGCAGGGCCAGCTGATATGCCACCTCGCCGACTCGCCTCAGCATATCGAAAGTTCCGATGAGCCTAGGGGAGAGATTACTCCCCTTACCAAACTTCTGCTTCCCCCATCGAGGGGAAACATTCAAGAACACATGATCCCCCACCTCAAAATCTAAGGGCCTCCTCCGACGATCATCATAAGACTTCTGTCTGTTCTGAGCCTCTTTCATCCTCTCACGCACAAGATGGACTTTCTCTGTGGTTCTCTGTACTACCTCTGGCCGAAGAGCACCTTTCTCTCCAACCTATGCCTAGGAAATGGGTGAACAACATGGTCTTCCATACAAATCCTCATACGACACCATGCCAATAGTAAAGTGGAATCTTTTGTTGTAGGAAAACTCTACTAAAGGAAAGTGTCGCACCCATGATCCTCCGAAATCCAAAACACATGCTCGCAACATTTCCTCCAACGTCTGGATAGTCCGCTAGGTCTTCCCAATGGTCTGGGGGAGGAAAGAAGTGCTAAGGCATAGATGGGTGCCAAAATCACGTTGTAACCCCCTCCAGACTTGTGAGGTAAATCGGGTATCTTGATCTGAGATGATATTATTTAGAAGTCCATGCAACCACACCACCTCATCTACGTACCTCTGTGCTAAGGTACTCACCAGACCAGACTCTTTATTTGCTAAGAAGTGAGATGATTTCGTCAGTCGATCCACCACTACCCAGATAGCATCATAACCACCCTGCTTTTTAGGTAGTCCTATGACGAAGTCCATTGATATGTCATCCCATTTCCACTCGGGGACATTTAAAGGATGCAACAAACCACTGGGAACACGGTGTTCATGTTTTACTTACTAACACACTAGGAACTTAGCCACAAACTCTGCCACTGCCTGTTTCACCCCGGGCCACCAAAACTGTTCCCTCTTGCCTCGGTTCATTTTTGAAACTCCCAGATGCACCATCAAGGCTGAGCTATGGAACTCATGTAGAACTCCCTCATGCATCGCCTCCACAACAAACTACCTTCCACGAAAAAGCATCTGATGAAGGCTATCCTATGACCATCCTTTTGGAGTGTTTCCCTGATCAATATGATCTCGCATTACTTCGGCCTTGGAGTCTCCCTCCTGAGACTCTTCCACCTGCTGCAGCAAGGAGGAATGCACCGTCATCTGAAACAAACAACCTCTAACACCTTCTACCCTTGCAACCATGTGCAAGGAAGCCAACTCTCCCATCGCTTTACAGTCATCATCGGATTCCCGAACCACTTCATTATGTTACTTCTTGCTCAGGTCATGAGCCACATCGTTTCCCTTACCTTCAGTGTAAGAGATATCAAAGTCATAGTCTTGGAGAAACTCGACCCATCTCTGTCGCTGTATGTTTAGGTCGCGCTGGGAGAAGATATAACGTAATATCTTGTGATCTAAGAAGACCACAATGTGCTCCTCAAAGAGGTAATGTCGCCTCAACTTCAGTGTGAACACCACTGCTGGAAGATCTAGGTCGTGGGTGGCATAGTTATGCTCATGGTGGCGCAACTACCTAGAACTTTAACAGATCACATCCTTCTTCAGCATCAGTATGCACTCCAAACCAAGGCCAGAAGCATCACAAAACACCTCATACAACAACCCTTCCTCTGGAAACCTGAGTACTGCTGCACTAACCAACTTCTCCTTCAGGTAGTCGAAATTTTTATGGCACTACTCGCTCCATAGGAAGACTTGGATATTCCTAGTCAAAGCACTCAATGGAGCAGAAACTTGAGAGAAGTCCAAAACAAACTTACGATAACATCATGCCAACCCCATAAAACTACGAACTTCTGCCATGCTCTTGGGTGATTCCCAAGAAACAACTGCCTCCACCTTCGACGGGTCCACTGACACACCATGCTGAGACACCACGCACCCAAGGAAGTGTACTTCTTGCATCAAGAACTTACACTTTGAAAATTTCCCATAATGATGGTGGTGTCGAAAGACATCCAAGACTACCCTGAGATGCTCAATGTGCTCCTCCTCTGATCTTGAGTAGATCAGGATGTCATCGATAAACACAACGACGAACCGGTCCAGAAACTCTGGGAAGACAAAGTTCATAAGTCCCATGAACACAGGTGGTGCATTCGTAACTCCAAATGGCATTACTACAAACTCTAAGCTCCCATACCTGCACCTGAAAACCATCTTCCAGATATCACAGTCCTTTACCCTCAGTTGATGATATACAGATCGTAGATCAATCTTAGAAAATCATCCTGCTCCCCTCAGCTGGTCGACGAGATCATCTATCCTTGGAAGGGGTAACAGTTCTTGATTGTTACCTGATTCAACCTTCGGTAGTCTATGCATAGCCTGAGACCACCATCTTCCTTCTTCACGAACAAAACTGGAGCACCCCATGGAGACAATCTGGGTCGAACAAAACCCTTCTCCATCAGATCGTCAATATGAATCCGCAACTACCGCAACTCCGAAGGTGCCTTCCGATAAGGGGCCATCAAAATCGGATGGGCACCAGGCTGTATGTTTATCCCGAAATCAACATCACGTCGGGGGGTTAGAGTCACATCCTCCTCAATATAAACATCGAAGAACTCATCAACAACCGCTGGAAAATCCACCATCTCGTTATCAGCTGAAACCACTGATACCCCGCCTAGCAAGGAAAAGAGAGGCTTCACAAGCCGGCTTCCCACCTGATAGCTCCTCTTGCCAACAAAAGCTACACAACACCCATCCATGTTAGGGAACATGATTCTTCTTCGAAAGCAGTAGATAACGATACTAACAGAAAACATCTAGTAGATTCCTATGATGACATCGTAGGCCTGTATCTGTTGCAAAAAAAGATCCCGACTAGATCGATGTGGTCCCAACGTCAGCCCACATCCCCGGCAAACACAAGATACGCTAGTCTGACCTCCAACAGGTGTACTCATCACCAGGGGTACAGAAAGTCTCTCTATGTGTAGACCCAAAGAATGGGCTATTTCGGGTGCAATAAAGGAATGTGAAGCTCTCTAATCGAACAAAGCAGAAACAAAAGTGGTGAACAAACAAATCGTACCTCGAACCACCTCTAGTCCTGCTGGAGCTACCAACTCTACTGCATGCAACTGTCCATGCCCAGCTCCTCTGCCTCTATGATGTCGACCACCTCCCCGACCACTTCCTGGTCGAGGTCCCTAATGAGCACTCTGAGGTCGGCCTCCTCCAGAAAAGTCTTCCCTCGGAGGAGCAAGGTCCTACTGCTACTGGAAGGGCCTCGCTAGAAACTAGTGCTACTGAGGTGGGTGCTAAACCTGCCCACCTCCACAATACTGAGCTCTAGTTGGGCACCGACTCTGGATGTGCCTGAAACCTCCACAAGAGAAACACTTCGGTCTTGGGCTCGTGAAAAAGGGACGAGGACCCGAATATCTGAACTGGAACTTCTAGTGCCTGCTCCCCACTGGCCTGAATCTGGAAGGTCCTGTCGTAGGAGACCTGCTGCTGACTGCCTTCCCCTTCAACGAACCTGGATGGATCCCCTCTCATGGTGCAACTCCCGGAGAGTGAATCCTCTCTAAAACATCTACCTTCTTCTGTACTACCAAGTACGTCAGAAGGGTGACGTGGGTGACATCATACTTGAGTGAAGGACGAAGCGCCTCCTCCAAACGTCTCGCCTGAGACTCATCCTCCGGAAAGAGATCCGGGGAAAAGCATAGAAGATCCTTGAACTTGATCCCCAACTCTCGTACTAACATAATCCCCTGCTGGAGGGAGAGTAACTTCTTCCACTTCTCCTCCTTGATCATGGAAGAATGGAATTCCTCTCGGAATTCCTTCTCAATGTCAGCCCACAAAACCTCCGCCTCTGTCCTCTCTCTGAGGTAAAGCATCCACCACTGACATGTCACACCTCTCAGCTGACTGACTGGTTGGAGAACCCAGTACTCCCTCGGAGTACGGATCAATGTATATTTGATACCTAGCTCCTAAATCCACCCCTCCGTCTCCATATCCGATGTACTACCATCGTACTTCTTGAGGGGTTGTCGCTGGAAAGAATGGTGAGTCTTCTACCACTAGCCATCTTCCTAATCTAGGTCAATCCTCAACTGATTGACCGCTTGAATCTGCTAGGCCTCGGCTGTCTGAGCCACACAGGGATGACATCCAGGTGCCATAGCTGTACAGTAAACAAAGATTTCCTATTCCCAAGTAGCCATGAAATTTCTCAAGGTTTCATTTTATCACTTTATTTCTTTCCCAGAACACCCAAATCAAGTAAAACACAATCATGATGATGCAAGTACCTTCCCTAGGGTATCTTCCCTAAAATCAATGTAGTATCACATGGTAATTTGGTAGGCTCAAATTCCTTGCATCAGATCATAGGGGGCCCTAAAATCCTGTGTCCTAGCCGGTCTTCCTCGGCCTATGTGACGCACCAAGATTAGCCAACACTGTCGCCATACCATCCCATGAAATCCTCACTGTGCCTAAATCTAGACTCCATCCTATCTCTGAACATCCCTCTGATAACATTTTTTCATGACCCCCTTCCATAAAAGATGCCCCTCTTGAGATGGAAATGGTGTAAGGTAGATAATTACCCTCGAGTCCTACCACCAGTAGGCCCCGAGGTGGCGACTAGCACCAAGTGTATGAGTTTTCACAAATATGGGAGGCATTACCCTTTTATTATTTAAGATCGGGAAATAGGATGAGTCAAACAACAAAAAAGAAAAGTACAAGTGTATATGATAAACCAAAACCAATCCCACATCCATGTTTAAACAATTCTGAAACAAAGTACAAGTACAAGAAAGATCAAAAGTACAATAACAAAAGAAACAAGAGTACAAAAACTGCAACAATTCCAACTGTCCCGACTAGTAAGGTCCCGCACAGCCCTGGTAGTCCTCCTGGAAACCTGAAAGTAATCGTAGGGTGAGCATACAAGTATATTCAGTAGGGAAACCTAAAGCTCTTGTGCACAGGTGGGGAGACATCCTAATGTCCCGTGAGAATAACAGAAGCAATCAACCGAATAAGGAAATCTATCCACCCGGCCTCACTAGCCATGCTCACAAAAAACACATAACAACAGGTAGTAGTATATAAGAACAAGAGTATTGGGTATCCCTCACCTTTTTTCACTAGTTAGTTTCTCTTACTAGCGGCGAACCACCTGACGCTACCACACTCTTCCCGCTCGCACACACCTAGGCCTTAAGAACCACATATCCACACCACACACACCTGGGCCTCACAACCACATATCCACCCCAAACACACCTAGGCCTCATCCCAAATATTATTGGAAACAGTACACATGCCTAAAGAGTCTTATGCTGAAACCACCCCAATCGAAACCTACCCGAAGAGTCTTGGGTGTAAGGTCGCCTCAAGCCATCACAACCTATGGAAGAAAGAGCAGGAAGGAGCTAGTAACTAAGGGGAAAACACCCTCTCCCATGAAATGGGATTGTTCATCACTAAGTTCTCAACATGGGTGGGGTGAGACAAAAAACAAAGATAGAGAGATATATATATACCAAACACACAGCCCAACCTATGGCTTCTAAACCGATAAACTGAGCACGTGCCTCAGCACTGCTTCTACTAAGAATGCATACAACAAAAAAACCCAACACCATTTAGGTTTTTAAGTTTCATAAGTAATATTTTATAACATCCTTAACTACTAGCCAACTATCAAACTAGATCAAGGATTTTGTAGAACAAAATCCCTTCCAACCACAAATCATGATTGATAAAACACAAGCAACACAACCCAACCTTTTATCATCAATAAAACCCCATTGATTTTTCTCGCGTTCATTATCTGTCCCCACAGTTAATTTTGCAACTTTCCACTTTCTTTTAAAAACATAACCCAATACTAAACCCATGCTTTTACTATAACCACATCTCCACCACCGTATCACAAAACAAGGCTCGTGCCACATCATCTCCCCTTTAATATCTTTTTTTGCAGTCCCGCTGCACATTCTTTCTGTAACAACCCAGGATTCACCCCTCTTTCACACACCACGTAACCAAGACAACACCCACATGTTCATTATCCTATAAATTTCAACCACAGTGATCACATAAGGGTTCCAAATTTTAATCAACCAACCTTACGTGATTAACCAATTTTCACTTTCCACAAAGTTTCCATCCACAAAACGGTATAGAAAGATAGGGAAACATTTAACTGCACAAGAAAAATCCCCCAATGAACGTGATTTTCAGTAGGTAGAAGCCTATTCAATTCATGACATGTCAATAGGATAAAAAAAGATAAAAATAACAACATTCCCCATCCCCGTTCTGTAAGACAGTTATTATTTTTATTTATTGGTTCAACTATTTCTCACGAAAACAAGAGGATACCCACCACGCATTATTCAAAAATTAGAGAGATGAAGGTAAAATCCCTACCTCAACAGGTTCTAATCACAATGCTCCCCAAGATCAGCTTTATAAGACATCCGTCGGCGTCCGTCGCTTTTGTCAAAACCCAGCAAAACCTCCTCGGGTGGAAGATGGGAAGGAAAGCCCAAAGGGAAAGATACAAATCCAAGCTCAGAAGTTCCTCCATGTCGTTAAGATCTCGTGGCCACTGATGGATCGTAAATCGACGCTCGGACGAAGAAGTTATGGAGGAAAAGAGCTTTGGAGTCTCTCAGGAGAGCTCTGCTTGAAGGAGAGGGGAGGAGAGGAGTCATTTGAAAAGGAGGATAGGGCCCCTCCTTTTATAGGTGAGAAAAACTAAAGTACACGACGTGTACTTTCTAGTACATAGTGTGTACTATGCCATTTCACATGGCCGCCACGCTGCTTCCAACATGACATTCAACGCGGCACACGGTCGTTGACTGGTCAGCACACGGTATGAGGGTAACGCGTATGCGGGGAGGAACTATACGGCGTGTAGTATGGGTTACACGGCATGTACTCATTTATTTCACGTAGCAAGGACACAACCTCAACACGGCACATGGACGTTGACTAGTCAACACATGGTTTGATGGTAACGCGTACACGGGAAGGAACTACACGATGTGTAGTATTGGATAGACGGTGTGTACTCATTTATTTCACACGGAAAAGACACTGATTCAACATGGGGTATACCCGGAAAGGTTGTACACGACGTGTTCTCACACTACACGGTGTGTAGTTAAAAAATTCTGAAAAGTGTTGGAAAAGTCTATTCTACCCTCCAGAACACTTCATGAACCTCTTTTAGACAAAGGAATGGGCTAGAGAGGTCCGGGCCATTATTTGTGAAGTTGATCGCTTGTTCTTTTTAGTGTACTTCTGGCCATATGTTTGGATATTTTATATATTACAGAATCAGATATCAAGATATAAGGATATTATGGTAGGAAATTGATAATCTCAAGGCCAGTTTATCATCTTCTTGGTCTTTGGTTAGAGATTTCAGTAATTTTTATTATTATAGAAAAAAATAGGTTCTCTCCACTCTAATATTTCTCTCAGGGAGTTCATAGCAGGAATTTATGTTAATGAAGAGAATAAATATAGTTTCATTGGTGAAATACACACTTGGTACAGAGGATTCATAAAACATATTTTTTTCTAGAAAGTTCGATCTTGATTTTTTGAATTCTGATGTTGTAGACAAATGGGACTCAATTTCCAGCATCTCTCTTCCAAAAATTTCATTGGATCACCACCAGATTATGGTTAGTTTTATGAGTAGGTAGTAGCATTGGCCACAACCTTTTCATTTAAATAGCATTTGGGTTCTTCAAAGTGATTATGATAACCATAATATAAATTTAAGGATTAGTATTAAAGTTGGTCTGGGGGAATCTTCACATCCTTTTACACTGAGGCTTCTCATGTTTAACTTGAAAATTTGTAGGAATAGGACCTAAAATTTTCTAGACAAGGGGATTCAAACACTTGAATATATCATAGAGAATCTTCGAGATGAGACATCCCAAGTTTATTTTATATATGAATTTTCTAAGGAGGAAAGTATTGTTTCCAAGTAGAATTATCTTCCTTCCATGAAAGGAAGTTTTATTAAGAAGACTATCATAATTATGTGGATTTAGAATGATGACTAAGATATGAAAATTTTTAACTCCCTATAAATAATCTGGAAATAAAACAGGCCTTTATCCTTTCTCAATGTTGGAGATCAAATCTTTCTCAATAGGGAATGCATTTCTGACTCCATTTTTTGATTTTTTTTCCTCTAAACACAATAATGTTCTTGTCTTGTAGGGGACCTTGATGCAGGGTCTCATCCATTCTAGTGTCACTTTAGAGGATAAAATATTTCTTATGAGCATCCCTCTTGAGTACTAGATTAAAGATATTGTTTTCAGTGTAATAACCCTATGTTATATCAATGTAATTACATTATTAAAATTATTTCTTATAGTATAATAACATTAGGAAACACACTAACATATAATGATACTAAATACTATGCAAATATTTCCCATAATTTTTACACTTCTATGTTTTGAATTTCAAAAATATAACATAAACTTTTTAATTTAGGGTGATTTTTTGTGTTTAATTGAACATATTTTATTTTTGGTCAATAGTAATGTATCCTTATGAATATTAACCAACATTTATGAATATTAATATAAACCTAATTAATAGTAAATCGTCTAAAATTATAGTAACCTCACCCAATAATGTATAAATAATATTTATGCATCTTATAAGTGATAATATGACCATAGTAGAAGTATTGGTATTTTTGTACGTCAAAAATAATTTATTATAATTAATTATTTAATTTAAAAGAGAATTTATATCCCTAAAATGAGTTCATAAATTATCAATTTTATGTCATTTGGTTTAAATATAATTTTATATTACCTAATGTAAATTTTGAAAGCATTATATAATCATTTTTAGTTTTAAAAATGGATTTTTCCAGGTAAGTTATGATTTTTATTCAAGATTAAATTACTCATATATAGAAAATTATTTATCAAAAATTGAGTCCATTTTTTTATTCTACACAACAAAAAATGGTAAGGGTGAATTTTTGGGATTTTTCAATAATACATGAATTTTTAATGAATAGAAAAATATGATAACTTGCAATTAAGCTAAATACATGATTTGTAGAGTCATGGATGATGTTCTTCTGATGTAATTCCAATTGGTTCTAAATAAAATTGTCAAGTTACTATTTTCAGTCATGAAATCATCACTATTATAGGTCTTTATGGAAATTAATAATCTAATGAATAATATTTTAAGAAAACCATCCTCCCCTCCACTATACATACTACCCCTTACACCCTCATTTTTTTACACATCTTATGATTCAATTATTAAATACATTATTCCCAAATCTTCCCTAAGAACCTTCCACATGTACATCATACCTTGTACTCCTCAAAATACCAAATCCTATACTCTAAAGAGGCACCCAAAGGAGATAAACTTAAGAGGTAAATTCATCTTTCCAATTCATTTATTTTCTTTCATGTTCATTTATTTTATTTCAATTTACTCACATAACATCACCAAAATTGCATGATTACTGTAGTAATATACATGTACTGGATTTATATTATGATAATGTGATAGTTTATCATCATCTCTCCTTCCCTCTACTTTCATACAATAAATTAATACACCGTCTGAGATGTGTAATTTATCACATTCAAGGATGACGGGTTTTCAATTTGAATTACCATATTCAAGACTGGTCAAGAAAGCATTTTAATATTCTAACCAAATCAAATAATATTAATTTTATCTTATGTGATGTTATGGAATCCTTTTTCACTCATTATATAAAATAATAATATAAAACAAGTTCATTGTGAGAAAAGCCGCAAAATTAATCCAACCGTTTATCATTAAAATTTTATCTAATGATTCATCATCATGGTATATAAAAAAATTAATTAAAAGATAATTTATATCTATTTAATTTCACTAATAATATATATTATCAATTCTAGATTTTAATTACATTTCAAACAAACATCCCATTGTGAATACAAGTGAACCATTCATAGAAAATAAGAAAACAAACACTCCCGAACAATGAATTTACGCTCTATAACTCATCCGAAGGCCCATAAAGAAACTTAATGAAACCATAATGAATAAAAATAATCTATTAAATGTTATGGAATTGTTAATTAATGAATATAATATCATTATATAAGAAATTAAAGTGACAAAATTGTTCTGACACAAGGTAAGGGGAATACTCAAAACAAACTCTCTTTCTTTGGGTTTTCATTATTTCAACATAATTTTAGTATGGACTTTCCAGGAAAATAATTTTTTATTCATTATCTTACATTTTTTGGGACATGAATGTTTTAAAATGTATTTTAAGAAAAATCCAATATTTTCCAAATGAACTCTTCCTTAAAAAACAATCCTTTTACTTCCCATTCAAGGATGACGGTTCTTGTATCATATATGTTATTCCCACTTCCATTTTGGAACCCAAAGTTTATAAATGTATATCTTATAAATTTAAACCCATTCCTTTCCATGGGTTGTTCATAAGTTCATGTTTTACATTTTTTCTATGTTGTATGCATGATAACATTAATGTTATGATGTGACAGGTGTGCCCTGAATTATATACCACAATATGAATGTTATGATGTGACAGGTGAACCCTGAAATATATAGTTCTCCAATGCATTGGGTAAAGTGATGAATATCATGTGTTAAAAGTTAAATAATTCATGAACATGATGCAATATTTTTTGAAAACATTGTGTGGTGTTTAACCAGAAATACACGATGTTTCATTATTATGCATTGCCATATTTTATGCCTTCTAATGCCCCCCGCTTGTTTATGACTATACCCATCCCATAATATATTGCTTCATGTTTTTATCTATCCTATTACTGGTATTCTAGCTCATCCCATTATTTATTTATATCCTCATGGGATTATGTGTACTAAGAAGATTTCAACGGGACAATAAGAATCTAGTGATGAATAAATTAAATAAATGTTTTCATTTGAACTTGTAAATTTTATGATTGGTACTATTTTTATTAAGACAATAAACCATAGGATCCACATGGTGTCATATTATTAAGTTTTTATCTTTAAAATTATGTCATAGTAATGAAAAATGGAAGGGTCATTGTATTATTCCTCAATGCCACCAGGGTGTCTGGGCTGGATGGCATCAACAATTTCATTTTTTTTGAAATAATGGGAGGTAATTAATGGTGATGTATATAAATTGGTCTCATCTTTAATTACTTCTGGTTCTCTCCATAAAGGATTCAATGCTCAGTTAATCACTTTAATTCCAAAAATTGAGAATTCTTATTATACGCGTTTCATTCGACCCATTTCCATGGTTAACAAAATTTATAAGGTCATCAGAAAGATTATTGCTTATAGGATTTCATAAAATAATTTTAAAATTTTATCTTCGAATCAATTTTGTTTTATAAATGTCTGATTTATCTGGAATATATTTTCTCTACTTCATAATGTGTTAATTTTCTCAAGAAATCTTATTGAGGAGGATGGATTTATCTAAATATTTGTATTATGAAAGCCATTGATTCTTTGGATTGGAACTATTTGTAATAGGTTCATGAATGTTTTTGTTTTAAAATCACATTCATTAATTTGGTTGTCTCCATTTTTGGATCAGGTCATGTATCAATCCTTGTTAATGGTTCCCCTAAGAGCCATTTATGTTGTTCTAGATGTGTTCATCAAGGTAAACCCCTATCAGATTTGTTCTTTTCTATTAATAATAATTATATTAGTAGCCTCATTTCACTCTTCGTCACACAAGGAAATGTCAAGACTATACAAGAATCTAGGTCTCTTTTTCCCCTACTCACATCTTCTTTGTAGATGACATCATTCCTTTCAGGAAGTTCGGTAAAAATAATTTTCATGTTTCAAATCAACTGTTACAAAATTATGAATGTGTTTCTGAGAAATTCTTATGATCCTTTGGAAACAATCATCATGGGAGGCAAAAAGACTCTCTATATCTGGGAGGATAAGTTTGATAAAGGCAATTATTGTCTCGAAATTGGTTTAATCATTCATGGTCTGTAAATGGATGATACGACATATCAAAATACGGAATGAGTACATTACGAGCGTTGTTTGGAGTGGAAATATCCATGAATGAAAGATCATATCTATTCCTTGGAAGACTTGTTGTAAACCTATACCTACTGTTGGCATGAGAATAAAGAATATTGGGATCTTTAACGAAGCCCTTCATTCTAGGATCACATGGAACCTCATTCATATATCTTCAGAATATGTGGGTTTTATTAAAGGTCATTTTTATGATAAACTGAATCAGGGAGTAATTTTTAATTTTAATCATCTATTTTGACAGATATTTGTTCTTGTTTTTAGAATATTATGACTTGTTCTAAATGGATCATGAAAAAGAGCTCTAATTTAAAATTATTTCTTGATAATTGGATTGGTTATGTTCATTTGGATGAGCATTAGAAACAAATTTTTAATACTGATTCCCATATTATTATTAATGATTTTTTTGATTCTCCCCTATCTTTTATGAATGAGCATCGGTCTATGGTTGATACTTATGAATTTATTCTTGGTCATGGTCTTTTGGCTTTGGAGTAAGCCAAAAATGGAATTTTTAATGGTATATTTCTTATCAAAATTTAATTAGGGACTCTAATTTTGAATTCAACTAGATAACTGCTTTTAATAAGGCTTGGATTACACCCACACAGATTACATGAATCTAGAGGCTAGCCTATAACAGAATCCCCATAGAATATGTGTTACCTAAATTTAGTTTTTCTCTTTGTTCATACTGTGTTCGGTGACACCAGCAATGGGATGAGTCCAAACATATCTTCCTCAACATTTTTACATCTTCCACCTTATTGAATGACATATTTGACTGGTCTGAGCTATATGGCATAATGTTTTCATGACTGTAGGCTTTCCTACACTACAACTTCTTCATCTACTGCTCTCATCAGGGTGGTGCTCAATTCTGATTTTTTGTTGTCAAGGGGTTGCATTTGATCTGGAATACTCATAATACTGCCCTTCACGCTATAAATATATTTCATTTTAAGGATATATTGAATTATATTTTTGACGTAGTTAAGGATTCTTGTTTTGACAGAATGGGTTTTTGCGACAACATATTTTTGGATTTCACTTAAATTTTTTTGTTGTGCATAGTTATTTTTAGCCTTCTATGGGGACATTTGAGGATTTTTGGTTAACTCCATTTCTCCATTGGATCAATGTAAATACTAATGATGACTTCAAAGGGAACCCTAGACCTTCTGGATATGGGGAATTCTTTTATGACCATGTTTAAAATTTCAAGGTATATTTCTATAGCTCATGTTGGGTGACCTCATCACTACAAGTGGAGATGACCAAAATTATTCATGCTATCTCATTTTCTAAACGAAAAGTATGGGATAATCAATGGTTGTAAGGTGACTCCAATACTCTTTTAATGCTATTAGAAATGGAAATTTTTATATATCTTAAATGATTGAAAATAAGTGGATGGATTTCATGAACAATCGTATGAGTCTCAACATTATTTTCATTCATGTTATTTAGGAGGAAAACATGGTTATAGACAGGCATGAAAACATGGGAGTTGGAGTGAGTCATACCTGGTCAAACATGCCCCTATTTAACATTATACCTTTCTTATGAAATTTAATGTAATAAGTCTCTACACATTCAACTCTTGTAATTTCTTCTTATAAATAAAGACATTGTCCATTTGGCTAAGTCTCCTTTTAAAAAAACATGACTTACAATTTCTATATTTATATAACTTACTGATTTTTTTTATTCTCATCGCATGATTTTATAATGTTTTCATAGGTTATAAGTATTTGTAAGATAAATGATGAATTCAAAAAAAATGTTATTAATATTTTTATCATGAAAAATAAATCATTTTTTATTTTAAAGAGTATTATTTTGTGAATAAACTGAATAGTGAGTAGAAGTGCCATCTTGTTAATATTTGAGTTGTTATGCAATAGTTATGACCTAATTTTCTAATAGTCTAAACCTGAAAAGATCATCAATATGAAAGATAGTATCTTCTTGATTAAATGCATTATTATGAATGATTTTAAGGTTGGGTCCTTATAGGTATGATAATTCTATTTCTAATATTATTTTTAAAAAGAATTAATTCAATTGTAGATGATTTTTATGGAAGTGAAGAATTATTAAACATTTTTTGGGGAAATAATTACCTGGTAAAATAGTTAATAATTTAGATATATTTAAGGATATTATATAGAATTTTTACTCATTTGTGTTATATATAACCACTAGGTCTAATATAAATTATTATTTTTGAATAATGATATTATGATTTTAGAGGTTTAACATAAATGGTATGAGAAAAAATTTGAGGTTAAATCATTTTTAAATGATAAGGTAATTGGTTTTATATGTCATAAATGGGTATTTATTTAAGTAGGGTCCAATGTTAAACCTTTGGGATTTTTTTCCAAAATTTCATGATTAATGTAATGAGGTTTATTCATTTCCATTATTATCTTACTTTATGCTATCAAAAATAGAATTAATAATGACAAAATGAGTATATTGTTATTTTTTGGTGGATTATATGATCTTGTAGAAGAATATTAAAGTTCTTTAGGAATAAAAATGTCCTCCAGAGTTCTCATAGAATGTAGAATGGTATAATATTTTAGTGGAAATTGATTAAAGGATCAAATTATGGTCCTCAATAATGTATATTTACTTATTTTACTAGTATAGATGATTAAATAATTAGGTAACCTTATGGAAAAAATCATGAAACCAAAATGTTATCATATTATGAATTGATGGTGTTTTAACATATCATTGATTTATGGTTTCATAGTTGTTGACTTTCCCTTAGCTATGTTTTCAATCACTCTATTTTTGTTATTGGGAATTAGTTGTTTTTATTCCATGTCTATATTTTCACGTCCCACTAATGCTATCCTACTTTGAAACCTATTTATGATATGGACTTAATATTTCATTTTCACTATATTATTATAGATTTTTTATTAACCCATTTTACATTGTGGGGTTTCAATTAAGATATTTTGATGTTCTAGATAGAATGCATGAACCCCTTGAAACCCCACTAGTCAGGTTGTGTGACTCCACCTATTGTCTTGTGAGTTATTTTAGAACCAATTTATTCCATAATTCCAGTGAATATATGATGTATTTTATATAGGAAACCATTACTACCAGTATTCCACCAGCTATCTAGTGGGGTGCACTGGCTCTCTAATAAACTACCTACACATTTTCTATCTACAATTCCATTTCTACTTTTAGTCTAACCACTTGGATAACCCCTCAACCTCTCAGAATAGAACAAAAAACACACCCACAACCCTATAAAGTCATAAAATATGATGGAAGAACTATGAATAACTAAAAACAAAAAAACCTCAAACAACAAAAAATAGAGAAAAAAAAGTATATCATTAATGTAGTATCCAAAAAATATGACTATTCTCTAATTATCCACCCCAAATTAAATTATAACACAATAATTATAAGTCAAAGAAGGGTAGTTTCATAAGAGTTGTGGCCATTTCTCCGTCATCATAAACTCCGACACCCAAGTCTCTTGAGAATCAGAACCATGTAACCAAAACAATCAAACCGAATGTATATAATGTCAACCTAGAACCTTAACTTTAGAATCAACAACTCAATGTGATTTCTCAATGACAGACATATCAGGTTCGATGTCATGGTCATCCAAATTTAAAACATGATATGGTCTTTGATGATACCTTCTAAATATGGATACATGACACATGTTATGGATCAAGGATGATTGATTAGTAAAATCCAATCGATAACCTTTATTTTACAATATCTATATGATCTAAAGTAGTTTCACAAACCTCAGAGTAAAAATATATTAATTTATATGCCATTAATTACCCAAATGGGGAGGGTTATTCAAGAAAATGTGATCACTAATAAAAAACATAGGATGATGTTATTGATCCTCATAAGGCATGTCTGTATTTAACCCATCAAAATTTTTAGGGGATATCAACGTGATCTTCATCATAGTATGCTAATACAAACATGGTCCAACCAAGGATGATTCTCAAAACATAGACCAAAAGTGGTGAGTGTTTTAATTATTAAAATAATCATCAATATATTCCATAATTATGGGTAATAGGTAAGTATTATTATTAGAAAATTCAACCATCCATAAAAATATATTCTAATAACATCTAATGTTAAAGAAAAGGATTGATGAATATCTCAGTGAATTTGATTATCCAATTCCATTTTACCATATATCCATAAATGATATGTTATACTCATCCTGAAATAGGTACCAATTTCTCTTTGGAGTCTCTTTCAAAGCCATGTGGTAAAATGAGGGTCTCTATACAAGACAATGTCCTTAGAGATCCCAAGCACCATTTCAATATCTTATATATACAACATTCCCAGGTCCCCTACTTTCAATATGAAATAATCTGATTTGGTCAAATGATCAATCACCAACCAGATGGAATTCTGACCATGGGTAGTTCAAGGAAAACTAAAAATGAAATATATAGAAATATCATTCCTCATTAATTATGGAATGAGAATATGATTAAGATAATTTTAAGTCCTCTCGTTCTCATCATTAATCGTATGCAATGTATTAAATTTTGATACAAAGTCGGATATGATTCATTTCCTTCTATGTCATAAAACCTGATTCTTCTTGTCAAAAATTATATTTTTGGTTCTAGTGTAGACTTCTCACAACGAATAATGAAAATATCGGGCGCATGCCTATCACGGGGTGTGGGAAAAAATTATGTTCTCCTAGTGAAACATAGTTTATAAAAAGGTTCATCTCACTTGAGGAGGGTCTTAGTTGGATCAATGACTAATTTATAATTTACCTAATAAAAATCTTATTTTATTTTAGTAAAAATTAAAATAATAAATCATATAACTGAAATATAAATGTAGATTTAGACAGAATAAAATCAGGTGAGAATGGTCATAGTCTTACGGTTGGACATCACAAATTCATTCATTATATGTGTTTATTAAAATAAAGTTGGTAATTAATTTTTTGAAACCTCATTGATAAATTAATTTTTTTATCGAATGTATGATTTCATCATCCCTATGGTACAACAAACCACACCACCTCCAATTGTCAAATAAGATAACACCTCAACTAGGAATTTTATTCCTAAAATACTTTTCTCCACTCTATGTCGTTTCATCCCTTATGACAACCCCAACTCCACTATATGAAGGATTTGACTTTGTGAATGGGGGGATGATTAATCATGGAAATGAAATGGAATAGAAAATAATGATGTGGTGGATGACTGCCATACCAGTGAAATATTTTTTCCTCTACCTCAAATTGATTTAGAATTTTTAAATTTGAAGTGATTTAAGGATGAACATCGTGAAACCATTCCCTAGTACAAAACTTGAGTTATTCACTTGCCATTGAAATGTTAATATATATCACAAAGGAAATATGAAAGAGTGAATGATAATTAGTGTTGCAAAGGAAGTGGAAATGGGAAACATGTTAATAAAAGATATGAATGTGTTATATGGAAATTAAAACTAAAAATAAAATGAAAAGAAAAGAGAAATATTAAATGGCCATTATACTCCTCTCTTTGGGGCCCCATATGGAATGGGGTGGATTGAAACGATTAGAGAGGTATGAGCTCCTATCCTTTTTAGGTATAATTGTTTTCCACAATTTTATGCATTGCATCACCAATTAATGACTAAATAACATATTGATCCCTTCAATAATGTTCTTCGTAATTTCCTTGTCTGTCAACTCTAAAATGTTTAGAGTATTTTGATGGGTTTCTTGGTTGTTATGGTTGTTTTAGTATAATAATTTGTTCTTCAAAGTCAACTTATCCAAATATAAAACTTTTGTAATATTTTTCATCAATGGCCATGAAATCAATATATTCATGCTTTGGATTCTTCATCAATGTTGTTGAAAATATAATTTCATGTCCACCCACTAAAGTATACCACAATTGGATTAATCATGTGGGAGTTCTGATTTTTTTATTGGATATTGTTTTATCTGGATGGAATTTTTTGGAATCTTCCTTCAAATTTTTTCATTGAATATCCACATTTATAATATAATAACTCCATATATTTTATTGGAAGAATGATCTTATAATTCCTTGTTCCATTCCATTTTAAATGACCACATTTAAAGGTATGTATACCTAGTTGAGCTTTTGTTACTCTGGTGGGTTCCATGTTGTCCACCCTAATAATCGTTCAACTTGATTGATTTCTTTAGGGCTCTAGATGATCGAATAATCCCATGGTATAGAATACAATGTTGAATAAAATAAAACATTATTTTCAACAAAAAAAGAATAACTCAACTTGGAATTATATTATAAATGAAATAAAAAAACCCATGAGGTAGAAATTGGTCAAAATAAAAGAATAAGAACATTTCACATTTTAGTTGAAAATGGACTATAAATCAAAAAACTGATGTAATGAGCACATATTGATGATTTGTTTTGGATTAAATTATTAAAATAAATATGAAAAATGCATAAAATATTAGCTCTACCCATTCCCACACAATTAGACCATGCATTCACTCAAGAATAATATCTTCAAATAAAATTTCAATGTGAACAAATGTAACCAGTATTCAAATTCCAATGCAACAAATTGAACATATATAAATTTTCAAATAAAATTTTCAAAAATATAAATAGAATATAAATTTAATTAAAAGTTTTTAATGAAACAGTTAATTAATGAGTTATACTTTCCCCCTTTGAAAAATTATTGGACTTCTCCTTTCATTTATTAATTATCCTCAATTAATTATTATTAAACATGAAAGTGATGATTTACCTCATGTGAATCATCTCTCTCATATCCCTCGATACTATTCAAGGAGATTTATTCTCATATCATGAGAAATTACCCTTATCCCTAGGATTGTTAATGAACTACTTTCCCCAAATTATAATGACAAAATACACATAAAATCATTATTACTTTTCAATAAATAATCAAATAACTCTGAGTCTTAGGGTTGGTAGGTTTTTGATAATTTTAAAATTAAAGATCAAGGAGGAGGCTAATCTCATATGTAATGTGCGTGAGATTGAAATTAAAAGTGTTATGAAATTGTCCCCTTAAAATTAGCAACACCCACTTCTCCCCAAAACTCAATATAAGGTCATGATCTAATTATTGAATGATGAAATATTTTTTCACCCTCTTGAATTTTTTTTCTTTTTTAGAATGTTATGATTATATCAAACCGCACACCCTTCACAAAACCCACATATGATCAGAGGATATTCAGTCACTAAAATTGTGATTATTGTATTTTTTTAAAATAAAAAACCATTTTCATAACATTTTTTTGGTTCATTTCATCTCATTTTATTTTTAACTCAATATGGGAAAATAAATAGAGTACAATTAATGATTCAAATGACCATTATCATTACCCAAATTAGCACCTCCACACCTACTCTTTATAATGAATATCATCCACTCTACCATTATTACCATTACCCCGACATTTTAAATTTTAAATATCAAACAAATATCAAGGTTTGGGTTGGAATGGATAAAAATTTCATCAAACATGTCTCATTCTTATAAGGATCATTCATTGTCTCTATAGGATAAAGAAGGATTGATGTAAACATGGTATTTAAGGATTAAGGTATTTCAAATATGCCTAAATTATTTTTAAATGTGTTTTTGTACAGTCATAACATTGACAAGTTTCTATAAAAATTATGGTAGGTGACATTTCCCAAGAACACTCATGAAATTTGATCAAGAATAAATAGGATGTAATTGGTCTAGAAATCCTCAAGGGAATGTGACATCTGATTTTAGACAATCAATCAAGGAATGATTAATAATAACAAATAAATTCATATGGATTATAGATAATAAATGCATGAAAAAATGTAGGGAAATTTCATTTACATGAATCATTTAATTTCCTCACACCATGAATATTTGATTTAATATCCATGCATCATTTTTAAAAATTCAATTATCTATTTCAATCATTCAATATCATCAACATTGAAGACTAAAAATTTACATCATTGTATTCCTTAAAAACTCATTTCTCCTAGATAATTTAGGTAAAACCTAATTTATGAATGGGAATTAAATTTCAACTTATGTTCTCAAAACATGTTGTTTGAAAAAAATTAATGTGTTTAATGGATTAAACACAAAAAATGAACTCCATTTTGAAATGAAGATTAGTATTTATCTTCAACTGTTTGAGGATGAATTCTTCCATTATGATCCTACAAAATATAATTACACTATTAAGAACATGGAAAAAATCCTTAATGCTCAACAAGATAAGAGGGAGGGGTCCACATTCAGGACTAATCTAAAAAAGGAAATTTAAATATAGATTCCTAGAATGAATTTATAGATAAATATTGGTATGATCCCCCATGTGGGGCCTAAAGTTTAATTGCCTCTAGTGGGTAGTGCCAATTGTTATACATAATCTGATGGTGGGTGGAACTTCTTTATCATGAACCACCACAAATATCTTTTCCTAGCTTTTAGTTCTTTATTCTTGTTTAGGATATTTCCATGCTTTCAGTACACTAGATCCCCCCCTTCGCAATGTGGTACAACTTTTATGGTGGTGGTATGATGAAGAATGGAAAATCCTTATCCATTATTTATACTTGTGCATCATATTCTTCTCCTTTTAGTTTTTTCATTATATTGGCTTTAATGTGAGAATATTCTCTCCGGATTTCCTCAGGACCAGCTACATGGATCTCCTGATGGGGCTCCTCCAATATAGGTTTATTGAATTTAAGGACCTCCATATTTTCTCAACTTGTGCATGTCCATTTTCGTCAACATCCTCCATTGTATAAAAAATAATTTCTTTTTCTATATAATCAAAGAAAGAGGGAGTGACGTACAATTCAAATTTAATAAATCAGAAGAGAAAGATTCAAAGAAAGTCTTAACTCCTGAAGACTGTCTTGTTTCAATCTATGTCTCAGTATTAAGTTCCTCTTTGAGTAAGATCTCTGAGGATATAGGTAGGTAGTCAGGCTCCTCCACCTAGAGTTTTTCATCAACATCATGGAGGACTTCAGTGAAATCTGATAAGACCAATGTCACTTCTTCCTGGACTTTAATCGTTGATTGTGTGTTTGGAGTTCATCGACTATGGACATAAAATCTCTAAGTGTGATCCATGTTATTATTAATCTTTCCTTCTATTTGACCCTTATCCTTTTAGCATCAACCTTATTTTGGAGGGCCTCCTTAGTGTAGTCTGTTTCTTCTTCTTACACATGTGATTATTTTTTCAATTCATAAAAATTTTAATTGGAATACATCATGGGTAAATTTTGTTTTATAATTTTTTTAGAAAACATCGAAAAATATTTACCAAAAAGTGAATTTTGAAAATATTATTGAAAGAACCATTTAAATACCCAATAACGATGCCAATTTTGACACCCACCTGTCCTGTGGAGTGTAAAAAACAAATTTCTAGGTTTTCCATGTGCAACACAGTGGCCGAACAGGTTCATATCACATGATGAGTGTCTTCAATTAATAATGTATAATCCACTGAATATAAATTTTTATTTTTTAGTAAACATTAATATAATAAAACATTGAATTAAAATATTAATTTTGTTACAATCAAAATAAAATAAGAGGATAAAGTTATCAGTCCAAGGGTTGTACATCAAGGATTCATTCATAATAAAAAGAATTAAAATTTAAATTGATAATTAATTTTTGGAAACACCATTAATGAATTAATTTTATTTGATTTATTATGTGGGAAATTTTAGCATTCCTCAGGAACACAAAACAAGACCACCTCCAATAGTCAAATATGATAACTACTCAACTGAGAATGTTAATCCAAATTTTTTTGGCTCCACAATATGCTGTTTTGTCCCATATGACAACCCCATCTATAATGTATGATGTATTTTCATAACATAAGGTGGGGAAATGATTTATTAATGAAACAAAATATAATTTAAAATAATGTTAGGTGGATGACCACCGCACACGTGAAATATTCCCACCTCCACCACAAATAGATTGAAATCATTTCCAATTTGAAGTGAAATATTGAAAAACATAGTGAAACCTGCCCTAGTGACATGCCACGAGTTAGTCACATTCCCTTGAAATGTGTATAGAGATCAATATAGAATGTTGTTTGAGTGAAAGATAATTAGTTTCGGGATGGAAGATGAAATAGGAAATAGTTTAACTAAAAAATTTAATTTGTTATAGGGAATGTAAAACTAAAAAAGCAATAGAAAAGAGAAATCCTAAATTTCCATTGGCCTCCTCTCCTTGGTGCATCAGATGGAATTGGGTGGATTGGAATGATCTGAGAGTGAGGAGCTTGTCTCCTTTTATAGGTTGAATTTTTCTTCTATAAGTTCACGTGTTGCATCAACAATTAATGACCAAATAATTCATCTATACCTTCATTAATTTTATTCATTATTACTTAGGCCATCGAACCTCAAATTTTCAAAGTATTTGGATGTGTTTTGTTGGAGCTAAGGTCATTTTAGACTAAGAATTTCTTATGCATAGTCACCTTCTCCATATTTCAAATGTCCAGATTATCATGAATTAATTAACATGAAAATGACATATTAACCCATTAAATCCTTCATTAATTTTGTTTAAAATCTTATTTCACGTCCACCCTCAATATTACAGTGCAATTTCCCAGATCATGTAAGTTTTATTAATTTGATATTGGCTATTTCTTTTTATGGATGAGGTTTCTGGGAATATTATTTCAAATTATTTCTTTCAAACCACTCCATTAGGCTCTAATAACTCCGTATAATTTTTTGTAAGAATGTGCCTATAATTCCTTATTAAATTATAATTGGAATCACCTCAATTGGAGGTGTGTTGACCGAGTTGTGCTTCCATTATAATGGTGGGTGCACGCTTTCTGCCCAAATAATTGTTAAACATGATTAATTTTTTCAGGACTCTAAATGATCGAAATAGACTATGGTCCATAACATAATAATGAAGGAAATAATTCATGAAAATAAATAAAAATGAATCTTTCAATGTGTAATTTTTTGATTAATGAAATGATAATCATACACTTGATGTAAATATCGTTCAAAAATCAAGATTTAATCACATTTCAAATGATAGTATAAAACTAACCATAAATAAAACATTATTGAAATAAAATCATATTTATTAATTGGTTTGGATTAAGTTATTTCAATACATACAAAATGCATAAAATAATAGCTCAATCAATAAACTAATAAGGAATTTATAATGTAATAAAGAACAACATAATAACTCCAAAATACATAGAATCTATTTAAGAGAGAGATCACTCATTGATGGTATCCCCACTATATAAATAATCCCATATACTGAACTAAATATCATCTTTTTTCTTTTTATGAGTTATCATGTTGATATAGGATTTAAAAATAAAACTTTTCAAAATAAAACTAGTCTCCTCCTCATTAAATCCCATGTGAATCTAGGAAATAATGAAAGTCATGTCTGTTTCAAACATCCCCTCGCTCCTAGAATGAGGAGGTAACTTTATACTAAGAGCTTCCACAACTACATTATTATTTTATAGTGTATAAGAAATGTCAAATTTGAACAAATGTAAGTATTCAACCTAATTTCTATGATAGAGTATGTTGTCTCATATCTTTGATAATCCTTAATTCATGCTTTATTACATGACGATGGACTTAAGGAAATATCAAAACAACACGAGGACTAATATCTTATGTTAATTAAATACATATCATAGTAACATTGAAAATGGGTAAATACAATATTTAAAAACTCCAAAACATTCCTTTATATTCAAACGATCTTCTTATATTGTTCATGATAACCTGGGGATGTATATAAGAAGTGGTGATGTATAAATATGAGTAAAGGAATAATCAAAGAAAAACATGATGAAATTAATTAATTTTATTCAAGAGGCATACCGAGGTGATATAAAATAGGTGAAAATCATAATAATGAAAATAGGAACATGATATAATATTATAACATCAAGGAAAAATATGAATGTGGAAACAACATAAAACATGGAATCATAAAAATAAGATAGGGCCAAACATAATGAAATATAAACATAATCTTTTTAGGATAATCTCCAATGTACTATGAATATTATATCATGAGATGAAATAATTACTAAATTCATTGATATAAATGTAATTCTGGGCCCATTCATAACTTTTATATCATGTATATGTTTTACTGTTCCATATAGATCATACAAAAAAAGAATTATGTTCATTACATTTAATCCCATGATTATTTATTGTGGGTTACATACATGTATGTCCCCAAACAATAAAGAATATGTAAATATAAGTGAAATACCATTAATGGAAATGGTTATGGGAATTCATTAAACAAATGTTTGTCAAGGATAATAATATGATAATTTTGACAGCATAACATGAGTACCTAAGGATTCATATAAGGGTTTAATGAGATTGGAAGGTGCTATATCATTACATTAACATCATATGTAATGTAAAATTTATGTAAAAAAACTCATTCTAATATGAAAAATTAGAAATAAAATGGTATAATACAATGAAAGTGCTGGAATAAAGTGGAGTGAATCCCATACCTTGAGTGGGGGATTCTAAATTCAAGGGAGAAGATTCATAATATCATGGGAACATGTTAGGAGGTATTTTTATTGGGATAGGGAGAGTAACATCAGACGTAATCATTTTTTTGTGAATAATATTTAGAGGTTGGGTGGGTATTTAAAGACAAAGAGAGGGGAATTATTAAATAATTTCAGAGGTTGGGTTTGGGAATCTATATGATAAATGAATCAGAAACACAAAACATCCAATGGTTTGGACCATGTTTTCTTCCAAATAAGAGGCTTAGTCAATATTTTTTCCATGACCTAAACATATTAAAATAATAACATTGGTGATGTGGAATTGAGTCATGATTAAAAAATATTTGATTTTAAAGCATTAAAATATAATATTTTTTTTAAGAATTCATTTATGGTTTATAAAATATATAAAATAACATCAAAACAAATTATTTTAAAATGAAAATATATATTTTATCTAATCCTTTCATATCTTATATTTCATCATTTTTTGGAAATTAAGTTGTAATAATACACACCGTATATTTATAACATATTTATTTTTTACCAAACAAATAATTATCTAAAAATAATATGAAAAAATAACCATTGGATTATTTTAAAATTATTATTTCTGGAAAAATAATTATTTTATAAAAGTAATTCTCTTAATATGATAATTTTACCTTTTTAATAAAAATAATCATTTATTGTAAAATACTTGTTTTTACAAAACTAACAACAAACTAACACTTATAAGGATTACATTGGATATCATTATGTTATATTACAATTTGAATATAAATAATTATTATTTAAAAAAATTATTATATTAGAGTATTATTTATCCCAAATTCTTGAATTCTTCAAAAATAATGTTAAAATCATATATATTAAAAAAATGTATATTTTTTCTTTCTATTAAAATCTAATTTTCATAAAATCATATGTAATGGTATATAAAAATTAATAATGAAAATGGACAAACATAATAATTATTTTCTTATAGATAAAACATGAAAATTCATAATAATGAGGTTTTGATACAAATCCCCTTATTACACTAGGGCATTCCATAAGGGAAAGGTTTGTGATAGTGGCAATTTTTTATGGTGGTTCAATAATCATGGTTTGGGTTGTGATCTTGATAAGATTCAACTTCTCCCTAAAATATCTTTTTTCATATTTTTGTTATTGAGTTCCATATTTGGATAGGTGAGGAGGCAATAATAGTGACAACATCTCCATATGATCCTAAAATAAATGGACTTCTTAGGGTATTATCCCACCAATGAATGCCATCGATTCTTCTCTCTATGTCAACTATACATTATAATAACACTTAATATATACTAATCATAACAATCTATATAAAGTCGATATTTTTTCAATACTTGATATGTATATTTTCTTTTAAATATGACTATGAATTATTTTATCATGGTTTGAAATAATAAAAACACTTATGTTTTTTATATTACTATATTAATTAATAAATCATTTAAAAATTAAAACCAAAATTTCATTTATAAAATTTACTATCAATATATTCTTCCACTATTAAAAACATTTACCCTAATAATTTCATTTTATACACTAAAAAATGAAGTGACTTCTATTTAATCAAAACTTTTGGTTCCCATATTGCTTCATAATTTTTTTTTCTGCCATAGAACATTGATGGGGTGATTTTCCTTGTTTCATTGAAATTTATCTCTATGATCTATGATCATTATTGGTCACTCCCAATATGAAATATCATGATAAAAGGGTAATATCTCTCGATTCATTATATATAAGGGGTCCTATTTGTACGTCCTTATGAGGTATTCATGGAACACATTATGTACATGGGATAGGTTGGATGAGAGTTCTAGTCGATTATTAATTGATTCTTTTAGATCAAGGATCTCAAAGTGTCCAATTTATATTTGAATAATCATTCCTTTTACAACACTCAGGACATTCTTCCATAATGATATATTAAGGAACACCTTACCTCTAACCTCAAACACAATGTCTCATAAGTAATTATTTTTATATATTTTCAATCAACCCTTTTTATTTTTTAAATTATTTTGAATAGTTTGAACCTTAAATATCAAATCCTAGATAATATTTGATCACATAAGCTTCCTTACTCCATATTCATCCCAAAATATTGGAGTCCACCACATCTTTTACTATAGATCCTCATAATGTGTCATTTTAAATCGTGAATGTACACTATTGTTATATGAAAACTCCATAATGAGAATGTGATGATTCCAAAATATTTGGTAATCTACTGAGCATGGTCTCATTATATATTGGAGTGTTTAAATTTTAATATTGGAATGACCATTCATTTAAGGGTGACAAGTATTATGAAATGTATTTCATGTATCCAACTCTTAATGAACATTTCTCCATAAAATCAAATTAACCCCCAAATATTGATCAGATATAATCGAGGGTTGTTTTCTATGGAGTATTACAAATTATCTTATATATATTTTAGTTAATTGGTTAAGAAAAATTTCTTACATGATGAAAATGAAATGTGCTAACATTTTATGTTGATTTACTACCACCAAGATGGAATTGTTTCATTTTGAGGTCCTGGGGGATCCTATGATTAAATTCATGGTTAAGTATTCCAATTTCTATACCATTGGTCGAAATGGTTACATCATACCCCTATAAATATATTATTCATTCATAATGTGTTGGCATACCAATCATAGAGGAATAAACTCTACCATCCCTATCTTAACATTGTCTCACCATATGTGTTTCTAAATGTCTTTATACATCATAGTAATTCATTAATTAATGGATAAGGATGATCTAAAAAGATCATCTGTATGTTCCCTCATCAGATATTTTTTGGATGGAAAAATTCCCCGTGTTACAATCATTATGGGTACATCATTAGAAATTCTAAACTCTATAATATTATCATCCTTTATTAAGTTCACCATCAACTTTTTTGGGCCTCTTTTATCCTCTCAATAATATATGGTTGAGTTGTTATTTGGGGACGGTAGCATGAAAATAGTTTTTTTAGTATCATGTAAAACTTTTTAATGTCCATGAATATTTGATCCCAATCAATCCCCATCAGAGATAAGGTTGAAGGATCATTTATACTCTTAGCATATACTAAATTATTCACCTTACCATTATGATAATAGATTGAATTATCATAATCCTTGATCATTTCCATCTTCCTTCATTGGAACATACTAATCTCTTTTTTTGAATATACAAATTACATTTTATAATCCGTATATATTTCACACTTCTCTATGTACATATAATGTTACCAAATCTTCAATGTAATGATCTCATCAGAAAATAATAGATCATGAATTGGGTACTTTATTTCATTAATCAATAATTAGAGGGGGAATAATCTATCAATTTTTCATATTGCTAGAGTAAAAAATTAATTCCCTTCTGGATGCATCAATATATATCACCCAACCTTAAATATTTTTGATATCATGATAATATGTTCAGTGATTACCCAATTATTTATTTTGATAAATATCTCCCATATTAAATTAGTCTATAAAAAATCACTTCTATGTGAGTTATCATGGTTAGTGGGATTTAAATTCTTTTGACGTTTTTCAAAAATCATAGATTGTACCCAAATAAACCATTGAATCTTTGGATCCATTTCATTGATGTTGTTTTCATCCACTATTCAACTGAATTTATTTTCAAAGGATTTATATATATCCCTTTTTTAGTGATAACATTCCATTTTGAATGTTAGATTCTCTATAAAAAACACTCATTTCATGAGCCATTAATAAATATTTTCCTTTTACATGGTCTACATTATTGTAACGAAATTATCCCCAAGCTCCTCCTTGATTTCAGAGTATATAAGAATATGATAAATAAATACTATATCAAATTTTAGGGGTTAGTCCCTAAATACTATACCCATTAAAACAATGAATATAGATATAGAATTATTATTCTGAAATGGTATTAATATGAAATCATAGTTATAATACCTTGTATGAAATGAATTCTTGGTTAAATCCCCATTCATCACTATTACATGATAATTTCCTAATCGCAGAACCACCATTGAGAATTTCTGAGCTCCACACATCTAATCAAATAAATCATTATTTTATGGTGGAGGATTTTTATTCTATATCATGATCTAGTTCAATTCAAGACAATCATTATGGAGGATCATTAACCCATCATCATTCTTTCAAAATGTCACCACAGTGAATGACATGGGCATATAAACCCTTTATCTAGATTATTTTATAGTTTCTTCTTTAGTTACAAAAGCTAAAAATTTTAAATTCAATATGAAGTATAGTATATTGGAAGATATTAGGATATTCGTTAAATTTATAATTCAACCAATAAATTTGGACGAGTATCATAAATGTATTTAGGAAACACATCATTATATATCCTTATAAAGATCATGTCATTAAGGATGAGTTTTTCTTTAGTCTCAGTCATTTGAGATAGATACAGTTTCTCATTAGGAAATAATATCCTTTCATGAGACTTTGATTTAAAATTTCATTCAACATCATCCTTGAACATGTATTGAATAAAAGAAATATTTTTGATACGGAGGGTGGTTTCCTTCTATCCAAAATTTAGGTTTAATATTTATAAGGGAATCCAATCAATACTTTGAATAGTATATAATTATGCTAATGGGGGTATCACAATTTTTATTAGGGAATTTATCCCACAAATATGGACTGAGGAGAAGTTATATGATTTGGTTATAACAATTTCTTAATTTTTTTCATTTATATATCTGCATCCATGTTTTTCTGCAGTGTTTGAATAGTTATACTAAGCTTAAAATTTATAAGATAATAAGTAGAAACAAAATTAAACATTATATTCATAATACATTAATGAATAACTATAATACCTATCACCAAATTAATTTTAGGATCCACCTCAGTAGTTATGTTTGAATAAGCTCACCATTGATATTTAAGCCATAATGGTTTTGGTATTTGGTTCTCATGGAAAATCCCAAGCTTGGTGAATTGAATCACATTGTGTTTTTCTTTTACGTAGTTCAATAATTAGACAACAGGATGATGGTTCATTGGATAATTCTATTCATACCTTAAATCTTTGGGTTTCTATCATCTGTATTCACCCATTATATATAATTTCATTCCATACCTAAATCATTTCCATTTCTACATTAGCTAATATATTGGATGCTTCTTCCCTAAATTTTAATAAGTGGAATATCGAACTATTTTCTCTCTATGAGAATTCTCTATCGCTCCACCAGAATTTAATTCCATTATGTTCTTCCTATATCCAAACCCATGAGACCATCGTGATTTATTGATCTTTATATCAACTATTACAGAACATAAAACCATTTCCTCATATCTATAAATGTCTCAATGTTCCAAATATTTTATTAGACTCGAAATTATCCCACCATATAAGTTCTCAAAAAAAATTCAGATCAACAAAAATGTTGAACATATATCTACTCGGTATTATGATGTTCACCATATATTCCACTATTTTATTTTTCACCTTTTTAAAATAGGATATGGAAATCACTGTCAATTTTATGTCTGAGAGTTTGAGGAAAAGAGTTTTCAAAAAACATTTTTCCAGAATACATTCCACTTTATTTCTTCGATCACCCCATTGTGATTCATATTTTAGTTAAATATCCACCATTGATCATATTATACTTCTACATGATTAATTTCGATCATGATATTATTATACTTAGTTAATTTATGTATGGAGAAGGTCTTTTCAAAATAGATGATCAGTTTTTCTATGATTAAAATTTCTAATGCTTCACTAAAATTCAGAATCCTTTTTCACCTAAACGTCTCAATTTAATCTTTATATATCTTCTGGGTTATGGTTTTTCCCACTAGATAATGTTTATATTAAAAATCTTAGTAAATTATGAAATTTATGTCATGAAATTCTATACGCCTACTCCGATAATGTTCATAATCTAATTTGGGATGTCATTATATTTCCTATATTACTAGTTGTTTAATTGGATTCTATTATTTCCCATGATTATTTAAATTGTTAATTCATAATAGATATATATTCTTTAACCTATGAGACATTAGGTTTCAGTATATTTAATCTATGATTTATTTCCGATCATTAACTTTCATTAGAACTATATTTACCTTCATGATGGTTTATATAGAACTTTATTATTTTCAAAAGAATATCCAACAAGAGTAGAAACAATTTAAATATATATAAATCTTTGGATATCACTAGGTGACTTTCAAGTTAATAACCAATGCAACACTTTGGGGCAATTAACCCTACATACAATAGTTTAAAATCCTCATCCACTTGTAGTTCCCAGACATGGATTTTGATTCTTTAAATGCACATATTCCATAATTTAAAATAATATAAATATATGTATTCTGATGTTTTCTATTAAGCCTAAATCATTCATTAAAATTCTCTAATCCTAATATCCCAAAATTACTAGACCTTACCTTGATCTTAACTATTAAAACCCATATATTGAATTCACCTTATTTCCTTAATTTTTTTAAAAAATACACTTAATACATTCCAAAAAGATTCTGAAAGAAGGAATATTTGGGTAATTAAATAAATAGTTCAATAACTTGAATCAAGGGATCATCACCATTATTTAAAATCTCAAAAAACACGCCATTATATTCCATCAATCTTCTAACGCAACATAAATGATCCCAGGAACATACATAAGAAAGGGATGAACTATAAATCCCATTAAAGGAATAATAAATATATATAATAATGGATGTAATACTTGGTAGTGAATATCTATATGAATGTGATAGAATAGTTTTGAGAATCATAAAATTGAACATATATTCATGATATAATATTACAATATCATAGAAAAACATAAATGTAGGAACAACCCAAAATATGTCGTCGTAAGAATAAGTAATGGCTAACCAATAAGTCATCAGAACATAGTGGTCTTATGATATCCTACCATGCACCATACATGGTATCTCGTGTGATAAAAAATTACCCATTACATTGTAGTGTTATATAATAATGAGCCCATCCATAAATCCATATCCCGTATATGCATTAGTCTACCACATAGATCATACGTCAAAATATTTCCTTTTATCACATTTAATCCAATGACAAAAGATTGTGGGTTTTATAGAATGAATTACCATATCAATTAAGGATACTAACATATCAGTGAAAATAATTAAGTAAAAATGGGGATGGGAATTCTCAAGAGAAATTATTTTCTTTTAAAAACATAGGATGATTTCATCAACATAACAACTATACATGAAGACTCGTTGAATGGTTTAATAATCATTAAAAGAGATATATGATTATATGAAAATAATAAGGAAACTAAAATGGATGTGTAAAAACAAATTCAAACATGATCAATTGGAAATCATATATCATAATTACAAGACTATTCTTCAATAAATAGAAGGATTGTATATCTAACCGTTAGAGGGTTCTTCCAAACTAAAATGTAGTTCTTCATAAGAAGTTAGAAACTCCTTGAGAGATATTACAAGGTTAATACATAGAGTAAATTCTTGATTAATTTGTTTTTTAGTGAATAAATGTGGGGTATTTTTTGGTATTTAGAGAAATATAGAGGAGAAGTCTTTATTAATTTTTAAACATAGGTTTTGAACACTCAATGTGAAAATAATTCGAACCTGTAACCATATAATGGATTACTACCATAATTTATCATAATGAGATGTGTCTATTAAATATTTTATAATGTCAATAACCAAAAATATTAAAAAGATAATGTTGGTGATGTGGAATTGAGTCATGTTTTTATAGAATTTATTTTAAAATATTAATTTTTTTATTTTGGAGGATTCATTAATTCTTTATAAAATTTATAAAATGTAATAAAAAAATTATTTTAAAAGGGAAACATAAAATATTTCGTTGAATAATTTTAATTAATTATTTACATCAATTGTCAGCAATTATAATGTCATTATATAAGGCATATATTCCTAAAGTATTTAATTTTTACCGTAAAAATTGACTGTCATAAAAAAGTATAAAAAATACATAATTTCATAGAAATAAATTGATGATTTAATTTTTTTTTATTTTATCATAATCTTTCTCAACATAATATTTTTTTCATTTAAAAAAAACAACATTTGCTATATAATACATTTTTTTACAATATTAACAATTTTATGACCCGTAAAAATAAATAATGGGAGTTCATTAAATTATATTATCATTTTTATTTAGATATAAATTAATTAATAATATTATTATATGAATGTAATATTAATTTCAAAATTCTTGAATTTTTCAAAAAGACTGTTAAACACATATAATTTAAAAACAACAATTTTTTGTTTCTTCATATCAAAATATAATTTTCATAACCTCACATATAATTGTATATACAACATAATAATAAAAATTGATAAAAATAATTATTATTTTGTTATAATGAAAAAATTAAAATTCATACAACATGGTTATATATTTATAACCCCTTATTACACCATTGTACGCCTTGTGGGTAATGTGTGAAATTGTGGAACTTATTTGGGATAGTTCGGTGTACATGGTTCAGGTCAGGATCTTAAAAAACTATAGCGTCTCATATTAATTTTTTTGGGGGTTTTGGTTGTTTAATTTTAGCTATGTATTTGTCATGTTCAAAGCCCATGTATTTCATTCCCTTCAATTCTTTGATAAATGGGTTTCATAGTGTATGATCCTAACAGACATGGTATTTTTATGTGTCAATATAAATTTATAAAACCCCTTAATATATACTAACATTGATAGCCATTGTAAAATATCTATATGATCAATAGTAATAAATAATAACATTATTTTTAATTTGACCTAATATTATACTAGAAGGGTATAAATAAACTTAATAAGTGGATGTGGTTTCGAAAAATATACCCCAAAAATTTGAAGGAAAAAGTAAATTGTATACCATTCCCTAAAAATATAGTGTGGAAACATTTTCAGGGAATGTAAAAATGATATAATATCTATATCGGGTATGTCATAATTCTTTTTCTGTTGTCAATGTTTATTTCAGCCATAAGACATTACATATTCTCTCAGAAAAAGTATGTTTCCCAATACTAAACTAGAAGAATCATATTAAATGACATATCCATATTCATCCACAAATAAATCAAGAATTGGTGCTGAGATCAAACATTATTTTGACTCATCAAAATTTTCCTTATACATTAAATCCATCAAGAACAATACCCATAAACCAATATCATCTTGAAAACCCCTCGAATCGTGATATCTTGAAGATATATCATTGTTCTTTTGATGACATGGCAGTAATCACAATTATAAGATCAACTGAGATACCTTGTTTTAAGATAACATTTCTAAAGATCATAACTTATCAGATCCAAAATTACCACTTTGATAATTCATCATAACATCATTGATCCATCAAAATCCAAAAAAAATGTATAAAATGGCACACATGATCCATAATGAATATAATTACACTAATATTTCATTGTAGGTTTTAGGCCCAATGGAAGCACAAGATCCGTGGGACAGAACATTAACTTTTTCCATAATTGATGATCAATCCTGGATCAATACGATGATGAACTCAAATACCAATGGAATTTGATCACGAGTTTATACAAGAAGATAGAGGTCCAAAACCAAGAAGAGATGATCTATATATATATTTTTATAATTAATTCAATTTAATTAAATAATTACCTCTAAGGAGATTATTTCTTCAATGATTTGTTCGACCACATATCTATAGTGCGCCATTGTTTTGTTGTAGAGATCAAGGGTATATATCCTCTTGTGGTGATCCACAAGTGCTCTACAAATCTCTTAACATCGCCAAAGGAGTATGTGGGTGGTTTTACATAAGATCCTTCCACATGCATCGTCTGCCTTTGATCGCCATGATAACCTCTTCCAAATTGTTCTCCTCGATCAGGGGGATGAGGACCGCACTCGATTTTGAGAACATTCTTGGAGGAAAAGGGGATACTCTAGGCTTGAGATGATTTATCTAATGTTTGGCACACAACAACTGATTTCTATCATTATCTTTACCTTCCAAATTAGAGAATAATAATTTTACTAAGAATTTAATTCACTAGGTAATAAAAAATAATTAGGAAAAGTGCTTTTTGTTTATTTTATTAATCTGAGTGAATCCCCCATGTCAAATAATAACAACAATACGGTTATTAACATGACATGTGCATAACATGAATGTTACAATTAAATATTATATTAATCATATAATAATTGATAATATTATTTTCTCACTGGACATTAAACTTGGTTTTCCAATCCTCCTCAATATTTGTTGGGCCTTGAATAATGACTACTTATTTATTTGAAAAATATAACATCATTATTCTCAGAAAAATAAATAAATATTATATATAATAATTTAGAAAATAAATATTTATTTAACATTGCATTCACCGTATATTCACTTGAATAACTAGAAACAAAATAAATGTGATTAATAATACATCAATAATTATTAAACCAGAGTCAGGAATAATATTTATTCAAATTTTTAACTAACAAATTATTTTATGGAGATTCAAGATACACTTTGTGTGTGAACCTCTAGGCCTCTTTCTCACAACTATTATGAAAGCATATGAAAAGTCCAATGTTAGAATCTATAAACGCACCAATGAACCCATAGAGATTGAAGTTAATGCTGAAACAACATGTCACCTAATATGAATTCCTTCAATTTAATACAATCCCTTTATCCCAATATCTACAATTTTTCTGGTTGAATGTTAGTGTCATCAACCTATATGCTTGATGTCTTATTCTCTGGCATTCTGGAAAGTGAACTAGCCTATAGAAAACCATGGAAATGAATTTATTTAGGTTGTATAATTTCTATCAATGGGATTGATATATTAACTTCTGTTAATAATCCTAAGGGAAAAATAATTTATTGCATTATTCATTAATGTAATATTACTCGGGACTCACCCAAAGTATCCAACCTCTCCATGAACATAGGTCAATATAGATTCCATCAATACAAAAAAGTACACAACTCATAATATCCATTATTAATATTCTTAAAGTCTAAGGACTAACACACACATCTGTAGAATGGAACATCTGATGGCACTTATTAATGTGGATTTCCCACTTTCAGGTCTCATTATCATAATATTCAACTAGATATCAGCATGTGAGTACGTGATTAGAAGGTTCCTCAAAGTCCAATGAGTCTTCTACGCTAATTTGATAAATCATTTGTGACCCAAAAAATAATATAATCTTGCAATAAATTATATATTAATGTATAGTTTCATAGAACATTCAGGTTCTTCACATAACAAGGACCTGCTATGACCTTTTACTGTGATAGCTACTCTTAGAAATTATCACATGCAATGTAAAACAAAAGAACAATCATGATGTGATAAGGTTTTTATTAATATTAAAATATAATTAATATAAGTTATAATAATGTACAAATAAGTTGGTTCTATGTTACCAACTCTAGAAGACTCCAACATTCACTAGAGACATTTGTTAAAAACCATCAGTCCGTAGCTCTCAGATGATTCTCTTGCATCTAATGACACAGTCCTTTAGTCAAGGGGTCTGTCACATTATCTTATGTGGATACACTTTTCCCTATTACTTCACCAATATAATGAAAATCCCTCAAGAGGTGATACTTTCACATTATGTGCTGTGTCCATTGATGTGACCTTCTATGTTTCACAAGAGCCAACATTTAGGTATTATCACAGTGGGATGTGATAGGGTTTCTATTGCTAGGTACACCATCAAAATCCTAGAAAACATTCCAAATCCAAATAGCTTACTTGGATGAATCAGAAGCCTCTATATACTCAGACTTCTCTATAGAATCAGTAACAACATGCTACTTTGAACTCCCCAAGCAAAAAACTCCTCCATTGAGACAGAAAACATATCTTGATTGCAATTTTAGATCATTTGGATCTCTTTTTTAAACCAACATTAGTATTTCCCTAATGAAAACATCTACATCTACTCCATACACTAGGAACTTATACTTATTTCTTCTCATATACATAACGATATCCTTAACAACAGTTCAATGATGTTCTACAAGATCTTATTGATATCTTACTTCCATGGTTAGTGACTAGGCTATAGAAAGTCTAGTACATAGCTTGGTAGATATGATTGATACTATCATCGAATCATATGGGATCATACTCATTATATCTTTCTCCTGTTGTTTCTAGAGATACATTATATTAGAAATATGTAAGTAATGTGAAACTGGAACCAATCCCATCTTGGATTATTCCATACTAAATATCTTTATTATATACTCAATGGTTGTACTATGACTTAGTCCATGTAGTATCTTGGATCTATCACATAGGATCTTGATATCGGGAATACAACCCACATCACCGAAGACCTTTATTGAGAACCACTTGATCAACAAGTCCTTAACAGACAATAAGAATAGTATTTAATTTCCAATAATTAATATGTCATCAACATATACTACTTGGAAAACGATCACATTCCCATTAAACCTTCTTTAAACACACAACATAAATTCATTCATAACGTAACCAAATTCTCTTATGGATTCATCAAATCAACTTTTTCATGACATAGATTATTTCTCCAATCCATAAATGGATCTCTATAACTTAAAAACCCTTTTGTAATCACCTGACATCACGAACCCCTCTAGTTGTGTCTTATAGAAATCTTCGAGAAGGTTCCCATTAAGGAATGAAGTTTTGACATCCATCGTTCAAATCTCATAGTCATGGTAATATTATATGGAAGGTATGATTCTGATGGATTGAGATATGGAATATAGGAAAAACATTCAACTTAGTCAATTACTTGAAATAGTTTAAACCCATTATCCACTAGACTTTCTGTATTAGTACATACATTACATTCCATTTATAGTATCTTGTTGAATAACCATTTTCACCCAACAGTCTATATACCAACTAGTGAGTCGATCAAAACCCAATCATGGTTCTGATACATGGAATCCATCCCATAATTCATAGCTTCTATCCATGTTGTAGCTTTGGTTCTCTCTACTACCTCCATGTAGGATAGTATATCATCATTTTCCAACAGTAATGAGTCACAGTCCATTGTGAGTAGAAAACCATATCTCACTCATTTTGTTACCTCTCATGAGCTCATATGTAGTACCTATGTTTTAGGAACTAATTCTTCCACAGGAGCCTGTGGAACGTTTTCTTGTACCAACACATTTGTATCTTGTGCATCAACTTCATCAAATTCAATCTTACACCCCTAACCATTTTGAGTATGTAATCCCTCTCAAGGAAGATAGAGTGTCTGGTGATAGTCACATTCTTTATTGAAGGATTGTATACGTAGTATATTTTTTTCTTTCATATACCCTACAATGATACACCTCATTCCATGGGGTTCTATTTTGTTTCCTGAGATAGCATTAAAAAACACCTCACAACCCCATAATAGTGTTTGTGTCAAAATGGGTTTCTTTCCACTTCAAATCTCAAAGGCGACTTTGTTTTCCTCTATAGTTGTTAATTGGTTTAATGTGAATTCCATAATATATAATGCATAATCCCATAAGTATAAAAGAAGATTTCCAGGACTCATCATAAATATTACAATGTCTAACAAGGTAATGTTACTCCTTTAACTAACTCAATTCTATTGTGGTGTATAAGGTGGATTGAGTTGAGAGATACTCCAAAAATACAATAGAAATTCAATGAACTACTATTTAAGATATTATCCACCTAGATCAGATCAAAACATCTTTATCATCTTACTATGATGATTCCCTACTTCATTCGTGAATTCCTTGAATTTCTCAAAGGACTCGTACATATACCTCATCAAGTAAATATACACATATCTACTCAAGTCATCAGTAAAAGTTATGAAGTAAGAATATTCACCTATATCTTATAATGGAAATGTTCCACACACATTAAGGGGTAACAATCCTGGAATCTCTATGGCCCTTTCACACTATCCTCAAAACATTGGTTTGTTCATTTGCCTTTGAAAACAAGCATGGAATCTATCAATTGGTTTTATCAAAGAAGAGTCTAAATAACCATCTTGATAGAGCTTTGTCAGGTTCGTCTCATATATAGGACCTAGATGGTAATTCGACAACTGGGAGTTATATGAGTCTTGTGAACTTGATTCATTATCAATTTCCAACACTTCGATTTCGTATATATATGGATCATTATTTAAATGTTCCATACCATACCATATATTTTACTTATAAAATGATCAACATTTATTTCAAAAGTTGAAAATAAAACCATTTTTATCTACACTTAATACCTAAATTAGGTTCGTGGAAATACTTGGTAAATAATAATAGTCCTGTAAGAAAAAAATAATCCTAGTTAGAAACAAATGGTGGCAGTCACCAATGGTATGATTACTCATCCTCGAACCATTTACATCTCACAGATCCACCTCTCCTCTAGAGTTTTTCTGAAATCTACTTGGTTCCTGCATTTGGACACAAATTTGATCACCAGAAGTTATATATAATACCCAATGTTTTGGAATGGGAAGATTGCACTCAATAACGAATGCACATTTGGCTTCCCCTTGACATTGGGTGCAGTTCCTCTCCCAGTGTCCTGACATTCCACATGAAAATCAAATAGTATACTTTTCCTTTACCTACCTCTGGATATTATTCATCTTATATAGATAGTGCTTAATGTATTTAGACTATTTTTAGGATGTACGACACTTTTACATGTCCCCGTCTTCTTATTCAACCTAAGGAATTCAGGTTTGTCATGTCTCTTGTCCTTATCCACTATGTGAATTATGGTCAGAAGATTGGATAATATATTCTAAGAATAGATGATATTAAAATTCACAATAAAATTGGAGAAGGCAATCTGAAGTGACGGTATTATGAGATCTATACGTAACTAATCATGTAATTTAATCTCTAAGATGTCCAGATGCTCAACCCATGACCTCAATTTAGAATTCCCAAATAATTTAATGAACCCAATATTTTCATTGACAAGGACATTGAACTCTTGGTTTAATTCTAACTGAATTTATGGAATCCTATATCGACATAAAATTTTATTGATAGAACTTATCCTTTATGTATAAATTTCTTCTTATTATATTTTCACTTGTTTTTAATACAATGTGGGATATATGTAAGTGATTGCCTATGTCATGATAATATTTACCCATAATCTAATTTATTTTAGTTCAATATTTCATGTTTTATTAACTCAATAATTATGTGATCATGACAAAACATCCATAATGAATAACTATGAAAATGAAAGAAATAAAATAAAGGGTTTGATTATGATCTTCTGTAGTGGTCAGTTTATCTATGGTTGATAAACTAACCACTAACCTAGTTGGAGAAACACCTTAAACCATTTATGGTTGGTGATTACTACTTTCCACCTATCCACCTTTATATCTCCTTAGATTGGTTCTGTATCGGATCCTAACATGAATTGCCTCCACTAGCATCAGAGCTCTGACCATTACATATGATTTTACTCACACACATGTGCTGTATATAATGGGGTTTACATAAATGAAACCATGGGCATACAGGCCCAACGAATTTATCAGGAGAGAAGGAACACCAACAAAAAATTTAATTTCTCAATAAATTAAAAAGAATCCAATCAAATACAAAGGTGTGGTCTTTCTCATTATCATCCAAATAAATTAAAAGAATTACACTTTTAAAAAATCTAACATCCATTTAATTAATTTTTCTAATTTATGATAAATTACTCTTGAATCAATTAATTTTTATCAGTAATTAATGAATCCTTTTATCTTAATCCTATTCTAGATTCCTTGAAATTCTCATTCATATTAAAGCTAAACAAACTAAATTTATTTAAAATTAACCTTGTACATAAATATACCTTGGAGTTAACATGTATAAAACACATCCAAATATACCGAACATGTATTATACTCATATACTATTTTACTCTTATTATATATGTCATACAAGATTATTTCGTAGTATCAAAATGTGTACCTCACAGATGATTACATGAATCATTTGATTTTTTTGGCAATGTGTTATGATTTAATGCACTTGAGTAACAAATTGTAATATGACTTACACATGATATGAAGATTTGAACAGTAAACAAATATTAAAGTTTTAATTATGTTTAATTTGGTAATAGTACAACGTGTGTAGTTATGACTACACGATGTGTACTCCCTTCACCTTCTATTCTATGTACACACCTAGACACTTTGTGTGTAATGCATACTTTAGAAATATCGAAGTACAAGATGGGTCCAGTGACCCACATGTCTTGTCTAATCAATGTAAAATAGTCACCGATCGGCTGAGCCAGGTATGTAATACACAGTTTTTTCATGATCCTAAAGGTACTACATGTCGTGTCCAGTGGGCCACATGGAATGTTGTCCTGTAATTGGGTACCTATCTATCCTAGTCAACATGTGGGGTAAAGAATTAACTACCCTGTGTGTCTTTAATGCACATGGATTGAGAAATTGTTGAATTAGTCCTCGTGCATTGACCATAACTACATGGTGTATAATCATGATTACACAATGTGTGTGGAAGACTACATGTCAATTAATTCTGATTACATGGTGTGTACTGTTGGGTTACCTGGAAAAAATTGTTGCACATACAGATGTGTTCCTCGATTTAAATCTAATCATTATAATTAATTATTTCTATTAGATAAGCAAGAAATGACGGAGGAAGAATAGATCTCTTCATTTGGATAAAAATAACAATTATTATCGAATTGAAAAACTATATTATTAAATAACAAGTCATCAACGAATTATTTAAATAATAATAAATAATAACATTCATGATCTGATACCACTTGTAGGTTCCGACCGCAGTGGAAGCGCATGATGGGTGGGCCTAAAAATTATATTTATTCATAATTTATGATAAATCCTGGATCAATGCGATGATGAATTATAGTATACATAGAATTTGATCAAGGGTTTAGACAAGAAAAGAGAGGCTCAGAACCTATAAGAAAGGATCAACATATTTTTTTAATAATTAATTTACATAAATTAAAAAAATTCATGGTGATTCTTTCTTTATTGAAGCATTCGACCACAGATCTTAACTATGCCTTCATTGAGCTGTAGAGATCAAGGGTAGATATTTTCTAGAAGTGATCCACACTTGATCCACGAATATCTGGATATGAACAATGGATCCTCTAGGTTATATACAGAATATCATTGTCCTTTCATCATTTTCCATCAATCACCTAGTGAACCTCTTCCAAAGAGTACCTCTTGATCTAGTGAAGGAGGACTGCTCTTGTTTCTTAGTACATTCATGGAGGAAAATTGGACTGACTAGGCTCGAGAGGATTTCGCCAAAATATTGTGCACAAAAACTGATCTTTAGGGTTATCTTTCCCTTGGAATGTGAGATAATAATAATGTAACTAGGAATTTAATTCACTATATAATAATAAATAATTAGAAGAAGAGACTTTTATTTATTTTATTAATCAATGTAAAATCACCAAGCCAAATAATAATTGAAATACAATTATTTTAATGGAATTTTCTTAACTTGCAGGTTACAATTAAATATTATTTTAATAAAATAATACTTTATATATTATCTTCTCACCAGGCCTAAAAATTGGTCCACCCATCCTCCTTAATATATTTCGGGCCTTGAATAATGACTATTTATTTATTTTAATAAATATAATTTCATTATTCACTGATAAATAAATAAAAATTATATTTACTAAAATTTGAAATAAAAATTTATCAAATATTACTTCCGCAATATATTCCCTCTAATAACTAGAGACAAAATAAATGTGACCAGGCATACAAGAATAATTATTGAACCACAACCGGTAATAATATTTATTCAACCTATTAAATAATAAATTATTTAAGTGATATTCAATATACACATAGTGTGTGACCCTCTAGGCCTCTTTCTCCGTGGAATGAGGTGAGTTTGCCTAAATTTCAGGGGAATTTTCTAGTAATATGTTAAGGAATCCATATAGAAATTAGTTAATACCCAATGACATGTCACCTCATATATACACTTACCGTGTCATATAATCCCTTTATCACAATATCTACAATCAACCAGGATGCTTGTCGGGGTCATCAGCCGATATGTCTGATGTCCTGTTATTTGACATTCCTAAAATATAAATTCCCTAGAGAAAAAAATGGTCATGGATTAATTTAGGCTATATCATCTTCAAAAAAGGGCTTGAGATATTATCTCACATTAATGAGCTAAAGGGAGAAATTATTTCTCACATTAATCATTAATAAAATATTACTCAGGACACACCCAACGTATCCTACTTCACTGCGAACATATATCCTCACAGTTTTCATCAATAAATCAATGAATATAACTCATTATATAAATTAATAATTATCATTAAGGCTATGGATCAATTCACACATCCACAGTTAGGACCATCCATTTACAGATATAAATGTGGATTTCATACTGCTGGGGCTCATACTCATAATATCCTACTAGATATCACCAAGGGCATATAACATGATAAGGTGCACCAACGTATTATATGTATCCAACACTAATATAATGTTCCATTTATGACTCTTAAAATGATATCATCCATTCATAGAATATATATTCAAGAATAGTGTCTTAGCACATCTGGTTTCTCATCTTAGTGGGGAACTACTATGACATTTTAGTGAAAAAGCTACTCTTAGGACAATATCAAATGAAATTTCACGTAGAAGAACAAACATGATGCGATGAGGTATTTATTAATATTAATAAAAAATGAATATATGTTATCATAAAGTAAACAGATGTTGGTTTAAGGGAACCAACTCTTCAAGTCATCAATGATCACCACAAAAAATGTATATAGACACCATTGAAAAGTTTGATTCATCAATTCCATGGTGATTGAATGAGAATTTGATTAGTTGTACAACATCACAAGGTACTCCAATGGGTAAACCATATCTTGAATGTGACAATTGAAATATTTGACTACTGATTCTATTGTGAATGATAACTAGTCCAAAGATAAATTTTGGAAAACAACTTTTCTCATTTAGTCTAGACGAAACCATCAATTTGAGTGGAGGGATATTTTTTCTTGGATGTTACTCAATTGAGCATTTGATAATCTATGTATTACAAAATAGATCAATTTTACTCATTAGAAATAAATAAGGGGGATACACAATATGAAAAACATGTGCATATAAATTCCATGGATCCAAAATCATATAACTAAATTGTCATATATTTAAACTTAGCTCGATCCATATGATATGAAATAATTGATATCATCTAATTTACAAGAACAATTTCTATCAAGAACTATAATTCTCTCTTTGGAGGTTTCCCAGAAAAATCACCCAAGAAACATCAAGAAACCAATTGATTGATAGGGTATGGATACCACTACTAGATCATGTTCCCTATAATGACTGCGAACAAAAACATCAACATAAAAATCTCAAGAAGATATATCTTACTAGAACTTGAATTTCATTATCACAAAAAACAAAAGATCTCTCATCCGAAGTAATCATGACCTGTATAAAATTCCATTCAGGAAAATTACAAAATGTGTAATTTCTTTGTTCTAGAGGCCATCGACTGGAACCCTTTAGTCCATCAACCATTTGACTGCACTTATATCCACTAGGAACTATTGATTTTAAAGTAGGTCTGGAAACATATATATCCTAAAAAAATAACAAAAGTGACCACGACCCACACAAGATGTAATACATCATAGAAATAGAAAAAAGTGATTCTTTTTTTGGTATGAATGTGTTGGTAACATGTTAAGACACTTTCCATAGAAGATGGTGGAAGAGGATAAATTTGAGAAGCACCACCAATGTTTCCCCCATTAAACTCACTCCACAACCTCTTTACGTTATAAGAACCTCTAGAGCCACAAACATATAAGAAAAGAACTTTAGTGAATCCTGAATTACAATTAATGTTAAACTCTTTCATCAAATCCATATCAATCACATCAGTAAGGGTGATATACATTAACATAAATACATGTGATTGGATATCAGTTCCATGACCCATATAAAACCTCTGAGCTATCATATTCTCATTATAAAAAACCGTGGGTCAAAATACGGAAATGATTAGTGAAATGATTAGTGTACACCACTATTAACTGATTCCCTACATCAATATTTATAAACTCTATGGATTTTTTCATGTTCCTTGATTATAGTTATAATTTATAACTGAAAATTTTCTTGAAGTCATTCTATTTTTTCCAAAATATTTTCAATCCAAGATTACAAAGTCCCACCACCTTCTCCATTTTCCTTATTACTTGAAGATTTAATAATTTACATTGATTGTTTCCGGAGATTCCGATAACTAAAAAATTATATCATTCGTTCTTAATAAATCCTCCATATATGGAGGATCATTCATCCCATAAAAGGATGGATACTTCAAGTGAAGAAATTTCTGAGCTTGATTAATGTCCTCATCCCTTTTAGAATCCACCTCCCTAGTTTGAAATGGTTATGGCTCTAAATTATAGTCCATAGATAGAACTCTATTCACCATAGCTTTAATTAAATTATGATCAACTAGACGGTTTGCCTACCATGGTTCAATTGTATAACCCTCTAGATGAATCACAGAAAATATACTAGGGGAATGATATTATACATAAACAGATAAATAGACACAGTAAAATGATATCCATGATTAAATGTATTTTTATAATTGTAAAATAAACCGAGAATTATCATGATACAAACAAAAGGAAGGAATGCGATTGAGACACTCAAAATCCCATAAGACTTAATTCCTTGGAACCATGGTAAAATAAGGCACATCAGGATGATCTATGGTCAGGTAATATCTCATAACCACCCCTTAAATACCTATATTCATATGTCATGTCTACCAAGACAACGCAAAATGCACAATGAAATGGGAAACAAACAACCCAGAGTTTGATACTAATTTTTCATGAACCATCCCAGGTTACCCAAGTATATATTACCCAAAATTTACTAAGAGGTCAAAAATGTAAATCTTGATCTCTATTGTAACACCCCGAGATTTTATGAAAAATATTCTTTTTAATTTCATTAATTTCTTTTATTGTACGCTACACCAAAAGGAGATTGCACAACACACATCCTTGACTTGCCTTTCATTACACGCAATCGCGACCATCCTTGATACTGTGTATAGTACACAATACCGAGTTTCACTAAACAACGATATGCTATTAAAATATTATTAAAACTAGCGGTTATGAATAGTAATAACCACTTTTTGAAATTTTGTCAATTTTATTTTTCAAAATGGACATCATTTTTGGATTCGGAATATCGAAATTATCTTAGGGTGAAATTTTGATGATTTTCGGATAACTTTCATATTTTGATGAATAGTGAAAATTACTAAATTTTAATTAAAAACAACTTTTTCAATAGAAATAATTAATAGTGATAAATTATTAATTTGAGTGGTTTTAAAGTTTATTTATAATATATTTTTACAATTTAATACAATGTTTGTCATTGGATGTAATTTCACATTTAAACCAGTTATAAACAAGTGTCAATCTTTTGATAGTTATTATCTCTTAAAAACACGCCTTTTGTTTTGACGACGAGAATTAATTTTTAAATTAATTAATGCAACTGATATGTTTTGAATTTGGTAAAATAAAAATCATTTTTGAGTTCATAATATCAAATATAGCTTAGGCCTAATTTTTGGTATTTTTTTGAAAACTTTCAATTTTTGATGAATAGTGAAACCACTAAGTGGTAGTTAAAAAAACTGAATTTTTCATAAAACGTAATTTTACCGCTTCTGTGAGTGGAATTTCAAAAATCCGAGAGACACGGTTGATGTCAGTAAGTAAAATGTGGTTCAATGAGATGAAAATAATTTTTGGTGAATAGTAACTTTTTACTTTTATTTACTACGGTTAAAAGTAAATAGGGTAATTAAGGGTAGAAATGATATTATTATTACCCTAACACATGTCCTAATTCTATTGGACAAGTGTAATTCGACCGAAAACAATCTTAGGAATAATTTAGGCCCACTTGGATTAGATTAGGACATTTATTATTAATTTATTTAAAGAAGGGTTAAAAGAGTTAAAATCAAATATTATTTACTAAAACATTTTTAATATGGGGTTATACATAAGATAAATTATAATATAAATATTCATTAGAAATATAAAAAGATTTCCTACATAATGGTATTTTATTTGTAATTTTTAGACATTAAATAATTTAATTTATTTATGACACAACGATGATGTAGTAATTATCTTATTAATGAAATATTGACATAATTGATGTTATAAATAACCAAATAAATATAATTTGAGACTTTTTATGAATTCCAATAATTTTCTAGGTTAATATGACATGTTAGTATTGATTTAATTAACTTTTTTCGAACATATCATTCTGTTATGATTTTCACAAAAATCAATTACTAAATAGTGTCAAAATTGACATAAATTAGTTTTTAAAACAAATATTATATTATTAATTGTTATTTTATTCCTAAAAATCTAATGTTCGGAAAAATGACTTAGATAAGGTTATATATATTAATAATAAACAACTTGGGGTTCTTTTGGATTGATATAGTAAGTTTATTAACCTTATAGTATAAGAACACAAGAAGACACGGTAAAAGTAAAATTATTTAACTTAATGTTAAATCTAAATGATAAGGTTAAAATAGGAACCTAAACTTGTCTAAATTCTATTGGATGAGAGGATTTCGACCCATACCCACCTTATCCTAGAAATAAATCAATTTGGAGCTATTTAAAACTGAACTTGACTTTATAATAAAATAATATTTTTAGTTATTCCAAAGGTGCCCCTCTCCTCCCTTATAAAAGGGCACCTCCTCCCTCTCTTCCTCACACAACATTGAGCCTTCAAGCTCGACCATCCCCTGCCAAATTCTCTTCTCCACTTACCTAGAAACATCCTAGAGGTTCTGGTCTTCCTCAACGACCAATTTTGGTGCCCTAAGAGAGGGTCTCAAAGAGGCGCTTTAAAGAAGAGGTAATTTCTGTTACCGATTCATTCACCTTTATTTCTTCTTCCACTTCTTCTTCTTAGGTTGTTTAATTATGAAGTAATAACATCAGTATCACTCATATACTGATATTTTATTATAAGTATGAAGCAATCCTATTTCACCATCTATCAATCCTACGGAAAACGAAATCAACGCGCGTGCGTACGTACGGAATACCGTCTCCACGCCGTGGTGAAATCTATTTTCCACAACCACCTTACTTGGATGGGTATAATGGTGTAAATAATTACTATATATTATTATTTTAAAGTGATAATGATTCTAAAATAGTATACATACACTCCAATACAGTCCCACGATCATGAGAACGATATCATCACTCGTGCGTACGTACGGAATACCGTCTCCACGACGCGATGAGATTCATTCTCCACTTTAACCATTCATGAATGATTATAAAGTATATATAAAAAGTATTCATGAAATATATTACATAATAATGATACTGGATTTATGTGTATATATATGTATGTCATCTACTTAATTTCGTTCAACTCAATAAGGAAACGAAAACAGCGTTCATGCGTACGTACGACCTACCGTCTCCATGAACGGTGTATTTCTTTCCATTTAATTATTTATTATATATATGTATATTCTGAATATATATATATATATATAAATCATGTTTTATATTCTGGAATTAAGTAATAATTATCTAAGTAATCATATGAATAATTACAAGTCAAAACACGGACGACAAATGAAACAATTTTACCCAAAACGCTCTTTAACATGGAATTTACAAAAGAACGGGTAATATAAAGTCATAAGTGAACCATATATGATATCATAACATTGAGTATGATTTTTTAATAAGTCAATAACATTATTTAAATCATTATACAGGAGGTTCGGACACGTACGAAGCAAATCGGACCTAAGGTAAGAGAAATATCACAATCTCATTTTTATCCGAGATTGTTTATACTTTGGTATTTACTGGGGTGTATTTTATCATCCACATCCATGTTTCATCAATATATAATATTATTTCCATCCACCTACAATTGTTTAAATCCATTTTTACCCTTCGGAGAGTTTTTAGTAAAGGATATGAAAGGAATCTTTTGTCGTTTTTCGTACGATGTAATTTTTGACTTTTCCGACAAATGTACGAAAAGAATGTTTTTTTAACTTATACGGCATGAATGGATTTTTAAAACATTATTTCCAAGAATCTTCCTTTAAAAGTTTTCAAGTTTATTATTAATCAACATCTTTTAGTTTAATGTTGTATGACATGTTAAGAAAGGGAAAATGTTTTTGAAGAAGAAAGGATATTTTCCTAAAGAATGAAGTTCAAGTGTTTTATCAAAATTATTTTCCATCTAAGATAATAATGGGTTCTGTTTTTATCCCTATTATTACATTTATTTGATTATGTTGTGATGGAAATATTTTTATGAATTCCTTTATCTTTTATAAATTGTTTTATGATGTCATGATGTTCGAGATTCCCATTTTTATTACATGGGTTATGCAACGATGTATGAGTTATGATTTTGTGGCACACATAAGAATGGTATCATTATGAGATGGGTGGGACCTATATCTCCCTCCAATACATTGGGTAAAGATTTTATATCTCATGAGATAGACATGGCTGGAATGGTAGGTTATACCGGTTCAGTGAAACAGGACTGAAACGAGGGTGACTCGGTTCAGAAAGGGACTTTGTCCACTAAGATAGTCTTGGCAATGAGTCTTGACTAACAAGAAATGATTCTCTATTATTATGTGTGTATGCCACAATGTTTCATGTTTTATGTTATGATTATTGGGATTTCATTTCACTACTATGATTTATCCCATGTTATGAAATTATGCTCTTTTTTGCAGCTTAAGATTTCCAAAATGTTATGTTCTTATGAATATGATGTTATTGATATTTATTTTGTTTACCCTTACTGAGTATTTGAGCACACCCTTTTATGTTTTCTTTTCCCCAGGATATAAAGAAAGGCTTTAGGTTAAAAAAAGGAAGATATTTATGGGAGATGTTGAAGATCTATCACCACGATTAGAAGATTATATTTCGAGTTTCCAAAGACACTAAACTATTACGATCCTTGTGTGTGTGTTTTTGTTATGTACTAAGTATTCCACAAAAGTAATATAATGTCCATGTACGTCAAGCTTCGGGTCTCTACAGTTGGTATCAGAGGAAAGTTTTAGTCAACCATTGGAAACTAGGATGCGAAAACGTTAGTGAGATCCCTAGAGATATTTCTATGGTATGTCTAGGGATGTCTCTAAGGTTAAGTATACATATAGGTTATAGTTCTAGAATTGCGCTAACGATCTTAGAATTTAACCTAAGATGTTAGATATTGAGGGTACTCCCCCTATACTATTTTGTTTTCTCTAGCATGATTTTTGCCTCTCACAAGATTCTTTTTGTGTTTTAGTTAATGGAGGGAACCAGAAGAAATTCGGTTAACATTGAATCCAATGGACAAATTGGTGACTATGAGCAACAAAATTGTGTAATTCCTAGAGAGAAAGATATTGTGATTTTACCGAATCAGTCATTGCGATATATGATTAACAAGGTGAAATTTAGTGGTATGCCTAATTCATCAATGAAGAGGAAGATAAACTATTATGCATGTTCGCATGTTGAGGAGCATAAAGAAAGGAATATTGAGATTTCTAAAGAAGGGAAGAAGAACCTTGAGGAATACCTCAAATGGAGGGACCGATGTTATCTGTGTGGAGAAATGGGTCATAGAGTGACAGACTGTTATGGAGATCAATGTCTTATTTGTGGAGAACATGGGCATTACCCAACTTAATGCCCTGACCTAAAAAGTTACTTCTAAATCAAGGAAGGACTTATTCCAGGACAATCATTGAAGTTGATGGAATGAAGTGTTTATGTATTGGTATTCAAGAATAATGTTGTTGAGGTACTTTTATGGTGTATTGAAATATTTATGTATTGGTCTATTATGGTTTTCAATAATTTTAATGTACCGGTAACCATGAAAAGTGATTCAAATATTTTGGAAAGTAGATGATATGCGCATAATGAAGGGATAAGGAGAAAATGAAATGTTTGACAGTATTCATGAGCTCATGATTGATATAAGGACTATGTGATATAATGGTTTGAGTATAAATAATTTTGAGGATTTTCGTTTAAGGAAAGTGTTAACTTTTAACTACATTCTTGTTTTCACTAAGGTTCAATGGGTATTCAAGAGAATACATGACTATGGCCTTTGAATGTTTGGAATGTGACCAACAAGACATATCTTATGATATATGGGGATCAACGATGGTATTAAATCTCTGGTAATCGTTTTCACTATATTATGAGAGTGGAATACAGTATTATGGATAAGCCTAAATATTGGAATGGATTATGTTGGACATAAGTTAGTATTGTTTAAGGATAGAATTTTTTTCGATATTATTGATCGGATGTTATAGTAATATAGTTTTAGAAAAAGGACAACCTGCAGGACGGGCGACAGCCCATCGCGTCTGACAAGGCTATGGGAATCAAACCCACAACCGAAGTGAGATTGGCCTTTAGCACCTACCACTGGCCTACATGAAGTCCCTGTTTAGTAGAAAATAGTTTTATTATATTAAGTAGTATGATATATGAAGTATAAGTCCATTTTAGGAACTATATATGATTAATCTCACTATAGAATGACTTATGTATATTTAATAAATTTTTCTAAACTTTTGTTTGAGACAGATGGAATGACCCGTCATTCTATCACATGATCTGCTAACACTTCACGAATAACAAATTCAACTTCATTTAAGAGATGAAGTGGAAATTGTTCAAGGAACGAACAACAGTGAGATTGTACCAAAATAAAGTATTCAACTTTAGGGAAATGATCTTGAAAACAAAAAATGTTGTCCTAGTGCTCTTATATCTGATTAATCAGATTGTACCTTAGATCGTCACAAATTTATGGATTTGTGATAGTTGGTTTTTCCATAGCCATGTTCTCTACCACTCTCCATCAGAACATGATGGTTAGATTTTTCTTCCATATCCATATTTTCACCTATGTGGAAACCCAGTGATTAGTTTATTTGGGTAACCGTTACGTTTCATACTTTTGTTTTTAAAGATTGGTTTTGGTATTCCTTTTTACGATGTGGGTTTGTATTAAAGAAACTTTCGAATGGTAAACCATTTATAACCCCGACGAATTTCGAGGGCGAAATTCATTTTAAGGGGGGTAGAATGTAACACCCCGAGATTTTATGAAAAATATTCTTTTTAATTTCATTAATGTCTTCTGTTGTACGCTACACCAAAAGTAGATTGCACAACACGCATCCTTGACTTTCCTTTCATTACATGCAATCGCGACCTTCCTTGATAGCGTGTGTAGTACGCAATACCGAGTTTCACTAAACAACGATATGCTATTAAAATATTATTAAAACTAGCCGTTATGAATAGTAATAACCACTTTTTGAAATTTTGTATATTTTATTTTTCAAAATGGACTTCATTTTTTGATTCAGAATATCGAAATTATCTTAGGGTGAAATTTTGGTGATTTTCGGATAACTTTCATATTTTGATGAATAGTGAAAATTACTAAATTTTAATTAAAAACAACTTTTTCAATAGAAATAATTAATAGTGATAAATTATTAATTTGAGTGGTTTTAAAGTATATTTAGAATATATTTTTACAATTTAATACAATGTTTTTCATTGGATGTAATTTCACATTTAAACCAGTTATAAACAAGTGTCAATCTTTTGATAGTTATTATCTCTTAAAAAGACGCCTTTTGTTTTGACGACGGGAATTAATTTTTAAATTAATTAATGCAACTGATATGTTTTGAATTTGGAAAAAAAGAAATCATTTTTGAGTTCATAATATCAAATATAGCTTAGGCCTAATTTTTGGTATTTTTCTGAAAACTTTCAATTTTTGATGAATAGTGAAACCACTAAGTGGTAGTTAAAAAAACTGAATTTTTCATAAAACGTAATTTTACCGCTTCTGTGAGTGGAATTTCAAAAATCCGAGAGACACGGTTGATGTCAGTAAGTAAAATGTGGTTCAATGGGATGAAAATAATTTTTGGTGAATAGTAACTTTTTACTTTTATTTACTACGGTTAAAAGTAAATAGTGTAATTAAGGGTAGAAATGATATTATTATTACCCTAACACATGTCCTAATTCTATTGGACAAGTGTAATTCGACCAAAAACAAACTTAGGAATAAAATATGACCATTTAGGCCCACTTGGATTAGATTAGGACATTTATTATTAATTTATTTAAAGAAGGGTTAAAAGAGTTAAAATCAAAGTTTATTTACTAAAACATTTTTAATATGGGGTTATACATAAGCTAAATTCGGCTATAAATATTAATTAGAAATCTAAAATGATTTCCTACATAATGGTATTTTATTTGTAATTATTATACATTATATAATTTAATTTATTTATGACACAACCATGATGCAGTAATTATCTTATTAATGAAATATTGACATAATTGATGTTATAAATACCCAAATAAATATAATTTTAGACTTTTTATAAATTCCACTAATTTTATAGGTTAATATGACATGTTATTATTGATTTAATTAACTTTTTTTGAACATATCATTCCGTTATGATTTTCACAAAAATCAATTACTAAATAGTGTCAAAATTGACATAAAATAGTTTTTAAAACAAATATTATATTATTAATTGTTATTTTATTCCTAAAAATATAATGTTCGGCCAAATAACTTATATAAAGTTATATATATTTATAATAAACAACTTGGGGTTCGTTTGGCTTGATATAGTATGTTTATTAACCTTATAGTATAAGAACACAATAAGACACGGTAAAAGTAAAATTATTTAACTTAATGTTAAATCTAAATGATAAGGTACAAATAGGAACCTAAACTTGTCTTAATTCTATTGGATGAGAGGATTTCGACCCATCTCCACCTTATCCTCGAAATAAATCAATTTGGAGCTATTTAAAACCGAACTTGACTTTATAATAAAATAATATTTTTAGTTATTCCAAAGGTCCCCCTCTCCTCCCTTGTAAAGGGGAACCTCCTCCCTCTCTTCCTCACACTACTTTGAGCCTTCATGCTCGGCCAACCCCTGAAATATTCTCTTCTCCACTTCACTAGAAACATCCTATAGGTTCTGTTCTTCCTCAAAGACCAATTTTAGTGCCCTAAGAGGAGGTCTCAAAGAGGCTCTTCAAAGAAGAGGTAATTTCCGTTACCGATTCATTCACCTTTATTTCTTCTTCCACTTCTTCTTCTTAGGTTGTTTCATTATGAAGTAATAACATCAGTATCACTAATATACTGATATGTTATTATAAGTATGAAACAATCCTATTTCACCATCTATCCATCCTACGGAAAACGGAATCACCGCGCGTGCGTACGTACGGAATACCGTCACCACGCCGTGGTGAAATCTATTTTCCACCACCACCATACTTGGATGGGTATAATGGTGTAAATAATTACTATATATTATTATTTTAAAGTGATAATGATTCTGAAATAGTATACATACACTTCAATACAGTCCCACGATCATGAGAACGATATCATCGCTCTTGCGTACGTACGGAATACCGTCTCCACGACGCGATGAGATTCATTCTCCACTTTAACCATTCATGAATGATTATAAAGTATATATAATAAGTAATCAAGAAATATATGACATAATAATGATACTGGATTTATGTGTATATATATGTATTTCATCTACTTAATTCCGTTCAACTCAATAAGGAAACGAAAACAGCGTTCATGCGTACGTACGACCTACCGTCTCCATGAACGGTGTATTTCATTCCATTTACTGATTTATTATATATATGTATATTCTGAATATATATATATATATATATATATATATATATCATGTTTTATATTCTGGAATTAAGTAATCATGATCTAAGTAATCATATGAATAATTACAAGTCAAAACACGGACGACAAATGAAACAATTTTACCCAAAACGCTCTTTAACATGGAATTTACAAAAGAACGGGTAATATAATGTCATAAGTGACCCATATATGATATCATAACAATAAATATGATTCTGTAATAAGTCAATGAAATTATTTAAATCATTATACAGGAGGTTTGGACACTTACGAAGCAAATTGGACCTAAGGTAAGGGAAATATCACAATCTCATTTTTATCCGATATTGTTTATACTTTGGTATTTACTGGGGTGTATTTTATCATCCAAATCCATGTTTAATCAATATATAATATAATTTCCATCCACCTACAATTTTTTAAATCCATTTTTACCCTTCGGCGAGTTTTTAGTAAAGGATATGAAAGGAATCTTTTGTCGTTTTTCGTACGAGGTAATTTTTGACTTTTCCAACAAAAGTACGAAAAGAATGTTTTTTTAACTTATACGGCATGAATGGATTTTTAAAACATTATTTCCAAGAAGCTTCCATTACAAGTTTTCAAGTTTATTATTAATCAACTTCTTTTAGTTTAACGTTGTATGACATGTTAAGAAAGGAAAAATGTTTTTGAGGAAGAAAGGATATTTTCCTCAAGAATGAAGATCAAGTGTTTTATTAAAATTATTTTCCATCTAAGATAATAATGGGTTCTGTTTTTATCCCTATTATTACATTGATTTGATTATGTTGTGATGGAAATATTTTTATGAATTCCTTTATCTCATATGAATTGTTTTATGATGTCATGATGTTCAAGATTCCCATTTTTATTACATGGGTTATGCAATGATGTATGAGTTATGATTTTGTGGCACACATAAGAATGGTATCATTATGAGATGTGTGGGACCTATATCTCCCTCCAATGCATTGGGTAATGATTTTATATCTCATGAGATAGACATGGTTGGAATGGTAGGTTATACCGGTTCAGTGAAACAGGACTGAAACGAGGGTGACTCGGTTCAGAAAGGGACTTTTTCCACTAAGATAGTCTTGGCAATGAGTCTTGACTAACAAGAAATGATTCTCTATGATTATGTGTGTATGCCACAAGGTTTCATGATTTAAGTTATGATTATTGGGATTTCATTTCACTACTATGATTTATCCCATGTTATGAAATTATGCTCTCTTTTGCAGGTTAAGATTTCCAAAATGTTATGTTCTTATGAATATGATGTGATTGATATTTATTTTGTTTACCCTTAATGAGTATTTGAGCTCACCCTTTTGTGTTTTCTTTTCCCCTGGATATAAAGAAATGTTTTAGGTTAAAAAAAGGAAGATCTTTATGGGAGATATTGAAGATCTTTTACCACGATTAGAAGATTATATTCCGAGTTTCCAAAGACACTAAACTATTACGATCCTTGTGTGTGTGTTTTTGTTATGTGCTAAGTATTCCGAAAAAGTAATATAATGTCCATATATGTCAAGCTTCGGGTATCTACATCTATAGGATAAAGAAAATTTATTGGTCATCTAGAACTACATTGAAAATTATTTTTTTCCAATAAACCATAAAAAAGTATTAAATATAAAAAATAATATCAATATTCCAAAAGAAAACATTAGACTCGAAAAGTAAAAATCATCATAAAAAACATGTGTCAATGAACATAAAACAACCCAAGTACTCAAAAAACATCTACTTCCAAACTCCAAGATACATGATGTAATATATAAAATCTCACACCGTTATAATGAATAAAATGTGGGTCATTCGACATTAATGAATTAGATAAAAAAGATATATATATACCAAATGGCTTTAAGGTGTATGAAAGGTGTGAGTAAAGTTCCTAGTAAGATCCTAGTAACTATTTCATAAGATTAACATATTAAATAAACAATTATTAGTAGTTATATATAAATGAATTTTGAGATACAATTCGTTATATTTTTTGAGAAAAAACATGGAGAAAAAATTCGAAATTTAATTAAAGATGAACTTAATAGGTTTCTAATGCATTTCATTAAAAATTCCAATAAAAGATTTCATTTATAATCACTAGATTAAAATCTATTTGACATAAAAATTTCCATGTCTGTGATTATCCTTCTAAAATTTTCATTATTAGATGGCCACATGGTCTAAAAATTACCCAAGAAAAAATATCTTGGGGGTAAGAGTTATATCCTGAGAGTTGGTCATTAACATAAATTTAGAAACATGGTTAAAAAATTTCCCTTTAATAAATTGTATATGGGGAGAGAGTTTGTCCTCAAGGATGCATCTCTTCATCATAATTGGTCACAATCTAGTTTATCGAGATAGAATTATTCATTGGGAATTTGAACTTTTAAAACACACAAAACATTATTTAACGTAATTACTACAAAGAACACCAATGGGTGAATCTATATTAAAAATGAATAAAAAATATTTTATAAAAAACTTTTTCATACATTTTACCAATTTGTGAAATCCTTTTCAATGAGTAATAATGAGGGGTTCATGTGAAAATTAATGTTATGAAACTGACTACCTTTAAGCATATAAAATATTAACACCCATAGTAACAGTAACATGACAAGATGGAAGTAGGGTCTTATGAATCGGGAAGGAACCCTATATCAATAATTCATAATCATAAATATCTAAAATGATAGGTTGTAGAATGAAGACAGAAAAATGGAACACTTACAAACCCAATTTCCATGTAAATCACCGTGAGTATTTAAGATTTGACCAAAAACCATAAATTCTAAAATAGATTAAAAATGATTACTTTTAAAATCCCAAATAAAAAATAAAACAAACCTTTTAAAAATACATTCATTGAATTAAATAAGTGTAACTAGAAGAAGAAGTAGTTTCATGATAAAAACACTGAAAAACTTCAATGAAGGGACTATGGATTATATTGTTTATTCAAACTATCGATATGTTATGTTGAGAGATCCAAGTATGTTTCAATACATGGAATAGATTAATATGGTAAGAATTAGGGGTGATGGAAAAGATTTGATAAATTAAAATGGTTGTTTCATGTTCAAAAAATATGCTACAACCCATATTTTTCCGGACAAAACCGGAACTATTGGCTAGACTATAGCTAAAACTGGTGAGTCAATGGTTCCAGTCAGAATGATTTCTCAACTAGAAACCCAAATTGAGAGACAGTGGTATAATGTGATTCTTTTCATAACCACATTCTTAAAGAATTCCAATGACTATATATGGTACTTCTTATTAGGAAATTTTATTTCTAGTATCCCACCAGATGGCTGGTGGGTCTCACTAGATAAGAGGTAGACTGCATAAATATTTTATAGCTATATGTCTATATACAAATTCAGGCTACCCAACATGACACCCCTCGATCTCTTAGAAAAAAAATCAAATCCACACCCCCCTAATCCTCTAAAAGATTAACATAAGAAGGAAAAACCCAGAATCAATAAAAAAATGGAAATATAGAAATGAACAATGTTGGGAGGAAAATAATCAACTATGTAAATATAAACCTAAATACAATATAGATATTTCACAACATGTTCATCAAAATCGTTTATTAAAGCACTATTCATTCACTTCAACTTGAAACCGATAATACATTTTTTTATGTTTGAATGTAATATTATTACGGAATATCATAATTAAATAAACCATTAATTATACCTTAGTAAAACAATTCCATAATAAATAATCAATGATAAATATAAATTATAAGACTAAAAAAATAAATAGTTGTTTAAAAATAATCCTTGGTCATGAAAATTGTTAATTAAATCTCAAGGATGTGCCTAGAATGTATTTAGGCTCTTAAGAGTTAAAAACTCTTAGGTATTAAACCTAATATCTTATAATATTTTAATTAAAATAATCCTTTTTAAATTAAATGTCATAAAATAAACATGTTTTTAATTACTTTTTTATTAGATAAATATGATCCAATATAAGAAAAATATCAAGGTAAATTCATATAATTTATTGGATTCCATTAATATTTTTTTTGTAAAATAAATTTAATTAGACAAATTTTTTATTAAGGATATGGTATTTTCTATGTGGGATTATTGATGAGTATCACAATTAAGAACTCATCGATCATTAAATGTATAGTAGCATCTATTCATAAAATCATGTTACCATATAAACAAAATATTTACAATATTGGTAAGAGGATGATCAATGACGAATCTTAAAGTATTACAAGTCTTCCATTTACGTTTTTGATACATTCATTTTATATGTTTGTGTCAATATTTAACCATTTGAAAACTAAGGTGAAAAATGTATATCATAGATGTTATAGTATGGATGAATCCCAATTTATAAAATATTACTAGGATAAGATGTGAACCATTTTTCAAAGGATTGTTTTAAAAATAACCATTCATCAATAATACATAATGTACATCATAATTAACTATTTTAATTTACTAACCATAAAAAAGTTTTGTTTATATGGATAGACTAAATTTACATATTAGAAGCTATAAGAAATCCAATAAAACCATTTAATAAAACTCCAAATGTTGTTATAAATTATATAAATAAACTCTATTTAGTACCATACACCGATGAGCTGCAATTGTCACTATATTCATCTGATATGGTAAATAAATACCACTATGAAATTTCAAAATAATTCTCCCCCATTGTGTATCCAAGGGTAGATAAAATCACACATTTCATGGGAGAGATTATTCTTCTCACAACTTCATTATAGTTCATCTGGATGTAAATGAAGGAGTTGATAATAGCTATAGGAGAGGGTAAAAATAGTTGGGATCATTGAAAAGAGAACCATACTCACATTCACAATGGGGAGACTGCTTTATATAAGTTATTGGGACATTCCTAAGTCACTACATCATTTACATATGTGTTACAAAATGAAAGAGTAAATATATGTTAATTAGATGCATTCATATTATGTATGTATCATTAATATAAATATATTATATATATATATATATATTAATGATAGTAAGGATACGGAATATTTTAATGTTTAGTATTCCACTAGTATATAACAGATGTGTATTGTCATTGTGTATCAAGCCTTATGATATCCCTATATATATGACATTCTTAGATTTTCTGCATGTCATACCATATGAATTGAACCTATATTAAAATACAAAATTCTCCAATTAATGGGATTTTGGGAATATCTCCAAAAATAAACCATATACACTAAAAACTCAAAGACATCATGTAATTACACATTATAAGGAATCACATTCATTAACATGTTAAATAATATAAAAAAACATTTGGATATCTTCAAAAATACTTTTGAAAATCTATCATAAACCTTACCCTATATCACATAACAGGAAATACCATGTGGATACCCATCTAAATCCTCTTTTAAGTAAACACTAAAACAATTTTAGAAACTAAACATAATTAAAACTAAATTACCATTCTATTGACCATAACGTATGTCCTCATGGACGTTTCTAGAATTGAAATGAAATATGAATTCATAAATTCGTAAATATAATAAAAATTAATCCTCTTCAAAATAATTAACTCTACTCAATATATAAATGGATCAAGTATGTTCCCTATCAAAACCAGGTATCCCTATAATTGTATCATTCAGATGGATCACATAACACTGTGGTTTTTAATATGATTCATTTGTACAATACATAAAGTGAGAATTGGATATGGATTGTTTCATTGTCATACATAATTATCATTTTCCCAATTCTTCGAGTGGTGACTAACTAGTAAGATTAATACATCACATTCAAATCATCTTTATCGATAATAACAACGCATACCACATCTTCTAAATAGATAAACACATCTTATATTTTATCAAGGTAAGATACTAAAATTAATTCACATATCTCAATCGATATCCAAGATTTCATATTCATCATATGAGAGGAAAAATACAGTCTTACCTAAACGCCAACAGATTACATTATCTGTAAAATATCCAACCAAAACTAATTATCTATGCTTCATGGATTATGTAATAAAGGTATTAATTTAATATAGTTTTCATTCATGTTATCTCACTAACCTCAAGTATTAGGAACATGAAATATATACCATGAAACTCTACCATATCAAATAGATAGTGTTTGGCATACTATTTGGTAAATAATTATTGTGTTATCCAATGTAAAAACCCCATTTTTTCCTCATAATAATATTTTTTATCTTAATACAATGCTATGATTCACACTGACCTCAAAATTTCATTAAAAAATATAATATTCCATGATAAACATTACTTATAGATAACTTCAAATCATATTTTGATAGTTAAATTATCATTTAACTTCAACAAATATATATCAATATATATATATATAATATGAAATAATGATAAAATTCAGATTTTATTTTTGTATAAAATGATATATTTAAATTCAAAATATACATTAAGAATTGTTAATAAAACCATATATATAAATATGTATGGAATATTACATATAGTATCCTACTAAATCTATCCTATGTTTGTTACAGTTCAGTGGGGTTTTAAACACATTACATCAATGTAATTCTTTTGACAATTTTATGTGGCTATATGATAAAACCATCCAATTAATCTATTTAATGAGTAACACATCTAAGTATGTTATTTTAAAACATTATTATAATTGGGAACTATATTTTTAATGTTCAACCTTTAATCATATTCAAGGTATTTAACTCCATGACATCAAATAATATGATATTAATAAATTATTTTCACTACATAGAACTATTTCAAATTACATTATCATCTATCTTGGAACCCATTATGTCAATATTTTCCATTAAATGTGACATTCCACATTATGTTTGGATAGTTATAGTAAATTATTTTTTAACATTGAACTTCACTAAGTCTAAATGTATTTCCACTAACCACTCATATATTATATTCTTTTCATAATTACATGTTATTGTAAACAAAACTACTTTTTTAAAAAATAACATCAATTTCCGTTTAATGTGAATATTAAAAAAATTATTTATCACTATACCTTGTATGGAATTATATGTGTTCAGAGTGTTCTTTATTAAAATATTATTATACTATGAAATATTCCACTAATACCACTGTTGGGTTATAAATGGATATATTAACACCTAATTTGGATAGCAAAAGCAATTAAACCCCCAAATTCCTATATCACAATGCAGGATAACTCAAAAACATTGTTTAAGGATAAAATGAAAAAACATGCATGTGTACATTGCACAATTGAGTCTTTGCTACATCCATATTTGAACATTATTCATAAATATCACCAACTAGTTGTGAAATGAAATCTATCATATGTTGAGGCTATAAAGTACTGAAATACTTCATTTACCATGATTATTCAATGTCTATAGAAAAGGTTCATTTTTAAATTAATACATACTTATTGTAAAAATCATGGAAAAAAATATTAATTTATTATCATGAATAAAATTATATATATTCTCACTATATCGATTATGGTATTAAATTTATTTAGATAAATTTATTGAAAATAATAATATTATTTTAAATTTTACACTAATGGATGGTGGGATTAGATCCCTTGTAATTTAACAAAAGTCTCAAATAAACTCATGTATCTTAGTAAAAACATTTTTATCTTTGTCTTCTTCTTAACTATTTTATAGAATCTAATCAATCAATAACCATGTGTATTTAATTCTCCATATCAATTTATTCATAACAATTCGTTGTTCACAAAAACAATTCTATTATCATATAGGATAAATTTGTTGATGAAACATATCCTTTAGTTAAAACCATTTAGGCTTGATATATTCTTTAATATTCAAATAATTGACACAGAAACTCATTTATTAATCACTTGAATGAAAAATATTCTATTTCCCATTCATTTAATCTTTGGTAAATTTTGAAAATTTGAAAATTAATAATTTGGTACAACAGATCCTTTAAATTTAAATAATTAATTTCTATGACACTAATATCAGATATAAAAATTCAATGGGATTTCACATACCAGTAGGATATCTTATAAAATTTTATCCAATGTAATCATCAATTATCCTTCCTGATATATCAAGGATTCAAAGACCAAGAATGGATACTAAAATAAACATTGTTCTTATATTCTAAAGAACATTTCTTTTTTTCATTTGACCGTTTACCCACATTTATTCTCAAAACAACATCATAACCCGAATATCACATGACCTAGGTTATTTATTCAAAAAAATTAGAGAAGATATGATAAAAATTACTTCAATACATTTATATTCCTGATAAATTTTTAGAAATTAAAATAGAATTATTTCCATAAACATATTAAAAAATAATTAATCCCTAAATGTAATTCTCATAAGTTACATATGAATCAAGTTTCAATTTTTTTACTACTTATTTGGTTGGTTCCATAATATGATATTGTTCTAACATATATACATTTTTTAGATAAATTTTTTTCTTAGGTTAATAATCATTTAATATTTCAAAAATTATTACTCTCCTTTTAAATATTTAACTTAAATATAATTTAGACGATAATGTTATCATATAACAACAACATATGACTTTAAAACTGATTATCATGTTTCACATTTATATAATAATGAACATTTTTATCATTTATAAAAATAAAAGGATAAACACTTTTAATTTCACAATATCCATATGAGGTCTATGATTTATATTTCTCAAAGAAATGTTACGTTGTATTTCACATCTCTACATAATTATTTGTGTTGACTCTTATGTTAGTCATATCAAATATATGACTGTAGGATGGTTTAGTAGACAAATCTTTTAATTATCCATCCTATATAAAAACTAAAAATAAATCATCTGGTATTCTATTTATATTTTTTCTAGTTATGTGTAACTCAAATCTCACATGGTTATTTTTTTATATAATTTTTAAGTTACTCCATTTCCACATTTTATTAAATAATATTATTCATGGACACTATACTCTAGAAAAACATACCTGGTTCAATGATTGTGTTCTAAACATTTTCTTTATTAATTGGTAATAAAAATCATTTTATTTTTAAATTGGATTTTTTCACCATATTATATCATTTCATTCCATTTTTATGATTGAATTAATTGAATAATATTGTTTGGAATATCTATTCCATGAACACTATCAATATGATCAAACCATTTTTTGGTAATCATTACGAAAATAATATCTTCTTTTCCATTCCCAAACTAAATGTAATATATATTCATATATATTGAAAATAAACCAAGGAATAATCTATATATATCTCTTTTTAAATGAATTTAAATTACATGAAATCAATAATCCCAACATTATTATTCCTAGATCTATAGATAATGAACATCAACTTTTATAGATACGGCATAATCCACCAGAACTATCAGAAGTTCAACCTAGTTCCCCTCTACTCTGGGATACATTACTCCAGAGAGATCTGAATTATCTCATAAATCTAGAACCCTATATATATAAACCATAATTATCTACTTAATTCATTCTCATAAAATGATAAATGCCAAATTTAATGTAGAAGAAAACATAATCATTAATCATACATAACAATATGCTAATTTGATGCATGTATGAAAATTTATAAGAATTTTTACCACTTAAACTAACACATAATACAATTCCCAATAATATAATTATATCTATGGATTTTAGGAAAGTTATCTTTTTAAATAGATATATAATTCATAAATTTTAAAATGAGGTAAACATTTAAAAAAACAAATAAATCATTTACGAACACTATTGTTTAGAAATTAATTATAGAAATTCCATAATTAAATAAATTAAAACACAATATTTTGATTCTGAGTATGAACTCTTTCTAATTATTCATTACATATAATTTTTCATTTTAATATATAATATTTCATTAATTTTTTGAATTTTATATTTTGAAACAATATTGGAACAATTTACATAATAAAAATATCACATATTTGATATTATTTAAATCTTGATTAGATGAATTATTAAATCCACCATTGATACGGTTTAAAAAATCTCAAATAATTCATTTAGATTCAATAAATCAAATTAATTATTGTGAACAATTATTATTATAAATTTAACCTCTTATACATGGACATATTTTTTAATTTATATTTAATTTGTAAATAAATAATATAATTTCTAAATGAAAACATTATCTCAAAACAATAAAGAATTTAATATAATATGAAAATGTAATTAAATATTAACATTAAATATTATGGGATATTTATTTGATAAATGTTTCCTGGACATTTTAATATCCTATTATAAATAATTAATAGTTAATTAATTTATAAACATCTTTTAAAATTTAATAAATATCACCAATCACAATTTTATATAATTTATACTCTTTTTATAAATTATATAATTCAATTCATAAAATAAATGAAGTAAAAAATAATTATCATATCATTTTTAGCGATATAAGTGAATCATACCCCATGATAGAAGAATCATCAACTTCACGTGTTTTCATTTATAATATACAATTTTTATTATAGTATTTGTGGGATTATGTCAATATTGGGAGATATATGATGGATTGATGTGATACATAAGTTTGGTGTAATAATATTATTGGGAATTGATAATTTTATTGGTATGAAATACCTAACTCATATGATTAATCACATGAATTTTGTATATGTGCTAGCTTAAACCACTAATGCACATTCAATGATCAGCCTATCAAATAGAAAAAAACATTATCATTTTTTACAACCCAATTTTTTCATGTGATTTGATATAGTAAACATCCAAGGATTTGTTTTACAAATCCAATTATGATAGGCATTATTTATGGAATTTGATATACACTAGTCTTCATTTTATATTCCAAAGTATGTGTTTAATTTTTCTCAATGGTTAAATATGTGTATACTAAAGGGGTGATAATTCTGGGATAATTATTATGAATTCTTGAGAACGTGATGGATTTCATACTTGATAAATCATCCATGTAAGTCTATAAGATTCTTTTGTGATTTATAAAAATGGGTTGTGAGGATTCTATCTTCAAAAAATTATTCAGAGAGGTCAAAGACTATGTGGCATAACAACTGATGATTGTTGATGTGATCATATATCTATAAGATCTGTGCTAACGGTATTTTAATAACACATATTTCTTTCAATAAGGATTAATCTACAAAAAGAGATTATTTACGATAATTCCATGTAAAAATATATTTTTTCATTAAGAATAAATGATGATGAATTTATTAGGGTTATATCATTACGAATTATTTGAAGAATTATATTAGGTTATTTTTTTATGATTTTAGTTAAAAAATTCAACCCTAAACAACATAAAGGGACACCTAAATCACACATGTGGGAGTATAATTCAAAATTTGTGAGCCATTCAATTTGCATAACATACGGAAAAAAGGGGCATAGAATGCATAGAAAGTAGTTTGGATAATGAGGATAAGAGTGATAGGGAGCCACAATGAGGGGAATCATGGAGGTAAGGAATGTATAATCCCATAGTGGATCTATATATTTACAACATGATGGTTTAGAATGTTTTGATTATAATGAAGTAGGAGGTGTTCTAGTCTAATTTGGGATTAACGCAATGTAGATAGTATTCCTCTATCACACCAAAGGCAGACATCATAATCCACTGAATGAGAAGCATACATGTATTTTTCATATACATATGAACTTTAAGGATTTTTTTCTCTACGCATTCAATGAATCATCCATACAATAATGTTTAGGATCGACAATACGAATAAGGAAGAAGGGGATTTCATGGTAAACACACATAAGTCCATTGTTAGCATCGACTGTGACTAAATCATTTTTGAATAATATGTTTCTACTATAATAGAGTATCATCCAGAATATTAGAATTCGAATATATTTTTAAGGACACATAAACCATCCATGGGGATGGATATTTCATGGACCTTCCAAGCAATATAAGATTTTATGAAGGGAAATTCATTTCTTGGAATTATGTGAAATTAGGGATTTTCTATGAGATTGATACATGTTTTTTCTTCCCTGATTGAGCTATGTATATTTGAATTCATTCCAATAATCATATGATCATTTAATCTCAACCATTTCATGATATTATATATGAAATTAAACCATGATTATCATTACAAGGGCCTATAAGAAATTTGCATGGTGGAATATTACCATGCTTATATTGAGGTGCCAAATTTGAGATGTTAATAGAGATCAAGTAAAAACCATAAACATTGTAAAATCATTAATTTTGAGTTGGTAATAAAGACATTATCAAACATGAAAGTAGTTATACATGAATGAATGAAAATTAATTTATAATTATGAAGGTCACAACATTTTCATATCATTTTGAGGTAACTCGATTGATCCATGAATGAATTCAAAAAATGAGGATTGGTTTGTGTGAATAATTAATTATGAATAAATGTGAGGGACATATATGTCCCCATTAATAGTAATTTATGTGAATAAATAAATTTTTATGAGTACTGATCTGCACACTTTATGTATATAAAATTTGGAAAGATGATTATTGGAATTATAAATTAGTTTCAAGAGGAGGAGTTCATGTGTATTATAATAAATGTGTGGGGTAAATTTAAATAAGAATTATTTTTATATTTATATCACATAAATAATAAAACTAGAGCATTTAATAATTTTGATGATATTGTTGAATGTGTATAATTGAGAAATGATAAATGAGATATATCCTCTAGTCTAGAATGTGAAGATTAACTAATATCGAGGATCATGAATGTTATATAATTAAAATGTGGAAACAATATCTATTATTTTTAATGAAAATTAATATTAATTGTTATATTAATCCAAATATGCGTTCATTAGATGAATTTGGGTTAAATTTTGAGGAATTATGATCCTTGCGGATTTTGAAGAGGACTATATATGCCCTGTATTGTGGAGATAAAAAAGAAGATATGAGGTTTAGTATCAAGGAACCCCAGTATCTGAGAAAGTAAATAAGATCCAAATATTTTGTAATTTGAAGGAAGCATATAGAAAAGTCGTTATTCAAATGTTTCCAGGGTGATATACTTGTAGATGCACTGATCGTTCTTCTCATAGAGGATGATCATATTTCTATGTGGTCGAGAAGAAATCAAGGAGACAATATTGGTCTTTCTTTGTTTGATCATTGTTGAAGATGTATAAACTATTCTATTGGACTCTATAAGTGGTGCAATAGAGTTTATTCTTTGTTAGTGAAAAAAGGATGTAGACACAATGGACACTATGTATATAGGACAAGAATGCCTTTTTTGTAATAATTATTTAAAATTATGGAGAGTCTACGTTGGGATGAATAAAAACTATGGAATGGTGTATGCTTACAGTTTGAACCTTTCAAACTTATTGATTAATATTATAGAATATTAAGGTGAGATTAAAATAATACATTGATTAGGTTAATATTCTTAACAATCTCATGCGTTAAAATTAATGAACTTCATTAAAAGAGGGTATTAATGATTCACCCCATGTTTTTCTTTAATGATACATGGGTTCTATAAATCATAACCATCATTTCCTGAATCAAAATACATAGTAATGATTTGATACCCTATTCGGGTTTATAAGTATATATTAACAGATAATCTAAGATGAAAAATAATTAAGAAACCTAAGAACCCAAAAAACCATGAACATAATCAAAAACTATACTCTAAATAAAATTTTAAAACAATTTTGATTACCTTGCACCAAACAGATTATGTTATCACTATCATCATATGAATATTATAATAAACTTTCTTAATAGGTACCCAATATATGTCCCTCCACTGTAGCGTATGTATGGGATTGAAAAAAATCACTAATTTCATGGCCATTATTCTCCTTCCAACCATTTAATATTATTTCTTCAAGTTATAAAATGATGATGATATGACAGCTTTGATAGTGTGTGATAAACATATTGAAACATAGGAAATAACATCACACACCAATTATTAATGGGGATTCCTCTTTATATTAGTTCTTTCAATAATTGAGTTATTAATGAATTTACTCTAGTTATATAAAATATTTTTGAAAATATTTGTTTTTCCCATGAAATCATCTTTTGTAAGTATAATTAATCTATATTATATATATATATATGATATACCATGAAAGAAAGATTCAAATGTTTTGTTTCCAATTGTAGGAAAATGAAGAGGGTTTTTGTCACATAACAAGACTTATGATATAACATTTCAATGGAATATGAAATGATTAGGTTTCATGGATTCTATACCATATGAATTCCACCTATCATTCAATACGATAAGGCCTAATGGATATAATTTATGGTATATCACCAAAAATAACCTGGCCTATAAAAAAATATTATCTAAGACAATGACTATAATTTTATTTTAAGGAATCAGATATCTATAACAGATGGTGAATGTAAGTTAAAAATCATTGATGTTAAGGCCTCATAGGCACATGAGTTGTAATTGAAACATAAACACTATAAGATTGAGTGGGAGGAGTTATTCTATAGACACATATTTTATTGAAAATATAAAATTAAAGGGATTTTATTTTATACTCCCCAAGTTTGGTGATATATTATTTAGTAAAAATATTGAATTATTATCTTACAAGAAATTACTGATGAAATTAATGTAAATATGGAAACTTAATGTGAACTCAGAAATGGATTCCATGTAAAATAATTGACTTCATTATTTTAATGGTTATTTCATATTAATACAAATATTTTAGGTGGAAATTCTAGAAGAAACTAGTTATTTAATGTAAAATTTGTACCTATAATACGTAATTTGTTTCTAAACATTTCATGCAATATCGAGACATAATATATGAAAAGAAATTTCTATATAACACCATGCTAAGATCCAATTGAATTCTAAATCCCATAACAACCTTACATTATTTTTATATATATAGAATGGATGTAAAGATATATTTAACTATGGAGACCATGTGTTACATATCTATATAACACAATAAGAATATTATGTGACTCCAACGGATGGAAATAAGGTATGGATGTTATATGCATCTACATATTGGTTGAGGAATAATTAATATCATAGAATATTCATTTTAGTGATGTCTAAATATTTTATGGTTCTATAAAGAATTAATGTAGGCCATGTGTCTATAAAAAGTTAGTTGTACCAATATTGTTTTCAAATAAAAATGTCTTGATAACACATATAAATTAGATATTAATGTTATAATTTGTTAAGAAAAAATAAAAAATATAAATCTCCAATAATGAATTAATGTGGAAACATAATTTATAGGTTAAAAGATATTCTAAAATAGATCTATTAAGTTTCTTAGATCTATTCAAAGTGAACACATTGAAAAATTAATGTAAAATATAAGATGAGACAAATTTAGGAGTGAATATTTAAAAATTTTACTAGGAATAAATAACTCCATGATTATATAATAAAATGTAGGAGGAGATTAATATAATAAATAAAATTACATATCATTAAACATTTTGATATTTATTTTATCACATGATATATACTGTGACTTTATATTCCTTATGAACAAATAATATTGGGGAAATATCTAACAAAACTTGGATAACTACATTAGATAGTAGTCATAACAATCTAACAGGTACTTGAGAAAGTCCAAAGGATAATTTTCCTATACTTAGATAGGTGGGAATTCTTTTTATCAAATAGAAATAAAAAAATCTCCCTCCATATAAATTTTCAATTAAATCACAGTTATTTTTAGTAAATATAATAAAAAATATTTTTGAAGCATGTGGTGAAAATATCTACAAATATATAATATTTTGTTTATCTAATACAGGTGATAAGAAATATAAATTATACACAAATTTGTTCAATAAAATTTTATTATACTAAGGAATGTAATATCACTATTTATATTATGATATTCTTGTAAATGTTGTACTAGGAATGATTTCAATTTTATGAGAGATTGAAAAACGATAAATACCAATGGATATCCAATATTATGAGTTTGACTCATAGATGTGAAGTTATAGAAAAAAATGATTACGTGAGAATAACATATCGAGCCATATGCCTATATTCATAACATGGAGGATGAATTTTTATCATTTGAGGGATTTGAGTTAAATAAAAATTTTCTATTGGGACTTGTATAAGTGGGAGAGTATTAGAGTTTCAATCATGAAACTAGTTGATTTATACTTTTGATTAATTGAATATAAGAATGTATCATATCACACGATGAATGTTTTTTATGAAATATTAATTTGATAATGTCCTTAGAATATTCATTACATTAATGTGTTATAGTAGTTCCCCATTATAATTAAATGATACTGATTATATTATGATGGTCATGAAACATGTCTATGGTTTAGATAATATATGTATGACCCGATACAGGTGATCATTGACTATCAGGTGTTGGATTACCATGAAAAATTGAGGCTTTTCTCATCAAGTCTTCAATTTTGAAACTCTAAGAAGAGGTGTTATGATAATGAAACCACATATATGAATTCCAAATTTTTATGTGTAATTTTATTTTCCAATCTGTGAACATGTGTATTAGTCAGTATTCTTATTATTGTTATTAATGAATATCGTGGATCATATACTATACTATATAGATAAAAACCATGAAGAAATGTTATTTTAGTGAGGTTTCACATGTTGGGGGCTTTATATGTGAAATAACATTTATTTAATAAGTAAATAGAGGATATTTATCCATATTAATGGAATAATATATCTATAGAAATTTGACTGAAATATACATGTATAATTAAATCCAAGGTTATTTTATTTTATATACCAATTGATTTTAAAGAGTAAAATTAATATAAATCAATCATATAGGGTTATAAAACAAATAAGCATCATGCATGATGATATACACGAGTCAAAATGATTATAAAATATATTTTTCCCTTATGGTGTATTTTCTTTTTCTAAATAACTTATTTTTCAATGGAGTTTTTAACGAATTTCTAGATATTGATCATGGACATTAGGTATGATAACCTAATGTCCTAAATAAATAGGAATGGAGGTTCATAAACTATATATATCTAAAATCCTATTATATTTTATTGAATTTATTATTAAAATAAATATTATTTTCATTAATGAAATATTAAGTATTCGTGTAAATTTGATCATATAAATTCAATAATTAGATATTCGCACTTAAAATTAGTGATTTCAATATTATATTTTTTTAAATTACTCAGATGGTAATGAATATATAATTATTTCTTCACTAGTTTTGTGAATAGGTTAATATAAATATTTATTACGTTATGTGAATATTAAAATAGGTATTTATATATGTGTTTAGTAAATATAATAATTAATTATTGTTTTTTAGTGAAAAATATTTTTTAAAATTATTCTATTATTCAATATTTCATAAATTATATGGGAGGATAAATGTGTCGAGTTAACTGTTCCATGAAAGTGATATACATTTATATATATATTATCATTTAAATAATATATATTAATTTATTTAATAAATTTTATTTAAATAAACACATGTCGTGGAAGTAATATCAAATTTATTATTAATTGACATGGGCTTCTACATTGATTAGATAATTTGATAAGTTACAATGAGTAAATATCAAATGTTTATACTTGTGTATAGAATCCATGTTACATCGTTTTTCATGGAGGTTTTATAGAGATAGAGAATTATCATAAATATATAATACCTCATAATTTGTGAATATAAATCATATAACATTATGATCCATGCAAAAATAAATTAAGTACTGTTCCTTTATAAACATGGATGGATAGAAAACTAGTTCATATGTGAAATACATCTTCTAACACTATGATATTCATATATAGAACCCTTCTTAGACTTATAATACCTAAAATGCTTCATCATAATCCTGTGAATAAATCCAAAAAAATGGGTGAGATTAGATGCACAGAAAGGGAAAACAAGGGGAATATCAATTATCACATAATAAGAACATGACCATAATTGAATGAGATTAACATTAGAAAATAGTATGTTGCCTATTGTAGATTATAAACATGAGTCATGGTATAAATCATGGAATTTCATAATACATGAATCAAAATTTAGTGAATGAAAATGAGTCATGATATCATAACATTAGAATAAGACATAAATTGTGGAATACACATAATCATAGAAAAATATATGTCATGTATACCCCGATACATTATCCATACGTTACTCTTTGGATATCCAACCAATCACCTATTTTCAGGCATGGGATAACCTCTCGTGTACCCTCTTTGAGGATTGGGATAAGCTCACATATACCCTTTGAGCCCATTAAACAGTAATAATTACCCAATTAATTTTAGGTAGATATAGGTCCCACTCATCACATAATTAAAACCATATTGTTATGTTCAACAATATTATAATATATTTATCATATTAGAACTCATGAAAAGAAAAATATATCATAAACATTTCACCATGGAATAACTCATGGGAAAAATGGTTTTAGAAACATTGTGTCATCATATTCATAAACCATTCAAGGAAATATTAAATATATAATCATTGGATAATATCCCTAGTAAAACATAAGTAACATAAAACAATTTCATTTTATATGGAAAATGAATTGGAAAGATCTTTAGAATCATTTCTTGTTAAAAATACAATTTCCATTTTGAAATCAATTAATTTCTAAAACTATGAAATTAAAAGGGAAAAATTATCATTGAAAATAATTCTGAAATTTTTTAAAGGAACATTCAAAGGAAATATTAGTCCTAAGGATGGGAAAATAAATGATCATTTTATATGTTAAAATCAATCACTTGACATTATTTTAAAAAAGTTTAAAAGTATCATATTCAAATATGAGAAGAAGATTTCATTCAAACTGTTATGTATAAAGTAATATATTGGTAAAGATTAATTTAAAATTTATAAGAGAATAGTAAAAAAAAATTAAATTCTTCTATAAATCATGTATATGGATGAATAATATTCCTCAATAGAGACATAGACATAACCTATCCAGAATATTGATGATATTGTGAAATAAAACCCATGCATATATTTCTCCATGATTATAAAGAAGTTTATCACCATCTATAATATATTTAAATATATTTTAAAACTATAACATAGTAATTTTAATACATAAAATAAAATATATTATTCCTTTATAATATTTTAAAACACCCTGGTATCTATAATAACTTAATAAAATTATTATTTATGGGTGTCAACTATTTCATTTATCATGAGTATTTCAGTTCTGTAGTATTTTCGTTTATAAATTTAACTTGGTACCATAAGATCCAAAATATTAATCATGATATATATAATATATATTCATTATGTACATATTTATATTTATATATATAATTTCGATATAGTAAAATTAATTACATGGTTCATGGAGATGGTAGGTTGTATGTACAGATGAATGTTTTTCTCATCTTTTGAGGGATAGAAAAAAGAAAGGTAAAAATTAATTAAACATTCTTGAATCATTATTATATAATATAAATCACAATTATTTAATAAATTATCCATTAGTACCATCCATATAAATTAAAAATGAATAAAATCACATCACTTGGTGGAGGTGGTTTTCTATGTGTATTCACGAATGATGTTATCATTTCCCAATGGATTTGATGGTACGTTCGTATATGTGAAAATTTATTTCCATAAGTGTCATTATATAATAGATATCTTATATGAACATTAAATTTATCATAATAGGCATCCATAAAATATAAAGAATAAAATGAATTGCATCACTACATATAAATGGTAATCCATACATACACACGCATGATACTTTAACTTCAAGTTTGATGGAATGTGGATCTATAATGGTTTTTAATAATAATAATAACAATTAAAATTATATATGATAATAAATTTTTTATTATATAATAAATATCATAGATTTAGCATAGATAAATAATATTCAAAAATAAATTATTTCGTTAAGGTGATTACATTTCATGTAAAAGACTCATTTACATAAAAAATAAATGGATCTAGGGTTGGAATTTTAGGGAAAACCCACTAAATTGTGAATATAGAGTTTTAGAAGTGAATTAGTTAGTGTTTTGTCAAGGAAGAAGGATAAATGTGGTGTGAATTAGTGATGGAGAAGGTATTATTTTTTAATTGATAAAAGAGGAACTTTTAGAATGAATCAAAAAATTTAGTTATAAAAAATTAATTCTTAAGACATATCCCTCCAAATGGACCTAGATTTGAATATAATAAAATAATAATTTATAATAACATCATACAATTGAATTTAGCCAACTTTTATAGTAATTGTAAACTTTATTATTTTGATTAAACCATATCTATGTAATTTTAATTTTAACTATGGTAACAAGTTTTTAGAAGGTTATAATATTTAATTATTAGATTAAAATAAGACCATAAATGGTAAATTTGGGAAATAATAAACAATATTATATACACTTTTTCATATTTTTTTATTTATATTTTTTTTAAATAATTTAATATAATTTGAATCTAATAAAATAATTATGGTCAATTTTGACAAAATTCAATTAATTTAACTTTCAATACATCCACACAACAGGGGAATTTTGATACACTGATTATAAAAGTACGTTAAATTTCATATAGAATGTTCAAATTAATGGTTCATGTTAATTCATTCAAATTAGGTAACTTTTAATATTTTTAAAATAATTTTTTAGTTTTTTAAAATCAATGATATAATTATTATTAAATGGAAAAATATTCCATTGATGTTTCATTAGAAATTAAGTTCATTATATAATAAGTTAAAATTAAAAAATAAATTATATATTAAAATTAAATTTATTATTCTGAAAATAAAAACAACCATTTATTTATAACTAACATTTTTCTTTTTCTGGAAACATAAGATATTTTTAAAAATAATGTGAGTAAATTTTTTTAACTTCTCATGATTTAAATAGAATATGTCATTTTAATGGACAATAATCCATTAAAAATAATTTTTTAAGTTAATGTGTTTACGGTCTAATAAAATTCATCCTATAATAATGAAAATGAAAAATTATGGGCTTATCTTATATTGGAAATCTCGATTAACTTGACTAACACATTAATGAGTTGATAAATTATACCACAGTTACTATTCATATGGATCAAAATAAAAATATACTACTTACAAAATTTGAGCCTTCTTATTCTAAATATGTAATTGTTTTTATCTAATTCATCACCATAAATCAAAACATTAAATTTAATTTATGTGTATAAAATTTGATAATAACTTCTTTTTGAAGAAAAACGCATCTTTAAGCATCAAACTAGATTCAATCTTTTACCGTGACTATAAATATTTTTTAAATATTTAAAATTTTTGATCAAGTAGATAATATATACATTTCATAAAAAACATTCAACATTAATTATTAATTTAATTTACATAAAAAATAAACTGTGTTAATAAATATAATGTTTTATAAAAAACTTATATTTCAAAATAAAAATATTAAAATATTATCCTTTGATAACTAATCAATTAATTACATATAATTTTCATAACTATTTATTAATATTCACACCAAAAAATAAAATAGTTATGAGATAATAGAGACATAATATTTATATAAGTTATCTGATTCGTCTAAACTCGGTGTTGGATATAACATAAGCTATTAAAGAAATAAAATTGGTTAAAGAGAATTATTTCATAAAAAAGATTCATGGTGCTACATTCAAAACCTCGTAAAAGTTATGATTTTCTTCAAAATCCATCACTATGGTACCAAAAAATAATAATATATTTCTTCCATTACATCCATGGGTCCCCATATAGCTTATTTGAATTTGTGACTTCTCCAAAGAACTTTCACCTTGTGTGTAGTCTTATTTTGCAGAACATTATCCCTATGATCAAATATTTCTACGAGTTTTCTTCATAATAATGATCTTGTTATAGTGGTATGGACTCATATTTTAGTACATGTATATAATTAGGAATGAAAATCCTCATGATAGAGACATGGAACTCATCGTGAACTAGGTAGAGTTTCAGTAGAAGTGCTAGCAGACAAGATATCACAATGATGTGATCAAGAAATTCAAAATAGATTATATACCAAGGGTTTATATCTTACTTAATTAAAAATATCATCTCCATTTTCCATGGATATATTAATCGGAATAAATTTTCACAATCATCATACTCTAGATCATTCTGGTGACTATTCACATGGATTTTTTATTGACTCTAAACTTCTCTTATGTGTTGTTGAATGACTACAAAGTTCTTTGTAATTTCTTCATCTAGATAAGGTAATAATATCATTCCCTCTCTAATCTCATTCTAGCATGTTGGAGTACTGCACTTTCTACTAAAACATTATTTATTAGGATCCATCTAAATATTGGAGTGAATGGTATTATTTGTATGAAAAATCCAACAATTAATGGTGGTGATCCCAAAAAATTTTGAAATATATTTAAAAATATCTAAAAATCTCTTTTAGGGGTTGAATGGTTCACTAAATCTATCCAAATGTCCATGGAAGATAATATATATTGAAACATTACGCTATATATCATGATTATTGTAGTTTTCAACAAAAAGGATTGGTAAATCTCATATCATGATCAGATACAATATAATGTGGTAGTACCTGGAAATTTACCACTAACTTAATGAATATCCAAGAAATATGGTCCATATTTTAATATTCACTAATATCTAATCAATGTTCTAAATTTTTATATTGATCGACTACAACCCATATAACAATATTCCCCATTACAATTTTTTGGATCTTACTACAATGTCAATGGTTATATTTTCCCTTTCCATCAGGGTATGTGTAATGGTTATAACATACCCATATAAGTATGTATCTATTTATTAACAAGATCACATAAAATAATTCCACAAAAAGATTCAGTAATATACTTCATCAAGTCATCCAACAATAAATAATATTTCAAATTATATACGTATTCTAACTTATAGGGTTAGTAGAGAATAATGAAATATGTCCTCTATCCTTCACCTACATCTTATAATCTAGAGTCAAATATAAACATAAATATTTCTTAAAACATATAATTCTATCAAAATATAATATGAATACAAGAACATTTATCACCTTCTTTTTCATCTCTACATATTCCTTATATGCCAAATTATTCATCAACTGGATAGATGATTGAAAAATCATATAAAAAAGATAATATTTCTCCCATTCCATTAATATTTCATTACTTATACTTTTTAAGTAAAAATATATTTGTTATTTTGTGATCCTCATTATAAATAATCTATCATGATCCATACAACTCATAGCGTCTACTGCCTTGTTTTTTCCATGGGTGGTAATGTATTGAGTAGTCAAAATCCTTATTCATTTCCAACCACCACATATACAATATATTAAACTCATTATAAGTAAAAATATAATTTAAATTTTATGATCAATATATATCTCACAATGATTTCCATTGAGATAGTTCATCAATATATTTAATTGTATAATAACCACAGTTGCAAATAAATCATGTGTTGGTTAATTTTTATCTTAAGACATCAATGTTCATGAGGAATAAGATATATACATAACTTTTTCATAATCACACATCCCAATACCTTTTTTGATAGATAAATATATATTACAAAATCATTCCCACTATAAGGCATATTAAGCACATTTGAAATGACTAGAATTCCCTTTAGTTCATTAAAACATTCATCACATTCATTAGTCCAAAGGAACTTGTCTCCCTTGTGAGTTAACATTTTCAGTGGATTCAAAATATATGAAAAATTATCCAAAGAATTATGATAATATCCATAAAAACCAAGAAAACTAATGATCTCAATCATATTGATTGGTTTGGTCTAATGTTCAATAAAATTTGTCTTTGAATATCCTACTGATATAACCTCACGTGAAATAATATGACATAATAATGAAACATTCTGATGCCGAAATTAAAAATTGGTAAATTTATCATAATAATTATCCTTCCATAGAGAATTCATGGAAATTCTAAAATTATTGGCATGCTATTACATTCTCCTTGAATATAATAGACTATTCACTATATGTACTACCACAGATTGATTAATGTAACATCTAAGACTATATTCATTAAACCCATGAAGATAGTATGGGAATTAGTATAAATAAATTAAGTCACTATAAATTCAATACATTCATACTCTTTATATAATTTCATATTTGGAATTTCCACTTCCTACATCCATAATTTATGATATAAAAAATGATGATCAATTTTGAAAATGAAATGATCTCGATTTAGTTGATCAAACAAGTCATCAATATGGGGTAGATGATGCTTTTTCTTTATAGTGACCTTTTTATATTCTTTATAATCAATGTGGAGATGCATGGATCCATTTTTATTCTTAAAAACAGAATAGGTTCACCCCATGGTGAATGAATTGGTTAAATGAACCCCTTGTCATGATTCTCATGGAGTTTCATCTTCAAATTTTGAAACTCGATGAGAGATAGTTTATGAACCTCTATTGTGGCATCATGTTATCAGATGATTCCCATAAAATGATGGTGGATTCAACGAATCATCCCCTTTTAGTGGGGGAGGGTCCTCTCCTCCATTCTTGAATTTGTTGTGATGGTAGAACCTTTACTTATTCATTTTCCATTGATCAACTCCTAAACATTCCCAGCATCAATGTTTCTTGAAACATTCCAGGGGTTTATAATTTTCAACCGGAGGTTCAGATTTATCTTCGTGAGTTCCACAATGATTTTTCACATCTCAATTTATCTATGGTTATAAAATTATTCCAACATAAATATCCAATTGATATAATCTATAGGTTTTTTAATGAGTAATGGGGTATATATAAGCATATAATTGTTAGGGGTACATTGGTTACGACATGTCCTTATTCACATCGCTGACGAGGAAATGTGGTTTGGGAATAGTCTTCTTCTAGATTATCTATTTATGGATTTATTTTATATTATTTGATAGTCATTTGACCTCCATATGAATCGATAATTTTCGTCTGTAGATATTTTCCTTCAACATATTAGTCATCCACTTCCCTTCCAGAATCTGACACTCTATTGGTCTATAGGTAATTACCACGGTCGATTATTATACATTGATTGTAGGACCTATATATTTAAAACCCCTATTGTGGAATGTATTTTTATTCAAATGGAACTATTGAGGATTCCCCCAGATATTGTATGGATTTTCATTGAGGGACAAAATGTACATTTCAAATCTATATTTTAAGAATAATGGGCAGGCCATTTTTCTAAATGTCATAGAAAAGGGAACGACCTCATTGATAGTCATTATTAGGTTGTGGGTTCTCGTTTTAATTAATTATCTAAATCTATCAATGGTTACAATAATGTCTACATGACATAATATGGATCCCATTATTTTAACTACATAGGTAGATAGGGTATTTTCTTTATTGATGGAATGGAATTCTATTCCTATATCATCTTATGTGGAAGCACCTCAATCTAGTTGCCTCTCGGCCATTGTAGATCCTTTTCAATTAGGTGTTTGTGTTCCATATAGTTCTGAAATTCTAAATGGGGACTACCAATTTCCAATTGTTTAAAAGACTTCTATTATGAATCCACCAACCCTTCAGTCTATTATATCATTGTAGGTATGTTTGCTGATACATGTATAAATAATAATATTTATTTTTAATTAGATAATAAGGAATCATAGGATAAAACCAATTATATACCAATTTATCGTAATTATAAAGGTATCTACATTGTATACACTCCCATGATGGGAGTCTATTCTAACTGCTCATTTTCCAAACACTTTTAAATTCATTAAAATGATGTGTTTTTCTATGAGATTGAGGGTCAATAGAAATTGAATTCTAAAAATAAGAATTATTAGGACCAATATCATTTCATGATGTCATACAAATGTATCTTAGAGGAATCTCAAAGTACTGAGATCCATTCATCTGAATCTGTATGTTCATCCTCATCAAATTATAAACAAGAGGTGGTGATTGGGATAGATTATCAATATGTTCTACATGGAAATAAAGCTGAAAATGAAGCCATTACATTGGGTGATTTTCTGGTTGGTCCTACTAAGGTTATAAAGGGGGCTTCTCCTGTTTCTAAGATGAAGAAAACTAGGTGAACGAAAGAATAAACCTTCCATACAATAATTATTATAACCATGTCTATCAATAAGGATGGTGTTCTGAAGGAGAAATTTTGTTCAAAATTATAGGGATCTAGGATATATTATCTACAAATATGATTTGAGGGTCATTAAAAATTTATTTTAATAAGGATTTCATACCAGCACATTTCCTGGTGAAATTTAAATTCATGTGTGATAACTTTGGTAGATATTTGTATTATTAAATTAATGTATCAACACATCATATCCTTGAGTGTTCATGGTAAGGAAAAGATGATTTGAAGGAGAAGAAGAAGCATTAGGGCTTCAATAATGGTAGCATTATTTTTCTACCTTACCATATGAACAATCTTTTCTTAAAATTGGAAATTACGTCTTTCAGTTTTTATTTTTTGGTAATTCCTGAAAAACTAATTTAGATCCATAGAATTTTATCACTAGTGGTATCCTACCATAGACCTGAAATACTATTCTTGGAAATATTTGTCAATCTTGGGTTTGAACAGTAGTGTTGATAGATGAGGTATGTTTCTTATGGTTTTTCATTTGATTTATATTTTTGGAAGTGATTTGGATCATTAGATAATTCATTGTTTTTGGTTTTGTTATTTGAAATTTCTTGGTTTTCACATAGCCAATAAGTCTATTTAAAAAATAAAAAAGGGACTTCGTTTTATTCATGAAACTCATTCAGTGTCAATCTATATAGTCATGGAAATATACTTGGCACAAGGTACGAGTTATATTGAAAACCCATCATCCCAAGTCGATGGAATAGTAAAATATTATTCCAAAAATATATCAAAAAACACATGAATTATGATTATCATTGATGTTAAGTTCATCTTCTAACCATCTTAGATAATTTTTCATTTTAAATAAGAATAATATCCCACAAAATGGATGTGGTTTCCATCGTATAGTAATATTTATCATCACACTGGTATAAGATCACAAGTTGGTTCATTATATCAGACATGAAATCTGTTTCTTGGAAACTGATGTGATATTTATGTAGTGAAATCCAATCCATTCCCTGAATCACCTTGAAAAAAATGAGACAAAGAAAAAAATATTTGAAATAATCACATTCCTAAAACAATAAACTGGATATCAATCAAATACATAAGATACAATCATCATAACATTTTTTTTATACAGCTAACTGGACATTCAAATTTTAGGTGACTCTATGATAACTATATAAAATTCAATAGAAATAAATTATTGGTTAGATCAATGACAAAATAGGACATTTTGACATCAAAAAAAGATGATACGTGTACAATTCACCACATAATTATTACACTTCTTCAGAAATATTGATCTCCTGACGTAACCCTTTATGTTTATTTTTATGAGTTTTTTGAAAATTATCATCACCATTAACCATAAAAGTTCTGCATCGATTATTATATTTACCATACTCCTAGAGTTGGAAACACTATATTGGGGTTGGTGAATTTTTTGTATATATCTCTCTATTCATATCGATTGATAACATCTTCCCATATATTCATCAGTCAGTCACTCTGTAGTCTTCTTATCCACAATTAAAACACATTATAGTACCATTTTCACATTTTCCTCCATGTTTCCTTCCACACATGGATCTAAATAGAAGTGTCAACTTCTTCTCTACATGGTTATCAGGATTTCATTTGAATTTTATATTTCTTTTTTTATGAAACTCATGAGTTTGATTGATAAATTCAATCCATATTTCCACCTTAAAAACTCATTGTGTTATTTATTTATAGCTATAGAATTATCTTATGGATAACACCATTCGGTGATTTTGTTTTACACCACTGAATAATTGATCTATCCTAAAATTTTATTTTATGACTGTACCAGAAGTGTACATCACAAGAATTGTAAAATTCATCTCATAGTTACCTACTGATTCAACATTACTCTATTTCAACTCATGTCATTACATCCCCATTTACATATTAATAATATGAGTAAAATAAATTTTGAGAAATATTTTCTTAAAGTCATCATACTCCATGGAAGCAATTTCATCATGTTTTCTCATGTTCTTGATAAAGGTCTACCATTAATCAACTTCTCATTCCTAAAGATAAGAAATCAAAATAACATTTCCATTATCTAGACACTAGATAATAGGAACTATCTTTTCAGTGGTACTAATAATTTTTTTCAACTAGTGGAAGACCCACTATGATAAGGTAATGTTTCCTCCTGAAGGACTAAATAGAATGTTGTTCCCTAACTTTATCATTTGTAAGACCATTGTGATTCATAGCTTTTGAAAATTATTCATGAATAAGAATGATATTTTTTATTTTTCCTCCCATAATATTTGTTTTTATAGGTGGAAACCAGTTTCATTTTCCATAATATAATATGTAAACATGATTCATTCTATTTCCAAGCATTGAGAATAAAAAATAAAAAGCGTGAGAAATAGTTTTCATAACAGGAAACCACATAATAATGAAAAATTATTTATAGAATCTCTAAATCACGACACATTATTAAATGAATACTTAGGTGTATCATAGTTCATTCATTATCATTACCAAAACATTAGGATTTTATCATATACATATACATATCCCCAAGGTTCCTACTAAAAGTTTCTCATCATAGTTTCCAATGTTTAACAAAAAATTCTCTGATACTATGTAGAGTGAACCATAAATTTCTTATATAGATATTAAATATTAATATTTAAATATTATTTTCATAACATAACAATCCATTAATGGATAATTTAGGTTGAGTGATTATAGAAACATTGACATATAAAAAACAGGTTCATATGTGAACTACATATTCTCTAATTAAGTTCATTATATCAAGTAACCATGTAAGACATATCATTAATAAAACCATTCCTCTTGACCAGGAAATGAAAACATAACAATGTGACAGATTTTATGGTCATTAATGGTAAAAATGTGACATATCAAAAATGAAATAACAATAACTAGAGAAAAAGTGTATGATCATAGCATTTGGAAACCACACTATGCATATTATAGATCATAAGAATAATCCATAGAATAAATCATGGCAGTTTAAAAGTCACAAATCATAATGTAATAAAATAAAATAATCCATGATATCATACCATTGGAATAATACATTGATTGTGGAATACACATAAGTATATAAATCTTTATTTCAAGGCTACCAATAATGAAATTCTTATCATTTTAGGATTAGGAAAAACAACTATATTCTGACAATGAGATTGAGATAACCTTCTGTATAGACATTTTTGGTTTGATATAAGAAATTCAATAACCTATTATCTCAATGAAAATTTGTCATTACTTAATTCATTGGAGGGAGATATAGGTCCCACCCATCACATAATAAAAAAAAATATTTCTTCCAATATATAAAAAAACATATCTTCTATTATATTCCATGAAAATAAATCGGATTTGTAATCATTTCATCAAATAATAAATCATAGAAAATAAGTCTGTTTCAGAAACACTTTCTCATCATATTCATAAACCACGAAAATATATAATATGTTTGGTATGATTGCATTATATACCCATTAAATAAAAAATAATATCAGTGGATGTCATCTTAGATGTAAAAGGATTTTGAAATATCACTTGGAACATTTATTTTATAAAACAGAATTCCCATTTTGAAATGATTAATTTTAAAAAAATTGTTCAATTGTAAAGAAAATATTTTCATTAATAATTACCTTTCAAATTATAATGGAATATTCATTGAAAATTTAATTCCTGATGATGGGAAAATTGGTTCATGTCATATAAGTTAAAAAAACAATCCCTCAAGGTAGCATTGCAGTTTTTGAATTGTATATAAAAAATCCCTCATGGTAACATTTCAGTGTTTTTGGGTTGATTTTCTCTGTTAAAAAATAGGTTTCCAAGGAAATGTTGGTGTTACAAATAGATTTTTTACAAGGTTAGTTGATAATTATCCAATAAAAAGTAACGAATTCTATAGTGGTGGTACAAAAAAGTGCATATAAAAGATGATGTTATTTCATTGTGTTTTTCAAATTTTTGGGGTCCAGAATTTATAATATGGATATTGAATCATGAAATTTATATTTCAATAAGTTAACCATAAAAATATTACAATGATTTTTATTTCATTAATACTACATGTTTTGATAAGGGTTTTTTCTTCACGAAAACATTGTGATTCACAAAAGGCTGATGGTTTGTGAATGCGCAAACGGTTGATGGAAACCCTCCATGACTATAAGAATCTTTAAGAATGAGGAATTTTTATAGTTCTCCACAAAGATAAGGAGGATCACAAACATGAATCAGGATCTTTTTGAAAATATGGTAGATATTTTGGAAGATTTGCGAAAGGAAGGCAACGCCTTTAAAAAGTACTCTAGCCCCTTATTTTAAGAGAAAAATCTTTAACCGAAATACAAATGATTTGTATTCAAAAATCCTTTTCAGAGTGGATTCTATTTTGGAAAATATAACAATGAATGTATGTTCTTTAAGGATATGTCAGATAACTAAACATTTTAAGAATCACAAAGTTAATAAGTGTCACGAGGCTATGTGAGCTACACCAAAGTGTTGAGCTTTGAAAATGATAAGGGAATCTAAGGACCCACACTTGATGTAAATTGAAATTAATTTTATTTTTAAAATACATAATACATTACACAAATAGGCTCCCAAATACCATATTTGTTTTGTGTCTTTTGAACCTTGTAACATATTATTTTATCTTAGTGAATGTTCTTCAGCATATCGCACAAAGATCTTTCCAGTTAGTCTTTCTACCTAATTTTTTTATATCCTGTGAAAAATAAAACATACATAGGGTGTGATAAAATTATTAGTATGGGTAAAAATGTATAACATAAGTTGAAACATAAACACAAGAATTTAAGAACATGAATAAAAATTTTGAATATCAAAATCATAAGTCATGAAATAAATCATGGCAGTTCATAATGTATAAATTGCAATGGAACATGAGCCCTGATAATATAGAATTTTCATAAAATAAGGAATTTTTTCAGAGACGTAAGTATAGAAAATAATCTTGATATTATAAAAGGATCATTTCCAAGACAATCATAGTGGTCAATGTCCATTACTGAACCTACTTCACTCTTCATTATATCCTTGTATCATTGAACTGTGTTTACTTATCATTTCATCCCTGTATTACTAAACTAGATTTACTTGTCCTTATAATAATATATATCTTCTAATATATATATCTTTTCCCAATGAATTTTAGGGAGATGTATTTCCCACCCATATCATATTGAAAACCATACAAACATGTGACACAAAAACATAAATTAGTCATCATTGGATAACCCAAGTAATAAAATGGGTTTCATATACATCAATCCTTCAGAACAAAATCCATGTAAAACAAATGGATTCCCTAAATAGAATTCCATAATAAAAATATGTAACCAAAAGAATAATAGGGATAGTATACTTGAATCGTATCCTTATTATTATATGTAAATCAATTTTGATAAAAAACATGAAATTAAATCTTGAGAAAATATATTTTCATCTAAAAACATTTTATTTTCATAAAACACCACTCTATATTAAAAGATAATAATTTCATAGAAAATTTACTTGAAAACATGTAAGATAATATTCATCAGAAAATTAATTTTTAAAGAGTTAAAATCCATTCATTTCATATACGTTAAAAATCCTTATTCTAGTACTTTTCTTATAGAATTCATAATGTACCTTGTATCAAAAATGATATTAGATTCCTTTCATATCATTTAATAAAAATTTTCCAACTGGTAAAAATGACATTAAACATCCATAGTATAATATTAAAACATTTTATGATATAATTTTTAGAAAATATCGACATCGATGATAAATAAACCCAATCAAATACTTATGTAAAAACAATCTTGGATAATAATGACATTGTGAAATTATCCATTACCTAAAGTTTTAAATCCTTTGAATGTATCTCAAACTCATGTATGATTACATCAATGATTTTATTGACTCATTCTGGAATCATAGTAATTTTTATGATATCATATGTGATAATATTATAATCATATTGTTAATAAATTTTCATTATTACTCGTTATTCGGGTATTAACTGCATCTTTTTTTATGCAGGTTTTGTCGAATAAGTTTTGGTTATCTTTATTAAGTCATAGTAATATCATTTAAAAATGACATTAAAATAATATATATCATATTTATTTATTCTGTACATTTATATAATCATTCATTAATGGATATCATGTAGAATGAATCACATCGCATCTTGGAGAGGGTAGGTCGTACGTACGCAAGAGCGATGACATCATTCCTTTAATTATGAAATGGAATCGAAGAGGATGGTATATAATTTGTTAAGGAATAAATACCTTGTTATAATAATCATATATAGTTATTATTTCTATCATTATACCCATCCACTTCAATGGGTGGTGAAAAATTGATTACATAATGGGGTGGAGACGGTAAGCAGTACGTACGCACCCGTGGTGATTTCATTTTTCACCGGATGGATAGAAGATTGAATATGGTTATTACATAATCATAAAAACATCTTAGTATAATATATATACTAGATTAATTTATTTACAATTGCAAAAACTCATGAAGAGTAAGTATAAGAAGAAATAATTTGAAGGAATCAGTATAGGATATTACTTTTTCTTCGATGAGCTCCATGTATATATCTTCTTAATGGCACTATAAATGGTATTTTGATAATATCAAAACCTATATAATGTTACTATGGATATTTATATGGTAAATGTGTAGGGGTTGGATGACCTTTAAGGAACAAAATGAATTTAAATTGTGATTTATTATTTTCACTTTTATAATTAATGTGAGTGGCACAATTTGAAATATCCAAAAATATTAATTTAATAATAATATCAAACCACATCCAAGACCCAGAAAATGTCATTTTTTAAAATATAAAATTTAATATGATATTAATCTCAGCAACCAATAAATTTTGGACATGTTTTTATGTCAATTAAACCCTTATCATTTTAATTTAACAGATAGTCTATATCCTTAGAACTTGGGTATCAATTATTTGAATATTAAAAAGATTAAATATTTACTTAATTGATTTAAATTAAATCATAAATAAATAACATAGACCCTTTTAGACCATATTGATATTATTTTATATTTTCTAAAATGATTTATTATTTTTATATAATTTAATAAAACAATGTTTTGATAAAACAACAATACTCTCATTTTTAACAGTATGTTATTCACTGAATTTTATAAATATAATGATAAGATGTTTTCCAAGAACCAAATAATATATAATATCCATATTTGGTATCGGTAGTCATTAAAATTTATTGTAGATATTAATAATCTAATGTTATATTTACTTTAATATTTTTAAAAACATTAATTTGATATTTCCATTAATAAAATAATTATTACATAATTTTTGTGTCATTATTTAATATACTTATTTTGTTTGGTAAAAATTAAAAATAAAATAACATTATGAATCTAAATATACTAGAATTTAGTATAATAATTTTATATGAATATATCTTCTGGAAAATCAATCATTAAACATGTAAGGCCTATTAAAATATGAATGTGACAAGTTTAACATCAGTTTAATTAAAACAATATAAGTGTCAAAATCTCATACAAAAGCCATCAAATAGTCCGAAAATTGTTCCATTGATGATTATGGTTAAGAGATACTAAACCAATCATAGTTGGTCATGTTTTTAAGTGTTTTATTTATTTTTATCATTTTAATAAAAAAATGGTTTATTTATTTTTTTTCAATTAACTAATTTTGCCAATATCAATATATAAACCTGTAAGGTAAATATTTATTTCATAAAAATTTCAAATAAATCACCATAAAATAAAAAACACTATATGTTGATAATTATTATTTATAGTAGAATTTATCTTCTATATAACCTTATTTTAAAAATTTTATATTATTTAAAACATGAATGTGACATCTTTAAATTTTAATTAAATAAAATATTATAATTAAAATAATATCTCTCAAATGTCCCCAAAATAAAAAAAATAAATTTATATTAGGTACATATGTTTATTAAGTTAAATATTACCTTTTATATTAATTACTACCATTTATTTTCTCATCTGTGGACACATAATTGATATTAATGACAATGAATATGAAACTTTGTGTCTTTATTTGAATGACATATTATTTAAGTCATTTTCATAGGCAAGTATTTATTAAAAAACATAATTACAATCCTTAAGAGTTGAGGGTATTATTAAATTCAAAAATAGTTTTTCTTTTCATTTTCTTTGATCATTTTATAGTCATTATAATTATATTTTTAACAAAAATTAACTAATTTACCCATTACTATGGTAAGAAAATTTACCATGATTAATTTTCAAATTGGTCAAACATAAAAGTGAACTAAATAAATTTTTTGGACCACCTGAATCATAATTTGAAATCCGTTTCAAAAATTTCAAAAAATATAAATTTCAAAAATATATTTAATATAAAACTTGAAAATTGTCATGAAAAATAGTTTCTCTAAAAAATTCACCTTTTTAATTAGAAAATGTTTTTATGATGAAATTATGTATAAAATAATTTTGGAAAACCATTTTTGGATTAAACTAAACTATTTAAAATTTTAAATTAATCCCAACAATAACATTACTATATAATGACTTTTAAAGAAAATAATGTTTTCAATGAAAATCAGAATTATCCTTATTGATCAAAATATGAAACATATCAAAAAATACAAAACATATCAAAAAATGTAAATTTTTATATTACTAATTAAAATAAGAGGTTTTTTTTCAAATTGAATATAAAAAGTGTTAAAACTAGATTTAAAATGGGTGCGCCTTGAAAAAATAAAAAACAACATTTTTTTAAAAATACTTAATTTATCCAAAATAATTGATTTTGTTCTTATATAATTTCTAGATAACATATAAGGATAAATTTAAACATTATATTGAATATATTACATATCTTATTCATTAATAAAATCCAATAAATTTATTTTATTATTTTATAGACTAACATATTTTCCTTTAAATAGCCTTCTAGAAGAAATTTAATACTATTCATACTCATCATTATAATGACTAGGTTATAATATTTAGTTTTTCACTTATACTCCACCTTGAATGAAACTAATTTTATAAAAAAACTTGAAATTGTGCATAAGACAAGCCATGAATATTGTTGTGTATACCGCAAGCTAAGATGATGTTTCATAGATCGCACGCTTATCTTGGTGTAGCCTACAACATAAGTCATCGAAAAAAAACTCTATCTCATAAAAATATTGGGTTGTTAAATTATGCCCCCCCCCCAAATGGAAATTTTCCCCCAAAATTAATACAGGATATAAATGGATTATTACTTGAATGTTTCGTTCAAAGAAACACACATCATAGTAAGGAATTTTTAAACATTATTTTAAAAAGGAATGTTAGAAATAGAACAGTTACCCAAAGTAACTCATCAATGGGTTTCACAAGATAATAACATTGGTGAGAAGTGGAAACGTTGATATGGAATAGAAATATAACTATCAATTTTTAATGGAGATTGATAAATAATGTGGTTTGAAAATATTTAATAATCACAAAACCATAAATTTGTGATGATTTAAGAGACCATATGATTCATCCAATAAGAAGGTGTTAGTATCACATTTTTTGTTTCTAATATCTTTACCCTAAAGTTGAATAACATTAGAATAAATATCTGATTTTAGTATAATCTCATTGTTGGATGTTCCTTGAATAATTTCAACAGCATATCTTTTTCATTTTAATGATGTTGAATTTGTCATTCCTAAAGTGTTAGCAGATCATGCTGTCAATAAATAGAATGATAGGTCATTATATCAGTCTTTATTACAAAAAAGGTTATCACAAGTTATCAAATATGTGTATTTACAGCTTTGGTGAGACAAGACATTATTCTAAAAAACATCATTTGATGTTTAATTTAAAATTTCATAAAATTTATAACCATAAAATCTTCTAAAAGTTGAAAATACAAACAAAATTGATATATGTGGACTAAATAGGCTTAACATTTATCTCCTATTTCGCATTAGGACGTTATTGTTTGTCACATTACAAACATGTGAATAAATTAATCATGTATTCTCTCGAAACATACTTATAACATGAATTACTATATAACCATAGTGAAAAAATGCATACTACAAAAAATTAACTCCTTACACATACCAAACATCCCTAAAATTCAATATACTAAAACCATGATATCACACTATCCTTATATCATTCCTAAGGCCATTAATACAATAAAACATATAATTACTTAATTATCCCATCATTATACAAATATAATGTGTCTTCTAAAAATATTTCAATCACTTTTCATGGTTACCGGTACCATATAGTTATGGAAATCCAAAATGGACTAATACATAAATATTTAAATATTCCATAATTTTATAATAGGGTTTCTAAGAAATTATTCCAGAATCCCATTACAGAAACACTCAATAATTCCACTAAATCATTGTCATACTCAACTTCAAAAATATTTATTTCCTGAGATTTTACATTTTCATTAGCCTTAATAGGTTGTTGAGGTCGATCATCATTGATAACCCTAGGATTAGGTCATTAGTTAGCATAATTCCACATTACCTCGCACATGTAACATTAATGTTTGGGAGGTGCAATCTCTATAGCCTTTTCATTATTCACATCATTATGTACCTTTTTCCCCATTACTTCCTCACTCAACTACCTAGTTACCTTCTTATCCACACTTAAGACATTTTTTAGTCCCTTTAAGATAATATCCAACATTCTTATTTCCAGAATTTAAGCATAATTAAAAAATCATCGTTTTCACCATTATTTTTTGATTTTCCCTTAAGCTCCATCATTGTTTTCTTGTAAAAACATGATATTGATATGTAAACATCCATTTCTACCTTGATATAACAATTCAAAATCTCTTTATACCTACTAAAGAAACTTATATCATATTCCATTCGAAGAATTGGTTTTAAGCCACTAATGAATTGATCAACATTACATCAGGTCAGATGATAAAACCATAAACAAGTCTTGAAACTCTTCAAAAAATGTGTCCCATTTGATCCAATGGATTCATCATACTTTTACTTATTCTCAATGAACTCTTTTTCCATCTTAGTTTAAAAAATACAAGGAAGAAATTGTTGGAAAATAATTTCTTGAACTCATCTCATTTCATGGATTCAATTTTTTCTTGTTGCGTTTTATTCTTTATTAGAGACAACCACTGATCTGGTTCAACTTATAAATAATAAAAATCCAAAATAATTTTTTTTGGTTTCGAAAAATAAAGGATGGAAAATAATTTTTAAATGGTATTGATCCAATGTTTAGAAAAAAGTGGATCAGAATACCCAATAAATAAGGTTGGTGTTGCCTTATATTAGGACTCAATAGAATGTTGTTTCTTTCTCAACTCTTTTGGATGTCTAGAATGATTCATATATTCTATATGTATAGAGCCAATGTTTTGAATTCTACCTAACTTAATGTCATGAACCGTCCCCCCAAAGATTCCCCTCCTAAGTTAGGAATGATGAAAGGGAGATAATAACCCGATTTCACACCTTCAATAGGCCCCGGGATGGTGAGTACCACCAAGAGTATATAATCCCACACAAAATGGAATGCATTACACTTTTTATAGAACAATATTGAGAGATAAGATGGTAAATCCCAATAAACAGTAGAAACTAAAAGGAAATGTAAATCCAAAATCCATTCCCCCTTTCATGTTCAAATGTAAAGCTGATAAAAATATAATAAAACCCAATTTAAATACCAAAAGAAAAGAGGCTATGTATAAATGACAAATATCCCAGATGCATGAGCTACTAAGGACTATCACAGTCCTCGAATTCCTCCTAAAACACAAAAAGTAGTATTATATAAGTTGGGTTAGTATATAACTATACCCAGCCAGAAAAGTAAAGTCACTCATGAATAATTGGGGGAACATACTAATTCCCTTGTGAGAAAATAATATAACCTAAACCACTAAACAAGAAAAACTAACCACCCCAACCACACCATGGTAATCTCACAAAATAATGCAAGTCAAGTAAAGTAATATTATAAACACATCGACATTTGGGTACACCACACTACTTTACAACTGGTTATCTTCTCATTTATAATGGATAGCGTCTTAACACTACCACTCTTCCCATACACTGTACCACTTCCACATACTTTCCACTCAAAACTGGTAAAAAACTACTCACAAACCCCTCCCACATATAATTAGGCCACAACAACCACACAACACACCCAAAAACACCCATGCCTCATCCCAAAGACTACTGGGAAACAAACCTAGCCCATAGACACTTGTGTATCTCATCCATAACACAACCGGCCTGAAGGATCTTGGGCTATAGTAAACCCCTAACCATAATATATTTCCTGAATACACTCAAACATTGTGAACTCAGAAGTGGGTGTGAGGAAGAATGTTTTTAACCAGCCATCTATCCACCGATTGAGATGCTGGGAAATACACCCCCCATGAGAAGGCGGTGTTCGACACATGGTTCTAAACAAGGATGTGGTGTGTATAGAAATCACAAGGAAAACCATTTTATACATATAGGTAAAAAACTCAACCCAACAAACAGGTTTCAATAAAACAACAATCCTACAAAGAGCCATATTTTATGCTACCCTTATATACACAACCACACGAAAAAACCACAGCCAAAACATAAACCCAAACTAGTTTCATTCATTCAACCCCTTGAAATTATTTATTTAAGGAGATCACTTTAAATTTATTCTAGCACTGCATATGTAACTACCATCCAAATATATACCCAAAACATCAAGTAAAACCAATCTATAGTCCCACTGCCCAACCAACACATAAATATATTTCAGTACCACTACACACCACTTCTCACCACCCAAACCCAATCCAATGGTAATCCCACCACCGACTAGTTCAGAAATTCCAATATCAATAAAACCTTCAACCTGATATTCAATCCACAACTCCTGTGTCACCCCAAACATAAATCACATGACATCCATAGACAAAACTGTATCCCCACTTGTCAAACATGCCACACCATGGTCATGGAACCAACTGCTCTGTCCACCACTATACTCATAGCCTTGCCACTATCAGCACCACCTAGATACCAACAAAAGCCACAAAACCCAACCAGAACTCAAACAGTACACAACCACATCAACAGGCCAATCATATTCAGATTTATTCAACAGGGGTTCTTTATTTCCACGTTGATAAATAAGAGTGATCACACAAGATTTTTCATCATGTGGAATCCATTTATTAAACCTATTGTAAATGATTATCCATGTTTTCATGTTACATACATTTAAAAAATCTTCACAATAAGTATAGAACACCACTAATGTGCAATAAAAGACCACCAATTTCCATGATTTTTATTAATCCATACATCCAACACAATCCATAACCAAATAATAGATAATAGGGTAATTATCATATGTATCATCATCACTTCACTTCCTATTATCATAATAGGTCATATTATTTTTTTTACCTTAATCATTCCCACCAATAATTCATTTACATGTTTAAAGAAAATTATTTATCCATTCTAAAAACAAGTATTATAACACCCAACATGCATGATGTTCAATTAATTAGATGTATAATAATCCCTACCTAAAATAACAGGTGACCAAAACTCCTCCTTTTTCCAAAAATTAGGGGGTGACAGGAGCAATATGAATGTCTCTAGTAAACAGTAAAATGAAGTCCATAACATAGTCACATGACTCATCTAGGCAGGAAGGCACTTGGTTGACTGAGAAGGAATGAAAAAATTGGGGAGAGGAGATATCATCTTCAGAAGAGACCATATCTTATAAACCATGGACACTATTTAAATGTACATAAAATTCGGATCGTGGTTTGACCACACAGCTTGACCATTTCTCACGTTATAACATTTAATTTTTTAATAAATTTATATGAAATAGTGAATATTTTAATTATTCCCCAATGATATGGTGTAAAGGGGGAACGAAATGGCTAATATTTATGGTTTCTCATTTAATGGAGAAATACATGTATCAGGGGTCGAATCGGAAAACAAATCAAGAAAACTATAAATTCTGAAAAGTGGGACTCAATTTTGTGTGAGTAAACATTTGGTGGTACCTGGTGGTGGTTCTACTGTTCGGTGAGCCACCATTCGGTGCCACTATTTTGGTGATTCACCATTGGAAAAGCAAGATTTTTGGAAAACTCCTGAAATGAGTCACTATTTCCTCCTTGAACGCCCTATGCACTAGATTTTCACAACAGAAAGGACTAGATGGTTCTGATTCATTACATTAGATACCACTCAAACTATTATCATCCTTAGGAATTCCAAACTAATCCCATAAGGAGGAGGGGTCTGAACAACCACCCCGTAAGATATCTCTCAAGGATAAACCACCCAATGTTGTTCGAAAGAAGGAGTGAAAAATTCAGCGTCCAAGAACTCCATCCCAACATCTACTACATTATTTAGAAAAATACACCAAGGTCCAAACTATCTAGACACATGGGTCAATTAATTCCTTTATCTATGTCAAGATACTATCCTTTTTTGGTGGAGCTGACTCTCCCAAATCGGATTAATCGCATCTTCATTAAAGTGTATCAATTTTGGATCATTTTAACACCTCTCAATTTTTATGACATTCCACTCACATTTAATCAATTAGGAAACAAAAAATCTTATAGAAAATAAGGTTCAAGAACTACATCCAAAAAAAATACACCATAAAAACAAAAAACCACTTCGGGTACTGGGCACGCATGTGTGCCTCTCACTCCCATATACTCTTATCGAGAACACCATGCCTCCGAAACACATGGAACATGGGAATGGTCCATCCTCACAGCACCTTCTCCTGACGATCAATGATTTTAACTACCCTCTCCATGAATGTCACGTCATTCTAAACATCTATCTCTCACCATTTGATGACATCCGGTTTATCATGTATATACTGACGAAGCACGAATATGTGAAGGATTTAATGGATCCTATCCAGCCCTGGATGCAATGCCATCTGATATGCCACCTAACCAACTCATACCAACACCTCAAAAGGTCTAATGAACCTAGGAGAGAGCTTTCTTCCCATACTGAACCTCTTCTTCCCACATCGAGGGGAGACCTTCAGTAACACATGGTCCCAGCCTTGAACCCCAAGGGACTTATCCTATGATATGCATATGAATTATCCAAATATTAAGCTACCTTGATCCTCTCCCTATGATCATAACCTTCTTCGTCATTCTTTACACTACCTCTAGTCAAATAATAGCTACTTCCCCAATCTCCATCCAGCACATGGGTTAACAACACAACCTTTCGTACAATGCTTCAAACGGTGGCATACCAATGGTAAAGTGATATCTATTATTATATGACAACTCTACCAAAGGTAAGATTCATACCTATGATACTCCAAAGTTTATAACACATTTTTGAAACATATAATCCAATATCTAGATGGTCTACTTCATCTTCCCATCCTTATGAGGATGGAAAGCAGTGCTAAGGCTTAACTGGGCACCAAAAGCATATTTTAACCCCCTCTAATCTCATGAGGTAAACTGTGCATCCTGATTCAAGATGATAGATCTTGGATCCCCATGTAGACATAAAACTTCGTCCACGTACCTCCCTATTATGAAATCCACTACACTCGACTACTTTATTACCATGAAAAGATCTGATTTCATCAGCCAATACACCACTATCCAAGTCACATCATATCCTCCCTGAGCCCTTGGTAGTCCTTTGAAAAAATCCAAAGAGATATCATACCACTAAACCTCGAGGACACCTAAATGCTGATATAGGCCTACTGTAACATGGTGCACAACCGTCACCTACTAACACGCTAGGTATTATACCATAAAATATACCACAGTCTACTTCACCCAATGCCACCAGAACTATCACCTCAATATATGGTATATCTCAGAAACTTTTGGGTGTACCACCATGGGTGATCTATGGGACTCATAGAAAACTCCCTAATTCATTCCAACTGGGAAAAACACTTTCCAAGGAACACGATCAGATTTTAACCATCTTCTAACCATCCATTCAAAGCGTCACTCTGGTCAATGCAATCATGCATCACCTGAGCCTCCGCGTCTCCCCAGTGAGACTCCTCCACCTACCACATCAGAGAATACTACACTATCATCGGAAAAAGATTGACTCTACCATTATCCACTCCCACATCCAAATGCAATGTGGCCAACTCACCCATTTCCTTCCAAGCATCCATAGATTCATGAACTACCACCTTCTATGACCTCCTCAAACGAATCGCCACAACATTCCCCATTACTGTGGTGTAATATTTCTCAAATTCATAGTCCTACAAGAATTCCATCCACCCTCATTATCGCAAGTTTTAGTCTCACCATGAAAAGATATACATAACGATATTATGATCTGTGAAGACCACAAAGCACTCACTAGTGACGTAATTCCACTATAACTTCACTGAGGTCAAAAACAATGTTTTCTCCAGATCAAAGGTGGAATAGTTACGCTCATAAGGACGTAACAGTCATGACCCATATGAGATCACTCTCCACTAATACATCAACACACATCCCAATACTAATCCAAATGTGTCACAGAACACCTTGAACATCACCCCTTCCTTTTGAAACCTGAGCACTAGAGCACTTACTACCTTCCCCTTCAGATAGATGAATGATTCCTAAAACTGCTCATCCAACATGAAGGCATGGTCTTTTCTGATCAAATAATTCAATAGAGAAAAAACCAGAGAGAATTTTGGTATGAACCTATGATAGTTTCCTTCTAGATCAATGAAGCTACAAACCCATTCCACATTGTAGGGTGATTCCGAAGAAAAAATTTCCTCAACCTTCAACGGATCCACCACTGTCCCCGGCTGAGACACCACATGTGCAAGGATGTTTACTTCTCACATCTAGATATTGCAGTAGGACAACTTACCGTCGATCTGGTGGTGTTAGAGGACATCAAACACTCTTCCAAGGTGATCAGTGTTCTCCTCCTCTTACTTTTATTAGATTAGGATGTCGTCGATGAACACAGTGAAAAACCAGTTATGGAAATCACGAAATATGGAGTTCATGGGCCCCATGAACATGACTGGGGAATTAGTAACACTAAATAGAATGACCACGGACACAAAGATACCTTACCTAATCATAAAACTAGTCTTCAGGATGTCACCCTCATTCACCCTCGACTAGAGATACCCATACTGCAGATCAATCTTAGAGAACCAACCTCTTCCCCACTGCTAGTCAAAATGATCATCTATCCTCGAGAGAGGGTGAATGTTCTTTATCATCCCCTAATTTTGTGTCTATTATTCTATGAACAACCTCAAACCACTATCTTTCTTATTTTCAAACAAGACAAAAGCAATTAATGGTGATACACTAGTCTAGATAAGTTCCTTCTTAATCAAATCCTCAATCTAAATCTGGAACTCCCGCAACATAGAAGGATCCATTCAATAGGGATCCCTCAAAATCCGACAAGAATTAGGATGTATTTCTATCGCAAACTCTACATCACATCGAGGGGGTAGACTAACAATATCCTCTAGAAAACAATCAATGAACTCCTCGACAACTCCCAGCAAACCCACCATCTCAAAATCCACTAATTCCACTGATACATCATCCAACATGGATAGAAGAGGGTCTATATGTAAAATTCCTTCCTGAAGACTTATTCGCATACAAAAGCTACACGCTAGCCTAACATGTCTGAGAACATGACTATCCTCCGAAAGCATTAAATAACGGAACACACAAAAGAACATTTTATTCCATGGATTAAATGGTATGTCTACATAATTAAGAGAAATAGGTCCCCACTAGATTGGGGTGACCCCAACAACAGACACCATCATTGGCAGACACAAAACAAGCTGGTCTGAAATTTGATTGGCATTGTTAACACCAGGGGAACATAAAGTCACTCTATGCCTAGTCCTAGAGCTTGGGATAGACTGGGGTAATGAAGTATTGCGAATCTCTTGAATCAAACAAGTAACATGCAAGAGTGTTGAACAAACTGATCGTACCTTGAACAACTTCTGGGTATATTAGAACTGCTATATCTGTAGCGTGCAACATTACACGCCTTTCCCCTCTACCCCTCGGCTTTCGTCTGCCTTCACAACCATGCCCTAGTTGAGTTCATCGAGGATCCCCTTGTGTTAGTCTTGCTTCTACACCATCTATCATCAGTGGAGAGGGGGCCTACTGCTATAGGAACGGCCTAGTGGGAAACTATTGCTGCTAAGGTGGGTGTTGAACCTGCCCACCACAACCGTATTTTGCTCAAACTGGGTAATGAATCTTGTTGTTCCAACAACCTCTATAATTAAAGAACCTCATTCCCAGGATCATGGGAAAAGGTTGAGGACCATGATATTGGAACTAGAACTACTGTGGTCCACCCCCACTGGTTGAAATTGGGATGTTCTTGATGTGGGAGATCAGCTATTGACTCCCTTCCCCGGGAGGAACATGGATAGCTCCCCTTCCATGTAACACCTCATCGTGAGTGAATCTATTCAACTAACTCAACCATTTATGATCATATAATATGTATTTTGGTAGAAGGGAATAATAGAATACTGAAGAGAAGTTCAATGTTCTTCCTATATTCCTTTCACTCGGGACTCCTCATTTGAAAAAATATCACGTCAAAAGAGAATGTTTTTCTTAAATATGATCCCCAATTATCTAACTAACATAGTACCTTTCTCTAGGGATAGAAGCTCTTGTTTCTTCTCGGACTACATTATTGAGGAGAGAGACTCCTCCTGGTACTCCTCAAATTCAACCCACAAAATATTAGTCCCCTTCCTCTCCCAAGGTATAGTGTCCACCACTTACACACTACTCCCCTCATCTGGCTCACTACTAGGGGAACCCAATACGCCCTTGGAGCCTGAATCTAGGTAAAGGGGATTGAAATATCCTTGATACAACCTTCAATAACTAATTCTAAAACATTTAATTCGTGCATACCTAGGGTCTACCACTAGAAAGCGCAAAGGGTCTTCTTCTATGGTTCATCCTCCTCCTCTCGATCAACCTTCCACTTGTCAACTTGATCATCCCACTAGGCCTCAATTACTCGATCCACTGGTGGATGAAATTTAGGTTTCAAAAAATAAAAGGTAAAGAAGGAATTCCTAAGCCCATGTAGTTCATAATTTCCCTTTAGAGTCATTTTAACTCTTTATTTAGTTTATTTCATAAAACACGTAACTCAAATAAGAACAGAAGTCGATATGATGCATATACTATTGCAAGGGTCTCTACCCTGCAATCAATGTAGCCTCTATTGGCTGTTCTGTAGTCTTAGAGTCTTTACAACGGAACACCAGGGGCTAAAATATCGTATCCTAGCCATCCTTACCTGGAATATTTCATGCACCCAGATATCATAAGCCTGTTTCCCTAACATACCATGCACTCATCACTATTCCTAACTCCAAACATCATCCTATCTCTCAACCTGGATCTGATACCACTTTTCCACAACCCCCCTCCCTCCAAAGATGCCCCTGCGGAGCTGGAAATGATGAAAGGAAGATAATGATCCCAAAGTCCTACCTTCAATAGGTCCCAGTTTTGTGACCAGCACTAAGGGTATAGAATCTCACAAAAATAGAGGGCAATACCCTTTTATAGAATAGAATCGGGAGATATGATGGTAAATCTCAAGAAACTCCAAACAATAGTAGAAATTGTAAAGTAAAAAACCATTCCCACATGCATGTTAATAAGTAAAGATAACAGAAATACAATAATACCCAAATTAAATACCAAAATTAAGGAGACTATGCAGCAATGACAACTATCCCTGACACCCATGCTCATAAGGTCTACTATGATCCTCAAACTCCTCCCCCATGAGATTGTGGTATTCAGAAATTGGTGCTCAATAAGGGTGGGGTTCGTATAGAAATAAGAAGTAACTATAGTTTATACAGATATGTAAACAAACTCTCATCCCAACCTACGAGTTTTAATCAAACAATTATCCCATATAGAACAACTTTCACTACTACCCATATATGTGCAACCAGTCAAACAGCCACAACCAATACATAAACCCAACCCCATTTCTTTTATTTAACCTATTTTAATTATTTTTTTACTAAATCCAATTTAAATTTATTCTATCACTGCCTTAGATAATACCAACCACATCAATAGCCAACACAACAATCAAACCAATTTGTAGTCCCACTAAAAAACCAACACTTAACCAGATTGAAGCACCACTACGCTACACTACTCAGCAGCCAAAACTAAACCAAATTCAGTCCCACCAACTTCACGTTAATCCATTCCACAATCAATCAAACCTTCGACCTAATAATCTAAGAACATCTTCAATATAAAACCAAACACAACTCCCACATTAGACATAGCCAGAACCGCAGCCCGCTGCTCAAACATGCCACACCATACTCACAAATCCAAGCCCTATGTACACCCATATACCCATAACCACACTTCCATCAGAAGCACCAAGAAATCCACACAAGATAAAAAACCAACCAGAACCCACACAGCATAAAGCCATATCAACAGGGGAAGCATTTTAAAATTTAGTCAATAGGGGTTCTTTAATTACAATTTGATAAAAAGGGGTGATCACACAATATTTTTCATACTGGAGCATCGAAGTTTTAAACCATGTGGATGTTATAAATCATGTTTTAATGTTACAAACATTTAACAAATCATCACAATAAATGCAGAACACAACCCATGCATAAGAAAAGGCCACCAACCACCATGATTTTTAGAATCCATATGGCCATCCCAAACCATAAAAAAAGCATTGATAATCAGTGAAACAGAATACTTATCATCATCACATTTCAACCTGTTATCGTAACATGTCATATTATTTTTTTTCATCATCCTCCCTACCCCGCATTTATTTAAATGTTTAATTATAATGGTTTAGTCATTCTCACAACGAATCATTACTACACCCACTCCGAATGATACACAATTAAATAGACATAGAATAATCCCAACCTAGAAAAACATGTGACAAAAACTCATTCTTATGCCCAGAATAAGGTGTCGTGCGAGCAGTTGTGAGGTGTTTAGGAGAAGACAAACTAATGGCCACAACATCAGGGCATGACTTCTCACGGGAGAAGGATCTAAGGACACCACGAAGTAATCGAAAGGAAAGTTGGGAGAGGTGTTCTTTACTAAAGAAAAGGCCATATCCTATAACTAGGGAGACGATTTCAATGTACTTAAAATTTATATCATGGTCTGACAATGCGGCTGTTTATTTCACACGTTAGAATGTTTAAGATTTAATAATTATCTCTCAAATGGTGGAGATATAAATTATTCTACTCAGATAAGGTGGAAATGGAACCTAAAATGGTAAACATTTATGGTTTTCACATTTAACATTGAGAAACACATAATGGGGGTGAAACATAAAAAAATCGAGAAAACTGGAAATTTAGAGAAGGTTGACTCATTGATGGGTGAGTCACCTTACTGTTTTCACTAGTAGTAGTTACACCATTTGATGAGACACCATTCACTTCCACTATTAGGTGCTACTGCATGGTCAGTTACCATTCAGAGTCACAGTTCGGTGCCACCATTTGGTGAGTCTCCATTAGAAAAATATTAATTTTTGGGAAACTCTTTAAATGATTCATTGTTGCCAACTAGAACGCCCTAATCAATGGATTTTCATAGATGAATGGCCTGGTGGGGTTAGAGGCACAAGTTATATCAAATTTTTTTTCAATAGGACAATCATTTCATTTACCATTTCATTGGTCATTAACCCAGTTCATTTGGGTTCCATCTATTTTCTAAATCCCATAAGAAATAGTGTGAGAGGTAGAAATCATACAAGGATGAAATCATAATAAAGGAGGTGTACATTCAATACGTTACATGTTATGTTTAATATTGGGTTATTCAGGATCATTACCAAAATTCAAGTAGTGTAACTTGTAATTAGACATGCCCTTAGGGACACCCCTAGATGTATTCGGAGAAATATATATAGGGGTATCACTAAATCTGTCACATCCTAGTTTACAAATGTTAACTAAACCTTCAGTCTAATTGATACTCTAACAACTAATGCTTGATATACAGCGAAATTAAAATTCTTTTTAGGAATACATAATACATTATAATATGAGATAACCAAATACCATATTAGTTTAGTGTCTGTTGAAACATTAAATATATTCTTCTAACATGGTGAAATATGTTCAACACATCCCAAATGCTCCCAAAACGTCTAAAATAAAATTATATTAAGGAAATATTTTTATTAAGTTAAAAAGTAACATTTATATTCATTATTATGACCCATTTGTCTATAAGTGGAAACATAATACATACTAAAGACAAATAAAATGACACATTATATCATTCTTTGATTTAAATATTTGTTATGTCACTTTCATAGTAAAGTGTCCATAAAATGAAATAATTTTGATCCTTAAGAGTTACAGGTGGAATTTAACTCATAAAATAAAATTTTTCCATTTTCTTTGGCCGTTGTATAATCATTATAATTTTATATTTAACATAAATTACCTAAAGTACCCTTTACCATGGTACCAATAGTCACCACAATTACTATTAATATTGTTAAATAATAAAAGGGAAATAATTAAAAAACTTGAACCTCAGGAATCCAAATTCGACATCCATTTTTTAAAATTCAAATCACATAAGTGTCAAAATTATATTTAAAATATAACCATTAAAATGGCAAGAAAACATTTTCTGGAAAATTCGTCTTTTTAAGTGGAAAAAGTTTTTATAATAAATTTATGTATAAAATAAAATTAAAAAACTAACATTTGATAAATATATCTAATTAAAATTTAATACAAAACCTAAATATAATTTTATATTGTAATTACTTTAATAAAAAATAAACTCTTCAATTAAAATTTTCATTTTTATTATTCCTCAAATAATGAAATGTTTTAGAAAAATAACAAAAATTAAACCCAAGTAAATTTTTATATTAAATATTTAAAAATTCGTTTGTTTTTTTATAAAAACATAATATAAATGTTTTTAAAAAATTTTATTTAAAATGGTTGTGCCATCAAAAGATGTGAAAACTTCATTTTTGAAAAATACTTCCTTTTTTCAGAAATTTAATTTTTTCTTATATCATGTCTCTAAAACATATAATAAGAATTTAAAACATTATATTGAATACTATAAATATATTTTTCAATAATAAAATCCATCAAGAGTGATTTTATTATTTTATACACTCACATATTTTCCTTTAAATAGTTTTTTAGAAGAAACATAACAATATTCATACCAACCATTATTATGACTAGGTTACAATATTTATTTTTTCACTTTTACTCGGTTATTTGTGAAATTAATTCTATCAAAAAAATTGAAATTGTGTGTAAAACAATATTAGAATTGAATTTATTATACTTCATGATAAGCTGATTTTGTGTATAGCGTAGGCTTATAGTGGTGTATCTTAATGAATAATACATAGAAAAAAATATTTCTCATAAAAACATTTAGGCAATACATTATACCCCCATAAAATTGAATTTATCCCTCAAAATTAATCTAGGATTCAAAAGAATTATTACATGATTGTTTCTTTCATAGAAACCCAAATCGTAAGAAGAAATTTAAAATCTATGTTTTAAAATAACAAATATTGTAATATAATGGTTGCCCACAGTGAATCATCACTGGGATTCCACATATGATAAAAAAGGTGAGAAGTGAATACATGGATATATATATATATTAAATTTAACTATCATGTTTTGATATAGAATGATAGAGAACATAGTTGTTAAAAATATAACAATCACTAATAGAATGATAATTTAAGAGATCATATGATTCATTTGATAATAATTCACCAGGATAACATCGTTGATTTCCAAGATCCTTTCCCAGAGGTTGAATAACATGAGAAGAAATACTTACTTGATTACAGTACAATCTCATAGTTTGTTATACCATGACCAATTTCCATTTCATATATTATTCAATTAAATGATGATTAATTTTTCATTCCTAAAGCATTAACATATCATTTGGTCCATCAATTGAATGATAGGTTATTCCACCTATCTTTATGACAAAAAGGTTAACACATGTTATCAAATATGCATAACTCTACCGATGGAGAGATAATACTTTATTGTAAAAATTTTCATTTGATGTTTAACATAAACATTCCAAAATTTTATAACCATACAATCTTTCTAAAATATGAGAATCCCAAACATTAGATAGAAGTGAACTAAATATTATTAAAAATTATCTCCTATATCTCATTAGGTAGTTCTTGGTGGTCACATTCCAAACATGTGAATACCTTAATCATGGATTCTCTTAAAACATGGTAATAACATGAATAACCATATATCCTTAGTGAAAACATGTATACTGTGAAAACATGACTCTTTCTACGTACCAATAATCCAAAAAAAAATATTCTCAAACCATGATATCACTTTGTGCTTATATCATTCCTAAGGTCATTAATACTCTAAAAATTCTCATTATCTCCTTTATACATCATTATATACAAATTATGTGTTTTCCAAAAATATTTGAATCAATTTTCATGGTTATCGATACCATATACTAATGGAAAAAAAATTACCAATACATATATATTTGGTTATTCCATATGACTATAAAACTGATTCTACAACATTATTCTGTAATCCCATTACATAAACCCTCAATCATTCCACCACTAAATTTTGATACTCAAAATCACCAATAGTGATAGCAAGTGATTTTCCATTGAATTTGGCCTTAAGAGGTTGTTGACGTCGATACTCCTTCATAACCCTTGGATTAGGTAATTGGATATCATAATGAAACATTTCATATCACTTGTATCATTTATGTGTTAGTGGTGCATCATTGGAATCCATTTTTATATTCACTTGATTAGCTTCTCTTTTACCATTTATCCAGCACTGAACTGCCTGATGTCCTTATTTTCCTCACATAAAACATTTTCTAGTCCCTTTAAGACAATCTAAACCATGATTCCTTATACAAATAGATGATAATGAGATAGTCCTCTTCTTTTCACCATTGTTTTGATATTTTCCCTTGAACTCCATTTTTCATTTCTTTTCAAAACCATGTGATTGATATGTAACACCAACTATTAATTAAAACTATATTGAAAAATGTAAAATATATTTATAGATACTAAAGGATCATATATCTAACTCTCTTTGATGGATTTGTTTTAAACCATTGATGAATCAATCAACCTTACTTTTAGTTTCAATGATAAATCCAGAATCATAACATGCATATCTTGTATAATATTCCGTGTATATACCATTGTATTCTTTTCACTTTTTATTAATATAAAATAAAACCAATTTCCATATTCGTTCGAATAATATGATTAAATAAATTATCGAAAAATATGTTCTTGAACTCATCTCATTCCACATATTGAATTTCGTCTTGCTACCTTGTATTCTTTATTAGATTCCACCACTGGTTCGATTTTCCTTCTAATTGATAAATAGAAAAAATTAATATTATTCTTCTAAAGAGAAAAGAATAGAAAATATTTTCTAAATGGTATGGACCTATTATTCATAAATAGGTGGATCAAAATACCATATGAAAGAAGTTGGATGTTACCTCATGAAGGACTCAATAAAATGTTGCTCTTGTATCTGCTTATTTGGATGTCCAAATGATTCATTTCTTGTGTATGTATAGTGATAATATTTTCCATTCCAAATCCAATAATATTTTGTTTTTCATGAGTACAATCATTGAATTTCTCATTGAATTTATAATTAACATGGTTCCCTTGGGTGCCAACCAATTTCCGAAACCCAAAAAGAATAGTGTGAGAGGCAAAAATCATATTAGGAAAACCACATAATCATGGGGTTGTAATTTCAATATGTAATATATTCGGATTAAAGCTAGTTTATTCAGTATCATTAAAAATATCTAATACTATAACCAATAATTATACTTACCCTAAGGTATATCCCTAGACATATCCAAATAAAATATATCTACGAATTTAACTAATGTTTTTCGCATCCTAGTTTCCAAAGGTTAATTAACGCTTCACTTGGATAACAACTCTAACTACCCAATCATTACATACATGGATATTAAATTTCTTTTTAAGACTACATAATACATTATAAAATGAGACACCAAAAAACCGTATTAGTTTTTTCTATTTTGAAACTTTGAACACATTCTTCTAACTTGGTGAAAGATCTTCAAAATATCTCATAAAGATCTTCCCCTTTGGTTTTACTAAATAAAATATTTTTTATATATTGTGGAAAATAAATCCTCAAAGGGTGAGATCAAATTATATATAAGGTAAACCATGGATAAAATAAGAAAAAACATAAACATAACAATGTAAAAAAATAAACATAAATTTTTAATTTCAAAATAGTGTGTCAAGAATTAAATTATGGTAGTTCGTAAGGCAAAAATACGAAAAGAGCACAAATGATGATAAAATAGCACTATCATAAAACATGGAAAAGAAAAAAAACACATAAGAATAGAAAATAATTTCCATATTATCCAAGGATCATTGATAGGACCATCATAGTGGACAATGTGAATTACTGAAACAAGTTCACTCCTCGTTCCAGACCTGTATTACTGAACAAAATTTACATTAATTTCCATCCATGTATTACTTAACTCGATTTACATCTCATTATAGTCATACATATTCCATGAGATATAAATCCTTACCCAATGCATTATAGGGATATATAGGTCTCAACCATCTCATAATGGGAACTACATATATTTATTCCACAAAAACCTAAATCATTCATCATAGAATAAACCAAGGAATAAAATGGGTTTCTAAAACATCATCCCTTCATAATATAATCCACATAAAACAAATGGATTTCATAACTAGAATTCCATAATAGAAATAATTAATTGTATGAATAATAGGGATAATATTCTTGAAAAATATCTTTATTCTTAGATGGAAAATAATTTTGATAAATAACTTGAAATTAATTCATAAAGAAAATATATTTTCTTCTTGAAAGAAATTTCTTTTATTAAGACACCATGAAATTGTAAAAAGATTGAATTTCCATGAAAATAACATTGAGATATTTTTTGAGAATATTAATGGGAAAAATTTATTATGATATCATAAAAATCCATTTGTGTCATATAAGTTAAAAAACATTCTTCTAGTACTTTTTATAGAAAAGTCAAAATATACCTTGAATAGAAAATAACAAAAATATTTATTTCAAAACATTTAATAAAAATTTACTAATGGGTATAAATGTATTTAAACATATATTAGAAAATAGTAACACAATTTTTGAAATCATTTTTTGAAAACATTGTCATAGATGATGAATAATCCCCAGTAAATACTTATGTATAACAATATTGGATTACAATGAAATTGTGAAATTATCAATTAACTTAGGTCTACTATCCTTTTTATCAATCAAAATATAATTTATGATGTTTTAAATGACATTATTGAATTATTATAGTGTCAAAATATTTCTAATGCTATCATATTTGATCATATTACCATTCGTTTGGTAATAAAGTGTCATTATTACTCATTATTCATGTATTAACTACTTCATTTTTTATGGATGTTTCATTGAATAAGTTTTAGTTCTCATTATTTTTTTATAGTTATATCATTAAAAAATTATATTAACATAATATATTTCATATTTATTTATTCGGTACATTTATATAATCATTTTTATGGGATATCATGTAGAAGGAATAACATCACATCCCATCGTGGAGATGGTAGGTCGTATGTATGCACGAGCAATGATATAATTCCCTTAATTATGATGTTTTATCAAAGTGTATGGTTTATATATTGTTAAAACATAAATAACTTGTTATATTAATCATAATTATTTATTATTTCTATTATTATACCCATAAAAGTCATGTTTTGTTTAAAAAAATACTACACAGTAGCGTGGAGACAGTAAGTTGTACATATGCATTTGTTGTGGTTTTTTTCGTAGGATGGATAAATGGTATAATATGATTGTTACATAATATTAATAACATATTAGAATACATTTAATAAAAAATTATTTAATTTACAATAGAAAAAACTCACTATGAATAAGTGCAAGAAGAAATAATTTGAATGAATCGGTAGTGGAGATTACCTATTCTTCAATCATCTCCCTTTAGATCTCTTCTAAAAGGCTCTAGAGATGATATTTTGAGAAGAAACAAACCTCTTGAATGTTACTATGGATTTTTAGAAGGTAAATAGGCATGTTATGGCAGATATATAAGGCTAAATGTGAATTGTAATTGAGAGGTATGATGTGACCTTTTATAATTGAAGTGAGCAGCAAATTTGGAATATCTAATATATAAATATAACAATAAATCCAAACCACATAAAAAACCCACAAAAAAATTATACTTTATATTATTAGTTAATATATGGTTGTAATATCATCAAATAATTAATTTTTTGAAGGTTTTTATGTCAATTTAATCATTATCATCTTAATTTTACAATTAGTTATTCTATTTTATTATAGCTAGGGTAATAATTATTTCAATATTAAAAGCTCAAAATTTAATTATTTGATTTAAATAAAAAAATAAATATATAATTTATATTATTTTAGACCATATTATTATTATTATATGTTTTTAATAATGTTTAATTATTATAAAATTAATTAATAACACATTGTTTTGACAAAACAATAATACTATCAATTTTGATACTATTGAATTATTTTATATTTAGAAATACCAAGATAAAATGTCATCCTTGAAAAAAAAATATTTTATTATAATTATATGTGTTCTAGATCATTTATAAAATTCATTTGACTTATTAATTAGATCAAATTATATTTATTTATTTATTTATTTAACATGATGTTTATATTTCCATTAATAAAATAATTACTACATCTGTTTTGTGTAATTATTTAATATACTTATTTTTTGGTAAAAATGAAAATAAAATACTATAATGAATAAAACTCTATAATATTTCATTATTATACTCATAGTATTATATATCTATTATAAAATCCATCAAAAAAACGTTATAATTTTTAAAATATGTATCTTAGATGTTTAATATCACTTAAAATAAATTAATATAAGTGTCATAATCTATTCTATAAGGTGAAAATTGTCTATAACATGACACTTGGATGATTACGGATGATATATACTCATACAATAATACTTGGTCTTGTTTTTGTCTCTATTAATGAATATTATCTTTTTCTTAAAAATTAGTTTATTTATTTTTCATCAATTAAATAATTTCTGCATCAAGAAAATATAAACAATTAAGGTAATTATTTATTTTTCTAAAAATAAAAACTAAATTACATAGATAATAAAAAACATTTTAGCTTTAAAATTCTTATTTATGTTTAATTTAGCTTATGTATAACTTTATATTAAAAATTATATATTATATAAAACATGAAAGTGAAATAATTAAATTTTGATTAAATAAAATATTATAAATAACATAATATCTTCCAAATGGATAAAAAAACGTCAAAAATAAATTTATATTAGAGAAATATGTTTATTAAGTTAAAATTAATCATTTATATTTGTTTATACTTCCAGTTGTTTCATATGTGTAAAACAGTTGATATTGGAGACAAAGAAAATGACACATTGTATCTTTCTTTGATTTAAATATTATTTAAGCCATTTTCATAGAAGAGTCTCCAATAAATGACCTAAATTATATCGGTAAGTGCTAAGGGTAATATTAAATTTATCAAATAATTTTTTTTCATTTTTTTGTCATTTTATAATCGTCATAATATTGTGTTTAGCCTAAATTACATAAATTACCATTAAATGTGGTAACAAAAATCACCATGGTTACAATTTATGTTGGTCACAAATAAAATGTTTATAATTAACAAATTTTGACTTCGTGAATACATATTTTACATCCTTTTTACAATATTAAAAACATAGAAGATTCATAAATAAATTTAAAATAAAACCGGTAAAATGTCATGAAAAACCGTTATTTGGAAAATTCCCCTTTTAAATGGAAAATGTTTTTATAATAAATTAATTGAAAAAATCATTTTTAAAAATAGTAATTGGATAAAAATTAACTTATTAAAATTTAAAAAAAATCCAAAAAATATTTTTTGTCATGAATTTAAATGAAAATAATGTTTTCAATATAAACTAAGAGATTTCACTATTCATCAAAACTGAAACTTATCAGAAAAATAACAAAAAAATCCACAAAAGTATATTTTTATTTTTTGAATTAAAATACTAATTTTATTTTGTAAAATTGAATATAAAAAAGTTTCTTATTGGATATAAAATGGGTGCACCATCAAAAGGTGGCAAAATTGCTTTTTTGCAAAAAAAATACTTCTTTTATTAAATATTTTTTAATATATTCTTAAATCATGTTTAGGAAACATTTAATTGTAATATTAAACATCATATTGAATATGTTAAATGTAATTTTCCCAAATAAAGTCAATAAATTGTGAATTTTTTATTTTATAGACACACTTATTTTCCTTTAAATATATATTCAGAAGAAAGTTAATATGATTCATAACAACCATTATAATTATTAGTTTATAATATTTTGTTGTTATCATAAACATGTTCTTAGGTGAAATTAATTTTATCCAATGATATTGTAATTTTGTATAAAAAAAGACAAGCATATTTTTGTGTATATCGTAATCTAACCATGTGTTTTGTATAGCTCAAGCTTATCTTGAGGTGTCATGCAACATAAGACATAGAAAAAAAGTTAATATATCTCATAAATATACCAGGGTGAAATAGTCAACATTATGAAAAATGTTATTTCCAAAAGGTTATTTTTTATTAAGAAATTATTGATATTAGAGAAAGTTATGTGGTTCTCGATAGTAGTATATTCATGGAAATAATTAGGTAGTTTCACATTGGTTGTGTGTGCTTTGCGAAAGAAGTGAGCACTGCAAAATTGTTGAGAAGGGATTTCCCATAAAATATGCAGTAATGTGGTATTCATCAAGTGGATTAATGTGGAGCATAATGATACACCAAATTTGGTGTAAAGAATATTGATTCATGTTATTAATAAGTGAATAATAAGCAGTAGTGAGCACATATTAGTAGAGAGAGCATGGATTATTCAAATTCTAATTGGTCCTAAACTAGGAGGGATAATGATTCTTTCATAGAAGTTGTATCATTAGTGTTATTTAGTGTATTTGGTATAAAGGAAAATTACATTTTTATCCTCCTTATATTTATCCCAATGTGGGTGAATAAAGTAAAATTGTTTTTTTCTCATGCATGCTTCCATTTATGATTATACATTTCTATGAGAAAGGGATATTAAAGTATTTTACTTATTGGTGTAGATATATCCTAATGCGATGTTTTTTTAATATATCATACCCTGAATCATCCATATCATGTTATTTAACCTGGTTGGGGTAATATGAATAGAAATTTTCCCTAATGGAGAATTAGACATAAACAATCCTGAATATAGATCTGATTGTTCAATACAACCCATACCTCGCATTAGAATTTTATATAAATAGAAATAACCTCTAATATAATAAATTTAAATATATTATAAATCAATACCATAGTAATTTGAATACTTATAATATCATATATGATCTCATTATAACAATTTAACACCCCATTTTATCAATTATTATGTACTAAAATCCCCATTTATGGTGAAACTATTTCTTTTATGAAGAATTATTCAATTCAATAGTTCTACTCCCCATAATATTATCTTGGTTCAATCACCCCAATATTATTAATCGCGATATAAATATTTATATTCATCCATAAATGTTATAGATTAAATTTTTTTACACCATTCCTAGAATAGTATGCTATACGTATGCATGAATGCTACATTCATTTTTTAACAGATAGAACAAAAGTAAGGAAATTTTTAATTCACCATTATAGGATAAATATTATATCTTATATATCATATATATTCATAATATTCTATCTTATTACACGATATGTAAAATAAAATGAAAAAATCACATCACTTAGTGATGGTAGTCGTCCAAACGTATGCACGAACAATGTTTTCACTTCCCAAATAATTAAATAGTAAGTAGGTAGATGTGATATTATAATATTAGATGTATAATTATGTAATTATTATAACATATAAACAATAATCCAATTCTTAAAACATAACCATAAAATATGATGATAAAAAATGAATTGCATCTAAATGTTGAGACAATAATTCATACAAATGCATGACTGATCCTTTCACTGGTTTTTTGAAAATAATAATGGGGTATAATCATGTATTCATAATCACTATAAAATTTTAGAATATTTATTATACATAATTTTCTTATTTAATGATAAATATCATTTTTTTATATGAGTTACAAAATTATAATATAAAGGGATCAGGTAAGGCGATTACTGCTTCTTTGAAATGACTGCTTTAGATCTCCTCTAAAATGCTCAAAATATGGTATTTTGGAAAGACTAGAACCTCTATGATGTGTATATATATATTTTTCTAATGGAAATATTCGTTTTTTTAATATATACATATTCATGCTCTGTGATGAAGTGATGAATGATCTGCCCTTTTTTAATTGAGGTGAGGGGCACTTTTGGAATTCCCCAAAAGAATAAATTATTATAAATTCATTCTCAATCCATAAGCCTCAAAATGGATATGTGTTGGCATAATATATATTATAGGGTAGTAAAAACATAATCCAATATATCTAGATGAGTATTATAATAATTTTAAACCCAACCATTTTGAGAAAACATTATTTAAAAAATTATAATTTTAACTACGGTAACAACGTTTTAAATAATAGTGGGTTGTAATTTCTAATTATAAGATAAAAATTGAATGATAAGTAGATAATTTATGAAATTTTGAACCATATAATAACTACCTTGTATTATTTTAAAATATTAATTTTTTGTAAATAATTAATTAAAATAGGAATTTTATAAAATGACATTATTTTTTTTACTAATATTCATTTAATTTACGTTTGAATAAATCGTGACAAAGGATGAATTTGAATAAAATTCTTTCAAGACTTCTTAATGAGTCATATATATTTGAAAAATGCAGGGGTAATATTAATTCCTTAAAATTATAAAACATCAAATATTTTTTAAAGAATTTATTATATTAGTTTTTAAATGGAAAAATACTACATTTGTGTTGCATTAGAAATTATGGTATTTAATTAATTATGACATGTTAAAAAATTATCATAAAACTAATTTTATCGAGATCAAAATTAATGCATATTTTCATTCATAACTTAATTTTTCCCTTATGTGGACACATATTATATATTAAAAACAAAGAGAGTTACATTTTGTAAATTTAAGTAATTTTAATTGTATATATGTCAATTTCATGGAAATGTTTCCATTAAATAAAAAAATCTTAAACTAAGGTGTTAAGTGTACAAATACCTGGATAAAATAAGTAATAGGATGAAATATTAAGTCCTCATTTCTTATTTTTAAAATATATTTATATGATTTACCATTTATCTTGGTACCAAGTTTTACCGTATTTAATATTCATATTGTCCCAAAATAAAAGAATATAATTACCATTTTTGAGCGTATATATTATAAATAGGTAGTTTATTTTATCTAATTCATTGAATATAAATGGATGAAATTCATTTTTAAATATGTTCTTAAAAGGAGATAAAAACATAATTTTAGAAAAAATAAATGTTTAAGCATAATACCAGATTTGTTATTATCCTGTGCCTGCAAATATTTTTAAGAATGTATAAATTTTTTTATTACCTAAATAATTTATATATATATAATACTATAAAAATTAATAATTTAATTCATTAATAATAAATAAATTATATGTAGATAACAGTTTTTCACTAATACAACTCATTTATTTATAAATTATTTTTGGTTTAAATTCTAACATATTGATAAATACTGAATTAATTACTTATATTTTTTATAATTTAGTTAATACTTTTCAAATATATAAATTCAATGTTTAGGTGATAATGGATACATAATATTTTGTTAATTTTTTTGGTTCGTTTAAACTAAATGTCATGCGTAATGCAATATATTGATGAAATCACATTATTTTATAAAACATATTTCATAAAACAAAACATTGGCTGTTAGTGGGGTGTTGAAAAATAGAAAACACATTTTATATAATTTTATCATTCCCTAAATAGAAAACCACATATTCGCCCTCTCAAAAATATATAGAGAACAAGAGATATTGTTATGATCAATGATGTTTAGTGTAATGAAACATATATGACTACACTTGCATAAAGAGTTTTAAAAATGTTGTTTGGAGATTCTTGGAGCTTTTTCTGATACATTTAATGAAATTATAACTTGGAATATCCACCATAAGGAACAAAAAATAAATAAATAAAATTATAATTTATGGAGTGGATTACCATGGGTGTGGTAATTCCCATTTAAATAAATTATAAATTTAATGTGAAAGACTAGAAATAGAAGATTTCAGGGTGTGTTCATAATGTTCATAATGTTTTTGTACATTAATATACATAAAATATTTTCTCACCTTCCAATGCATCAATTTTACCCTAAAAGCTTCAGGTATGACATGTTCTTCTTCTTTTTACTCAAATTGAGAATTAAATTCCCAGATTAGAGTGGTCGAAGTTGTTATTTGGGATTTCATTTCTTCAATGAATAATATAACCCAACACCATTTTCAATTTCTTCCATTTCACAAAAATACCACCCTCATCACCATACTCAAACACTTGTAAAATTTTTGTTTAACATGAATCATTATAATATAGAACCACTAAGAAAATGATGCAAAGAACTTAATGATAGTTTCATTTGATAAGATTGGTTTTTTCATGAATTATTTTTTATAATATTTATTATGAAACCAAAAAAGTGATGAGTTTTTTCACGCTATATTAATTATTAAAAATTTATGTGTATGAATATAATGGATTAAATTACCCTAATATTCATTTAATATGTGCTAACAAAAATAAAATAATTAAATATGGCCAATGAGTTTTTCATTAAATGAAATTCATTAGAAATGGGTAAAAAAGAGGCTTTTCTGAGCATCCTTCATCATTAAATAAATTCTAGTGATCTTACTTGTATTTTTGAGACCCTTGAGAGATCTAAGGACAAAAAATTGTGGTGTTGGGGGGGGATTTTTGTAATAAGTTTTCTCAATGAAATAAAATTTCCCTTTTCCCAAACCATTCGTCTCTTAAGTGATCGGTGATTCATAGTAAGTGGTATAAAACTAAGCGTTGTAGAAAAAATTATGGTGAGGTGATATTTTTCTTATGCTTGTGACTTTTTTAGTGAGTTTTTTAGAAGGTTCTACAGTGTTCCATATCATCGATCAATATATAAATATGATAAAAAATTTATCACATCTTGATCAATAAGAGATTTATTTTTAGGATCGCTGTGTCAATTCCTCAATTGTTTACAATTCCAAATGAAACAGTATATTATATTTTTTAAAATAATTCTCTTTTATGTACATAATTTAAATTAATTCTTGGTAATATCCATGCCATTGATCATAATTTTGATTTCCAAAAACATTATAATTTGGATGTGTCAAATTATTATCTCCAAAATGATAGATATCTAATTGACCACATTTTAGATAATATATTTAACCTTGAAACAACCAAGGATGCTATGTTGAAGAACATAAATAAGAAAACAATCATTCAAATCAGCTAATGGATCGATCACAGTTTCTGCCACCATGTTACATATGAGACTAGTGTGTATGAAGTCTAGACGAAGTTGGAGAATATATACCTATCAAAGACATTTTGAAAAAAATTATCCTATAAAATAGTTTGATTAATCATAGTATTTAGTGTGAGATATCAATAGTAGAACACACCAGTGAATTTTATGGCTAGATAAATCAACTAGTGGATTCTTGTAAGATTATAACTGATGAAGATCTGTAGAACCATCTACTTTTCACACTTCTAAAAACCTAGGATACACTTCTGAGCTACCTTATAAACTCAACACTAGGGGGAAAACATGTCATGGAAATGGAAATGGAATAATTTTTAAATGAAGAGGCCTAAGGGAAGGATGTGAGTTACAAACTGATGTTACCTTTATCCTATAGAATTGATGGAGATAATAAGAAGTTCATATGGTAAAAAAAGAAGATGTCAGAGAAAGATGAAAGGATGGCCTACAGATGGTAGGATTCCAAAATAAAAAATATAATATTATTTCATATAGGAAATCTTGAAGATGAATTCAGAAAAGTTAGTACGAGATAAAGTCCATGGTAGTAACCAATAAAGAAGAAATAAATATGTGAACAATACCATCACCAGGGAAATTCTCTGTTGATCCAAATATGCTGAAGATTATATCATTAAAACATTATTAGAGGATAAATAATTGGTGTTTGATAAAAAAACATCATACCATGTCTTAACACATCACGATAATCTCTTTACATATCATGATAGTGATATTAGTGAATTCAATATTGGTAATACTTGTTTGGTGGTGATCTATAGTATGGGTGACATCGAAATCATGATGATCATGGGATAAATAATCACCCTATATTATATTTGACATGTTCTCAGTCTTCTCCTCAAACTTCTATCACTAATATGATTTCGCATACATAGTTATGAAAACACCATTATCAATGGATCATGGAAGATGATGAAGGGGGCCATCATCATTGCCAGAAACACATGTGAATATATGTGTCAAAAGACTCAATATGATAGTTTAAGGGAAATCATCCAATTTTTCAATTAGGAGAGTCATCCACATGAATGATATAGGGTAACTGTTTCAAGAGAATTGTAATTATATTAATGATGATATAGTTTTATAACTCAATCCTTGTAAATACTTCTTATATCGGAAATAATATAGAGTATCATTGAATACAGTGGCATTAAGGAAATAAGATTTGATTGATACACTTCAATTTATTTATGTGGTCCCATGGAGTTAGAATCCAATGTATTTAACAAAAATTATTTAACAATTATTGATGATTATATTTAATGGTGTCGTTTTACATCATTCAAAGGAAGGACTAGGTGTTGGACTACCTCAACTTGTTCCAAACCATGGTTAAGTGCGAAAACAAAAGGAATATAGAGTTTATCTATTTATAAAATGGATGAAATTACACATCAAGGGAGTTTGATACCAATTATAGGATTCCTGACATTCGGCAAGAGAGGAAGGTCATACACACCCCAAAAAAATAGAGTTTTGAAAATGATGAACATAAGGATGATATATATGTTATGGTGTAATATTTATTTTTCTATGCTTATCATGAAATTCTAGGAATAATCCATTCGATTTTCATGTATCCTCTTCAATATATCACAATCAGTTTCTATATGTTTTGTGATTCCATAAAAGATACATTCTGGTAATCATTTATATTAATATAAATTATGAGTATTTTGAAGCTTGTCTTCTACTGATGTATCAAAATATCTCAAGAAGAAAATAAATGACAAATATAATCCATGAATATTTATCAACTATAGAGATGAGTAGTTTTGATACTTCCTTTGGATTTAACAGAAGAATAAGGTTATAAGAATCATATATATAGTGTTCCTTGAGAATGATATGATCGATAAAATTCAAAATCCTAGTATTTTTCAATGTAACATATCTAAAGAATCAATTCCTGATACAACCCAAGTACAATCACCACTTACCACTAACAAGGGAGATGTGTAATATGATTCAAAAGTTTCATTATAGGGGTGATTAGAGGAAGATATTAAGTGGGGATAGACTAAACCTACCGCACTAGAATTAACACAACCATCGTAAGAGCTATGTGATGTTGTGCATCCAAAACCCAACATTTTTTAATGATCTTAATGAGGAAGTATGATGAGTTGGATCAATTAATGATATTTAATGGTTGGGGTCCATAGGTATACTAGGCATTAGTATCTCATCGTAAAAAAAATCATGCATTTTCTTGAAATGGAGGAAGAGATAAAGTGTTTTATGAAGAACCAAATATATGAGTTGGTGGAAAACCCTATGGTAATATTAAACTAGTGAAAAAATCAGGTTTTTTACGAAGGATTATAATAGATAGGTGGTTAATCATAAAACTCAATTAGTGGATAATGGATCCCTCTAAAAGAAAAGAGTTTACATTTTCTTGAACATCTCACCCGTTGTGAATGATTACTTAAATATGAGTCAATTTTTTGGAATTGTGGCTAGATTAGACCTATATATTGAACAAATGGATGTGAAGATAGATGTTGTTCCCCATAAAATGTTCAACAAGATCAAATTTATGTATCCTCACAATTTTGATATTTCTAGAAAATAAAACCTCATATAAAAATTTATGAAGATATTTTACAGACTGAAACTAGCTCTGTGATAGTGGTATATGAATTTTGACTCATTCATGGTGAGGTATGAGTACAAGAAAACAAATGAAGACCAGTGTATTTACTTTTAGGGATTTAATGTTTTTAACTTTGTTTCTCCCTTATTTTATGTTACTAACATGTTATTAATTTTCATGTATGTAGTAAATATAATATAGTTGATGGATTGATCCATTTATTCTAATAAAAAATAAATTCGTGTGATTCAACCACTGATGGGAATGAAGATCACTAGTTAAAGAAGGAGGAAATTATTATGGATATTTTAGGAGCATTATGTATATCATGTTATGAAACGTTTCAACATGGATAGAGCCAAAATGATGAGAATTCCTCTACTCAGCCACGTAAATTTGATAAATAGTTCATTTTTCATCCGAGAAAGAAATCTATTCTATGAAGATAAAAACACACCCTTTTGAAAATACAAGATTTATGTATGATATGGTGTTTACTAGGCTTGACATTATTCATGCATTGGTGATTGTGAGATGATTTTTTTTCAAATCCTAGGACGAAATAATAGTATTTAGTAGAATTAATTATGAGCTATCTTAATTGTACATCAAAAATATGTTGGAACCATGAGGGGTGACCTTTTCATTGATTGTTATACAAATGTAGATATGGCTAGAGAAATAAAGTTTTGGAATTTTAAATCTTCATGCATATATTATTTTGTAGGAAGATATGTATAATGGTAATTAGGGTTGTAGATATTTGTTGTTTTTTTCAAGATGAAAGAAGATTACATTGATGTTGAAGAGGATTTAAAGGAGATGTTCTGGATATAAAATGTTCACTAGGATTTTGGATTGAACTAGAGGTGTTACATTTCCCATTGTGATTATTAATGTTCTTTGGAATGGAGAATGATCTCTATGTATCCTTCCCAAACGTAGAAGATCAGCATTAACTATCATTGGTTATGTAAGGTGATGGATCGAATATTGTATCAAATTATTAAGATCCACGTGAACGAAAACCCAAAATACATGCCAAAATGTTGTATCATGATAGGATCTATACTTTTATAGATTCTATAATGGATTTTAGCTAAATGGGGAAAATCGAATTGGTTTTTTAGATTTTATTTTCATTGAATATTTACTTTATATAGTTGAATATAATAAATTCTCCTATTATTCAATGAATAGGTGTCAAAAAATATATAGGTATTAAATATGTCAAATATGTTTTTCATTAATTGAAACAATTTATAAATTTAAATAAATAGATTCTTTTAAGAGAATCTTTCATCATCCAATGAAATCCAGAGAGCTCCTTCTATTATGATGGCCTTGAGAGCTCCAAGCATGAATGAAAGGGAGGATTGGGAAGGAAAAACTCATGTAATTATTCTTATCCATTAATGAAATTCATTTTTATATAATCGTTCCCATATATAGTGATCATTGAATCAAAAAATCATGAATTATTTTGGTGCACAACCTATGTTTAATCTCTCAAGGAGGATGTTAAAAACATTGAATTTTAATTGTGACTATTATTTATTTTTATAAATAATACTAAAAACATGAAAATAAATAATTCATAAGTAGTATGATTATTGATGAATTAATATGACTATATATAATATAAAATCCATTAATAAGTTTGGTTCAGTGTACATTAAACAATATAAATATACATTTTATTCAACAATGGTCCTTAAAAAGATTTAACTCCCATTCATCGAAGATCAAACATAGAGCCACTCATTATCAGTTGATAAAATTAAATAGAATCAAACTATGGAAACAAATGACCTAGAAATATTTTATTTCATCAATTACAAAAATACCAAGGCCTCTATGGATAATCCATGGATTGACCATGTTCCCATACTCCTCATATTAATTTTGTCAAGAACCATCCATGTGGTTCAACATGAACTTCTCTTCATTAAAAATTGAAAATTGAATTTCAAATAAACTTCAATAAAATCATGATACTGTAATAGAAAATAATCATTTATCAAATTCGCATTCTCTCTAGATCGGTGTCTCATAAATTCATCAATCTTCATATTTTTCGAATAGGGAAACTAGATTGAATGAATTTGGATTGAGGTTGATAAATAAAGAATGAAACCTAAAAACATTAATGATATTAAATGAATAAAAAATAATTCCCATGACCAATCTTCACAATCAGATCAAACCATGATGAAACAATTAACTCAACTCCAATCACCTTCCGTTCTTCATCAATTGTATTAACCCATTCAGTGATATCCACTCATCATAACAACTATGAACCCTCGATGAATAAATATTCAAAATTAGTTATACATCTCTATGATCTGAGTGGGAAAAAGCCTGAAACTCATTGACTCTTAATTTATAATGAATACACAATAGGCATGATCTTGGTTCAGGCCTCCTAGTGCAAAAAAATTATAAATGGAGTAATCAACTTCTATTTCCATTAATTGAGCCTTATATATTGAAGTGAAGCTCTAGTAGATCTCTTTCTGAACACAATAATTTTAATATTTTGTGAAATTAATATTTATATTTAAAATTTTAGTTGTCTACTTTAATAATTTAATTTGTTTGTATAATTTAATTATTTTAATCGTGTGTTTTTTTAACTCTATAAATTAATGTTCTCTATATAATTTAATTTATATATGAATTAGTCTTATTTGTATGATTTTATTAATATTGAATTATTCAGAAAATTTAAATATTATTATTTTCATAATTTATGTTTTATATATAATATAATATAATTTTTATTTATGAAAATATTATTTTTAGAAAAATTTATATATTTGAAATTTAAATTTCAAATAATTTGAGTTGAATATTTTTGAATGTATACACTATATTATATAGTATATCTATACTCAAAAAATTTTAAAATATAAAATTTAATATATAGCTAAATAAATTAAATCTACTTAAATAATTTATAAAAAATAAATTATTAATAGTTATTCATAAATTAATATTATTAACATTATTTGAATATAATTTTTGTTATTGTTAATAAAAAGAAAAAAATTTACATTTCACAATAATGTTACAATTATACTATTTAAAAATTATTTTTATTCGAAGTAATTATGCGTAAAATATAATTTTAAAAATTTTGGGATGTTTAGTTACTTGAAATTTGTATATATACTTACCTAATATTATTATATTGAATTTAACATAAGTTTACAATATTTTACATGTTATTTATGAAAAAAATAAAACATTTCTATAAATTAAGTTCAACAAAATTTCCCATTAATAAAATATTTTGTAATTATGTAACAAACAAAAATATTTTTATTTAGGAAAAAAATACTATCTTACAAAAAATATATATATTTATACAATAAAATATCTATAAACCTATTTAATATATTTACATGTATATATATTTATATATTTATATAATATATTGAAAACATAATAGATTTAGAATATATTTTTTGATTCATAGACAAATTCAATTAGTCAAGTTAATTATTTTTAAAAATATATTAGTAATATTTATTTAATATAGCAATTTATATAATAAATTAAATGAAAAAATTATATATCAATACTAAGACAATATAAGTTATATTTTTAAAATATACTATTTATGAAATAAAATTAGGCATATTTAAATGTTGTCATTAAATAAAAGTTGTCAAATATATATTGATATTTAAAAATAAGTAATATAGATATGTGTGTATATTTCATGTTTTTTTATTTAATGTATCTATTTCTATGAAATTTATCAATATTTAGATCATAATAGGTCTCCTAAAACAATATGGGAAGAGTATTTTGTGATGAATAATCTTGAGATAACCATGCAATGTATGATTGAAATTTCATGTCTTATTTTGCTATACGTTTATTAAATTTGTAATGATTTCTTTTTTTTCCACATTGATGACATGTGTCTCATCTCACTCTCTATGTTTGTATGGTCCTATGTGTCCAAATAAAAATTTTATATATCCCAAACCCCTTGATCTCCTCACTTGCATGTGAGTAAAATTATTACAAAAGGGAACTCAACAAGAGGTTTTGTTATTCAATGATAAATTTTTATACTATGATATAAAAGAAGACTAGTGGTTGATAAAATATAAGATATATGAGGATCTCGAATCCCCCCCCCCACCATGTTATTGTTGTGTTATCAAACTATGATAAACCAAAATCTATTAAAGGCCACAATATCAAGCCACAAATATTTAATCATAAATAATTAAAACACGATAAAATTTTATGACATATAATTATTAGATATAAAATATTTATTAAATTTTCATTCTAGGTAATCATTTTTTCATCAATATACTTCATTGGTGAGGTTATTTATATCAATTCTGTTTGTAGAAATAGTTTTCCACACGCATGTGTCGAAAGTAATTAATAATTTATTCATATAAATTGATGAATTTTTATATATATATATATATTAGATATAGTTGTGGAGTACATAAATCATTTGTTAGAGGGTGTTCATAAACCATAGATTATAGGGTTAGTACATTAGACATTTTATGTATGTGTGATGTAATTTTTTGAACGGTACCAATAAGCCTATTACATGATAAAATATAGAATGTGTTATGTGAAGAGTTTACAAAGAGATATTGGTAATATACAACAAAAAAATCATCATTTAGTATTTAAACCTTATACAAAGTAGATAGTCTCTTTGTGGTAACATAGTGGAAAGCCCCACTCATGTGCTATAGTGGTCGAGTGCTCATGGTCTTACTGGAATGCAGGTACTGTGTTTAATGCTATTTCCATGATTTGATATATCCATGTGCATTTGTTATTACTGCTTGTGCATCATGGAACATATTATGGGAATCTTATATTGAAATTTTTTATTGTGTGATCAATCTGGTTGACTATTATTCTTCACCTTGGATGCCTATTGCTAATTTTAATATGTTTACCTTGCCTCCTATTCAGATGATTGTGGTCCTGGATATATTACCAGGTTTCACTCTTGGGGGAGACCTAAGTCTACTAATATTAAAAATGAGATAGAATTCCCTTTAGATTGGGGACTTAGAGTATAATGTTTCCTTTTTCACATATAATGACATATACATAAAAATGACGCAATGTGGAAGGAAGGGGATCCACATTAAAACATATTTGATTAGTAGACTATATCATGCAGTCACTTGTATACTATGTTGAAATTTCATCAATATAGATATGTCAATCATACGGTAACTTCAAGACATAGAAATTTTTTCATATTTCTCCATAAAAAACATACTTCCGTATACACAATAAATTTCATATAAATAAATGAAACATGAGTAGAGATAATTAAAACAAGGGATTATTAGACAAGACAAGTACATCAATAAAATCAATTTGTTTACATAATTTATCATTATAATACTTAATAATGAATACTAGTCATTAATAACAATTTTATTTTGATGTTATTTGAAAATTATTTCCTCATATTTATTAAATTAACTATAAAACATACCAATAATATAAAATGTTGAGATGGAATGCCTTTTATTTCTCAAATTCTAGGATGTTCTTGTTTCAAGATTAGAAATAGAGGGACGTGATGTTCCTATAATGAGAATATGGCGGTAACATCATCTCCATAATGTTGAACCAAATCCTTCCATCTTTTCTAATCATCTTTATTCGAGATTCTCTAGTGTAGTGATTTGTGACTTCACCTTCATTAATCATAAGGTATTTGCTTCCCTAATATAGATATGGAGGATAGAAGCACATACATGTCATTTTCTAGAGGGAGATATGGTTTTTTACTCTAAGGGAGGTGTTCATTATGTTGGGCCTCCCCATCAAGGGTGTGTTAATGATACGTCCATATTTAGGATTCAATTAAGTAAGTCATGTATGGATGTTTACATCACCCATAAATTGGATGCTATTGGAGAGATAACTATGATGTGATTGTTATGTGGATACTTTCTAAGACTTATTAGCAGGATAATATTTGTGTATAATTTCACTAAATTTGAAATGTTGATGCATTTACCATTACATTAAGACTTTTTTCAGGTGTGGAGGTATATCTATGAGTTTTCATTTCTTTCTTATACATATATAGAGGTATAAAATTAATTTATAATAAATAATATATAGATTACGGGTTGTGTTATTCTTATCAAAATGTGGATATGGGTGTGCTTCCCTCACATAAATCCCCATGCCCGCATGCCATTATATATAATTATTTTAGATGAGTTCTTTAATGGATTATAATATGGTTTTAATTATTTATTATTAGAAAATGAAATGTAAAAATTTATATTATGAAATATAAATATAAAAATGTAATCAACATGTGGAGTCATGCACATTTTTATTCAAATATTGGTCGACATTATTTCCATGATTATAGACATATGTTGGATACTCTTTGACCATATTAAATATGTGGTTAGTAATTATACAGATCATTTATTATTATTATTATTATCTATACATGATATCATTTTTTAATTTATTATTACTCTATGTAACTGACATTTCATTGATGGTATATATTTAGCCTATCAACTAGAGTCTCTCACCTTACTGTACAACGATTCTTACTAACAACACATGCTTCATGCATAAGATTCATTTTCGTACTATCAAATGGCATCAGGTTGATATATTCTTTAGGTAGTTTAGCTTCTACCATCCATCTTACATACATTCCATCAAACCCTCCTGATATTTTTAGAAGAGGTTAGTGAATACAAACATTAATTGGAAGTGATATCCTGGAAAATATATTTATATTTCGTAAAGACTTCTTCAACTATGATTATAAAAGGAAGACACAATACACAAGCATCTATTATATTAGTTATATTATCATCCCTAGTACCATATGTCTACATTGATATATCATATGAAATGTGGATGAAGTTATCATCATTTGGTAATAATTATTAAATCCACTTTTGATAATTTTTATTAACATTAGATTATTGTATAATTTTTTTCTCACAATTCATCTATCACATGCCTCCTTAACATATCATATCTTTCATATTGTGGCACATTTCACCAAGACTACTTCCACAAAGAAGTGGAATAGTAACATCTTCCTATGGATGATAATTATTATGATGTTTTAAATGATGTTTTATGTAATGTAGAGGGTGGTTAGGTCTATATAGAATAGTTGGAGAGTGAAAAAACTATTATTGGTGTAGCACATGATGATGTGTCATAGGATGAGAATTTTCATCTTGGTTAACAATATTATACACCACTTTTTGTTTTCTGTGATCCACAACCACATCTAAATACAATGGTCCATGTGGAGGCACAACCACATCCACAAAAACAAGTTATTTTTTAGAGGACCCTAATGAATCTACTACTGATTATCTTAAATATTTATTTAAGGAGTCTTATATTTTAATAGGGATGGTGAAATATTAGTTTGTATTGCATACTTTACTGTCATCAGATTCGAAGATACCCACTACAAAGTAGACATCTTCTTAAAACGTTGTAGGTAGTTCTAATCAATGCCAGATTCTTTATAGCTATGATAGGGTATGGGTGATGAGACTGTAGACCCACCACTTATGACACACAATAATATGGAGGTGGGTACATGAAATGTTACACATGACGTGCGTAAAGTAGAGCATTGACATTGCTAGACCCTGTGTGGACGCATTATCTAGACACCAAATTATGGATTGGACAAATACATGTTTTACTTTTTATATATTTTGTTTTATATTAATTAAAAAACTACAAATATAATTATTCTTGTTATATAAAATAAAGAGATTACGATAATAAGAAATAAAACCAATTTTTTACAAACGATCAAGAAACACTAAAATTAATAACTACAATTATAATAACTATAATTCAAAATATTAATTATATAAATACTTATTGTTATAATTATTAATTATATGTTAAATTAGTAGTTAAATTTTTAATAATAATAACTAATATTTTTTAACTATATTAATAATTATACTAATTATCCATGTAATTTTTAATTCAAAATCCTAGTACAGTTATTACTAAAATTTTATAATATTATAATTTATTTTTTCTATTAGTTATACTAAAACATTATAATATATTATTATTTTATAATAAATAATAAAATTTATAATTAATAAACGAATCACCAGTTAATAAATTACTTATAATTTTATCAATACAAGTTTCAAAAACATTTCTACATCTGTATTAATAATAATTAATAAAACTAATACATGATAAAAATATTAAAAAGGATTTAGGAAAGTTATTATTAATAACTATATTAAAATAAATAATAATATATATATATATTTTAATTATATTATTACTTATTATTGTTATCCCCGTTATTTTAAAGAAATAATCATGTTAAAAGAATTTTTTTATATACTAATGATAATATATATTTGGCATCTATTAATTATATTTATAACCTAGAAAACTATTATTAATCATTAATAAATAATAAAATTGATAATTAGAAAATATATGACTAATTAATAAATTAAAAATAATTATGAGAAAAAAAGTTCAAATATATATATATATATTTACAACTCATAAAAATTAATAAGTGGAAATATATTATATTTTATATAAATTAGGATATTTTTATAGTAATTACATTTTTAATAAATTATAATGAATTATTTATGTTAATATATTAATTATATATTATTTATTACTTATTCATAATTAATAAAGTATCTACTAATTGTTATAATATAATAAAATATTGAAAACAAAAAATTATAAAAAAATATAAATATATATATATATAACATGGGAACCAAGTTAGGGATTCTTGTATAAATTTCATTCATGAGAGGTGAACATGGTTCACACCTCTATCCTGACCCCATGAAGCATGAACCTCATTTATGCTTCATATCCAAAAAAGGAACCATGAATGATATTTACGCTTCTCCGAAACCCTTTTTACAGTAAAATAAAAACTTATCCAAATTTTTTATTTTCATATTTTAAATTCCCAAAACATTATTTCATCAACCTGAACCCATTTCAAAAAAAATTATTCATAGTTATTCACACAAAACTAGACTAATGTATATAAAATTAAAAAAATTCAAATAAATTCATCTACATAATATTATTAATTTCTTAACATATATGTTATATTAAAATTTAAAAAAATTATTTTGATAAAAAATTCAATTGAAAAACAAAATTCCCAATATTTTTTTCAACTAAAAAAATTCATTAATTATTCAACATCAAGAAGAGATAATATCTAATTTCATCAATTAAAATATTATATTTATATTTCACTAAAAACACCCAATAAAATATTATTAACAAAAAAAATAGTTTTTATTGTTCATAAAAAGTTTCTTAGCCAAAAATAAATGAATGAAAATTTCACATTGTATTTGAAAAATATTATGTATTCATCCAAAAAAGAGATTTTTATAAAAAAAATATCAATTAATAACATGAATAATTATATAGACATCATGATAAAAATTCTCCACATCAAATTCGTCCACACTAAATCCTATCTTTTCCTCAAAAATAAAGTCTAACATAATCAAAAAAATTAAAACTAATCAAATGATAAATTATTGAAAATTATGTATGTAATTATTCATTTTTTATGTATATGTTTCCCTCCACAAAATAAATAATTATAAAAATTATCACCCATACAAAATGAATGGTTTTGGCATAAACCTGGATTCCTGGATTATGAGGACACATCTTCTTAGAGGGAAAGGATGAAAATACAAGGGAGGGAACTCCCCATAAGTCATTCTAGTGAAACATCTAATGTGGATGATTTTTTACAATGTGTAGAATCCCATTTCTCTAAATTTGATTCAATTAAACCATGATATAAATCTTTTTATTATCTTTCAATCAAGGTGTATGAATTGGAATATCCCTTATGAAATCCATCTCATGATATTTTTATTGTGGTTAATAGTTATGTGGCCAATAAATACATGTAGGAGTTGCCTATGACTTTAATGGAATTTCCTATAGAGAAACACCAGATAGTGATGTTGTCTTCCTTAGGATATGGGGTGTAGGATCCCTCTATTCATCCGTAGTTATAGAATTACATGGAGAATTTGGATGCATGTGATATGGGTGACATAGATTCTGGTGTTTGGAAAGGTATTATACCAATGTGAAAAATGAAGCATGTCTATGGAATACATTCTATGGATATGTATATGCCAAATGTAAGATCTAATAAACAAAATAATTTTGATATTGTATTTGATTTTCTTGATTCAACCAAATTTGAGTTAGATCATCTTTTGTGAATGATCTTTCACTTTGGTATAATGATCGAGAAGAAGGGTGGTTTTATTTTAAGGGATTTGGTCAATAATGGGAAGAGGACTATGAATCATAATGATTGCAACCATCCATTGAAAAAAAATTCTAAATAGATCAACTAGTAAAGACATTATAATTTCGTCTATTTTTCTTGTAAAATGGTTATTCTAAGAACCAGCTACTACGAAACTCGATACAAGGGTAGTGTAGGAGCTTAGGGAATATAAAGCACATGTACCACCCCATATATGTAAAATTATCAACACAGTTTAGTAGATGGACTAATGAAAGGGGACAACTAGGATCCTATTTCTTAAAATGACGACCCCAGATGCTAGTAGGTCTTGATTAAATATATTTTTCATTACCTATACATTTTACTGAAATAATGAATGACATAAATGATAATATTCATTAATACTGTTTTATGAAATACTGGATAGGTTGAATTAATCAATTGTTCTGTCATATATGGATGAAGAAAAAGTATCCCTCAAGCAATTTTCATGGGTTCTCTAGGAACTCCTTTCAAAACATATTGTGTTTCGTTTGGAAATACATTCCATGAAGTGATATCAGATTTTTTATCTTATAATTATATTATAGAGATCCTAGATCTAATCACATACACTCTTGAAGAGAATATTTAGGCTATACCTAACCTCAACATTAGTGATCTTTCATGGAAAAATCAGTATTCCTCATATGGTACAAGTTTTCATGAACCTTGAAATTTACCCCTATTTTAATTGATTGTATTTAATTCTTGAACTAGCTGTAATTTGTTCCCACTTAACATAAAGTAGATTGTTGGATGTTATTGAAAATAAATTTTCAAGGATTATGAAATCATTAATTCATGAATTTTATTAAGATAGATTCATTTATATTGAAACATTCCTACAAAATTTCTATTTATCATCATAGATGATACACACCATGATAAATATTTAATTATAATTATTGTCATATCATAAATATTTAAATGACCTAAACAATTCTCAATGAATGTGTATTCTTCCAACAATAATTCCATCCCAAAATAAAAATGAAATACTCAAATATTAGTATTTAAAACCCCCACTAGTATAAATTAGACCTATACTGATGGAACTATTCCAATGGTTTTGGAGAACTCTTTGTACATGTATTTTTTATGTACTTTATACCAATAGTTCTATAAAACTATTTTTATTGGCCCCAAAATATTTGAAACATATTGTTATCGTTTTCGTGATCTATTGGAAAATATAATTGAGTTTTTTATCAATTATTTTTTAAAATAATATAAAATAATATAAAAATTTATTAGATATTAAATTTATATATATATCTAATTATGTTCATAAAATACATTGTCACGGAGTGGAAAAGTCACTGATGTATGTGGGAGGATCTATAATCCAAACCCAAAACTAGTTTTCTAACATTTCTTATGCTAATAGTTTTCCAAAGTTGTTTCTATATATATTTCAAATTCATGAAATAAACTAATAGTTTGGAAATAATTTTTATATACCACTTATACCAACATAAAATCACTCAATTACCCCTATAATAGATGGTATATTCTGTACCAATATTTTGTGACGATATACAATTGGTTTTAAATAATTTATATAACATTTTTCCTAATACTGTCAAAAAAACATCCACAGATCAGAAGAGAATCTTTTTATTTATTTGAATAAATATTTTAAATATTTAATTCATTTAATTAATACATAACTGAATAATTTTTTTTAAATATACTCTTTAAATTTACCAAGAATGAATTGTGAAGACAATAATAATCAAAATTCTATCTGAAAAATTCCAAAGGGAAAATAAATTGATTTAAGACCTAATGAAAACCAATTCCCTTCAATTTTGAAAAAAATTATCACTCTTTTGATCATACAAACCATCACATAAAAATTAATAACATTATTAATTTACATGGGAAATATGATGTGTACTTCAGGAAATTATTGTTTAGCATAAATATAGACCCTTTCATAAATATTCATCATTTTCCCTAATGTTGATCCATATGTTTAAGAAGCAATAATAAATTAATGTTTAATAAGATTTTAAAATTTAATATAAAAAAAAACATTAATTATGGATCTCTAGAAAATTTAAACAACAACATATTCAATATATTTACAATCCTTTCTTATAAATTCCGGTGTTCATGAAATATTACAAATATGGTAAAATATGATTATAAAAAATTAATGGGTAATGTAAGATCCTAGACTTTTGAATAGATATCATGGGATTTTTAAGGTACTATTTTACCCATATATTTGTATACATAGTGTTGGTTTTTGTTTTGGGTGAAAATTGAGAATTTTTATAGAATAAGGGGTCGGGCACAGTTAGCACACGTTTTCCCTGAACTGTACCCCTGCCTCACAAAAAACGATAAACCATATATATTAAGGGGTTTTTTGGTTTGTGAATGGTTTCTCATCTAGTGAACTCTCTTAGTAGTAATATTGTGACAAAATAACCCCCTCAAAAATAAATAATAATTTCCCGAACCTGCTTTTATATATATAAACAGCTCTAGTTGACCCTAAACAAATTCCCAAAAAAATTTATGCCCCCTGAAAATTTACAACGGCTCTCGAACTTCATTCCTGGAAAATCTAAGACCATATTGATGGATCTTAACCTCTACAGGTATATTCTATCTTCTTGATTAGATTTATCTCTCTATAATCACAATTTTTTAGATAAAGAGGAATGGTTTATCCACCTTTGGTTATTTTTTGGATCTAGTATTTTATACTAGATCTCACTCATCATATAGAGACCTGAAAATTATAAGGAAATTTTTTTCTTAATTTCTTTGGAATTTTATGAGTACGAAGATTCTGAAGGAACCTGATTCTCAGGCCCGGTGTTCCAGGAATAATTTTATGAAGTTTTTTTAAGCATAAATTAACGAGTGTAAGCAGTTTTACTGAAAAAGTGTAATAACTCTTAAATGGTGACTTCGATCAGAAATATGAGGGCACCATTGCGCTCAGCATGGAGGGTTTACCATAGGCGCAACTTAAGTTTAGTCGGTGTGGGACTCTTGTGAGAAATTCCAAAAATGGCATAACTGTAAATAAATTAATTAAATAAATTATTGTATTTCTCAAATTCTTATAACTCACAAACGGTAGCTCTGATTAAAAATCGGAGACCACCGGTGAACTCATGAGGGACTGGTTTATTTAAGCATATACTAACTTTGGCCGGTACTGGCCACTAGAAAATGTCAGTTTTTGGCCGCAAATTAAATAATTATGGGACATTTATTTTATTGTAAAATTCATAGCATCTAAACGGTAAATCAGATTGAAAATCCGTGAGTATCAATGAGTTCTTTGGGGTATGTTTTACTTAGGTAGAGCGTAACCTCGAACAGCATGGGTCGAGGGTAATGGATAATAATTTTCCCAACTTTTTTCAGGTACGTTCAGTAAACGTACGTCTGAGTTTTTCTATCTTTTGAACCGGTGCTCAAAATAGAAATCGGAGGGCACCGATGAACTCGCAGCGTCGGTAATCATTTAAGGGAACCTTTACCGCAGTTTTGTTTTGAGCGGGTTGTGGTTAAATATTTGGGAATGATATTAAATCAAATAAAATTTGATGTGTACAAATTTTATTCAAGATAAGGGGTTTTCGTATAATGTCTATATGTGAATTATACCCTTGTGCAAGCGTATTTTAATTGTACGGTATTTTTATAATTTATCTTGAATAAATTAAACCCTTGTCGTTGATGAGTTATGGATTGAGCTTCTAATGCGTAGGGCACACGCTAACGAACAAGCCTGGACCCTCTTCTAGTTGTTCTTTTGTGTGCGGGATGACAGGGGACGAAGAAACGGGCCGCAACGGAAATTTGAAGTCGTCGTAGTAAAGAGCAGGTCCTGGGAGAGTCGCAGGCATAGACAGTAGGCAAATCGGACCACTGGAGCGCGTTCGGTGGTCCACGGAAAGTGCTGCCGTGGCGCCACGCCAGAACGGAGGAAGTCTGAAGGAGTCATATTTTTGGTGGAGGAGGTAGCCCGTGGGTTTAGAGGAGAAGAAATCCTGAGAGTAAATTTCCGTGGGTTGTAGAATAGATTGGAGAGAGAAGATGTTTTGAAAATAAATAACATAGAATACAAATAAATAAAACGAAACCAATCAAGGATGGGGTGTGGATGGCATGGAGTCAAAGGAGGCGGTTTATTGTTGTGGTGCGTGGATTTGGGGTGTGAGTATTAAGGAATTTAATTATATTAAAAATAATAATAATATATTAATTTTATTATTATTTTTGTTTGGAAAACTGTATTTTGATGGTATCTTCTTCGTGCGACCTCGATTTCACGAACCGTCAGTGGTAGTGCACCCCTGACTTCATGACGGAATTTATGACTCTAATATTGGATATCTTTTTGGGGTTTTTAGATCAGGTACCCGAAGCACTCGGAAAATAATAGATTTAATATTATTATTAAATCTTCGACCCGCCATAACTCATGCGTGCGACGTCCGATTGGCTTGTCGTCAGTGGCAATGTAATCCCGTCATTAATATGGTCGATTCAAATCTAATCTTCGATACTAATTTCTGATTTATGGCTCGGGTCCACGAAACACCAAATAATATTAATATTATTATTATTACGGGATCTTGTGTCTGTCATATATCTCTCATACGGTGTCATAATGAAAAACTGTCTTTGACGTTGAGACCCTGAAATTAAGTTGAATGTTTCAAGACATGTTTTGGATATTTAAGTCAATGTTGAGGCGTGTTCCCCACGAGGCCCGGTTCGCACGTGTTGCGGGGAAATGAAACCTTTTCCCTAGCTATCCATTTTGGACCAATGAGTAGTCCATCTCATGTGTGTTTTCATATATATCGCAATGGTGTGACTGGTTTAGTTAACCGGTGTCATTTGAAGTACGACCGCGTTTGTTCGAACCTGAAACCAATCAGTCCCTCGGAGTAGAAACACTTATAACATAAGGACCGGATATCCGATTGACGTGTCGTTGACTTTGTTAGATTCATCTTGATAAGGCGGTTCTTTTGGCATAATTCACATGAGGATTGGACGCAGTTGGAGTAGGGCCGGGTTGGATTGCACCCGAAATCCAACCGGGCCCCTGGAACAGAAAAGACGATAACTTTCAGACCGGACGTCCGTTTGACGAACTGTCAGTGGCGTTGTTGATCACGTTGAGAAACGGTCCCTTTAAGTATAACCTATGAGAGTTCGGAGTACATTTGAGATATGGTTGGGTTGGTTCATACATGAAACCAACCAGGTCCCCGGGACTAAAAGGCTAATAACTCACAGACTGGACGTCTGATTGAAGCGCCGTCTGTTCTGTTGAGACCCCTATGACGAGGATGTCCTTTGAGATACCATTCATCAGACTTTGTGATACTTGGAGTATAAGGACCCGGCCTTAAACATTAGTTATTACAGAGTTAAATGAACAATTCACATTGAGGATCTTTTCAGGTTTAGAGTTTTAGAGAATTAAGACATAAATATTACATCTCAAAGATTACAAAGTAGACACATCTACTCACCTTCCATTTTTTCACAAAATAAAAACTCTTTTACACAAGAGTCATGTCTAGTTCCTTGTTTTAGACAGCCTGACATTTCCTTGATCCCATACATGACCCCATTCATCTTTATGTCCTATGAAAAACATTTCAGAAAAAACTTGGGATGAGCATAAAAAGCTCAGTAAGGGTTATAACAATACGGAAAGAAAACATTAGTCCATTTATACATAAGAATCAATGAAATCATACTTTACTCATAAAACATAAGAACTTTAACATACCTCATTAAATCATAAGATTTAGGAATAACTCATAGAAATCATAAGACGTAAAGGTAACTTGAGGCATTCATAACATTCTTATGTAGGGAGTAACCCTCATGGTTACGTTTGGAATACCCATCACAGTATATTCCCTAAATCTCTTCGGTGAATCCTTAGCATTTAACCCCTTCACATTACCCAATGTATTGGAGAGCTATATCAGGCTCACCCGCCCTTAGTTTATCACGGGACCACCCGTCTTCATAAACAATTCCCAAGAACCATAACATAATCATAGCACATAATTTAAGCATAATGGAAAGATAAAATTCCCACATTGCAATAAAAATATAACATTTTATGATATTGAAATAATGAATCCATTCAAAAAAAAACCATTTTTAAAACCATTTAAAACATTTAATAAAGAGATATTTGAATCCAAGTGTCCCATACCACCTTGAATATTTTAACATTTTAGACCATTAATGTCCATTTAAATAAATCCTTAAAACCATTTTGAAAAAATGGATATTAATAAGAACAAATCATTAATACATTTAAAGCGATATTTAAGTTAAATAGTTCTTACCAAAATTAGAGACACTTGAATACAATAATTGAGGAATAAAATTTATTCAGAACATTATAATATCATGAGAATAAATGGATTCATGATATAATATTCCAAAGGATAGTATATACACCATATAAGAGTTAACTGGTTCATAACAACAAAGAAGTCTCAATAGAAATGTAAAATGAGATGAATTCCCTTATAAAGAATGTATCCTTAAATTAAGGATAAATCAATCTCAGAATTATGTGTGAAAAATATAAATACACCCAATATAAGTGGATATTAAGTGTAAAACAATCAAAGGTCATTCAGACATATTCAAATGATGACATATTCAATAAATACATGTTGAACCCAAAGAAATCTATATTGGGTTTAAAAGTTCCCTTGGTAAAATTTGAAAGCCTAACGACGTTACTTTAAAATTACTTAAATTAGTTAATGAGATAGAAAATGGTATCTCATCACTTTTACATAAAATTCAAATCAATAAGGAAATAGAAGAACATTTCCCAACATAAAAATATGTAAAGACATAACAAAATAAGTATTTTTTAAAACAGGAGTGTGAAAGGTTCCCTTACCGATTTTGGAAACTTTGGAAACGTACACCCCATGAAAGAAGGGTCATACAATGAAGATGTAACTTCCCATAAAAGAGACTATATTATACAAATAGTAAAATAATGTGAAGTACATACACGACACAAAAGTAAATAGTGTCCAATGTAGCATGAATCTCACAGGAAAAAAAAGTGAGATGAAAGTCCCCTTATGAAAATTCGGCAGCCTAACGGTGCCACATAAAACATCAAAAAATGGATTGATGAGATAACATAGGGTCTCTAATCATATTAAAATAAAATTTACATCAAGAGGAATATAAAATAAAATCTTCCAACATAAGAAATATTATTTTAAAGTAAGTTGCATAAAAAGAGTACATAAAAATAAAGAGAGGTAGGATACCTTACCTCAAGTCCGACTTGTCTTGTTCATTTCTTTATGTTCCTGAATAATAAACTTTGGTCAATTTATAATTTATTAAGGACATACTTTAAAGTTTATTATTAAATTAATATCATATATTTTCATGTTATAATAATTACTTAAATTATGTGAGTTCATATCATATGTTTTGTCGATGTTCGGTACATGAGTCAAAATGATCTTGTTTGAAAAGCATTGTCAATGTAGTTGTATTTACATCATATATAAAATAGTATTAATGGTTTAAATAACATATATATACAGTAAATATTCGTTTTATACTTATTCCATAATATTATGAGATAAAAAGAAATGAAATGAGCCGTTTATGGAGACGGTTGGCCGTACGTACGCATGAACGCTACTATCATTGCTTTGGCATATTAATGGAATTAAAACTAAATGAGAGAGAGATATATATATATATATATTATAATTATAGTATAATATATATGTTATATAGGTAACATATATTCATTTTATTCATTCCATGTATTGCATAAACGAGTCACATCACTTGAGGGGGCGGTAGTCCACACTTCCTCGTATGAAATTATCACATTTGTACAACATGCAAAGCATAAAGGTATGTTTTAAATATAAAATAAAGAAGCCTATAGAAAACATAAATAAAATAAATAAAATATATTAAATACAGTGACATCATAATGGCCACCATGAAAGGTGTTAAGATAAGATTGAACAATCATCGTTTCGTGAGCCTGTAATTCGCCGTCCACAAAAACAGTATGTTCATCAACCATTATACGGAGGTGTGTGTATGTGTAGCTAGAATCCTTCACATAACAACATCCTAGTATATTGAAGATACTGTTATTGTTACAAAATGAAGGAATAAAAAGAGTTTATGGGTTTGGAGAAGCAAAATAAAACAAAAGAACACAAGTGAAGACATTAGCTTTAAATTGGGTAACTCCTCTTCGTTTGAACCAAAAGGGTTTCTTAAAGAGCATTATGCCAAAGGTGAGGCTTCAATGATCAAGAGAGGGATGTGGAGAGATGAAATGGGTAGGGTTCGGCCGAGCCAAAGTCTTGAGAGGTGTGGGTTAGGTGGTGGTGGTGGGGGCCTTTTATAAAGGAAGAGGAGGGAAACTCTTGGAAAGTTATAAAATATTACTTTATTATACATTTTTTTCGGATTTTAAAGGTTCCAAAAGGTAATATTTCGAGGATAAGGTGATAAGGTTTCGAAATACACTCATAAAATAGGTTTTTGACAAGTTTAAGACTTATATTTTTCCCTATATTCTTATTTTATTTAAATCGTTCATTTATGAGGTAATCACTGCATCATCATGGTGTCATAAATAAATTAATTTATTTAATGTCTAAAAATTATAAAAAAATAACACGATTTTGGAAATATTTTTAGATTTATAATTAATATTTATAGTCAAAAATGTGTCTTTTATAAACCCATGTAAAAATTGTTTTAGTAAAACAATACATGTTTGTGACATTTTAATTTTAACTTTAAATAAAAAGTTATTAATGTCATTTTCCAACCAAAGTGGCACTATGGGGTCCCCAAGTTGATCCATGGATTGTCTTGGTCGGCCATGACTCATCAAATAAGGGTAGGACATGTTTCAAGGTCATTTAATATTATTATAACATTATCTTTACCTTAAATTACACTAATTACCATTAATCGCGATTAATAAAACTTAAAAGTTACTATTCACCAAAAAATTATTTTAATCTCATTGAACCACATTTTACTTCCTAATGACAACCATGTATATTTTATTTTGGAAAATCAAATCACAGAATTGGTAAAGTTTCATTTAAACGAAAAAGCAGTTTCTTTAACTACCACTTAGTGGTTTCACTATTCATAAAAAATTGATATTTTGAAGAAAAATACCAAAAATCACACTAAGCTATATTTGATATTCCGAATTCAAAAATTATGTATATTTTACAAAATTCAAAAAATTTAAGTTTCATTAATTAATTTAATAAATAATTCTTGTTGTCAAAATAAATAGCGTGTTTTTAAGAAACAATATCTATTAAAAGATTGACACCATTTTAAGTCCAATTTGAAAGTAAAATTAATTCTAATGACCACCATTGGATTAAATGGTAAAAATATATTCAAAATACACTTTAATATCAATTAAAAATATAATCTATAAATATAAATAAATCATATTAAAAGGCGGTTTTGAATTAAAAGGCAACATTTTCACTAAAAATGATCTTTATCGGAAAAATAACAAAAATTTACACAAAGTAAATTTTGATGTACCGATTCTAAAGAATGATTTTATTTTTTCAAATAAAACATATAAAATTGAAAAAAGTATATTTAAAAACGGTTCTCCATCAAAAGGCGGTTAATCGACCTTTTAATGAATATTAGAAAATTTATGCTTAAAATTGGATTCCTTTGCATTTTAAGCCTCTAACATTTATTGGATAACAGTAAAAAATATTTGACAAACATATATAATAATTTTGTAGTTAGTTCCATTTATTTCTGTCATTACAATGTCTAGACGTTAAATACCATTTAAAATAATATTATATTATTATTAGAGTGAAACGTAAGATTTCAAAGAAACTCGTTGTCGCATATTGGGTACGCCATCGAGCATAGCATTCCCTTTAATGTAATATTAATATTTTATTCACAAATATGGATAAATATGAAAATTTCATATTCTTTATTTACATGGGGTGTTACAACCTTCCCCCATTTTTGGAATTGCGTCCTCGCAATTTTAAAAATTAGGATTGGAAAATTCATTGAATGCCCCACATCGGAAAAAGAGTAAATTAAACTGTCACTTTTAAAGAAAGAAAGGGATGTACAAAGGTCACCCGAGTTATCCCATACTAGGATTCCATGTAGGAAAACATGTATATGGATGAAAAAAAGGGTCATGTCCTGAGGGAGAGTGATAGAAAACATGTTTAGGAGAAAGTTAACCACCAGAAAATCACAAACTGGTGATGGGTTAAACAGTATTTGATTCCCCAGTAGGAAAAGTTAACAGACAACATTTTTTTTAAGTTACTTTTCATTGAGGATTTTTTTATGAGCCTAACTAATTCATAGTGAAACATACTTACTTGTCATGTTGACTTTCAACTTTTACTAGATTTCTTACATGAACTCATATTTTCTCCAAAAGACGAGTATTTAGGATGACTTGTTCATATTAAGAGAGCTATAATGAACTTCTAGAGAGTCACCTAATCCAAAAAAGAGAACTATATATGCCCCATGTCTTTAGACCTTATCCAAAACTAAAACAAAAAATTTTAGTATGAGATCAGATAATACCCAAAAAGAATAATCCTTTATAAAAAAAATCTATTCTTAATCTCCAAAATTTGTCAAACAATACCAAAAGTTCCACAAAGACTATTCAATAAACATATATCCATAAAATTAATCAATGTAGACAAAACTAAGACTGAAACCCAAATCTCTAAAGGATTTAGTCATATAGTCTTCCAATATAAACCTTAACATTTATCTCCAAATAACATCAGTTACTCTCAAAGTCTCATACTGAAATGTAATTAACCCAATCACATATCCTCCATGATAGGTTAATAATTTACATAGATAACCCAAAATCATAATAATCTAGATTCATAAGATCATCTAACTAAAATGAATTAGTCAAACTAACCAGGGACTTCACGTAGTCCAGGGGTAGGTGATAAATACCAGTCGCACTTTGGTTGTGGGTTCGATTCCTGCAGCTTTGTCCGAAGCGACGGGTTTTCACACGGTCTGCGTGTTGTCCTTTTTCCAAAACTATATAATTCTTATAAAATTCCCCAAAAAGCGATAAAATCAACAAAAATATCCATAACATAATTTATCCTCATGTTTACCTCATGTCGTTCATATTCCATCATAACATATAGTAACCCATAATTACCTCAAATGTAAGGATCATATAAACCCTAATGGTTAACTTTATAATTATTACCTGAACTTCCACGTCAAGTTGGTTCTCTCGTACATGATTCATTAGAGAACTCACCAAGGTTCAAGTGGTTGATCAAGACTTCTGATAGTTGGTTTAGAATAACCACGAGATTCTCATTGAATCCCCCATTTCTTCCAGTCTCTTAATCAGAGAACCACCACAGTTTCCTTCAAACCGATTGTCACTTTGGTGCCTGCTAGATCAATCCATTTACTAAAACCAAAATGTAAGTGGGATTATATCAAAAAAATTCATCATGTACTAATTCTGGAAGATAAACACTATGATATACTTACTCATTCACTTTATCTAAAAACTACGACTCTTTCTGAAATCCTATCCATTATGGTAATGTCACTTATGCTTAAAGAATACCCTAACCTCTAAAGTTATCTAAACCAACCTCTAATTCCAACTATAAGGACCCGACCTTAAACATTACTTATTATTGAATTAAATGAATAATTCACATTGAGGATCTTTTCAGGATTAGAGTTTTAGAGAATTAGGACATAACTATTACATCTCAATGATTACAATGTAGAAACATCTACTCAGCTTCCTTTTTTTTCACAAAATAAAAACTCTTGAACATAAGAGTCATGTCTAGTTCCTTGTTTTAGATAGCCTGACATTTCCTTGATCCCATCTATGACCCTATTCATATTTATGTCCTGTGAAAAAAATTTCAGAAAAACATGGGATGAGAATAAAAAGCTCAGTAAGGGTTATAACAATACGAAAAGAAAACATTAGTCCATGTATACATAAGAATCAATGAAATAATACTTTACTCATAAACCATAAGCACTTTAACATACCTCATTAAATCATAAGATTTAGGAATAACTCATAGAAATCATAAGACGTAAAGGTAACATGAGGCATTCATGACATTTTTACGTAGGGAGTAACCCTCATGGTTACGTTTGGAATACCTATCATAGTATATTCCCTTAATCTCTTTGGAGAAACCTTATCTTTTAACCCTTCACATTACCCAATGCAATGGAGAGCTATATCGGGCTCACCCACACTTAGTTTATCACGGAACCACCCATCATCATAAACAATGCCCAAGAACCATAACATAATCATAGCACATAACATAAGCATAAAGGAAATATAACATTCCCAAATTTCAATAACAATATAACATTTTTAGATATTTAAATAATGAATCTATTAAAAGAACCAATTTTAAAACCATTTAAAACATTTAATAAATAGATTTTCTAATCAAAGTGTCTCATACCACCTTGAAGATTTTAAAATTTTAAACCATTAATATCCATATAAATATATCCTCAAAACCATTTTGAAAACATGGATATTAATAAGAACAAATCATTAAAACATTTAAAGTGATATTTTAGTTAAAGGGTTTTTTACCAAAATTAGAGACACTTGAATACAATAAATGATGAATAACATTTAATCAGAACATTGTAATATCATAAGAATAAATGGATTCATGATATAATATTCCAAAGGAGAGTATATATACACCATATAAGAGTGAACTGGTTCATAACAACAATGAAGTCTCAATAGAAATGTAAAATGAGATGAAATCCCTTATAAAGAAGGTATCCTTAAAATAAGGATAAATGATTATCAAAATTATGTGTGAAAAATATGAATAAACCCATTATAAGTGGATATTAAGTGTAAAATAATCAAAGGTCATTCACACATATTCAAAGGATTACATATTCAATAACTACATGTTGAACCCAACGAAATCGATATTGGGTTAAAAAGTTCCCTTCGTAAAATTTGACAGCCTAAAGGCATTAATTTAAAATTCATAAAATTATTTCATGAGAGAGAAAATGGTATCTCATTACTTGGAATTAAAATTTTCATCAATAAGGATATAGAAGAACATATCTTAAAATAAAAATATGTAAAGACATAACAAAATAAGTCTTTTTTAAAAGAGGAGTGTGAAAGGTTCCCTTGCCGATTTGGGCAACTTTCGAAACGTAAACCCCATGAAAGAAGGGTCATACAATGAAGATGTTACTACCCATAAATGAGATTATATTATATAAATAGTAAAATAATGGGCAGTAAATACACCACATAAAAGGAAATAGTGGCCAATGTAGCATTAATCTCACAGGAATAAAAAGTGATATGAAAATCCCCGTATGAAAATTCTGCAGCCTAACGGCGCCACATAAAACTTCCAATAATGGATTGATGAGATAAAATAGGGTCTCTCATCATATTAAAATAAAATTTACAGTATGAGGAATATAAAATAACATCCCCAACATAATAAAGATGAGTTTTATGTAAGTTACATAAAAAGAGTAATTAAAAATTAAGAGAGAGGTAGAATCCCTTACCTCAAGTCCGACTTGTCTTGTTCATTTTGTTATATTCCTGAATAATAAACGTTGGTCAATTTATAATTTCTTAAGGACATAATTTAAAGTTTATTATTCAATTAATATCATATATTATCATGTTATAATAATTAGTTAAATTATGTGATATCATATCATATGTTTTGTCGATGTTTGGTACATGAGTCAAAATGATCTTGTTTGAAAAGCATTGTCAATGTCGTTGTTTGTACATCATATCCAGAATAGTATTAATGATTTAAATGTCATATATATACAGTATATATTCTTTTTATACTTATTCCATAATATTTGGAGATAAAAAGAAATGAAATGCACCGTTCATGGAGACGGTAGGCCGTACGTACGCAAGAGCACTACTTTCATTGCTTTGGAATATTAATGGAATTAAAATTAAATGAGAGATACATATATATATATATATATATATTATAATTACATTATAATAGATATGTTATATAGGTCAAATATATTATTTTTATACATTCAATTTATTGCACAAACCAGTCACATCACTTGAGGGGGCGGTAGTCCCCACTTTCTCGTATGAAATTATCGCATTTGCACAACATGCAAAGCATAAAGGTATGTTTTAAATATAAAATACAGACGCAGATAGAAAAAATAAAACCATATATATCATATATTAAATACAGTGACATCATAATGGCCACCATGATAGGTGTTAAGAGAATATTGAACAACTATCGTTTCGTGGGACAGTAATTCACCATCCATAAAAACTGTATGTTCTTTAACCATTAAACGGAGGTGTGTGTAAGTGTAGCTCGAATAAATACCATAACAACATCCTAGTATATTGAATATATAGGTTTTGTTACAAATTAAAGGAATAAAAAGAGTTTATGGGTTTGGAGAAACAAAATAAAACAAAAGAACACAAGTGAATACATTACCTTTAAATCATGTAACGCATCTTTGTTTGAACAAAAAGGGTTTCTGGAAGAGAATTATGCCAAAGGTGAAGCTTTAATGATGAAGATAGAGATGTGGAGAGATATAATGGGAAGTGTTTGGCTGAGCCAAAGCCTTGAGAGTTGTGGTTAAGGTGGTAGAGGTGGGGGCCATTTATAAAAGAAGAGGAGGGGAACTCTTGAAAAGTTATAAAATATTATTTATTATAAAATGTTTTTTGGATTTTAAAGGAACAAAAATGATATATTTCTAGGATAAGTTGATAAGGTTTCGAAATAAACTCATAAAATAGGTTTGTAAAAATTTTAAGACATATATTTTACCCTATATTAACATTTTATTTAAATCAATCATTTATGAGGTAATCACTGCATCATCACGGTGTCATAAATAAATTAATTTATTTAATGTATAAAAATTATAAAAAAATAAAATTATGTAGGAAATATTTTTGGATATCTAATGAATATTTATAGTCTAAAATATGACTTGTATAACCCCATGTAAATTTTGTTAGTAAAACAATACATGTTTGTGACATTTTAATTATAACTTTAAATAAAAAGTTATTAATGTCATTTTCCAACCAAAGTGGCTCCATGGGGTCCCCATGTTGACCCATGGATTGTCTTGGTCGGGCATGACTCATCCAATAAGGGTAGGACATGTGTCAAGGTCATTACATATTATTATAACATTATCTTTACCTTAAATTACCCTAATTACCATTAATCGTGATTAATAAAACTTAAAAGTTACTATTAACAAAAAAATTATTTTAATCTCATTGAACCAAATTTTACTTCCTAATAACAACCATGTATGTCGGACTTTTTAAAATCAAATCACAGAAGTGGTGAAGTTTCATTTAAACGAATAATCAGTTTCTTTAACTACCACTTAGTGGTTTCACTATTCATCAAAAATTGAAGTTTTTCAGAAAAATACCAAAAATTCACCCTAAGCTATATTTGATATTCCGAATTAAAAAATGATGTCTATTTTAAAATTTTAAAAACATATAAGTTGAATTAATTAATTTAATAATTAATTTCTGCTGTCAAAACAAATAGCGTGTTTTAAGAAACAATATCAATTAAAAGATTGACACTAGTTTAAGTCCAATTTCAAAGTGAAATTAATTCTAATGACCTCCATTGGATTAAATGGTAAAAATATATTCTAAATAAACGTTATTCTCAATTAAAAATATAATCTATCCATATAAATAAATCATATTAAAAGGAGGTTTTAAATTAAAATGCAACATTTTCACTAAAAATGATCTTTATCAGAAAAATACCAAAAATTTACAAAAAGTAAATTTTGATGTCCCGATTCTAAAGAAGGATTTTATTTTGTCAAATAAAACATATAAAATTTCCAAAAGTATATTTAAAAACGGTTCTCCATCAAAAGGCGGTTAATCGACTTTTTAAAGAATATTAGAAGATTTATGCATAAAATTGGATTCATTTTCATTTTATGCCTCTAACATTTATTGGATAAAATAATTAAATATTTGGAAAACGTATATAATCATTTTTCATTTAGTTCCGTTCACATCCTCCATTACAACAACTCGGCGTTAACTACCATTCAAAAAAATATTATTTTATTATTAGAGTGCAATGTAAGATTTCAAAGAAACTCGTTGTCGCGTATTGGCTACGACATAGAGCATTGCATTCCATTTAAAGTAATATTTATATTTTACTCACAAATAAGGATAAACATAAAAATTTCATATTCTTTATTTACCTGGGGTGTTACATGGATTATCGACCAGTAGCTCGTGGAGCGGATCCTCACGGAGACGAGCATACGGAGTACGGAGACCTTGAAACTGGCAGAGACTTGATGACTGCTTGTCTGATTTGAGTCGGAGTGACTTTTATAGCCCACAGGGGAGCACTACTGTGTTTGGGTGGCATACCCATGGTCGGGAGCACTACTGTGTTTGGGTGGCAAACCCACGATACTCGACAGAAGGAGTACCTCTACATGCTATTAGGGGGGTGCACTACTGTGTTTGGGTGGTAGACCCCGGTGGGAAGCACTACTGTGTTTGGGTGGCTGACCCGCGGTACTCGACAAGAAGAGTACCTTATTAGTCTAAGGTTAGTGAGCAGCACCTCGGAGTCGCGACAGGATCACGACACTCGACAGAGGAGTAGCTCTTCAGCAGTTGCGGTTTCGATAATGAAAATCATGGTTTGACCTGAGTCAATAACCTTTTTGTTTACCTCATGATTTATATGGGTTACTTGATAACTTATGTATATGTATGGGAATATACCTAAGTAAAGGTTATCTGTTGAGATATTTCTTTTTGGTTTATCCTTGTCGGATTTTATTGAGACCTTGAGCGTCTCGGGGTCCCTACTGAGTATTGTTATACTCACCCCTGCACGGGCTACGCCCGCACCTCATTGTGTTGGCTGCAGACGATGGACATCACTGATTGTGGTTGAGGCTTGTTGAGGTGGATGGTACCCGGAGGTGGATTTCACAACGAGTCGGTACCCGGGGGAGACGAACGGACAGACAGTTGGACGTGGTATGCTGAGGAGGACATCTGTACCTACCCTTCAGGTTGGATCTGTGGTGGACGATCCAGGAGCTGCTTGTCACCTTTCAGCTGTTGTCCTTTGAGTTGTACTTTACATTCAGTTGTAGTTGTACATTTTTTTGGGCTTGTATTTCCGGCCCCTTTGTATTTCAAGCACACTTGTTTACTGCTTTACTTAGTGTTTGCTTCTGCTTGCACTCTATTGTGTTGTTTACTTTTATAAAGGCAATGCCTTCTCTTTTTATTACGAGTTACGCCTTTGGTACTAGTCTCCATCCCCTAACCTATGGAAGGCGGTTATGGGGTAGTCACGACATGGGCCCTGAGGATGGGTCGTGACAAATTAGTATCAGAGGAGTCAATTGTACCACAGAACTTAGGACTCTAATATTTTATTTCTATGAAGAAATAGTGTTAAGGGTAATAAGTTTGGTTTTTAGTTCAGGGAGTCTGATGTTGGTGTGACGGCCGACGTATCCGTACACCAGGACCCTGACTATTGATTTCTGACATAGTGCACGAAAACACTTATTGCGTGTGTGTTTCAAATTTTTTCTTTATGTCATCTAAAACTAGGTCAGCTCACTAAGTTTAAATCGGTTTCCCGTGTCGCATCTGTTCAGGATGTCTCTACGTAGATAGTCAGTTGGAGTTTTTAAGAGAGTACTCGATGACGGGTTACCGAGCGATGAGGCTCCATTACATGGCCCTCTTTCTATGTTGCCTCCTTTAGGTTGTATACCAGCAGCACCACCACCCGTTAGGCAGCAGATGCCACCAGCCGTACTAGTGGACGGTGCACGCTGACAGAGCGCATTGCATGAGTTCCAAAAGCAGAGGCCTCCGATGTTAAGAGGCGAGGCAGATTCCCAGGCAACAGTGGACTGGATGGAAGATATTTCTTGAGTTCTACACCTAGTTTAGAGCTAGTAGAGCAGATGGTGATCTTAACTACTGATGTCTCCCAGTAAGTGACAATGAGGTTGGTCTGCATAGTGATGAGGCTTCTGTATGTGGACTGATGCCTGAGATAGTACCTTCGGGTAGTGTGCCAGCTATATCACTACCTATTGGTCAGCAGTTACAACTAGAAGTACTGGTAGAGGACGCATGTCATCTTAGTTCTTTACACATGTTTCAGCATCAGATACCATTCATGTTCTGAGGTGAGCCTGACTCACAGGCGGCTGAGGACTGGCTTGAGGAGGTGGCTGAATGTTTTCTAGAGCTTATATAGCTTCAGCATGACAACATGTCAGTATATGAGTGTTCATCGAGGTTTACCGATTGTTCTTGGAACATGATGACAACGATACGATCAGTGCTTTAGATCTCGGACCTCTTAGCGAGGTGTGTTTAAGGATATCCGAGTAAGCACTCTTTCTCTATGCATTACTACTAATGTTAGGGTGCTAGAGAGAACCTTTTTGGTTGAATGTTCTTTGGCTGATTGGTTATAACCAGTGAATGTTAGCAGTGGGAAGATATGAACTGGCACCAGTCTTAGAGACTTGGGCATGTTAAATATTTCAATAAGTGGACGTGTTAAGGACATATTAATCTGCATAGCATCAGATGTGGATGTAGATCTTGGAGAGCAGCATGAGGTGGTGTACATTTCCACATGTTACAGCCCCCTCACCTTGGTAGTCCCGGCCAGGCTTAGGGAACTAAAGGGTAGGGGAAGAGAATAGGTGAATGCAGTCACGGAGTGTGACCCAAGGGCTCTAAGAATTATTGAGCTACGGTCTGTGTCTACTACGAGATGCCATATCAATAGACATAAGTATCAATCATTCCATCCTTCCACAAATCTTGTCCCTGATCTAGAGTTTCTGGTTAAAACCGATGACTTGACCCTCATGTCTGGAGATACCATTGAGAGGAGACTCGATAAACACACTTATACCGACAGGTGTGATCTGACCCTTGAGGTGAGAGTTTCGGTTGGAACCACTTGGTCGCAGCGTCGAGGCCTTACGACGTTAGTTTGGGTATGGACTGGGAAACCACAGTTCATACACGGATTGAAGGTATTAGGAAAAAGTTTGTGGATTACATACAATGATGGTATGGGTTTTCCTTGGGTGGCGAAAAAGAAACCCCATGCAGCACAGGAACCTCCAGGAGAGCACATGGGAGCAGAAGGCTCATATGTGTGCTCAGTACCACTTTTGTTTCCCCTAGTGTGTGTTGAAGCTTTACGGGGACGTAAATCCCTGAGGTGGGATTAATTTAGACACAAGAAAATTTCAAAGAATTTTTTTTATTGATTTCTTTGGAATTTAACGATTACACAGTTTCTGACGGCACCTAATTCTGACGCCCGGTGTGCTCCGAATAATTTTATGATGTTTTGATAAGCTTAAATTAACGCACGTAAGCAGTTTTACTAAAAAATTATAATAAATCTTAAACGGTTACTTGGATAAGAAATATGACGGCACCGTTGCGCTTAAGATGGCGGGTTTACCCTAGGCGTGACTAAAGTTTAGTCGGTGTGGTCCTCCTGTGAGAAATTTCAAAAATGGCATAACCGTAAATAAAATAATTAAATAAATTATTTTATTTTTCAAATGATTATAACTCACAAAATGTAGCTCGGATTAAAAATATGAGACCACCATAGAACTGGTGAGGGCATGGTTTATTTAGGCAGATACTATCTTTTTCCGGCGCGGGCCGCCATAAAAAGTTAGTTTTTGGCCAAACATAAAATAATTAAGTGACAATTATTTTATTGTAAAATTCATTACTTCTAAACAGTAACTCAGATCTAGAATCCGAGAGTATCAATGAGTTCATTGGGGTGTGTTGTACTTAGGAAGATCCTAACCTCGACCGGCGTGGGTCGAGGGTGACTGATAATAATTTTCCGATCTTTTTTCGGGTACGTTCAGTAAACGTACGTGTGGGTTTTCTATATTTTGAACTGGTGCTCAGAATTGAAATCTGAGGGTACCGATGAACTAGAAGCGTCAGTAATTGGTTAATGGAACGTTTACCGTAGTTGTGTTTTGAGAAGGTTGAGGTTAAATATTTTTGGAATGAGATGAAATCAAATAAAATTTGATGTGTACAAATTTTATTCAATGTAGGGGTTTTCGTATAAAGTGTATATGTGAATTATACCCTCGTTCATGCATATTTTAATTTCAGGGAGTTTGTATAATTTATCTTGAATATATTCAACCCTTACCATTGATGAGTTATGTATTGAGCTTCTATTACGGAGGGCACGGGCTAACAAACAAGCCCGGAACCTCTGCTGGTTGTTCTTTTGTGTGCGGGGTGACGAACGATGATGAAACCGACCGCAATGGAAATTTGAAGTCGTCGTAGTAAAGAGCAGGTCCCAGGAAAGTCATGGGCACAGATGTTAGGCGAATCGGACGACCAGAGCACGTCAAGTGGTCCGCGGAAAGTGTGGCCAGCGCGCCATTCCGGGACGGTGGAAGTCCGAAGGCAGCATACTTTTGGCGGAGGAGGCAGCCCGTAGGTGTGGAGGAGAAGAAATCTTGAGAGTGAATTTTCGTGGGTTGTAGAATAGATTGTAGAGAGAAGATGTTTTGAAAAGAAATAAAGTAGAATCAAAATAAATAAAAAGAAATCAATCAGGGATGGGGCAGGGCGTGGATGGCATGGAGTCAAAGGAGGCGGTTTATTTTTATGGTGTGTGGATTTGGGGTGTGAGTTTTAAGGAATTTAATTAAATTAAAAATAATTATAATATAATAACATTATTATTATTTTTGTTGGAAAACCGTATTCTGAAGGTATCATCTTCATGTGCCCGCAGTTTCATGTACCGTCAGTGGCAGTGCGCCCCTGACTTTGAGACAGAATTTATGACTCCAATATTGGATATCCTTTTCGGGTTTTGGATCAGGTACCCAAAGTGCTCGGAAAATAATAGATTTAATATTATTATTAAATATTCGACCCTCCATAACTCATGTGTGCGACGTCCGATGGGCTTACTGTCATTGGTGATGTAATCCCATCATTAATACGATCGATTCAAGTCTAATGTTGGATAATAGATTCTGGTTCATGGCTTGGGTCCACGAAACACCAAATAATAATAATATTATTATTATTACGGGATATTGTATCTGACATATCTCTCTCATATGGTGTCGGAATGACAAACCATCTGCGACGTTGAGACCCTGAAATTATGACGAATGTTTCAAGACAAGTTTTTGATATTTAAGTCGAGGTCGATGTGTGGACCCCATGGGGCCTGGTTCGCGCGTGTTGCGGGGAAATGCAACCTTTTCCCCGGCAATCCATTTTGGACCAATGAGTATTCCATCTGGTGTGTTTTTCCACATGGATCGCAATGGTGTGACCAGTTTGGTTAACCGGTGTCATTTGAAGTATGGCCGAGTTGGTTCGAACCTTAAACCAACCGGGCCCTCAGAGAGGAAACACTCATAACGTAAGGACCGGGCATCCGATTGAAGTACTGTCGACTTTGTTGGATTCCTCTTGATGAGACATTTCTTTTGGAATACTTCACCTGAAGATTGGACGTAGTTGGAGTAGGGCCAGTTTGGATTGTACCCGAAATCCAACCGGGCCCCTGGAACAGAAAAGCCGATAACTTTCAGATCAGATGTCAGTTTGACGAACCGTCAGTGGCATTGTTGATCACATTGAGAAGTGGTACCTTGGAGTATACCCTATGAGATTCCGGAGTACAGTTGAGATACGGTCGGGTTGGTTCGTACACGAAACCAACTGGGTCCCCAAGACTAAAAGGCTAATAACTCACAAACCAGGTGTCTGATTGATGCATCGTCTGTTGCGTTGAGACCCATATGACGAGGTGGTCCTTTGAGATACTTCTTCCTGGGACTTTTTGATAATTTGAGAATCGAACAGTAGCTGGTGGTGCGGATCCTCCCGGATACGAGCGTACGGATTACGGAGACCTTGTAGCTGGTGGAGACTTTATGACTGCTTGTCTGATTCGAGTCGGAGTGAATTGTATAGCCGAGTGGGGAGAAATACTGTGTTTGGGTGGAAGACCCAAGGCGGGGAGCACTACTATGTTTTGGTAGCAGACCTATGGTACTCGACAGAAGGAGTATCTATGCAGACTATTAGGGGGGGTGCACTACTGTGTTTGGGTGGCAGACCCCGGCGGGAAGCACTACTGTGTTTGGGTGGATAAATCGCGGTACTTGACAGGATGAGTACCTCAGAAGTCTATGGTTAGTGACCAGCACCACGGAGTCGCAACAGGATCACGGCACTCGACAGAGAAGGATCTCTTCATCAGTTGCGCTTTCGATAATGAAAATCCTGTTTTGAGGTGAGTCAATAACCTTTTTGTTTACCTCATGATTGAGATGGGTTATTTGATAACTTAGGTATATATATGGGCATCTACCTAAGTAAAGGTTATCTATTGAGATATTTCTTTGTGTTTTATCCTTGTTGGATTTTAGGGAGACATTTAGGGTCTCAGGGTCCCTACTGAGTATCGTTATACTCACCCCTGCACTGGCTACACATGAACCGCGTTGCGTTGGTTGCAGACGATAGACATCACTAATCTTGGTTTAGGCTTGTTGAGCTGGACGGTACCCAGAGGTGGATTATACGACAAGTAGGTACCCGGAGGAGACGAACGGACGGACAGTCTAATGCGGTATGCTAAGGAGGACATATGTACCTACCATTCAGGCTGGATCCATGGTGGACGATCTAGGAGCTTCTTGTCACCTTTCAGCTGTTGTCCTTTGAGTTTTACTTTACTTTCAGTTGTAGTTGTACCATTCTGTTGAGCTTGTATTTCCGGCCCCTTTGTATTTCCAGCACACTTGTTTACTGCTTTAATTAGTGTTTTCTTCCACTTGTACTCTTTTCTGTTGTTTACTTTTATAAAGGAAATGCCTTCCCTTTTTATTAGGATTTACGCCATTGGTGCTAGTCGCCAGCCCCTGGCCTATGGAAGGTGGGCTTGGGGTAGTCACAGCACGAGCCCCGAGGATGGTTCGTGACACATCATTATGAAACTAATCATTCCATTTCAATTTAAGGAAATTATAATGGGTGAACGTGCATTGGTAATTTTTATTTAAGTAGTCTAAATTTCAAATCCCATAGTCATGATTTAATTATCTGTATCTAGTTGTGAAATTTCAATTTTCATTTATTTGAAATTTAATTAGAGATTTAATTTTCATAATTAAATTTCCATGTGAAATTGAATGGGTTGAATTTGGGATAATAGTAACATTTTGAATGAGATTTATTAATTGGTTAATTAATTAATGAAATGATGGGATTATGGAATTAACAAGATATTGGGATTATTGAAATTGTAAATAGAATGGTATATCGTGATGATTATTTTTTATTATAGGGTTATTATTGATTATCCTTGGTGAAAGTGATATGTGTGATAGATGTTAATGACAGTGAAATGGGGTGTAATAAATGGACTAATTCTCCAAATTTCCATTAGGTTCTATCCATGACATTCTACATCAAAAATCATGCATCAGATTATTATTGTATGTGACAGTGACTAATGCTCCAAATATCTACGTGTTGTTGGACACAAGATGATACTTCAAATACCTATGGGGTTCTAGATAAGATGTACAACACCCATTAGATTCTCATTGGATTATGGTTCAAAATGGACATGATATGAATTGGACATAAATGGATAATGAAAGACCATGTGATTTAGAATTGTGATAATCTATTTGATAACTATTACCCTAGGGGGATAGTTAAGACTCTGGCATGGGCTAAAGTAAGTATTGATGAGTTTGGTATCTTCATGAACATGGGGAAATTATGTGGTTAATTAAAGAATAATTATAAGATATAATAATTTAAATTTTGAATTTATTTTTATTATTTATAAAATTTAACACACCTATATTGACTAAAAATGTATTAGACACCATTTTTGGTGGCCTGCTGAGATGTACTAAACCCTACTCAGGATTCCTGATCAATACAAGAATAAACATAATGTATTTGAAAAAAGATAAGGGAAATATCCCTATACTGGATTGTTGAGTTTGGATGGATAATCGGTAAGGAATCTAACATGGTGTTAGTGCCCTCATATGAGTTTTTAGTGTCTTTATTTTTTGGTTCTTTATTTTATACATGAAATTTATATGGCATGTCATATGTTCTATTTTGGTTTTAATATTGAATTTAATTTTTTTGATAACTTTTGATATAGAAATTGTTCTGGTTATATTTATTTTCTTTTGGATATTGTTTATTTACATATACTATTGTTCTAATTTGATAGATAAAGTATTGTCTCCCCATGATCATATATAGAGCCTCACTACCAGTCAGTAGACTCTGGAATACATAGGGGTGCACATGTTGTCATGTGCCAAATAGATGAGGGAACTAGAGATTGGAACCCTTTTCGGGATGTCACAATGTGGTATCATAGAAATTTTTTCTTTCATTTTTTATTCTAATATTTGGATTAACATAGGCATAATATTAAGATGAGTTTTTCCTTGGTTAGGATCACATACTTGTTAGTAGTTAACCCATGTGTGGGGGTAAAATCGAAGTACCAAAGGTGGGATATATGTTATTTATGTGTGATTTTAAAGTTGAATTTTATTTCTCCTTGAGTGATTCACTTATTTTGTGATGTGATTATTATTTATGAGATTATAATAGACATGAATTCTGGCAAGGTATTTCATGAAAGTTGATATTTCTTGTATCATTATTGGAGAATAGGAATTTTTGTGAAATAAATCATTTTTAAGAATGAATGGAAAAGAAGGTTTTGGGTAAGTAATTGAATTTGAAATGTTTTTCCTTTCATGTGTAATTAAACTGAAATAGTTGCTAAAATGGAATTGAATGTTGCAAACGTTTTCACGATTTGAATAAATGGGATTCTAATGATAAAAATAAATAATGATAATGACTATACCCTTTTTAAAACATTAACCAGATGCAAGATTGTTAAATTTAGTGACAGTGCATCATTTTGGACTGTGTGAATTGTTTTGGGGATTACTTTTAAAGGACTTATGTGCGCCCCTATAATTTTATAAATGTTTTGAAATATTTCCTAACAAATTTGATTTTAATTTTATTCATATTCCTCTAGGAATGTGCTTTTTGAGAAGGATATATGAAGAAATGTCTAGAGATTTTTATCCCATAGTGGAACTTAAGGATCTAATAGTTACAAGTGAGAAAGCTGGTGAGAGGTACTGTGAGAATATTTCCCATTTTTACAGTTTATGGATAGAGACCCAGGGAGATTGTTGAAGTGTTTTTTGAATAGAAAATGGAATTTCAGTTGCATAACCCTACGAATTTCACCAGAGATGGTGGAAAAGGTCCAACTAAGATTTTTATTAAGTCTATCGAGATAATTATTGGCCACATAGAGGAGACATATGAGAAAAGAGTCACACTGGTAGCATATATGTTGTGTGGATCAGTGAAGATATAGTGGGACATCCAAACATATTATAAAATGTTTGAGTAATTGTTATGGAATGAATTCCATGAGACGTCCCTGGAGCACTTTTATCCAGAGACAATGAGATAGGAGAGGGAAGTAGAGTTTTTTAGGCTGACCTAGGGGAGTATGTCTGTGATTGACTATGACAGTTGCTTTACCAACTGTCGTGTTTTTCTCTAGAACTTGTAAGTGATCAGAAATATATGATAATATGTTTTCAATATGTTCCTAAATATAATATTATGTCCCATGTTAACATATTTTAGAAAATGAAGTTTGTTGAGGTAGTGGATCATGCACTAGTATTTGAGTGGAACCTTGACGAGGATTCTAGTAGAGGATAAGTGGTTTCAGTTGGATGATCTGATGGTATATAATATAAGAGTAAGAAGTTTCTCTATAAGAATATTGACTAGAGAGGTAGTAAATAGAGTGGCCTAGGGGAATTATCAGTTACATATGATCCTCCCTGAGTGCTTTGTCACTAGTGTGGTAGGCCTAGTCACTTTTGTGGATATTTTCCCTAACCACTAATTATGTTCCAATTTTGTGGCATGATGGTACATATATGGAGGTTCTATATAAACCCACTATATATTTCTAATGATTATGTGTCCATTAAGAACTATAATATTGGATGGGGGTCTTATAGATCATATCAGTTTAGTAGTTTGAGATCTACTGGACATGGAGGTTGAGAAAGTGTAAAAAGTGCTTCTGGGAAAGAGAGGTCGTATTAGTAGAGTGGTGTAACGTAGGATACTCAAGATACATCCCAAGTATGAGGTGCATGATAGTTTCATGTAGTTTAGGATACCCTAGAGGATAGTGAAGATAGACCCTCAATGGTATAGGTACTATTCCAGTAGATTTGATGATTACTTGTACATTATTTGATATTGTTGTATCTTATTCTTTAGATCTATAAAAAAATATGGTTTGATCATCATGGTGGAGTTTGTAAACATGGATATGATAATTGATACATCATTGGGGTATGGTTTATAGACATATTTTTGTGAAATGGGTGTTCTCTCGAGGTATAGAAGTATAAATTTCTATTGGATCATTATATTCATGATATGTCAAGCACCAAATTAATTTTTCTAATGGACTAATTAATATTTCAATGAGACTAGATATATTTTTACCATAGGAGAGGTACTTTTACATCACCTAAGGGTGAAATTTATATTCACTTTTGTGAGTGGGATATCCAGGAAGCCATGTAGGGCTAGTTCAGAAACTGAGGGATCCCACCACCCATGTTTTAAGTCTCTTGATAGATTATTGGGGTGTGAATCATGTTAAATTTCCACCAGTATTGTTCAGGTTCTAGTATTTGATTCCAGAGGACTTCTATGGGATTCCACCTAAGGGGGATTTGGAGTTTACCATTGAGATCATTCCTGGGGATATACTAATGTCTATTCCACCATATTCAATGAAACCAACAGTGCTTCAAGAGAATATGAATTGGATGGAAAAGATTATGGATATAGGATTTATCCATCTGAGTTGTAACATTAGGCTTCTTTAGTCTTGTTTTAAAATAAGGTAGAAGAGGCCTTAGGATTGCGTGTTTATTACAAGAATATAAAATAGATTCCTTTCAAACACAAGTATCCCCTATTGTGTTTTGATTATCTATTTGACCGTTTGAGAGGAGCTTCTATTTTCTCCCTGACTGAATTCAAATAAGGGTACCAATAGTTGAGATTTATATATTATTATATATTAATAACTTCATTTAGAAGAAGTTATTTCATATATGAGTTCATTGCAAAGATGTTCGGGATAACAATCATTCTCAATGTTTTTTAGACTAGATGAACTGAATTTTCCACCAGTAGCTATATTTGTTTGTGGCAGTGTTTCCCGGTGTCATATTGGTGTACTCCAAGACACATGATTATCATTCCCAATATCATGAAATCCTATTGTGTACATTGAGAGAGCATCTTCAATATTCCACGCTATCTAATTTTAAATTCTGGATCAATAGGGTACACTTATTCGGTTATATCATTTCCTAGTACGGTGTATCTATGGACCCACAAAAGGTTCAAATAGGGGTTTTGTGGGTGCATCACAAGAATGTTTTCGACATACATAGTTTTCATGGGTTGGTGGGTTATTATCATAGGTTAATCCATAACATTTACCACTTATAAACAAAAATTAATGGCTTGAATAATAAGGGAGTAATGTATAGATGATCTGGAGAAGGAGAGCATGTTTTCTCAAAGTTAATGAAGAGGTTTTCAATGTCACCAATCATGATCCTTCCCGAGATAAGTGAGGAATATACAATGTTTTTTGTGTATGGGTCACTAAATTTGAGGCCACATGAACATTATTATACTACAAATGTACTAGAATTGTCGGTATTTGTTTATTCCTTGATATTTTGATATAATTAGAAATTGGGAGAAAATAATATTGTGTATACTAATCACAACATCTGAAAGTATATCTTATCATAGTGGAATTAATCATTTCTATTGGATATGGGTAGAGTATATGTAAATATTTTAATTTTGAGCTAGCACATACTCTTAAGAAGGGAATCATTATTGCTGACAGATTGAGTAGGAAAACATATTCTCATATAGTTCAAGAGTCTACTTCAAATTGAAAATTTATTCCCTTGTTGTATGAGATGCAAGTTGTGGTTTGTGAGGGCTAGGAGTGAATGAATCTTGTATTAGTAGTAGTAGAGTGCACACTTTTGAGCAAGATTATAGAGAGGCAGTAGGAGGATCCAGAGTGTTTAGCCCTGAGAGAAATCCTCTAAGGTGGGGATTCACCTTTCGATTAGATTATAGATGTGGATTAGATCATCTAAGTTAGGAATCAATTTTTTGTTTATAGAGTATGTGGGAGGAGTTCATGTGATAATATCATGCCTCAATGCGGGTGGTGCATTTGGGTTTGATCAATATGTATTGTGACCTATGTTGATTGTATTGGTTTTCAAGTATGAAAAAGGATATTACATGGTTTGTGACATGATGCCACACCTTTCAAGTAGTGAATTACTTGAATCAATGATCTAGTAGTTTACTACAATCATTTCCCATTATATAATGGATGTGGGATGACGTTACCTTTTAATTTTTGGTGGGTCCCAAAATAACACAGCGAAGTAATGACACTACTTGGGTGGTTGTGGACCAACTAAAATATTTAGTGCATTTCCTGCCTATATGAGAGAATTCTTCATTATGATAGTTTGGAGAATTTTACATTCAATAGAAAGTCCAGTTTTAATAGGATCCATGGTGTATTGTTTTATTACACGTCTCAGATTTTACATCACATATCTAGTAGGGATTACAGATGGATCTTGGTACATAGTTTTTACTAAGTATGAAATTCCCCCCACAGAGATTTGGATAGTCAAAAAATAATATATAGTTTCTTTTCAATATGATGCAATAATAATTTTTTTTACTTCCCTGGGACTTATGGGAAGTACCTAGAACTTATAGAGTTTTACTATAAATATAATTAACAGAAAACTACACCAATGGAACCATATGAGGATCTTTTTAATAATCCATTAAAATCACCTATATGATTAGTGAAGGTAGGAAAGTCAGAGCTGTAATGACTGAGTCTTGTGTAAGAGTCACAAGATCAAGTATAGATGATTTATTAATGTATGGCTATGGATTACAGACGGCATAATTCATATGATGATAGATGTTGATGACCCCTAGAGTTTAGAGAGGGTGATCGTTTGTTCATTCGGTTGAATCTAAGATTTGATCACCATACGGTTTAAATGAATGGAATATTAGAACCCAAATTTTCAGTCATTTTGTAGTTGTGGGGAGAATAGATTTTTTTTGGAATACCAATTGGATATTCTATAGAGGTACAATGTGATCCATAACCTTTTTCATGTGTTACAGCTTTAAGGGTATCACCCCGATTATTCTCATGTGATCTTTGTTGATGATGTTGATCTTGAGACTGATGTGTATTTCTATGAGAATCTTATAAATTTTAGGGATACAAGGGATATGATCCTTTGGTGAAATTACATTACAATAGTTTGAGTATTGTGGAAACATGGGAGTGTTCAGGAAGAATAATGGGAGATAGAAGCAGATATGTGGGCTCAATAGCACGATCATTTTAACAAGGAAACATAGAGATGTTTGTGTATATATCTGGAGGAAAATAATTTAAATGGTGTGGGATTATAATATCCTAAACATTTATTATGATGTATTGGGATTGTTTCAGTTACATGTTTACCCTTATTTTAGTATTCCTTTGGTGGGTTTCTATTTGAGGTTATTTTGGGTGAAAATCAAAATAATTGGAGGTATAAGGGTTAGCGCACCATGGGAACATAATATTTCAAAATTTCAGACCCTTTATATGATGTGCATGGTTAGGCACATGGTTTTGTAAAATCGTGCACCTCGTACCGGAAACCCATCTTGTCGAAAAAGAAGCACCAAAAAATTAATTGAAAAATTCCCGAACACTGACATTATATCCCTACGAACCTTAGATAAATTATAAACCAATTCATTGAAATTGTTAAACACCCAACCGAATTTCTAGGTCACTCAAAATCCATTCTTAGTGAATCAAATACTGGATTGATGGATCTTCACTTCCTTGGGTAAGAGATTTATTTCTAATTAAATTTCTCTCTCTCTTGTCTAACATTCACAAAATAGAGGAATTTTTTTATACCATTAAAAAGGGATTGGATCTAATATTTAATGATTGATATTCCATTTTATATTTTATTAGGATTTTATTATAAATATTGATCTTTATTGAGGAATTTATCATTCAATTTCAATTTGTGAAATTTCCATGTGGTGAACGCTCATCGATGATTTTGAAGTTGGTGGTATAAATTTAAAACCCCAAAATTTTGAACTTATTTCATGTATGTAATTATGATATTTGAATTTCCCTGATTGGTAAAATTCATTGGATATTGTATTGAATTATTTAAATTACCATGTGGTGTTAAATGTGTTGAAATTAGGGAAATTATAATTTATTGAATTTGATGAATTAATTTGTTAGTTAATTAATGGAATGATGTTATTAAGAAATTGATGGGATATTATGATTGTATTAATGAAAATTAAAATAGTATATTTCAATTTTGAATGTTCATTATAGGTCTAATAATGATTATCCTTATTGAATGTATTATATGTGAAAATTTTGAATTATTTTTAAATGGGGTGTGGTACAATGTTTGATGATCAAAACACCCATGGGGTGGTAGCCATGCCATTCTAGACCCAAAATCAAGCATCTAGTTATTATTTTATTGTATACAGATTGATTCTTCAAATACTCAGGAGGTTTGGGAGGCTGATTGATGCTCCAAATACCATCAGGGTGCTACACATGATATTTTATGCCTGTGAGATTGGATTTGGACTATGGTGCCAATTGATTGTGATATTAATTGAAATTAAATGGATAATGAAAGACCATGCGATGATGATTTGTTTTTATCTAGGTGATGAGAAATATCCCTTGGGGATTATTGAAACTCTAGTAGGGACCGAATTAAGTATTGAAATGTTCAGTGTCTCTGTGAAAAATAAGAAATTATGTGCTTAATTAAAGAATAATTAAATATGAAAACTATTTACTTTATGCATTTTACTTTAATCCTTATACAAATTCCTACAATGCTATTGAATGGATATTATTTTAGACTATATTTTTGGCACCCTACTGAGATTTACAAACACCCTCATCAGGATTCCTAATCGGTAACTGAATATAATTCATGTTTTAAGAATATGATATGGCTTAGAGGCTTCTACTATATGGGTGAGTTGAGATGGAGCATAGATAAGGGAACCAAACATGGTGTCAAATTCCTTTTAGGAATTGTCAGTCTATTTATTTTTGGGTTTTTCATTTAAAACATTACACATATATGGAATGAAATATCTATTTTTTGGTTTGGATATTGTATTTTGAGTTTCGGGTCATCTTTTAATATTAGTATTATTCTAGTTGTGGTTATTAATCTTTGGTTGTTGTCTATTTACTTCTGATGTTGTGCTACTTTGATAAAGAGGGTATGTCTTCACATGATCGATAATAGACCCTCACATCTAGTAAGTAGCCTCTGAAATATTAGGATCCATGTCGGAGGTCACATATCTGATAGGATAGGGGTACCAGTGTGCAGCACCATGGTTGGGATGTCAAAGATAAAACATGCATGTCCCTATTTAAAAACAAAATTAGAAGAAATGTTCTCAAATAGTGTGAAAATTAAATTCTCTAGAGTGAAAATAACTAATTTTTTAAAATTTATTATTAATATTCTATTAAATATAAAAATACATGTTTATAACTAATTCCATAGTGAAAAAAATTCAAATGAAAATTATTTATCAAATTTTATGCAACAAATTTTACTTTTTCCAACACAAAAAAGTTCATTTTCTGCACACTCATTATTCAACATTTCATACTAATTTAAAAAAATAAAAGGTTTATGTTTTAAATATGCAACCATATTATACATTTACTGAAGTTTAAATTTTCTTGACGTTATCATTAAATGGGTGGAATATATTTTCTTATTTATTTTAATACATAATAAATATGAACAACATAGTCAAACTAAATACAAAAAAAAATTCTTTTTTTAAAGTATTTATACATGTTGTAAAACAAAAAAAATATATATTTTGTAGAGTGTAATGTTGTTTTATTATTTATTTATATAATAAATATAAATATAATTATTAAACTAAAACTAAACAATAGATAAACAAACAAAATTTAAACAAGAAAAAACATGGGATCAATCCACCCAGGGGTTCTATTTTTTATTTTACCCAATAGGGTAGTGGAAGTGGTTTAATTATAGTTCTAGGGGGGTTGTTGGTTTAAACAATCATGAATTATTAATTATATTTTGTTTTCATACATTCTTCATTACAATATCAAGTTCTAAAAAGATCAACTTGGGATCTTATTTAAAATTTATTATGCCTATATAAACTAATTGTTTTTCATATATTTATCTAATGTGTCCTACGATAGTTAAATGAATAATTTTCAGATCCAGATTCACAACTAAAAATGTTCCGATTAGAAAATATGGAATCAAATTCAAGAGATCATCTTCTTTATTTTATTACTTTATTGGATATTAAGTTTTTTACAAGAAGTTTATTACGTTTCTCATAAACATTTCTTCTCTTTTGTTTAACATTATTTCTTTGATGGTAAACCCTTATTATAAATACATAGACTCCATTAGTCCAAATAAAGTTCCTTACTTTATTATATTGGGATAACATTAAAGACATAAAATCAAAAATGACCAGATAAATTAGTAGTATTGGTAAACTAGATACATATTTAAAATTATAATGTCAATTTAAACATATAATAAAAAACCTTTTATTTGGGAAAAACATTATTCCCCATTGAATAAGCCTTCATATCAGTCATTATATACTTCTTGGAATCCTCGAGAATGATAATAAATATGAAAGGGATGATATCAGAAGATTATTAAGGGTTATGTATAGATATAGCTATCATGAATCAATGAAAATAAATCAAAATTGATTGTCATATAACATAGAACACATTCCATTAAAATTACTTGATAAGACATAAGGAATATGGATTGGTAAGTAACTTAATGAAATTCCATTTAATCAATAGAATAAAAATGAAATGAATCCATAGATTTTTTAGTAAAATCCCATGGATAATAAAATTAATAAATAAAGGGAATGCATTAATATTGGACATCATCTATATTCCACATGAACTACATTATAATCAACATCTATTCGAAAAAAGTTTAAACTATAATAATTTGGCCTATTTATTCATCCTATGACAATATTGATGCATCGAGGGGCTATTTATAACTGGGCCCCACATGTGTCTTCTCATCTAGAAAAATTCCTCATATATCTAATAATCAATTTGAAAAGATATTTTTAAAAAATAGGGTCCCAAGAAAATTTAACATATTTGAATCAGAATCCCCATAAATGTCAATAATTATCAAATGATACATTGAATACCATGAAGGAAAAGTGATTCATGATATGATATTTCAAAGGGGTAGTATACCACACAAACGAAATAAGTGGTGAATAAGCCATATCTCATAGAAACGAATGTGAGATGAGAAAATAGAGTAACACTATTTAATAATTTATATGTAAGTACTATAATTTTCGAAAGAAAATATTTTCATTGAAAAGAAGCTTATAAACTAATAAATGAATCTAAAAAACATTAGGGCATCATAAAGGTAGTAAATTTCAGTTGGGTTGTATGAGTTAAAAAAATTCCTTTTTTATTTTTATGAAAATTCATAATGTATATTGTTTTGGAAAACCGCCTGAAGAATAAATTTGATAAATTTTGTATAAAGTAAAAAATCGGTAAAATAAAAATATAAATTCATTGATAAATAGTAAAAAAATTTCTAAAAACATTTTTATAAAAAACTAACATGGAAGAGAAATATTTCCCAGTGGAGATGTAAACAGAAACAATCTTGAATTATGATGATATTATGAAATAATATCTTAGCACTTTATTATAAATATAATTGTATGTCCAATGAAAGAAATATAATTTTATATATATTAAAATACAATAATATTCAGAAGTATATTCATAAAATAATGTCATGTGTATTATATAACCCACAAAATGAAATAATTTTTTTATAAGGAATGTGTCCAATAGAAATAAATGTGAGACAGAAATACCTTACCTTGTGGTTTCTTGTAACTGAAAATGATTTAACCTCATGTATAATTGTTTAAAGAATGTTAATAATTTATAAAATAGCCATATTTATATTTTTGATATAATGTATTTTCCTCTTATATTATCTAATCACCTATATGCTAATAATATTTCATAATGACCCTAGATTCGGTTGTGAACTGCTTCATTTTCCTATACATGTTTTTTTGTGTATGTCTAGATACATGTATATATGATATAATTCCATCAAAAAAATAATTATATTAAATTCATATATTTAATATTTATTAATTTGATACATTTTTATAATCATTATTTAATGTTTAAAAAGTAAAATTAATCACATCACGTCATAATGACGGTAGGTCATACGTACACAAGAGCTACAATATCATTCCCTTAATGGTGAAAGGGTATGGATTTGAATGGTATATTAATTTTTCTAGAATAAATATCACATTATAATTATGATATATATCTATTAATTCTAACATTATTCCCTTCCATGAAATGTGGAGGTGAAAACATATTACACCACTACATAGAGATGATAAGCTGTATGTACGCACATGCGGTGTTTTCATTTTTCATAGGATGGAAAAAATGTGTACTATGGTTGTTCCATAATATTAATAAAATATCATAATTTATAGGATATTTGAGTTATATATTTATCAGTTAAACAACACATACATAATAATTGGGAGAAGAAACCAACATGAAAGATTTGATAAAGAAAATTACCTCAGCTTCATAGGACTTCTTTTAATCTCTTCAAAAGTGATCTAGGGTAGGTATTTTGGAAGGACTGGAACAACTATAGATTATATAAGGATGTTTTAAAGAGAAATTTGTAGTGTTTTTATGAGATATATGGATAAAATTGATGTCTATATATGAGGGAGTAGATTCCCTTTTATAATTGAGGTGAGGGAATCACTCTTAAATCGTCAAAATATTAAAATATAATAAAGATATTCTTGAGTAGAAGACATAAAATGGAATATAAATTAATAGGGGAAGACCCTTTAGAATATATATTACCTAATTATTTATTATTTAGTATTTGATATTTTTAACTAATTTAAAAAATATTATTTCAATAAAATATCATTATTGTAGAAATACTACTCATTAAATTTGACTTCAAATACATCATGAAAAATTTAAAATTAAAATATATTGATTTCACTAATCTCTAATATATCATATAGATCTATAGAATTATCTATACATATTAAATAATCCAAAATATATTAAACGTGATGATTTTAAAATTAATTATTTTATTTTTCTCTTATTTAAATTAATATTATATTAGTATTATATATGCATTAATTCTAATTATATATTTCATAAAAATTAAAAATTATTTTTAATAATGAAAATAATTTCATTTGAATCAAAATAGTCATTTTTGTTCATTCCTATAATTATTTTTTCACTTTTTTGACTCATAAATGATATTAAATACAAAGAGAGGGTCATTTTATAAATATCTATGATTTAAAAAATATATAAGTTATTTTCATGGAAATGTGTCATTTAAAAAACTAATTTATTTTATTGTGAAAAGATTATAATAATATTATCCAAATAAATTCTGGACAGGTTTAGGTCATGGTAATACATTTATTTATTTGTTTTAACCCCTTTTTAAAAACATTTACTCTTATTGTGGAAACATGTGTTTTTTCACATTAAAGCTTAATATAGTTACTATTAAATTTAAAATAAACCATAAATGGGTCACTAATTACATTTTTAATCTAATAAAAATAATGTTGAATTTTTTTTGTTAATTTTATATCATTTAATAAAATATTATTTATTTTAAAATATCACTAATGTCTATTTTGACACTATTCATTAATTGAGTTTATAAAAAATATACATTCTTAATATAACATAATAAACCATTAATACATACTTAATATTTCGATTTAAGCTATAAAATTAATTTATGACATTTATTATATAAATATATATTTATTATAATATTTTAAATGTCATTTATTTGATATATCCATTAATTAAACAATTACTATATCATAATTGTGTAATTCTTTAAGGTAGTTATTACTTCTAAAAAATGAGAATTAATTACCATCGTGAATCTAAAAATTTTATCATTAAAATTACAATTTATATTAAAAAATATCTTCTAAATAACCACATAAAAATATAATACTTATTAAAAACAATAGTATGACATCTTTGACATTCTTTGAACTAAAATAATATAAAATCCTTATAATCATTCATATGGCTCCAACAGTCCATAAAATCATTACAATGATTATTTTTCACAAACATCACTCATACAATATAATTAGTACACATTTTACTGTAATTTACTTATATTTATAATATTATTTTACCCTTAACTACTAGATTTTCCTTTAACCATGATTATATAAATTACAGATGATTCAATTCAGAATTTACCAAAATAAAAAGAATCTACTTTTATAATTTGGATCCAATGATTTAAAATATTGAATGCATTTTTCAAAATTCAAACTACATATGTTTTAGTAATTAATTTAATGTTAATATAATTGAAAAAAAGGGAAAATAAGTTTTAATTTGAAAACATTCAAAAGATTGAAATGTTTTTATTTCCAAATTCAATGTGAAATTGATTAAAATATCCTAAATTGGAATATTTGATATAAAATATTTCTAATTATTCATTAATACTTCGTAAAAATATTATTTAACATAATATGTTATTTAGGAGAAAAAGATGTTTTCAATTAAAATGCATTATTTTTTCAGTATTAAAAAACATTAAACTCTGTAATAATATTAAAAAAATTATATTAAATAAATTTTTATATTATCAATAAATAGAAAAAGATTATTTTATCAAATAGATTTTATAATGGTGTCATAATCTTGTTTAAAACAAGTTCACCATTAAAATAAGGTAAAATTTTCTTTTCTAAAAAATAATACATTATTAGTAAGACAAGATTTCATCATATATCCTTAGCAGAACACACATAGGATGAATTTAAAATATTATATTTAATATTATATATGTATATATATATATACCTTTAATATATTCCAAAAGGTGTGATTTTTTTATTGATATAAAAAAACGTGTACGTATTTAAATAGTTTTAAAAATAATCCGTTTTATTAAATTGGTTTTTATATTTATTTATAATTCATTTGTGACCAATGAGTGGAATAATATGTTTTCTTAAGTTATTTTACACTATTCATAACAACCAATTTAACAAATAGGAGATAATATCAATTTAAAAAATCATATTAATAGTATATCATTGTTTGTTTAATCTTGGTGTTATGTGCAATGTAATCTATTGAGGAGATTAACATTAAAAAGAGACATAGAAAAAAATCTTGTGGTGTTGAATTATCATATCCATTAATATATTTTATGCACACAAGTTTTCTAATTTGTATTGGTAGTTTTGTTTTTAATTTTGAAAATACCATTATTAAATAACCCAGATTGGAAAAAGTATTAACTAAATTTCCACATAAAATTAAACAAAAGGATGTACGATAATCACTTAAGGTAACACATAATATGATTCCATATAGGTAAATGTGGACATGGTAGAGAAAATGATATCTAAATGAATAATAGAGATGATAGAGGACATGATCATTGGAAATTTAACCATCCCAATACCATAAATATGTGATGGATTAAATGGTTATTGATTAATTAAAATGGGGAAATTTGTTGATACAAAATAATTTTCCTATAAATTTAATAAATTCATTTACTTCAAATACTAAGAACATAGGGAAACGTAATTAAATGACCTGTAGAGTTTCATCCTTTAAACAAATTTCACTACAAAATCATATTTTTCTTTAAATAATGGGTATTTAAGATGAATTTTCTAATCCCAAAGAATTTGAATCATCTTCTATAGATCACAAAGTCCCAAAATGAATCATCATGTTACCTTTATCGGGTAAGCATTCTTTTTATAAGATATATTTTTTGTTAAAAATACATAGATGTCATTTTTTGGGTTTACAACAGGTTGCACAGTAGGTAAAAGACATGTACATCAGGTACCCATCATGTAGGGGTTAAATAACAGACTTTAACCCGAGGTGATGGGTTTTTTGTGTACTTATCCAGTGTGGACTACATGTTGTGTACCTGAGGTACACGTCATGACCTATCCCATACCCAGATATAAGTCATGTCTGTGGATATTTTGTCATCATTTTTTCATTGAATTTTAATTTCTCTCGACCCTAGAACCATCCTAGGAGATTTTTAGAGGCACCTCTCTTCCTGGATTGATCCAATCAACATTAGATCATCATTTCACTTGCAGTGTGATTCCCTGGTAAGCACTCTCCATCATTCATCATGATTATCTCTTTCTATCCTCTTCGGGTTTCAATGGATCAGCTAGGAATTCATGGATCTATGCTATGTGGTGTTGGATCTTTCTTCTAGGTTGAGTTTCAAGATCTTCTTCAGCTTCGTTCTCATTGATGGGTGTCATTATCAGTGTCAATCTTCAAGAAATAGGTGTGTTGTTTTCTTCGACTTTTCCATATAGATTAAATTTTATTTTATTGGATTATTTCAATTACGGATTTAAAATATATTGATCAAACTTGATTTCAGTATCATCGGTAAAACCCAATTCTTGTGAATTAGAGGTTTTAAAATGAGTTTGGAATAGAAATTCAGAAAACCCTAAATTCCGTTGAATAGAAGTGGGATTATGGATAGTTGGCCGATTTAAGTTATTGAATTTAAATTCTGGATTTTATGTAGGTGTCTTTAGTTAAATTGTTGAATTGAATTAGGGAAAGGAATTATGAAAATGATGGAATTTTTCTTGGATTAATTTCAAATATTTTAATGGATTAAAATGATTTTATTGAAACCTTGTGGTTTTATCATGTACAAATGCAATTTTTAAAACAATCTACATTTGGTATTTAATGGAAATGATTTGGAATCTTTTAAATGAAATAATGGGATTGATAATATTTTTAGAATCCTTAAAATATTTTTCCCATCATGTAAGAGAGCGTGTAAGTCATAGGTAGTTTTTCAATTATTTGGATACACTCTATGCTATAACAACGTTCTAAAACGTACCTATAGAAAGCCACATCACTGATGGGAGGGTGATGAGTAACCTCTACACAGTGTTTGGGGGATGTGAGTATACTAATTTTTTTCTTGTTTACTTAGAGAGTGGTGAATCCTATAGCTTGCTAATACTATCTTACCATTTGGTATATAACCAGGATGCTCACTTGTTTATATATATTTGAGATATAATTGTATTCCAATGTTATTTGAACTTCATTACATGCCTTCTAAATTTTAATAAACTATTTTATATTAATTTTTTACACAAGAAATTGTTTTATAAATATTCCATTTCTTTTAATGTATATATTGTTCATTACAATTATTTTCCATCATTTCGATAATGTATAGCATGTTTTTTTAAATATGCTTCTGATTTTCCAAACCTATTAACTTTTAAAATTGAAATATTTTATTTGGATAATCTATATTTGGATTCTATTATTATATCTATGGTGGTATCATGCTGGGTTTAGGTTAAAACCCAACTTTTACCTTCGGGTATTTGCAGACTTTCTTCTTTCATGCATAAGCAAGGGGAAGGGATCTCTTGGTGGTGGCTCTAGCTATTGAGATTTGTACATGAAGATTTTGGCCAATAGGGACTTTGGGGCTATCTCCCAATTTCAGTGCTTGGGTTTTTGTACTTCAGATTTAATTATTTTTTTTATTCTCATTCCTCACTCCCAGTGAAGTTTTCTTTTGATATGAATATAGGTTTTTCACTTTTTTACCGACATTAGTGTGGAAAAATCATTCAAAATTATATGTTGTTTGATTTTAGGTGCTAGTCACCAACCCGTGGGGATTGGGAATTCCCATCGGGATATTTTAGGACTTACTTGATTATGGGGTTACTAGGATACGTGGGCTAGTTCATGAAAAATTGGTATCAGAGGGAGAGGTTGTTCTTCTTCTCTTGAATTCAATATGTATTTTTTAGATCTTATTAGAACTTATGAGGTAGTTGTGAATTAGTTCTTAGACATATTTAAATATAGTGAACCTTATTTCCCAATGGGTGTTTAGGGAAATACTTCAAGTGGGTTAGTTTTAATCATTTTTATATTGATATTTGGATAGGTATAAATCCAAATGTTATTTTTCCTTTCTATTGCTAATATTTAATCTTTCTACTCTATTTGAGTCTTAATATAATGTCATCATTTTATCTACAAATTTTGTATAACATCATTCCTTTGAAAATACATGTGAATCAGATAGAGGAAGAGGCTATTGCTGAACCTCTACAAAAAAATCATATTGTTGATCCAAATCTAGTATAGGTGATTGTGCGTATTGTCCAAGCATTAGGAAAGGCACCAACTCCAGTTCCCGTATAGACTCCTGTTGTGGATCCTCAGGGGGGGGTGATCTTCATAATAATTCACAAGAGTTCCTTCACCAAAATCCTCTCATCTTCAAAGGATACACTGATCCTCAATATTCTGATGAATGTTTGGGAATGTAGAATGTCTATTTGAGTTCTTGGAGATAGTGGAAGTCATCAAGGTGTAGTGTACTGCATTGATGTTGGAGGGACAGAGCAGGAGATGGTGGGACATGGTAGGGATGGAAAGGAAACATGATGGTGTACAATGGAAAGACATCAAGTTTATTCTCATCAACCAATTCTATCTAGATTAAATGGTGTTTTCTAAGGCTATGTAGTTCTTCTATCTTTAGAAATCTGACAAAACTATGACTAAGTATTCAAATCAATCTTCTTATCTGGTGATGTTTTCTATAATTATTGTATCTAATGAAAGGATGAAGGCTCAATGATTCAATTTGGGAATTCGATTAGATATTTTTTTTATCAAATTTTCTTACTGAATCTAACCATTTATGTTGATGTGTTGGATAGGTTGATGAAGGACGATATAGATTTTAATGAAATTTTAGGGTTGAGGTGATTTCCTTTTTCTCCTAGTGGCTGTAATGGTTCTTTCAATGTAAAATATAAGCGTGATGATTCTCCAGACATATCCCAATTGAAAAGTCATTACATACCTCCTACATCTCCAAGAAGATGTTTACTAACTTTCTATTACTGTGGAATGCTAGAAAATTCTAGGAGGGATTGTACTAAGGCACCCAAAAAATATAGCTCATGCAGATGTTCAGGGAATGTGCTATGGTTCTTATATCATGTCTCTATTCCATGTAGTGGGAGATGATCATCAGCTCCTTATAAAATTTTGGGGTAATAAAATGTTTCACTGACAAACGGTTCTAGCAACAGGCATCCATAAAAAATATTCTTCAAGTAGTGGAATAGTATTGAAAGGAAGCAGACATGGGTCTAGGGACTATGAGGGGTACCATTACTATAACATTGTCATTAATGAAATCTCTACATTACACTGGTTCATCTCACTCTTTTATTTAAACATGTATCATTAATATGATTAATAATTATATTTATCAACTATCTTGTGCAATGGATATCACAACACCCTTTGGAATGAAGAGAGTGTAGTGTCTCCATAGATATTATTGTGTCTTTTTTCTATTAGTCTTTGAGCTATCATGGATTTTTCAGATTCTTGATATAAAACTTCATTACATCATATTTTAGATGGACTGGATCATTTCCAACAAATCCAAAATAGATTGTAATCGTCGATAGGTCTAACGTACCACACCTAGTGGTGTGTCTCTTATATTTCTAAGAGAATGGGACCCAAGGTCGCGTAGAGCCGAACCATCTTATCTAGAGCGAGGAAAATTGATATCATTTATTTCTTTTGATCTGGAGTGAGATTAAATGTTTGGTGATCTTAGTCTAGTCATCACCAATTTTCCTGGTGTTTTTTCATTAGATTTCTGTCGTCTACCACTGGTAAGAGAGGTTGAATTTTCAAATGATTTAATGTCTGGTAATCAATAGGTATTTATCCCCTCTTACTGCATTACACCAGGTGAGCTGATAGAGCTAAGGTATTAGTTGGAAAATCTTCTCTAAAGGGGATCTATTTGGTAAAATGTTTCAGTGTGTCTTTTCTAGTTCTTTTTTGTAAGAAGGATGATGGATCTCTTAACTTATGTGTTAATTATCAAATTCTCTATCATGTTAGGATAAATAAAAAAGAGTTGTTTCCACATAGTGATAATATAATTTATTATATAAAAGTGGAGAATTGGTTTTCAAAGATCAACCTTTAGTCTAGTTACTATCATTTGAGGATATAGGAATATAAAATTTAGGAAACTGCCTTTCAGAGTAGGTATGGGAACATGGAGTACCTTGTTATTCTTTTTGGACTGAAAAATATTCCTACTGTTTTCATGGAATTAATGAACAAGATTTTCGAGGAGGATCTAGAAACATTTGTGGTAGTCTTTGTGAACAAAATTCTTGTTTACTCCATGTCCAAGGAGGTTCATGTGAATCATCTAAGAATATTTATGAATAAAGTATGAAATCATCACCTTTATGCCAACAATTCAATGTATGATTCTTGGATTCTGGAAGTGAACTATTTGGGAGACGTGGTGTCAGAATAGGGTGATTCTTTTGATCTTGATAAGGTGAAATTTGATATGACTGGGAAGAAACCACTAAGTGTCTTCATAGTCCGAAGCATCTTAGGCTTTACATGATATTTCCATAGGTTCGTGAAAGACTTCTTGATGTTGGATTCTCCAAATACTCCTTTGACTCATAAATGCATGAAGTTCTCATGGAATTATAAGTGTCAGTGTTATTTTGATGAGGTGAAGTTTCTATTGAATACATCACCGTTGTTGACACTTCTAGTAGACGAGAAGGGCTATGTGGTCTTCTTTCATGCATCAAGTTTAGGTTTGGGTTGTGTTCTTATGTAGGGTGATCATGTTATAGTATATAGATCTCATCAGCATAGTATACATAAGAAGAACTATCCATCCGGTTACCTAGAACATGAAATTCTGATGCATATGCTTAAGAGTGTGTAACATTACCTTTATGGAGAAAGGTTTACTGTCTTTTCGGACTACAAGAACTTGAGTTATATATTCTCCAAAAAAAATTGAATCTTCCCCAAAGGTGTTGGGTGGAGTACCTGTTGTATTTTGGATGTGAAATTGCCCACACAAATGGGAATTGAAATATTGTTACTGATTCCATGAGTAGGAAACTCCCCACCATACAGTGAAGGAATATTCCAAAAAGTTGAATTTTTCGAATATCTTTGTACAGTTTCATATTGGTGTTTAAGAGAAAGGGTATGATGTTTCTTTAGCCAACATGAAGTTGACGTCTACTCTTATTTAGATGAATCTTCACACTCGTGAACTTGATGATTGGTAGGGTTTCCTCGAACCTAGATAAAAAATAATACGATATGAGTTTTGATCGACATGATGAACATGTTGGCTCACATTATACCCATTATTGATATGGCCAAAGATGAGGAGTTGGGAAATATTGATGTTAAAAATATTGTTCGTGGTTTTGGAATTTCATCTACAATTGTCTCTTATAGGGATCCTAAGATCACTTATAGCTTTTTAACAGGCCTTCAAGAGGCAATTGTATTTCAGTTTCATTTGAGAATGGCCTTCTATCAGTAGTCAGATGGATAAATAGAGAGAGCTATACAGATTCTTGAGGATAAGTTTTGAACCAATATCCTCAATTTCTTCGGGGCTTGGGATGATCACTTTGGGCTGGTTATGTTCTCTTATAACAAATGTGAGAAATCCATGATTATAATGGATCCCTTTTAGGCCTTGTATAGTCTATCTTGAAAATAACTTTTACATTGGTCAGAGGTCGGTGAATGTTCATTGGTTGGACCAAGATATGTGAATGATACAATATAAAAAGTTCTGCTGATTTTTTAAAGGATGCTGATAGGAAAAAACAAATATAAGTCTTATGTAGATCGATTTCATAGACATTTGGAGTTTTCAATTGGTGATCCGGCGTTCTTAAAGGTTTCACCCCATTTGAGTCATCAATGGATCATGATATCAGGGAATCTTACACCATGTTTTGTGGGACCTTTTTATGATTTTGAGCTGGTGGGGAAGGGTTCATACCATTTACCACATCCCTACAACTGTCCTCGATACTTAATGTGTTCCATGTATTATAGATGAGGAAGAATCTAGGAGATTGATCCCACAATTTTAGATGGAGTGATCTTGAGATTACGCTTAATTTGTCATTGATAAAGATACCAGTCATGATAGTTGATTTTGAGACCACGGTACTTCATGGGAGGACGATGCCATTTTTTCGTGTGTTATAGTATCATGGAGATGATAGTCACGATATGTGGGAATGGGAGGATGAGATGAGGGAGTCGTGGAATCATCTCTTTATCATGGAATATTCTTCATAATCTTTCTAGGGGAAGAAATATTTTATAGTGGGGAGGTTTTAACATCCTGTTTCCATTATTGGGTAAGTCTTCCTTTTTTTATGTTCCCTTTTTGGTTAAAAATTTTAGAAGCCATTTTTATGGGTTTACTATAGGCTAAAGGATAGGTACACATTGTGTAGTTGAGGTGCACATCATATGGGAGTGATATAATAGATTTCAACCTGAGATGATGGGATTTACAGCTTACATATCTTGCATAGACTTCACATCGTGACAGGAGATACATGTCATGACTCTGCCCATGCCCAGATCTAAGTCATGGGTGTAGTAATTTTTTCGTCATTCCTTTCATTGGCTTTTCATTTCTCTTGATCCTAGACCTATCCTATGTGATTTTCAAAGGTGCATCTCCTCTAAGATTGATCTGATCATATTTTGATCATCCTTTGGCTTGAGGTGCAATTCTCAGGTAATCGCTTTCTATTTTCTTCAAGTTCCTCTATTTATCTCCCCTTGGGTTTTTAATGGATCATCTAGGAATTGATGGGTCTATGTCATGTGGTGTTTGATATTTCTTATAGGTTCAGTTTTAAAATATCCTTCACCATATTTCTCATTTACATGTGTCGTTGTGAGTTTCATTCTTCAGGAAAAATGTAGGTGGTTCTGTTCCAATTTTCTAGGTTGATTAACTTTGAATTTTTTTATCTTAATTCAGTTGCTAATTTAAATTAAAATTATCAAACTTTTTTTCAATTAAATTTTTAAAACCCAATTCCAATGAATTTGATGGGTTGATGTTTTTTTGGCATGATAATTTTGAAGACCCAAAATTCCCTTGAATTGTGGTGGGTTTATTGAATATTGGCCAATTTAAATTTCTGAATTTAAATTGTGGATTTCAGGGAAATGTTATAAATTAATTTTTTAATTTAATTATTAAAAGGGATTGTGAAAATTTGGAACTGGTCACGAATTAATTTCAAACGTGTGAATGGATTTAAATGTTTTCATAGAAATCTAATGGTCTTGTCTTGTGAAAAAAGTCTTGTTGTCGAATAAAACCTGTTTTGGTATTAAATGGAAAGTAATTTGAATTTTTGAAATGGAATAATGGGATTGAAAATATTTTAATGAGTCTTATAATAGTTCTCCCATAATGTAAGAGAGCATGCATGCTTTAGGTAGTTAATGAGTTATTTAGATACACTCTATTCTCTGAAAACGTTCTAAATTATACCTGTGGTAAGTTACATCCCCAGTGGGAGGGTGACGTGTCACCTCTAGAAATTATTATGGGGATGTTAGTATACTCATTTTTCTATGTTCAATTAGAGAGTGTAGAATCCTATAGCTGGTTAATAATATCGAACATTCTTGGAGATGTCCATGTTGCTTGCTTGTTAATTTATAGGTGAGGTATACGTGTATTCTAATGTTCATTGAACTTTTTCACATTCATTCTGAATTTATATAAAACATTTTATATAAATGTTCAACTTAATCCATAGTTCTAGAAATCTAACATCTCTTATAAAGTAAAGCATGTTCTTTTAAGGTTTTTGTCCATCATTTTAAAATTGTAATGTAGGTTTTGTTTAAATATGGTTTGGTTTTAAAAAAATATTTATTTTTATAAATGATATACATTTTTGGATAATCTATATTTGGAAGCTGTTACGGAATCTTTTGTGGCATCCAACTGGTCATAGGCTCACACTTTACTTTTTTCCTTAGGGTGTTTGCAGATTTATTCATCAATACATGAGCTAGGGGAAGGGTTATCTTGGAAGTGGATCAAGATGTTAAGCATTATACATGGTGAGGTGTTTTCTTTAGGAACCATGAGGTTGTTTCCTATTTTAAAACATAGGTTTCATCACATTGGATTTCCTGACTTTTTTTTCTAGTACCTCACTCCTAGTGGAGTCATCTTTTGATATTCATACTATTTTTTTATATCCACATTGTAATAGAAAAATCATTCCAACTTATATATTGTATGATGCCTAGTTCTATTCATGTTTCTATGGGGATTAGGAATTGTTTTCAGGATTTTTCAAAAATGGCTCAGTTATCGGGTTACTAGGTTACTCGGCCTGGTTCGTGACAAAAAAATTATAAATATATATTATCCCTAATTTATTACACTAATTAAAATAGAAATAATTAGGATAACATAATATAATTCCCATAAACAATAAAAAAATTATTATTAAAAACAAAATTAATCTCCAAAATCCAATATTAATACACAATGTTCATCATAGATAATTCAGTAAATAACTATCCTTCCTCAAAAATAGTATACACAATGATTGAAATTCAAAAACTAGAAGGAAGTTGTCAAATAATATTCCAAATAACATGAATCAATATTAATTTCTCATACCGAATATTTTATTTCCTAAATCACATGATCTCAAAGAAATTATAACCATTTCCACAAGTAAAATTAACCACCATAAGTCCATAATAAAATCATATTTGAATTCAAAATAAATTTCATCTATTATTCCTCAAAATATTATGTTTTATTTAACCTAATAGGATTCCAAAAATAATGAATTTAATCCAAAATAACATTTAAAACGTATTCACCAAATCATTTTTCATTTCAATGTGTATCAATTTGATAAAACAAGTTCCCCTAAAATCAAAATTGTGATGTCCAAAAAATATAAATTAGGAATATTGTATTCTATTGCATGTATGGCATCCAACACCAAAAATTTAAGGGAATATAATATATCAATAATTTAAAATATATATAATATTTTAAATAAATTAAATATATTTTATAGATTCCAATCCACATAAAACTGAGTTATAGTACATTGCACAAAACTATGAGTTTCTTTGATGGCTTGCGTTACATCAAAGACTGAGTTTCACTGAACAAAAATATATTATTAAAATATTATTATTTAATATAATAAAATATAACCTAGATAATAAATTAAAGGTTATGAATAGGACATATTAACACATAAAAATATATTTTTTTACAGAAATATTAAATTAATTCATTGATTACAAATTCATTTGAAATTAATATAAGTACCAATTAAATATAAAGTGAATATTTTTATTGAAAACTCTTTTTAGGATCAAAAAGCTTGTTTATCCTAATAAAATAAATTAATTACAATTATTATGTTATATTAAGGTAATATAAATATGATATTCTGCAAAATATTCTCTATATTAATCCAATTGATTCAATAGACATATGATAATAACTGACCCAATATTATGTATAAATTCAATATTTTTTTAATGGAAATTTTACTACCATTTAATGGAGAACCTATTTTAAGTCCAATTTTTTTTGCTTTTGTGTATATTATATATCAAAACTCAATTGATATTTGAATTGTTAATATAAAAATTATTTTACGGTGAATTGTTTATATTTTTCCCAGGAATTTCATTTTTTAATGAACAATGAGAAATACCAAATTTTAATTCAAAAGTGTTTTCTTTCTAATTTATTTATAAGGTGAAATCATATTTTAATTTCGTTTTTAATTATTATTACATAATTTTTTTATAAATTAATCCAATTTAGGCCATTGGAATAAATTTCACTTCGAAATTGAATATAAAAACATAGGAAACGTTTGAACATTTTTACTTTCAAAACCAGTATTGTCATCCCTTCAGTGATATTAAATTTAAATTAATTTCTTCCACTGATGTTGTTGTAATTTGGTAAAATGGATTACATATTCAGAACAAAAATAATCTATAATGTCTAATATGTTAAAATTATTTTTGACTAAAAATATTAGAGAATATGATTAATATTATTTACAATGATTAAGGTTAAATTAAGCTTAACAAGGGACAAAACCAAATAAAAACCGGAAAATGACATATAAAATTGTAAAAAATACAGTGGATGTCCACATTTTGACCATATCCTCCCTTTTAACTAATATTTATCATTATTATAGCCATATACAATTGGAAATATGTGGGTGGAATTACTATTTCAAAAATCTACCAGCGTTCCACTCCTCCTCCACTATAGTAAGGAATCATTTTCTCCCAATACCTCTCACCTTTAAAGGATCTTTTTATCAACCATGATCTGAAAAAATAACATATCTACATAAATACCCTAATACAATAAGCCTACCCTTTTATTTACATCCATCCATGGATTCCCTTTAGTGAAAACCAAAATGAGTTACCCAAAAAAGTGGTAACATCTTTCTCCAAGATCATCAGTTTTTTTCCTTTTCTTCACCCCTATACTCTTATTATTCAATGATTATAAAAAGAAATAAATTTTCTCAATATACATATAATTTATTATTTTAATGATATAAACTAAACTTACACACACTTCCATCTATATGGTTACAACCCCACCATTTTTATGTACGGTGAATTACCATCTCACGAAATGAAGTTGTTTATTTTTCCATTACTACCATTCATGGATTAGAATTTTGATGGACAATATGTTTATATATTTTTTATATTATACGAATTATGTCTTTATGATTCATTAATTATTCTATATCACATAACCGTATTGCTTCCATTTTTTGTAAATATGATAACATTGTTCATTAAAGTGTGGACTACCACCCCCTCAAAGCAATGTTATTCGATCACACTATACATAGAACATAAAACGGATGGTTTTAATAATAATATATAACATATATAAAATATATATTAATATTTACTTATAATATAAATCTATATTTTATTCTTCATTCTTTTAAAATGACAAATAAATAAAAGTAACATTCATGTATACGTACGACCTCTCGTTTCCATGAACAGTGCATTTCATTTCTTACCTCTAAATGTAATGAATTATTCTAAATACAAATATACTGAATATATATTATAATTAAATCATGTTTTAAATTCAATAGATTATTTAATCATGATAAAATTAATATGAACAATATGTAAAAAAATGAAAACATACTTGACAAACTAGGAAATTAACACCAAGAACATTGATAATAATCAATGTAAAATGGGTCATACGACTTTATAAAAAGATCATATATAATATCATAAATATTAATATGGTTCTTTTATAGGTTGTTAAGTTTTTTAAAACAATTATACATGAAGGTAGTGGATATTCATCTGAAAAAGAAACAAAATGTTAGGCATTTTCATCTCACTTTTTACATTTGTGAGATAAATTTAATATTCACCACTTACCTCATCATGTGTTGTATCTAATATCAATTTTGATATATAATTTCATGAAATATTTTATTGCCAAGGTATTTTAAGCTTCCATTTAATTATATTCTTTCATAAGGTTTATTATTTAAGATGATTCAAAGTGGTATGGGATACATTATAATTTTTAATGATTATTTTTCTTCTGGAAAAATTTTAATGATATTTAAATGGTGTTTCCATTTGAGGTAATTATTACCATTTTTCAATGAAAATGTAATGTTTCATGTAATATGGTTATTAATGACCCCTTCCAAATATTATTTATATTTTCCCACTCATTGGTACTCAAAATATTTTATAAATTTTTTTAATAAAACCCGAAATCATTTATCCCATTAGTTAGAGAAACCATTTTTTTTCTAAAAACCATATTTTCTAAATATTTTTTCCAAAAATGTTTTTAAAATTTAATAAATGATTTATTAAAGTCGAATTTTCCTTTTTATATTCTATGAAAATTTACAAAGGAATATTCTTATCACTTTTTGAATAGGGCATTTTTATCAATTTTACTATGAAAAGGAGATATTTTATTCACCTCATATGACATCTACGGATTTAAAGACCATAATTTATTTGAATATACATTTTATTATTTAAATTTTTATTTTTAATGAGATATTTATCAAATGGGGTTTTAGAAGAAAACTATATTTCCACAAGAATATTTTTAAAATATCTTTTTATAGTGTCTCTATTCATCAATCACAACCCTTTATTTCTAATCTACTTGTGATATGTTATATTGATATTATCCTTAAAATTCTTCTTGATGGTAAATATTTGATTTGTCAAAGGATATTATTGACATTCACTTCTTTGATTCTACTTAGTCCCCTTAAAATAATCAATTACCTGTGATCATTTTACATTGAATTTCCCCCAACTATCAATATCATTTTTTTATATTTATATTTTCAGAACTATAATCCAATTTTAATATGGTGTTTACATTGAAAGTTATTTTATTATTTGAGACAATATTGATAAATACTTTCCCTTTATTTAAAAAATACATTTTATAATGTATATTTTTAGGAGTCATGCTTACGACACGAAAGGCGAGGGTTTGTGGCAATTTAAGAAATTCCCTATGGGTTAGGGACATATTAATTAAAGAACCCTGATGCATCAGTAGTATCATGATATGAATTTATTTTTTTACAATCCCTTCGCAGTTATTTACATGCATTATATATGGTTTTCTAACTACTGTTTTAAATTATCTGAAATATCTATCTTGATAGTAGGGGTTTCCACATTCTTTATGCATGATGTAGAATAATTAAGAATATCCTTCATTTAGATTTAATTATAAATTATATTATCCAAGATATTTTTCATTAACATATATATTGATTCATTTTAGTATCTGTTTATTTATTAAATGGAATGTGTTTTATTTACATTAATTTTCATAAATATTTTTTCCTTATCGAGTTATTTGAATGGAATGTGTTACAATTTATTTACCATTACATTTGATTGTCATAATTGATTCATTATATTTTCCACTATACATACCCTTATTTAGAATTTTATTTTTTACTTATTATGTTTCCTTTTTCCATGAATCCATGAATATAGAAATATATTCAAGGATATGGTAGATGGAATAATGTTATTATCCTAAATGTTATTTAGAAAAAATTATGTTGTAATTAGTGTATTCAATTTTAATGTGACACTCATGTATGTATATCGTATACTAATACTAATAAAATTTTGGGATGCGACTTACATGTATCTTATGCCAATGTAATTGATAGCAGACACCACTATATGCTTTCTAGGGTTGGGCTACTATAGTTAGTATTAGAGAATGATTATTAGAAACTATGAGAACAATAATTATAAAAATATATTTTAGAGAACATATAACTATGAAAGAATTTGATAATAATATTGAATAACATCAAAAAATATTAATAAGTTATAAATTTTATTGGGTCTTCCTAATAATACATCCATGTCTAGATACTACACTTGGATATGGTTCTAGAACAGATGTACCTAGGAGTAACAGCTCCACCAAGGTTCATCGGGTTTGACTAATCGTAACCAGTTACATGACAGTGATCTTTACTATGGACCCAGTTTGAAACTCTAAGGGGATATTCTTAGTATAATTCACATTAAATATATAATAAATTATGAAGGATTGGAATTCAGAATGAAAATGAAAAAAATGATTAAATCTAAGGGTTTTAATATTAATAATAATTTAATATGATTTATAAATATTAAAAATGATTTTATGGATAATATCTAGACCATGGAAGGACCTATGTGGATTGGATTATTATTTAAGTATTGGAGTTGTATTGAAAACATTAGTTTAAAGGCTTTTTAGTGATTAACTTTAATTCTAGTATGCCCATCATATTTATTTTAGAAGTTATATAAATGTGTTTTCAGGAAATGAAAAACTATATATTGGCTAATACCCAATCATATCTGGTAACACAATGGGTCTTGAACCCATGACTAATGGACGATAAAGGTTTTACACCAACCATTGTTCTACACAATTTCCTTGTTAATATGTAATTATATTTAGTTAAAAAAATTTGATGAATAAATATTAATGATGAACTAATAGTGTAAATTTTAGGGTTTATTGATTAATTTATTACCCATATTGGACTTAGAATATAGTTAGTGTCAAATTTATTTACTTTTCACTCTTTTATAGGCCATGCGATCCATTGAATGTTTATTTTAGTGCTTTAGGGATAAAATCTTAATTTTTTAGACACCCATTTCTTGATGTAATGGGTGAATTAAAATTTGATTAAAGCACTACCAACAGATTTAATTGATCATATGAAATTAAAACATATCATGTATGCAAATCTCCATAAATTCTGATTCAATAAAATAATTTCTCAACATGAGGATTATGATCTCAAAAATGATGTCGTACATAAACATTAATTTTTATTGAAATGATGGTATTTTAAAGCATTTGAGATTTTTATCTATGAGGCTCTAAACATTCATATTGATTATTCACTTATTTTTGATTGTTGAACTCAATCCCTCCCTATAAATATTCAATCTTCTCCTCCAAGTATGTATCTCTACTTCCCACTAATGTTCCCCTACTCAACGACCTGGTTATATATAATTTCATGCATACCTTGTACTTAACATTCCTTTTTTTCTACAGGATTTCATCAAAACCCATCTCTAGATGTGATATTTCAGCATAGGAAAGATCAAACAGTCTGGTAGAAATATCAGGTTTAATATTTTTGGACTCAAATTAATTAATGTGTGGAGAATGTAAAACCTTCAAAATATAATGTAGGAACATTTTATTTTATTGCGTGTATGACACACAACACCAATGAATAAGGGAATATAATATACTAATAATTTATAATATATTTACTATTTTTAAAAATAATAATATATTTTATATCTTTAAATGAATGCAACATTTAGTGGACAAACCTCACATGCAACAACGAGTTCCATTGAATGCTTGAATTACATACAAGAATGAGTTTCATCAAAAAATTATATTTTATTACCATATTATTATTTAATATGCTAAAAAATATCTTATATATTTAATTAACGTTTATAAAAAGGATTAAATATGTTATGAAAATATATGTTTTATATAAATATAAAATAAATTAAAAGGTTGCGGATTAATTATAAATGAATATATAAACCAATTCAACATAAAGGGAATGTTTTTATAGAAAAATGTTTTTTTGCTCTCCAAACCATTTTATCCTAATAAATTATATTCATTACTATTAGTGAGTTATCATAATGTAATATATATATTATATACTCAATACATTAATTTTTTTATTCATCCAATAAATACGATAGACATAAGATAAGTACTAATAGAATATTTCTCAAGAAATCATTATTTTTATAATGGCTATTTTAACACATTTTGTTGGAAAAAAATATTTTGAATCCTTTTTTGGGATATTTTTATAAATATTATATATGAAATTAAACTTAATATTTTAAATAAAAAAATCAAAAATAGGTTATGGTTAATTTTTTGGAATTTTTTTCTGACATTTCATTTTAAACTAAATAATGAAAAATTAGAAACTTTAATACAAATTTTTTTAAATAGAATTTATTTATATGGTTAATTTTTATAATAAATTGGTTTTATAGTTTAATTATATAATTTATTTATCAATTAATCAAATTTAGTTAATTATAAACAATTTCAGTATGAAATTGAATATAAAAAACATAGTAATCTTTTTAACATTTTTACTTTCAAAAATTGTATTGTTAGCTTGTTTGTGGGAATAAATTTAAACTAATTTCATCAACTTTTATGGTTGGAAATTGGAAATATAGATTCCATTATGGGAATCATCATACTTCAGAATTTTTATTAAGGTAAACATATTTTTTTACCATAAAAATTATTGAATGTATTTAATATTAATTACAACGATTAAGGTTAAATTAACTGAATATGGGACTAAATATTAAACATATGGGCCCAAATGTCTTAAAACATGCCCAAAAGCCATTCTATGACCATATTTTTCCCCAGTACTCCATTTTATCAAATTTTGGGCATTTTTGGATCTACATTAAATAGTAAAAATGTTGATGGAATTCCCTTTTCATTTATAAGAGGGTCACTCTTCATCTACTTTAAAAGGGCCTCCTCTACTCCCACTCCATCACACCTCTCAAGATAATTTGGGTACCATGTTCAACCCAAATAGATCTTAAATACCTATACCCTCATACTGGAATCATTCCAATGGGCATAAATTTAGCATCCTGAGTTTTAGTAAACATAAAATTTTCACATTTAAATTAATTTTTTTGAGTATAATGTTGTTCAATTTTTTTAGGATAAAAATAATTTTTATATAATAAGTGATATAATTAATATATATATATATAATTTCATTTAAGAGAACAAAATTACTGTAAAAGATATATATATGTATATATATATGTATGTATATATATATTTAAAAAAACTACTAATTTAATATAAACCACCAATCCAATAGTTAATATTCCAGTTTTAAATTTTATTCATGCTATGAATTTTAAATTTTTCAATAAATATTTTTTAAAATTTATGTATGCCTGTTTTTTATTGATTAAAAACAAAAAAAATTATATAAATACATTTATGTTGCAAACAGATATTTAAGATTTATTTTCATAGTTACAAAATTTTTGTTCAATGTTACAAAATTTTTAAATTTGATGAGGCATCACTCACTTAAAATATAATTTCAATTAATTTTCTGATAAAATATAATAATTTTTATGTGAGTATTATTATTTTGAAATACTAAAACTGTATCATTGGAAATAAAAACTATAATTAAATAAATAATATTAAATGTACAAATGAGTTTATGGTAAACATAATTCCCAAAAAAATGTTATATTAATTACAAGATTATTTTTTATTGCTTAACGTAAAATATAAAATTACTGTACATTAAGCATATTTCATGAAAAAAATATTGTATATAGCATATTAAATAGAACAATAATTCACATATTATGTAATATTTTGAATATCTGTATCAAAAGTATTTTAAGAAAATATAAAATTATTTATAATATTATGAAAGTGATAATAATTATAATAATAATAATAATAACTATGATTGTATAGTAGAAAATTGTTAGTTTGTGGGAATTGTATAATAATGTATATGTGTATCAATATTAATTTCAATAAAATATAATAAATATAAATATATATAATATCGATAATAAATTAAAATAATAATATTAATTAATTAACAAAAATAGAAATCAAAAAGGGGGAATAATGTGTTTCCCAAGGTGATTCCCTGATCTTCCTCATCCATGTAGCTTTAAAAACTCCCCAATCGAGAAATAATGGTTACACCAGGGAACCAAACATGTTCTTTTGATGATCATAGGGTCAGGTGTGGTTAATCCGATAATGTGACGCGAGGTATACTCAAACCGTGTATATCATGCCATCTCGAATGAGTCATTGCCTAAATAATTAGACAACTGGATTTTATCACCATCGCCCCAACCCACTACATATTGTCTGATAGTCAATGGTTATTTTCACAACGGATGATGCAATCATGGATTTCCTAATATTTTTGAGTTTTGTATGATTATAATTCTTTTAATTGTAGACCATTCAAAAATGGATGAATTTTTCTAATTATAGAATTTTAATTTTCATGCTTAATTTTCATCTTTTTCTACCACCATTAGAATAGACTAATATTTTAGGATGAAGTTAAAATTCAATAATAGAATTTGAAATTTTATGGTTAAAGCATCATTTGTGGAAATATGTTTTCTAGTGATTGTTTGGGATGGAAGGTGTATATATATGCGTGTAACCCATTGGCATATAAAAGAGGTCAAGGTGAGGGTGGTTTTCTCTGATTATCTATATACTAGGTTAGATTAGTTTCCCTAGTTTTGATGGTCTACACTATGTGATTTATCCCATTTTGAGCGAAAATGTTCTTGAAGACACACTTTGGTGAAATAATCTACAAGTAAAGTAATTATGTATTTTTGACACATTTAATATATTGAATCCTTTTCTAATGATGGTGATTATCTTAAAAACATTTTATAATAAGTGGATTGTTTTTATTGTGAAAATATTCTCACATGACTCAAGGTATTTCTACACTTTAGATATTATATGTCAATTCTCAATGTTTATGGAAAATTAATATTTAACGTTTTGTTGTTTGAATAATTTTAAATTAAATATTTATATTATTAAATAACATTATATATAAAAGGTTTATACTTTCCAATGGAATTGTTTTCAATAAATTAGTATTATTTAATTCATGATTAGTAAAATAATTCTTTAATTATATTTTCATGGTATTAAGGGAAGTTCTTATTTTTCACTCTTATATTTTTTTCATTCTTTTACATATGATGGTGATTTGATTCAATCATTTCAGGTGAATGTGAAATTTTCTTGTCCCTGTGAAAATAAAATATGAGAAAAATATTCAAGAGGTTTTTGTGATATAGATATTATGGAAATATATATTGTTCTATTATTAATATTTATCTCCTGATTATTTTAAATAATTTTCAATTAAATCTTATTGATAATAATAATTTTTCATTTGAAAAATATTTATATTTTTAAGGGTGCTTATTAATTAACGATTTTATATGTGAAATTATTTTAAACCATCAGAATTTTATTTTTAATGGAATATTGATTATTTATATCCATAGGGGGTCAATATTATTAGAGAGGATTCCCTCTGTATATATTATTTTAGGCCTCCCTAGGAACATGCTTCAAGTGTCCTGTAATGGCTTTTCTACTTTACCTAGTATCTCTCTTTCTCCTTGAATAAAAATATACATGATGAAGATTAATATTATAATGATAGTAAGAGGATCAATTTTATATTATGCCTCAATGACTAACATTTACGTTACATTAAAATTTTTATACCTAAGTTTTTTTCTTCCTTATTTTTATTTTCCTAAAATTTACTTTCAATAATTAAAAATCAATAATTGGTCTCCTGTAAATAAAAATAATTTCATGAGATTATCAAAATTATTGTGTAATAATAATGTTTCAAATGTATGTTTATAAATATATATACATAGACATTTCATTTCATGTAAAAATTTCATGTCTTCTCATGTGTTTATATTTATAAAATTTATATAATATTTTATAGAATTTTAATTATGCATATATAAATGCAAAAAATGTTATCAAATTTTCATAATATATGTTTTTATAAAAATTGATTTATTTTTAAACAATTAAATCTATAACTATATTATATGGATTTCATTAAACTTGAATATATATGTCTTTATAAATATTATTTTAATGAAATAAACATGTAGTCTCATGATTTTAAATACATGTATATAAACATATATATATATATATATATTAATTTGTGTAAAAAAATTTATTCTTGATGTTTATACATGTAAATAAACGTATTTGTGTGTATATGTCATTTGTTGGAAAAGTATTTTTATTTTTAATTTATATATATGTGGGGGGGTGGGTTGGTGTGCAATCACATTTTATTCAAATATAAAAATTTATGTAAACAAATATAAATATATATATATATTTTTCTTTCTAAAATGATTATATCAATATATTATTTTGTGGGTGTATATATTTCATTACATGAAAAAAATATTTTTATCATGTCACATCTATAATCAAGTAATTTCTTCTTATGAAATGGACATCGGAGCACAATAATTATAAAGAATCTTTAAAGTCCTTATGATGTAAGAAAAAGTTATAAAATTCTTAATTCACATGAATTTCACTTGGATATTATGTAAAAAAGAGATTAGATATGGGGAGTGAACAGAAACCCTTATGGTACTTCTCTGTAATTATGTAATAGGTGAGCGTAGATTGCACTCCAATGCATTGGGAAATTTTTAATCTTATCAGATGTTGTGTTTAACAAAAAGGCGGTTTATCCTAATAACACTATGCGATTAATGATTGAGCCTAATACTCCATGGGGCTAGGTCCATCATGTTATCATTTCTCTAGAAGGAACATAGAATTCATGCTATGATCCAAGTTTCCATTGTGAACTAATCATGAATTCTTATTAGTTTTCAAGATATGTCACTATTATTTTTCAAAATGAATGAAGTGGGTTTTTCAAATGATAAATATTTATGTTGGAATTAATTTCTCAATATTGTTCATTTTTAAATGTATTAATTATTTAAATGGTAGGAATTTTGGAAACCTTTAACAAGTTCTACCATTTTATATTTCATTGAAAAACTCTTTGTGGTTTGGTTATGTTATGAAACCCCTTTATGAGCTTCTTGTATCTCACCCAATGTTTTCAAAACCACTATTCATAGGTAATATGGGCACATATAAGAGAGAGTGTGTGGTTGAGGTCCCACTACTGTGTTTAACCCATATACAGAATAACAATAATTTTGTTATTTTCTATTATAGATTGTGTAATTAGAATTCTTTAATATATTTATACCCTTTAAGAATATAAACCTTTTTGATATCAAGTTGTGTTACAAATAAATGATATATATATATATATAAAGGGAATAGGTTTCAGGGTTATCATAGTTGTTATCAGATTTGAGGATTAGAAAACTATAGAGGTCAAGATACAGAGAAACCCTTTAATCCTTTAGAGGATATTCATTAATTTTCTAGGGTTTTACATTAATGGAATATATTTCAATCCTAGATTTTCAAATTCTGAATAGTGAAATTCTGAATTTCTATATGTGTTGAGATGGAATTTTGAGAACAAATTCCTTTAATGGGGTTGAATGTATCATCCCGATATTTAGTAAACATAATATTTTTCTTTTATAAATTATTATTTTTCACTATAATGTTAATGAAATCTTTTTTGGGATTAATATATATTTTAACAACAAGTGAAATAAATAATTCACATTAATACTATTTGTGAGATAATATTTTTTTTAAAATATATTTATATTTATTTTAGATATCATTCACAGAGTTAAAATAAAACATTAATCAATGAGTTAATATTTTAGTTTTATAATTCATTCATGTTATGAATTAGGAATTATTCAATAAATATTTATTTAAAATATATGAATGGGTATTTTGTGATTAATAATGTATAATAGAAACATAATTTTTTATTTAAATTCATCTAGATATTAACAATATATTTGAGATCTATTTTTTAATTATAATATTATCCAATGTTTTTAATTTTTAAATGTCATGGTATTTCGCTCACTTATAATATAATAACAATTTATTTTGTGAAAAATATAATAGTTTTTATGTAAATATAATTTTTTTAAAATAGACCTATTGTCTCATAAAAAATAGTAAAACCAGTTATAATAATAAAAATAATAAAGGTATATATGAGTTTATTGTAAACATAATTCCATTAAAAATGTAATATTAATTACCATAATATTTTTTTACTTATGATAACATATAAAATATATGAACATTTATCATCTAAATAGAATATAAAATTATGTATGTCATATTAAATGGAAAAATACAAGAGTTATTTTAAAAAAAATTCAATATCCATCATAAATTGTATTGGAGAAAATATATATTTATATATAAGATTCTGATGATGATGATAATAATAATAATAATAATAATAATAAATGTGTTTCTAGTTAACATAGTTGGAAATTGTGTATTTTTAGAAATAGAATACTCTTATATATGCGTATCAACAATAATTTCAATAAAATATAATTTTTATAACTATATAAAACAATGAAAACATGTTAAAAGAAAAAAATTATTCAATTTAAAACAGAGAAATAAAAAGTGGGAATGAGGTGTTGCCTAAGATGAATCTCCCCATATTCCTCCACCTCACGACATCAATAACACCCCAACTATGAAAATATTATTGCAATATGGAACCACAAACATTCTATTTAAGATCAGTGAGTCTGATGCAGTTCATCCAATAGAGAATCTTGTGACATGATATCTACTCATATTGTGTTGATCTGGACATCACAGACGAGGATTTTCACAAATACTTTGATATAAAATTGTGGTCATCATCATGTCATCCCACTTCACATCATTCAGTAGTCCATGATTGATTTTACCAAACATAGATATGATCACTCCCTGCTAATGATCGATGAGTATTGCGTCATTGAGATTCTAATAACAGAATAATGTTTGAAAACAAAATAATATTAAGGTTTATAAAATATCAATTTTTGGTTTTAGGTTTCACGTTTTCAGTCCACCGTCATAATATACTAATATTTTAGTATAAAGTATAGATTCTGTAATAAAATATGAAATCTTAAGGTTCACATTTAACATTTTTAAGTGTGTTTTATGGTGATTTTTCTGGGATTACATGTGTATATACATATAAATGTATTACAATTTGGAATATAAAAGAAGCCTAGGTGGGGTGGTTTGATTCTCGGTCTATTTGGAGTAGGTTGGCTTAGTTTCCTTGGTTTTGAAAATATGAACTATGAGATTTATTCTCTATTGATAGGAAGTGGTCTTTTAAACACACATCGATAAAATCACCTAAAAGTAAGGGATTTATTAATTTTTCATTCATTTATTTCTTTCAATATTTTTAAAATTAAGGTGATTCACTTCAAAATTATTTATGTGAAATAGAGTTTTTATCTTGTAAAAATTATACTCACAAGAGTGAAGTGGTTTTTGACCATTATATATTATATTCCAATTTTTTGTAGATCATTAATATTTATATTTAATCTGTTTAAATAATTTCGAATTAAATTATTTTTGTTATAAGTGACATTAGTTTTATATTGTTTCTTCATTTTTGATTCAAAATATTTTAGTTGTTTATTTGTATTTAATTATTGATTTCTCAAATAATTCTTACATAAAATTAAATTGGTAGTATAAGAAATTATTATTTTTCATGCATATATTTATTTTCATTCTTAGTCATAAGATGTTGATTTGTTTCAAATGATTTTATGTTCGAGTGAAAATTAATTATCTCTAAGAATATAAATTCTTCTAGGAAGATTCATGTGGATTCTATGTATAGTATTATGGGAGTTTGTTTTTTTAGATTACTAGAATATTCCTCTAGATTTTTATAAATAATTTTAAATTAAATATTTATTATATTAATGATTTTTTAAAAAAATATTCTTATATATTAAATTTTGATTCGGAATTTTTGTTTTTATTTATAAAACTATTTTAGTCCAAACCATTTTATTTATAATGGTATATTGATTATTTTTATGATAGCAGGAGGACCATTTTAATGTTATTCATCAATGAATCAAAATATTATTTTATCAAAATTATTATACATGAAATTTCATTGGTCTGTGAAGTTAGTTTTCTTAAAATGTATATTAAATAATTAAAGAACCACAATTGGGCTCCTATAAATTAATTTAATGTCATTAGATTATCAAAATTAGTGTTTAATAATATTAGTGGAAATGTATATTTATATATATACATGGATATATTTATACAAATGTCATTGCATTTTAAAAACTTTTCTTTCCATGGGTTTCAATTTATAAAATTTATTCCATGGCTTAATGAATTTTAATTAGACCCTTATAAGTGAAAATAAAGTTATCAAATTTTCATAATTTCTATTTAAGTTAAAATTTTATTAATTTCAAACAATTATATATATAAATATTTTATAATAAAATATTTTTTTAAACATGTATATATATATCATTATAAATATTATTTTAATGAAAAAGAAAACAAATACATTTATATAAATTTATGTATAAATATTTAAGTTTATGTAAAACTGTTTTATTATTTATGTTTATATATGTAAATATATGTATCTTTTTGTGTATTCCATTTTATGTATATATATATATATTTAAATATATATGTATATATAAGTGCATATATGAAATCATGTTCTATTCAAATATAAATAATTATTTTAAAAAAATCATATATATATTTCTATATAAAATGCATACATATATATATTGGTATGTGACTATGTATATGTCATTTTGTGAATAATTAATTTTGTCATGAAACATGTATAATCATGTAATTTATTTTTACAAAAGGACATAAAATCTCAAAAAAATTAAAAGGATTCATAATTATTATGATGTAAAATAAAACTTATAATGTTTTTAATTTCATTGAATCGTACAGATATAGTAATTGAATGCATATAAGGGATGTGGATTGAACCCAACCCCTTATTGGAATTTTGTAAAATCATGTGATTGGTGCACCCAGATAGTTCTCCAATGAATTTGGTAATGTTTTAATTTTTTGAGATGTATTATATGGTGAATTGGAGGATTTACAATGTTTAATCTATGGGATTAGGGATTGAAACTAATCTGTAATTCCTGAGCATCAGTTACCCAATGGTGGTGCATTATTTTAATACATTGATATGATTACAAGGAATCATGTCTTGAAGGACTAAACATTTTAGAAGTCTTGGAAAATAGATTACATTGAAGAACGTTACATTACACTTTCTAACATAAAATAAAACATAAATAATCCATTATGAAATCCATTATTCCCCCATCATAACCCTAAATATCAGACATAATACACTTCATGGAATCCTAGGAAAAAACATAAGAAAGGGGTGAGCTCAGATACTCAGTAAGGGTAAATAATTTAGTTGAAGATATAAAAATTTAAGGAAATATGTATAATAAAAACAACATCCTTTTAAACATAAAACATGGATATATTATGTTAAAAATAAGTCAAAAATTACTATATAAATATGAAAATGGATATTCTACTACTTGAATAATCACATGTTAAAACTAATTTCATAACGAGGGAATGCATAATTCTGGAAATAATAATTACTATGTCAAGACCTAATTCCCGGACCATTCCAAAATATAATGTTGCGGCCTTGTTATAAGACACTAGTTTATCTAATAAGACATACTAATGCATCGAGGGGCTATAGCGGGCCCCTCCTGTCATTAACTATGTATAATTAATTCTTCATATAAAATTCTTGAAACATAACATAAAAATTAGAATTAAAAAAACATAGGAAATTTTAATACATTAATCATAAACCATGAATGGTAGAAAAATAGCACATCTATAGTTAAGCTTATCAGAAAAACATTATTACAAAATTCAATATTACATAATAAAAATCAACTTCAAACATGCATAAAATATGACATTGTATGTTGAGATAGATTAAAATAATTTAATAAATTCATTAAAACTCATTGAGGGAAATATTACTTTTAATTTAAAACATTGTAAAGCTGGTAAATTTTAAAATAAAACATTTCTTTTTGTTAAAGTAATATTAACATGATTCCTTCAAAAAGGCATTTTATCATACCTAATTTTTAAATTAAATTTAAAAAATACATGTATGGCATTATAAGTTTCAATATGCATTTATTTTAATATTTGTAATATCATTTATTTTAATCTTTCATTAATAAGTTTATTATTGCATCATCATTATGTTATAAATAAACTTAATTATTTAATGTCGAAAAATTATAAATAAAATACCATTATGTAGGAACTATTTTTAATCCTTCTAATGAATATTTATAGTTGGATTTATCTTATGAATAACCTACTATTAAAAATTGTTTACTTATTAAAATTTGAATTTTACACTTTTAACTCTTCTTTAAATAAAAAATAAAAAATGTCCTAATCTTTTCCATCTGTATTAAAAAAGGATAATATTTTTTTTCCTAAGGTTTATTTTGGTCGAAAAAACATTTCCAATAGAACTAGGACAGGTGTTGGTGGTAATTTTATATTATTATAATATTATTTTTACTTTTTATTACCCTATATATTTTTAACCGTGTTAAATAAAATAAAAAAAGTTACGATTCACAAAAAGAAAATTATTTTCATCCTATTGAACCACATATTTCTTACTGATGAAAAATGTGTTTGTCCGATTTTTTAAATTCATATCACAAAAGCGGTAAAATTATGTTTTATGAAAATTTGAAAATGTATCTAGAAGGTGGGTAAAAGGCGTTAAAATATAATAAAATTTTATATATCTAATCTAATTATAAAATGACTCTAATGAATTACACTAGTCTATTATAGGTATTTTGTAGGTATTTTGACTTTAAAAAAATTAAATTAAAAAATGTATATTTAATCAAAATGTCAGTTTTAATTAATAACGTTGTGTTTTTTCCTATTCATAAAAAATTTAATGTTTTCATAAAAATACCAAAAAATTCCCCCTAAGAAAATTTTGATATTCTAAATCCCAAAATGGAGTCCATTTTGAAAAATAAAATTCATAAAATTTCAAAAAGATGGTATGACTATTAATAAAAGATTATTAAATGGCTAGTTTTATTGGTCATGGTGTGCTTGAGCTCATTGTTTCATTCATCACACACTATTTAATTAATTAAAAAACAAGTATATTGAGGAATAGTTGGGTCTTACAATATCCCCTACTTCAATAAATTGTGTCCATGCAATTTAAACTCAGGATTGAAAACAAAGGGTTCGTCATTTCAAAATATCGTAGTTAAAATCCCTCCTCGAAAAATTGATTAACGAGGCCTCTATTTTAAAATAAATAATGGTATATCTGAAGGATACTGAAAATAACACATAATATGGTTCCATGTTGGAAAAAATGGATATGAAAGTGAAAACAAACCATCATGTTCTGATGGAGAGTGATAGAGAATATTACTAGGACAAAGTTAACAACCAGAAAGCTATAAATATGAAATAATATAAGGGCCCATTTGATTCATCGCAAAAGAATCTACAATGAATTTTTTTTGGGTTTTATAATCATTTTGATATTATATTATAATTAATTAAATTCAAAGACTAAGAACACAAGGAAGAAAACATAATTTACATGTAGTGTTTCATCCTCTACTACAAAATTATCTTTCTCTTCAAAAGATAAAACTCTAGAATATTATATTTATCATAATAATATAAGGTTACAAATATAAACATATACCATTTAAATAAAAAATACAATTTTATAATAACCAAGGGCTTCCTTTATTCATGGGGTAGGTGATAATTCCTTGTCTCACTTTGGTTGTGTGATTGATTCCCGTAGCTTAGTCTAAAGCGATGGGTTATCACCTGACCTTCAGGTTGCCCTTTTTCTAATACTGTAGTATTATAATATTCAAAAAATAATCTTAATAAATGTTTTAACCATAAATCATACTATTCAAATTTCAACTTAATCCATTCCAACCATTATAGTTATCCAAAATTCTTCTGTCAAATCTCTGTCTAAAAGGTCTCTAAATTTCAAAAATCAATTTTAACATCAAATTCTCCAAAAAATGTAATGTAAATCTTATTGTAACATAATTAATATATGATTACCTTCATAATATTAATTCCATAATGAAAACAAAAAAGTAATGTAATACAATCTTGATATATGTCACATTCTTCTTTTAACTAAAATATAATTTTTGAATCCAAAAACCCAAATAAATTAATTATTCTACTTTGACTGTAGTAATAGATTAAACATGGACATGATCCCCTTGATTTTTATAAGCTATATTTTTGTGGTTTTTTCGACAATATTTTTCATAATGTCACATATCTTTAAAATTATAACATTGGTTATCTTATATCTTTTCCTTACAATTGTGATCCTAATGACCTTTCTAAATATTTGTAACAAATGACCATTCTTTTTAGGCATGTAAAAATGTATTTCTTCCCAAAATTATCACATTTTAGAAAATCCTTATTTCCCCTTTTCTATTTATCAGTTTCTTTCTACACTTTTCTCTTCTTCTCTTTCATTAGATTAATGTCATAAGACATCGATAATTCCTTTCGGTCTTAATATAAAATTAAACTATATATTGATATGATGAGAATGATTGTGAGACCAAATCCCATCAGAGGAAAGGTTTTAACACATCAAAATATCGATCGATCAAACTTCTTGGGTTATATATGTTGTCATTATCATTCCATCCTCACCTTGTGAAGTTAGCCTCATACTTTGCAACATTCTCATCATCCTTTTACCTCAAGATAACAAAATTTCTTTCCATATCAGCTCATTGTTCATGAGGAAAGTATTTATCTACAACTACTTGATGTTTAGGATATAGACACGTTTTTAAATAATGGCTATAAGTCCCAAAACTGTGGCTGTTATTGGCATGGCAATAATGTATGACCTATAGCCATAGGTTTTAACCGTGGATAAAACCCTATATCCACAGTTTTAAACCATGGATAAAACCTTATAGCCACGGTTTGAACTCTGGCTATAGCCCTATAGTCGCGGTTTTATACCATGGATATAGGTTTTTAGCCATAGTTCCAACCATGGAAGAAAATTAAGCCACACCAGCCCTATAGCCACGATTCCAAACCATGGATTTATAGGTTTAGCCAATGTTTAAAACCATGTAAATATGCCTACAAACATGGTTTAAAAATGTGTCTCTATGGAATCATATTTCATAACCCCCCCTGCCCATGAACACCCCCCTGCACCCCATGCATCCAAGATATCCTGCATGCACCCCATGGATATCCCCTCTACACCCAATGCCCCCTAGACAGCCCCCTTTTACCACTATACATCCCCCATACCCCCCCCCAAATCCCCCTTTCACACACCTCCATAGCCCTCATGCACCGCCATGCACCTAGAAAGACCCCCCGGACAACCCATTCACCCCTAGAAATCCCCTTACAACCCCTAGATAGCCCTCGAGCACCCCCTTGACCCTCCCCCTCCCCCTCTACCCCATGCCAACTGCAAATACCCCTTGCACCCACTAGGATAGCTCGTGCACCCCCCGGAACACCACCTCTCACTGACCCCCATGCCCCCTAGCCAAGCCCCTTGCACCCCCCCTGTATAACAATTGCATCCCTTGGACAGCCCCCCCTAACAACCCTTTCACCCCAATAGATTTCCCCCTGCACCCCCTTGCCCCTTGGACAACCCCCTTACACCACCGCTGGACAACCCACTTGCACCACCTGGACAGTCACCCCCCCCCCCCCACACACACCCCCCATACCCTCGTGGACAACCCCCTTGCACTCCCCTGGATATCCCTTGCACCCCTGGATAGCCTCGTGCACCCCCATGCCCCCTGGACATCCCCCTTGGACTTCCTGGACAACCCCCTTCCCACCCCCATTTCTACTCCTACAGTACCCCCCCAGGCTATCCCCCCAACACAACCCCCTATGAGTCAAAAAAATCATCGAATATTCTCATGATGTCTCAAATGAGAGAATAATAGGTATGTATTAAAATATAAATCATAAAAGAAATAATGTCAAATAATCTTTAGATGCATAAACTACCACTAGGAGTTTTCACAGATAGTGCACCTCCGTTGGAGGGGTTTTATTAAAAACCATGACTAGTTTTTCAAATGAAACAATTATTTTAACTAACACATGATCAATAATTTCAAATTAATATTAAAAATCATAATCCAAAAGGAAACTAAATGCAATTTAAAAAATTATTGAATTAATGAGGTTAAAAGATGGACTCTACCTCAAAGGAGTCAATCCCTGCACAAGAGTATCCTTATATATATGCTCGCATGCATAAGCATGGGATTTGTTTTGTTGTTGGTTCCTTGCATAGCATGCATCCCTATCCACAGACACATCCTATCATGTGAAATCATACACACAATAAATCCTGTTCTTATGAAGAAATTGAGACAACTACCCATAGATAATTCTTGATATCTAAGAATGATTATTTTTTGCTTATGAAAAATCATTTGTTGAGACACACATGGGTCACTCAAATATAGTGAATAGATCACATAACCTTTCTTAGATCATGAAATTTTTATAATACAAAAAATAAGAGATAAATAAAATGGTTCCATGCTTCCCATAAATTCATGCAATCATAATTGACATACCTAATACAAGTTATTAAATTACACATAAATTAATATAATATATAAACAATTGTGTTAATGTTTTGGATTCCATGCATCCCATGCGAGAAGTGAACCTAATTAAATTGATTTTATGATTCATGAAGAAGTGATTGAATATTGTGAAAGTCCTAAATTAAATAATGTACTCAAGAACATTTTTTGCTCCTCTTGCATGCATTTTTTGGGGTCATTACTTTAGATAGAATGAATCTGATCCCGATAATTGTTTCACTAATGCCATTGTTCATTACATGTTATGAAAATTAGTTGATCAAGGTATATAGACATCTTTAATTCTTTTCTAAGATACATTATGTGTACACAATCAAATCTAAACATAAAAACTCATTGAGGAAGATTAAATATTATCCTAAGGTGGATTAATCCTTCATTAGGTGGGTAATATTACCAAGTTGGACAGTTAGAATTTGAAATAAAAGGAATTCTTAATAAATAACCCATTATTTCACCCCTGCACCCCCCCCCCCGACACCCCCTACACACCCCTAGTACAGTCCTTGCTCCACCTTGGATACCCCCCCTCTCACCCCTATTCCCCCTTTGCATCGCTGGACAACCCCCCTGCACCCCCATGCCCCCTTGGACAGCACCCTTTCACCCCCTAGACAACCCCCTTTCCCCCACCCTTTAAGTAGCCCACCCATGAAGTAGGAATCCCCCCTTATGCTGCCTCACCTCACCCCCTGGACAACCCCCCCAACCCCACCTTCCACACCTCATGCCCCCTACACACCCCCTATGAGTCCAAAAAAAATTTGGGGATGCATGTGGTGTCTCAAATGAGAGGAGGATGGGTAAGGATTAAAATGGAAAGAATAAATGTAATAATTTTAAACATGTTATATAAGCATAAACTTCCACTGTGAGTTTTCACAGATAGCACAACTCTATTGGAGGGATTTTATTACCAAACCGTGAATTGTTTATCAAACAAAACAATTATTTTAACTATTAGTTGATTAAGAATTTAAATTTAATATAAACAAGAAGGAATTATAATGAAGATAAATGTAATTTAACAAATTATTAAATTAAATAGGCTAGGAGAAGTACTCTACCTCAAAGGAGTGAATCCACCGACAAGAGGGTCCTTATATATATTCTCACATTCATAAGCATGGGTTATGATTTGTTGTTGGTTCTCTTAATAGAATTCATACTTATCCTGCATACCAAAAAAGAAATAAAAATCAATAAATGATCAGAAAGGAAAAGCAATCAGGAATCCAAAAATAGGGAAAATATTTTTGACATTACTGTTTAAATCGATTAAGCTTTCTGAAACCAGGGAGAACAATTCTTCCTTTGACAACTCCACCGTGTTATAGTTCAAATTAAATTTGATTCGCAGTTGTAGAGCATTTCCAATCACAAATCACAATAATATAATTAAAATGTATAATCAATAAAATTTTCACCATACGCAAGACCATGCCAACTCGACACCCCATGGACACCCCCCATGATAACACCTCCCCCCTAGACACCCCCCTGGACACCCCTTGGACCCCCCGGCCCCCGGACACTACCTTCACCACTAGACACCCCCTGGACCCCCCACCCCCACCCTGAACCCCCTAGACCCCTTGGACACCCCGTAGAAACCCCCTAGACATCCACAGACATATCGTATCATACACTTTTCATAATACATTAAATTAGAGAGAAATATGAAGGTTGAAAGCTACCCATAAATTCTTGCAAGCGTAATTGACATACCTAAATTTTTTTATTAAATCACACATAAATATATATGATAATAAATAATTGTCTTAATTTTTTGGATTCCATGAATCCCATGGATTAAGTTTACCTAGTTAAATTGATTTTATGATTCTTGATGAAGTGTGTCGATATTGTGAAAGTCCTATATTTAAAAAAATATTGACGAAAATTATGTGCACCTCTTGCATGCATTTTATTGAGGATGATTAAATATTACCCTAAGTTGGATTAAGCATTCATTAGGTGTGTAGTATTTACACGTTTGGAGAGAAAGCATTTGAAATAAAAGGAATTATTAAAAACGCAACCACTAATTCACACCCCCCTTGCACACCCCTCCCACATCCTGGATAACACCCCCTCTCCATCCCCCCCCCCCATGCACACTCCCCTTACCCCAGCACACCCCACCCCTGCACCCCCACCATGCATAGAACTTTCCCCCTTGCACCCCCTTTCCCTGACCCTTGCACACCCCACCCACCCCTGGAAAACACCCCCACTCCCTCCCCCTTCCCCCTTGCATACACCCCCTGCCCCACTACACACCCAACCCTCCCTTCCCCCCACCCCTCCCTCCCCCTAGACAACACCCCCTCTCCCTCCCCCTCCCACTTGAACACCCCCCTGCCTCCCCTACACACCCCACTCATGCCCCCTCCCCCATCCCCCACCTTGTACAGTCTTTGTTGACTCATGTTGTAGAGATATTTTTCTTAGGATTTTATTAGATAGTTCTTGTTTGAGGTGGAAACATTACAAATTTCATGACCAAACATAATCAGGTGTTCTACATTCCACATCCACCACCCTCTCTATGTATTATAGTCATGTAGGATGCAAATGATTGGATAGACAATAACAAGTGCATTTTTTCCTGGGTCCAGACATCTGTGGAAGAGAGAGTGACTCTAGAGACCTCCATTTTCCCTAAATAAACCATTTTATTGTTGAATACCATTCTTCAAGATAGAAAACATTATGATAATTCATTGAAAACATTCATGGAGGTTTTCAATGAAAAATAAATTACTAAGATGATGATGTTGGACTATGACCATGTGTTTATAGAGATGCATGAGAGCCGTAGAAATGAGTTTGTGTAAACTTCTTTTTATATAGAGCTGCTATGATTTGCCCAATTTTTAGATTCAATCAAGGCCTAAAAGGTTTGTATGTTGTAGACATCCCCCCATCGACATATCAAACTATAGGCAAGGATATTTGATATGAAATCATACCCAAATGTGCAATGCATTGAATTTATAATCAACAATGGTATATATGAGGATAGGTAGAATGATTAATTCAACTCTATATAAGATCCATAACTGAGATTTATATCATTACAATGGGAGACACTTCCTATATTAGGAAGTGGAAAGATCATCATATGTATCAAGAAAGATACTATATATGTCAAAGTAAGAGTTCCACGATATACTCTATTGTATTTGATACAACCAAAAAATTCAACTGTGTAAAAAGAAGGTATTACAACCATTCTTACAAGAAGAGTCCAATAAAATTACATAGATGTTTCCTGTCAAGATATTTATGATGTTATTTTTTTGGGAATGAAAAAATTGATATGGGAAATTAGTTCAAGATGGGTGTGGAGATCCTTATCACAGAATATAGACTCCCAATTTATTGATGACTTACCTGAAATTGAGTGAAGATGAGTAAGTCCTTGATTATATTGTAGATAAGGGTTAGGATAGTAAAAAAGAGTAATTGTCTTTTATTTGGATCATTATCTAATAAATTTTATGATATCTACAAGTTTTCTAAATACAATCATTTCTTATCCTCATACACGTTTTTTATAAGATTATATTATATCCTTTTTCAATTCATATTTGAGCTATTTCATTCAAGACTAATTATATTTTCTAAATAAATTACTATGATGAAGGTATTCATATAATTTATCAATTATTATAAATAAAATATAAAGGTACATGATTAAAAAGTGCATACCTGGGGATTAACTATCCATCCACGATACAGACCAACGTCCAGAAGATCGAATACTGCACACTCAAGAGTGAACTCAAATTCATCAATTCTACAAGAACAGTGTGTGACAATTAATTTGATTAAAAACACAACATGTGGTTACAAATAAGTTTCAAAATATTGTATAAAATAACCATTACCTCTTGAATTTTATATTCACAACAATCCCAGTTACAAGTCTTGGGAGAAAATAAATTTCATCAGCTATGTTTTCTTGTTGGTTCTTTGCATATCATGCATCGATATCCTACATACTAGTATAAGTCATCAAAATGAAAATATAATCAGTGAAACTAATAGAGTGGTTGACTTAAATAAAAAATTGAAATTTTTACTGCATATCGACAGAGGTGTGCCGGAGAAGATAGAGGGGCCACCTTAGAGAAATGTCATCAAGGAGGTACGATGGTAACATCAGAGTAGGACACAATTCAATATAATAATAAAAATAAAACGTAACTCCTACATAAAAAACATATCTCATAATAGCGTAATTCAATATATGTTGAAACTTCCATAAACAACACAATAAAATTCAGTATTACAATAATCAAACCTCAGTGCATAGTAAAATTATACATATTAACAATCCAAAAAAGAATTCACATCAATAGTGAGTATCAATATTAGTATCATCAGATTCATGAAACCCCTTATCCATTCAACCTACAGAAACACCATCAGCACCTCTCATGCCACTAGTATCATCATCGACATCAGCATGGGTACCGTCACCGATACTGGGACCGGCTCCGATTACAGCTCTGGCTCCAGAAGAAGAATCTACATTAGAAGAACTCATCGACATAAAACATGTGTCAACCACTGTAGCTTCTTTGGGTGAAATTGTAGACGATTTTGTAGAAATTACATTCACTATATTTTCAAATATCACCTTTTTTTCTTTTTGAGTTGCTTCTTGGATTACAGAATTCATCTGTTCCACTGTGACCAAACCAGATCCAGTACTCAATGAAATGTTGCCAGTTGACCAGTATCGAGTTGGTACATTCTTCTTCCCAGGTCAACAATGCAATCTACCCTGATGTTCGCCTCCTAATAACTGATGTAGATGATCGTTCAGACTCAAATTGTCAGGTACATTTTCTTCCAATGACTCCAAAGAATTATGTTGATTGATACATAACATAAATTAAAATGATAAAATAATATAAGGAACTAAATTCAGTCAAAATAAATGAAATTTAAATATAATGACAATCGCCTTCTCAGTGTTTGTATTTGGCATTATACCATCTTTTTTTTATTCTTGTACAAAACAAATTAGCGCGAGGAATGCGACCCTCAATATTCAATGATTTTTTTAGAAAAAACAAAGAAATAATTCAAAATTCGAAGTAAAAAAAATACACTAAATGAAGCTAAATATTTTAAATACTAAATTACCTGTGTTCGATTGAGATCTGGGGGTGATGTGTGTCCACTAGTATAAACATGTTTCATTACACTCTTATTTCTTTTATTTCTGACAGATTTCTCCTATAATGAAATAATTATATAATTTCATTAACATAAATAAAACTCCTTTTCAAATAAATAAAACAATATATATATATATGATACCTTAAACTATGGACTCTTCCCATAGCTGATCATCTATTTTAATTTTGATATTTGGAAATCATGAATCACTTGTACTTCTTCAAGCTTCATTACAACCCTCTTTTTTAACAAAGATATAAGTCATACTTGTACGCTCACCACATTTCACCTAAACACATTAACCTTCAATCCTTGGAATTTTTTACACCAGAAAAATTATATCGGAGCATCAATGGACACAATATTTGTTAATAATATATTATAAATTAATATATATAAATAGTGATTAACATTACTTATCGAGATCTCTACCTAGTCATTGTACATTATTTGTTCTCCAACATCCCTCCAACTAATTGGTTAAACCAGAATGATATTATTATGTCAAAAAAGTGTTCATATAAAGCATTTACATTCTATACCATTTTTTTAATTATAGTTCCATCCTCATTTTATTCAACCATGATTTTTATGTGTCGATTCCAAACCTCTTGAATTTTTGTGCGGCCTCGTCTCCTGGTGGAGGCTGGTTCTAATCATGAAAAAACGTAATAAAGGATAGTAATATATATAATTTTATCATTAATAAGTAATAATAATGATTAAACACATAGCAGTAGATGGGGGATCTGCTGACCCCTGAAGTGAAATGTCTAGAGGGGGAGTAGCCACTATGGTAGGTGGGATATCTACAGTTGAAGTACTATATACCATAGATGGATGACCCTATATAGATGACGGTGGGTGTGGATATAGATATGGTGGTGGGATATATGGAGACGTCGAACCCTATACAGTGGATGGTGGGAATGGAAAGTAAGGGGGGATGGGAGTCTGAGAACTACCATCCGATGTGGATTGGGAATAAAGGGAAATGGAAAAGATGGGTATGGGTAATATGGAGGTGGTATAATGGGATGATGACCATATGGTGACTTGAGTAACATATTAGTAGGTCGAATAGTAGAATCCATAACCCCACCACACTATCATCCTTGGTAGTATAATCCAACGGTCTCCTAGACAAATAATCCTAAAATAAAATATATGATAAAATAAAGTGAATGATAACAAGATAAATAATATGAAAGACTATAATATTCAAACATAAATTGTAATTATAGTGTTGTCCAGATGAGACATATGTTGTTCATTTCTTTTTATACTTTTATTTATTCTAATATCATCATATTCATACATTTTGACCTGGAACATTAAAATAATATTCTCAAACAAATAGAAGTAATTCCAAAGGTTTAATAATACAATTGTATCATAAAAATTGAGATACATTTTCAATGTGATATTTATATTGATAAAATATCCTGTTTTTTTTATGAACAAGAATTAAAATAAATGTGCTTAAACATAAATTGGTCAAACTATAAATCGTTGTATATTCGATAATGGTATAAAATATACTAGTTAATTTTATATCATGTATGGAAGTTTAAAAAAACACATAAATTATTATGATAATGTCTGGTAAATACTAACAAATATGTCAATGTTATCTGTGCTCTCAGAAAATTTCTGGTTCACAATATGTTCTAGCAATTGAGGCATAAATGTCATCAAATAAAACATTAGAATAAATACTGGAAGGTACATCCAAAAAATCATTGTCATCCCTGACTTCTTAAAAAAGATGTCCTAGAATGAAATCAACAATAAAACCAAATTGTTGTTGTAATGGGTCAGTTACATAAAACACTTGTCTAGCCTGTGACGGAAAAATATAAGGTTCTTCTGTGTGAAGCTAGCAATTCATACGAATCACTCTAAATCCAAAAATATCAATATGCATTCCTTGTCATGTCATTGAATTAAAGAACATACATTTCATCATTGTGACCTGACCATGTGCATAATAATCTAATAAAATCATTCTTTCAACAACACCATATTATGATATATTTTTTGACTGAGGGTTCTTATCTGATGCACTCACATAACAATATGTTGTGGTGATTATTGTTAAACTATCATGTTTTGTTTCCATTTTATTTACACATCTACTTATAAAAAATTTAAATCCACTGAAAACCACTACTTTACAATCATGTACTACATTATTTGGACCAAAAGGCAACACTCTTACGTCATCAGATAATTCATTCATTGGTATATTTAGAACCTAAAAGATACCAAAATTGAATATTAAATAGATAAATGTTATTATTTTATGTGAAGAAGAACAAAATATATTACCTTTGAATTTAACCAAGAATCAAATTCTTTGTTGTGTAATATTTCATTCCTCTTAATAGATAGAGAGTGGTGTCTCTTTATTATAATTTTGACATGATCTCTAAAAATATGAATACTTAGAAATGATAGAAGATATGAAGATATAACATAATGAAATAATGCATATTTATTAGTTTACTGATTTAATATAATCATCAAGCACACCACATTTGAATAAAACAGTTCGATGATCCATTTCACACTCTTCCCTGCTTAATGTACACAATGAGTATGATCCAGATATCCCCCTTATTTGGGGCAGTGATGGTAATGTAGGCTCAATGGGATCATATTTCTCATCTTCAGTCCTCATTAGTTGATTATACCTCGAAGTGATGTTATCCAAGTATGATGAACAGAAATACATGCATTATTGTTCTAAATTACTTTTCAAAATAGATCCTTTGGGGTGATATTTATTTCACACATAAGATTTCAATGTAAACATCATTAATTTTGTAGTATACATCCACCGACTCGATACAATTCCACCAAAAAGAACTTCTCTGGGATGATGCATAGTGAGATGTAACATACATGTGAAAATTTAATGTGGGAAAAGTTTCTCTATATTGAAAAGAATAATCAGTGCATCTGTCTGCAATTTCTGAACAACAATTTTTCTCAGTAATTTTCATAAAGGTCTCGATAAAAATGACATAACACAATCACAACATCTCTAACATTATGTGATAGTAAATTCTGAATGGTAATAGCAATCAACTCAAGTATCAAGACATGGTAATCATGTGTTTTAAGAGATTTTAGTTTCACATCTCGTGTATTCGACCTTTTCGAAATAATAAATTAATAACCATCTGGAACCTTCAAATATTCCAAGACCAGAAGAAATTGTTTCTTCTCCCCATTTTTCATCTAATAACAGGCAATAGGGTCTTTCCACTTTTTTGACCAATTAACTCAGGATGAAGTTTTTATCTTATACCACAATACATATAATCTTGACAAGACTGAAAATTGCCTTTTGTATTACAATTAACATTTAAAATAGTATCAAGTAACATCTCAAAAATGTTATTCTTGATATGAATTAAATCCAAATAATGACACAATAAATTTTATGACCAATACAGCAACTCAAAAAATATTCAATTCCTTATCCGAATGCTATTGGCATTCGATTAAATATGTTTTCACTTTCTAATATTTAATTGACAATTTCTATTAACATAATTCAAATCTTTATGTTATTCAATAATATCATTCCCTGACATTCGATTAGATGTCTCATCTGTCTTTATGGAATTACCAAACAGTCTTCGATTTTTCTTGTGTGGATGATCCATTAGTAGAAATTTCTGATTCACTATGAAGATAAAAGATCGTAAGAACTTTACTATTCAGAAATGTTTATTTTTCCAAAAAAATAGGGTAGGATTATTTCTCTTTAGTACTCAAATCATATATCATTCTGTAGAAAAGTAAATAATTTGTCATCTATAATAAATTTTCACAAAACATGAAGTACTCATTCTTTAATGCATCATACGCTTGACCACCAACAATTGAATGCTCCATTAACTCCTCTATTAATGGGTGCAAGTATATATAAGTATCATTTCTAGGATCATTGGGTCCAAATATCAATATACTCATGATATTAAACAACTTCTTCATACACATCCATGAATAAAAGATATAAAAATTAATGAAAATAGGCAATGTACTGTGTGCATAATGCATTTGGAAAAATGGGTTGAAACCATCACAGGATAATCCCAATCTAACATTTTGTGGGTTAGATGCAAAATTAAGATTTAACCTATCAAATTTCTTACAAGACAACCCATCTACAAGATGAACTATTTCATCATTATCATTATTTCTTTCATCTTTTTTCCATCTCATAATATTTTTCATTTTTTTCTAACATAAAATGTTTTTGAAGCCTGGTAATTAAAGGGATGTCCCACATAACTTTCTTTGGTATGTGAGATTGCATTACATATTTATTAGTCTTCCACCCTGATGTGCCACACTGTTTTCACAAACTCAACTATAAAATTTCCATCCAGAATATACTACAATATTTGGGGAAAGAATTAATTTTAATAGATGGAAATCCAAAATTTTCGACTAACTTTGATGCCATGTAAACATTTTATAGAATACATGCATCATTAAGAAGTAAATCACTAATAAATTTAAGGATATATTCGACCATATTATTAAACAATCTGTACATTGTTTTTGCATGATATAATTGCATTAATAACATAGGTTTTCTCATTTTTTAAAATGCCTGATATACATTGGTATTTTCTTCTTCCATCATCTTTCTAGCACTCTCAACATCATCATCCTGATTAATAGTTGAAAACTATGTTCTGGTATTCATTTCCTCTTGTACTTGTCTACATGAGGAGATGGATTCGAAAACAAATGGAAACTGATTGGAAATCAGATTTTTCATACCAATCCATTCGGATAAAACAATTTCATTCACCACTCATTCTTTTTCTCTATTTTGATGCCACATATGATAATTTTTTGGAATCCAAATTTTGTGATATGGTATCTTACATCCTCGCGAGTTAAAAATGGTCTTATAACACAATCAAAACATGGGCATTGAATCAATATTCTATCTGAATCATTTGTGAATGAAAAGTCCAAGAAATATCATTACTCCTTCTGAAATTCATTAGTGATCCAAACAACATTGTACATCTAGTATCTATCTAGTCCGAGGCATATAAACATATATTAAATAAATAATCAAAAAAATGACTAAAAATTATGTGTATTGTTTCCTAAGATAATAAATGACTATCAATAACAAGTCAATAAAAATCATAACAAATATAATGGTTATGGAAATTCATAAATGTTTAAAATTATAAAAATCCTAAATAGTCACACCATTCTCTAACCACAAAAGATTATGTTTTTTTACTTACAACACCTTCATTAAAAACTAGATGTTTGAACAATGAACTATTATGCTTCTTATATAACTATTTGATGGACACCCCCCTCGGTCACTCCCTCCCTCCTAGAAACACCCTGGATATCCCCCTTCCAACAACACCGCCACACCCCATTCCCCCTCTCTAAACCCTACACACTACTCCCTTAGCCCCCTTTACCCCCCCCCCTCCTAGACATCCCCCACCCATTGCACCCCCTAACACCTTCCCTGTACAATGTCCCCTAGACACCACCCCTCTAGGAAACCCCTCCTCCCTGGACCCCACACACATGCCCCCTGTATCCTCACACCCCCATCCCCCCACCCCACCCCTCCTAGACAACCCCTCCCTATGCACCCCCTTCCCCCTCCTTACGCATTTCCCCCTCGACACCCCCCACAACCCCCCCCCCCCCCCCTTGCACCCCAAACCCCATTCCTTATCGCCCTGAACCCCCACACCCCCCCAACACCCACCCCGGAAACCCCCCTCTAGGACTGCCCGCTCCCCCTGCACCCCCACCCTCCCTGCACACTGCCACACTGGACACCCCAATGCACACTACCCCACCAACCCCCACCCCGAACACCCCCCTCCTAGACAACCACCTCCCCCCTCCCCCTGAACCCCCACACACACTTCTCCATACACACTACCCCAAACTCCCACCCCCTCCCTCCTGGACCACACCTCCCGCCACACACCAGCCCCCTCCATACACACTACCACTCAAGGAAACCCCCTCCTCGTGCACCCCCACACCCCCTGCATACTGCTGCCCAGCCCCCACCTCGGACACCCCCCCTGACAGCCCCCTCCTCCGCACCCCCTCCCCCTTCCTGCACACTGCACCCCCACCACAATAGGTCTCAGGGCCTAGCTCCATATATTCCTGTTGGTCTATGTGAAAAGATAATAGAATTCCTAAATCATAGAAATAAAATACTTTATAGGAAAATCTATTAGTAGAATCATTAATTAATATTCCAATAAGGATAAACGTGACTCCAATTTAGGGAAAATAAAACATATCACCATAAGAAATCCCCTACTAATGTGATCGTTTCACCCAAAAAAGGTATTATGCCAAACTCATTCCCTAGTTGATGCGCAAAAAAATATTTAGGAAGAAACTACCTATGGGGTATTATAGGAGAAATCCCACCCCATAATTATAGGGATACTATTACAACAATTGCATCATCAAATATTGGCATAATTGTGGTATAGTAACCTCATACCATATAGATAGGATAATTATTACACCCTTCCCCTCAATGGTAGTTGTCCATCTCTTGGTTATGAGGGACTTCATAGGAAAAATTATCTTGGCTCCATCCACTTTATGAGCATCCACCCCCATTTAGATCTAGTTTAATATAATCCACTGAAAAGTCACCCACATTTATCTATCAAAAACATCTTTTGATGGATCGTTTAAGAGATATAGAGAGAGAGAGAGGAACCTCATAGTGATCATAATATAAAATGGTTTACAAAGATTGAAAATATCAATGATAGTTGTTTTTTCATTTAAAAATAGTTCTATGTAAATTAATACCCCTACATCACTGAAGAGGATTTGATCCTAGTTATTCACATTACATAATTTAATTTTATAATAATTATCCATGTAGATATCATATATCATTAAAAAAAGGATGATCACATGGAAATTATATCCAACCAAAATATGGTTCTCACTAAAGTACATGATGTAGGAATGTTCACATGGTATAAGAGGTATATTAAATATCTTAGTGATCCTCAAAATATTTATATATTTTATGATATGGAAGGCCTAAAAAATAAAATATAAATTTCATTGATATATCCTACCCACCACAGAAATGATTTCATGCTCTTTACACTGAGAATATATGCAATAAATATGAAATCGAAATATGTGATTTGAAGAGAATCACAATTAAGGGACATAGATGTGGCTTTCCAATTAAGAGACTCATCATGGCGATGGAATATATATAAAATCTAGTGAATTCAACAAACAAGATGTGACATATCAACCATTAATATTATATTACACTCATTTAGAAAACCCATGTCACATAAGATTTGATTATCTTACCCTCGAAGATCATGAATATCATTAATATCTTCCATTGTTTTTTCAACAACTAATATTCTATGTGAGTTAACCCAATAATGATCATGATGGATAAAAATATAAAAAATAGAATAAAACACATATTTTAATCTACCCTATGCATCCACATGATTATATTATAAGGAGAATATTCTATCAATAATCCCTAACTTAATAAATTCCTTTTCTTCTTGGAATGAATCATTTTATGAGAGGTGACAATTAATTCATCCCAGGTGTAATCCAGGACATGAGTGGGAAGATCTAAATCATTCATAGATGGATTTTACAAATCCCATATTACCTACATTCAAGATGAAGGGAGATCTAAATAACCCTCACATGAAATTCAAATCACAGAAAAAACATATAATCTGAACAATAATGAAATAATATGGTATAAAATACAAGCTTTTATTGGATGAATTTGGGAGGAGGATGCCATGGTGATAGGTCATCATAGGGGAGGGCGTCGCGGTGAGAGTAGTCTCTGGGAGGAGGGTGTCGGTGTGAGAGATGTCGTCGGGGAGGAGGGCACCACAGTGAGAGAGTTCATCGGAGAGGTGGGTGTCTTGGTGAGGAGAGGCCAGATAGGAGAGGTCGGGAAGGAGAATTCATTGGGGAAGAGGGTGTTGCGGTGAGTAGAGGTCAGGGTGGATAATTCGTCGTGGATTTGATGTTTTCGGGGAGGACAAGTCGTCGGAGTGGAGGGTTTGGTGATGAGGAGAGGTCGTGGAGGATAATTTGTCTTGAGGAGAAGTCACCGGGGATAGTAATTTGAAGTGAGTAGCAAATTGGGGGAGGATAAGCCCAATACCAAATAGGGAAAAATTTTACAGACAAATTTGACGGTCATGGTATAGCCACTACGGTTTAATTAAACTATGGAAATTAGAATGCTATAGAAGCTGACAAATAAAATTGTGCCTATAAGTCCGTGGCTATAGCATTAATTTCTATTAGTGTAGAAAAATTTATTTAATCTACATCCATTCAATACTTTCGACTTATTCACCCGCTTTGTGTTTTGAATCAATGACCACCACTGACCTGTATCTCCTAAAAGAAGATATATTCCCATAACAACTTTTTCCCTCTCATTACATTAGAAAGTAATAAATATTTTCCCTAAGGAGCTTATCGACAACTCAATTAAGGATTTTTTGTCCCATTGAATGGTGGAGGATGCTTTCTTATGAAGCAGTCCAACACTGATCCTCTGCATTGTGGATCAGGATGCTCCATACGGGTATGGTTATTATTTATAACTTGATCAGTTGTCCTAACATGGTTATAACCAGTTCAGTACCAATTGTGTCACTAGATCCACTATCATTATCATCCATATTTGAGATGTCCCTACATGGATTACATGCATTCATACTATTTACAATTCTTCCACTAGTCACCATATCTAAATAATTGAATATGATAGGTTATGAATCATAATTCATAATTCTAAACTAGTAAAATACTTAATATAAATTGAAAATTTTATGCATATGTAATCCTTAATCATAAATATGGTTCTTTTAAGGACATATTTACTCAAAAATATTTTATAATGGTTTGTAAATAAAATATGAATTTTCATAAGAATAACCCATTTGAATGTCAAACTAGGTGTGTAGTAAGGCATGTTGTGTTGTACAAGGTTACCATGTGTCAATCTCAGAACACATTTTCAGAGTTTTCACACCATGGAACATCTATTCAACAACCGCATCCACATGTAATATCTAGACAAGAATGTAGTACATGGATTATCCACGTAATACCTACCTGAACAAAATTATAGGGGGTTATTCTATACTTATCCTCAAAGTATATCTCTAGGTTATGATCCCTAATCCGTGTTTTCTAAATCTATTTCCAAAGTTGATTCTAAACTTTCTCTGATACCAACTATAACACCCCAACCCCAGTTACCCAAAGCCGGTTCATTATTTTAATTCATTTTAATTATTACAAGGAATCATTTCCCGAAGGACTGACCATATTACAACTCATGGAAAATTGATTACATACATGAACATTACAGTACACTCTCTAACATAAAACACAATAGAAATAATCATTTGAGAAATCCAATGTTCCCCTAGCATAAGCCTGCATATCAAACATAATACACATCTTCAAATCATTTAAAAATAAAACATATTAAAGGGGTGAGATCAGATGATCAGTAAGGGTAAATAATTAATAGGAAGCTTTAATCTTTTAAGGCAATATGTATAATAAAAACATAACCCTTCTAGGCATAAATCCCAAACATTATATGGTAAAAATATGTCAACCATTAACATATAAAAATGAACATAGATATTCTACTAGTATAATAAACACATGTAATAACTAATTTTATACTGATGGAATTCATAATTTTGTACATAATAACTACTATGTCAAGGGCTTGTGCCAAGACCATTCACAAATATTATGTCGAGGCCTTGTGACAATACACTAGTTTGTCTCATTAGACCTAGCGATGCATCGAGGGGCTATATAGGGCCTTTCCATTCCCATTCTAAGTCAAATTACTTCATCATATAAATACTTTGAATCATAAAATTAATTTTCTTTTTAAAACTAGAATATAAAATGTTAATATTTTAATCGTAAACCATGGATGGTAAAAAATAGCACATCCACTGTTAAAATTATCACCAAACCATTAATACAACTTAGATGATTGTATCCTAAAAAATCAACATCAAACAAGAATATACTACAATAAAGGATGTTGAAATAGATGAAAATAATTGACCAAAATCATTAAAACTCTTTGAGGAAAAGTTTCCATTTACTTTAAAAAATTTAAAAGTTGTGAAATTTTAAAATAAAACATTTCTTTTGAAAATAACCTTCTATGATTATATGGGAAAATTAAAAATTGTAATGCAGAGTGATGGTTGGAAATAACCACTGACACCATATAAGAAAAGAAAATTCTTTCCATAAATTTTCTATATATTCATGAAGTAACTCGTTAGGAAAATGAATGAAATATTCCTTTCAAAAACATTTTATAAAATTTCAAACATGGGTAAAAATAACATTAAACATCCTTAAGATTGTAGTAAAATATTTTATGAATACATTTTTAGAAACTTGGGAATGGATGATAATTATTTCCTACTAGATACATAGACATCATCAACATAATTTAATATTGATATTCTGGGATTAACCATTACCTTAGGTGTGAAACTCTCCTTATGTGTCTCATACTCCTCTTCTTTGGGTGACTCTATTTGAATTGCATAAAAGGACTCTTTATGTTGGAATTCAAAGCAAAGTTTGGATTTGAGGATGAAGTGGGGGAAGTTGGGTGGAGATTTTGGTAGAGGTCGGCTGAGCCAAAGGAAATTGGTTGTGTGAATAAAACCGAAAGGGAGGTTCCCTTTTGTAAGAGAGGTGAGGGGAAATTTAGGAAAAGAATGAACTATTAATTTATTATAAATTTTCTTATGGATTATCATTTCTCCAAATTGATTTATTTTGAGGCTAAGATGATCATGTGTCAAAATCATCACAACTATAGGTTTTATACATGTTTAGGTCATAAAAGTAACCATATCTTTTAGATTTAACCCTTTGTGAAATAAGTTAACTCTTACCATGTCCTCTTGTATTTTTAAACTAAATGGTTAATATCTCTATTATAAAAATCCAAGACAACCTAAAGTGGATACATTATGACATTGTTAACATTATATAAGTAATTTGGCTAAATCATATATTTTTAGGATTTTTATATCATTTAATAAAATAGTATTTGTTATAAAAATCCATTTATGTCACTTTTGACACTATTTAGTAATTGATTTTTATTAAAGTAATAACAACATGATTTCCTCGAACCAAAGGAATTAAATCATACTTAATATGTCAATGTCATCCAGAAAATTTGGGTATGACATAAAAATTTTAATTTGCAATTTATTTAATATTCATAATATCATTTATTTTAATCATTCATTAATATAGTAATTATTGCATCATCATTGAATCATAAACAAATTTTATAATTTAATGTATAAAAATAATAAATAGAATACCATGATATATGATATCTTTTTAAATATTTAATGAATATTTTTAGTTGAATTTATCTTATGTATAACCCTATATTAAAAATGGTTTAGTTATTAAATTTTGAATTTAAAACATTTTACTATTATTTAAATAAAATATATTAAATATCATAATCTAACACAAGTTGATAAAAAAGGATCATTTTTTATAAGGTAGTTTTCTGTTGAGAAATAATTAACCCATACAATTAGAACATTTTTTGGGATATTTTTATATTATTATAATGTTGTTTTTACCATTAATTACCCTATTTACTTTTAATCGTGGTTAATAAAACTTAAAAGTTAATATTCACAAAAAATTATTTTCATCATCTCAAACAAAAGTTTATTTACTGATGAAAACTCTGTCGGTTGGTATTTTGAAATTCAATTCACAAAAGCAGTAAAAAAAATTCATGCAAATTGTAAAATGTTCCTAGAAGGTTGGAAAAAGACATTAAAATGTTTAATATTTTTTTTTATATCTAATAATATTATAAAATGACTAAAATTAATTAAATTGGACTAATATATGTATTATGTATCTAATTTTACATTAAAAGAAATTTAAATTAAAAATATTTTTTAATGAAAATATGGTTTTAAACAATAACGTAGTGTTTCTCAGTATTCGTTAAAAATATAAAGTTTTCATAAAAATACCAAAATTTTACCCTAAGTGAATTTTGATATTTCAAATCAAAAAATGAAGTGAGTTTTGTAAATTAAAATTTATAAAATTTCCAAAAGTTTTTATTACTATTCATAACTGATTTTAAAATATCTTGTTTGATTGGTCATGGTGTGCTTGAACTCAGTGTTGCGTACATCAGATGCTATTAATTTTTTGAAAAAAGGAAGCATAAAATGGAATCTTTGGGTGGCACATAGTCCATCATGGGACTATTTAAATCATTTTATGTTGTCTTAGGAGGGATCAGATAATTCATGTTATAATCAAAGGTGCCTTTGAGAATTAATCATGAACACATATAAGTTTTATAGAGTAATCACTGTTATATTTATAAGTGAATTAAATGGGTTTTCAAAATTTTATATATATATCTTAAAATCCATTTATCTAAGACATTCATTTTTAAAATTAATCAAGATTTCTATGGTTTTAATTTTCAATCGTTATAATATGTTTTACCTGTTTATATTAAATTACAAAACACATTTTAGTTTCTTTATGTGCTAAAACTACTTACTATGTTTATTATCACATAGTCAATGTTTTAAAAACTTTTTTTCATAGATAATAAGGATTCATATAAGTGAGTGAGTGGATATGTTCCTTCTATGGTGTTTAACCCTTTTAAATAAAAAGAATAATTTTGGTCTTATCTTTTATATATTATGTAATTAGAATTCTCCAATGTATCTGGACTCTCTAAATAATTAAACCATTGAAATAATGGGGTGTGCTATTAATAAATGATATATATATATATATATGGAAAATGTTTTTCGGTCATCATAATAAATCCTATCAAGGATGTCCTTTATTAGAAACCAATAGGAGTAACCCAAAGAAGAGGTAACATTTTTCCTCAAACACTATAGATTTATCCCATTCATCACCCCTAGACACTTATTATTCAATGTATATATAACTACACCAGTATCTTCAATATACCAAGATGTTTTTATTTTAGGTTTTATATTTAAACTTATAGACACTTCAATCTAATGGGTAGTGAACATACTGTTTATGTGTGAAGAGACTTACCACATCATGAACTGATGTTTTCTATTTTTCATTCTCTACCTTTCATGGCAGGGATTTATGATGGAAAATGAATTTATATATGATATATATGACACATATTATGTCATGATTCTTCTTTAATTCTTCTACAACACATAACCATATACTTTTTATTTTGTGTAAATATGATAATAACATTTGTGGAACTATGGACTACCACCACCCCGAAATGATGTGATTCATTCACACTATACATGGAACATACAAATGATAGTTTTAACAAATATATGTAACCTATATTACATAGATAACATACTGTAATTATAATATCCATATATATAATTAACTTTACATTATTTTAAAATGTCAATTAAATTAAAGTATCATTCAAGAGGGCTTATGACTTAACATCTCTATGAATAGTGAATTTCATTTCTTATCATTAAATATTATGAATTATTATAAATACATTTATAATGAATATATATTTAAATTAAATCATTTTTTAAATTCATTATATTACTTAATTGTGGTCCAATTAATAGAAAAAACAATTAACAAGTTAAAACATACTTGATAAACTAGGTAATTAACACCCAAAATTGTTCAAATAATGAATGTTAATAAAAAATAGGTTGTAAGATATTATAATAAGATCATATATGTTAACGTAATTATTAATATAGATCTATTATAGGTTTTTGACATTTTTAAAACCATTATATTGGATGTTAATGGAATTTTTCCCAAAAAAGAAACACAAGGTAATGGATTTTCATCTCACCTTTTACTTATATGAGATCAATACCATATTCAACACTGACCTATTTTTTGTGGTGTATCTAATAACCTTTTTGATATATTATATCAATAATTATTTTATCTCTCTATTTATGTCATTCATTTAGTGATATTTTTCATAAGTCTTATGATTTAAAATGAGTGAAAGTGATATGGGACACTTTAAAATGTTTAAATCTTATTTTCCTTAATAATATTTTCTATGATCATTCAATGGTTTCTCCATTTGATGAAATTATTTAACTATTTTTTCATTAAACCCTTTTATTTTACTCTCCTTTGTTTATTCATAACCTTTTTCATTTATTAGTTCCATTTTTCAACACTTTGTTAATCAAAATGTTTTAGAAAAGCTTTATATGAAAACCCAACTTCATATCTCTCTTTTGTAGGAGTACCCGTTTCTTCTAAAAACTGTGTGTTATAAAACAAGTAATTTTTTTATCCTTTTGAAAACAATTTTTTTTTTAAAATTACCTTTATTGTATTTTAGGAATGTTTTCAAAGGAATCTTCTTATTGCTTTCTGAACTAGGAAATTTTCATGCCCTTATATCATGAAAAAGGAATGTTATTTTCACCTATTATGACATATACTAATTTACATGATATCATTTCATTGAATAATACTTTTAATTTTTAAACGGTTCCTTTTAAAATTACATGTTTTCCAAATATGTTTTCATTGAAAAGTTTTTTTAAAATGTATTATAAAAAAAGGATACTTTCCTCAAAACAAGTTTATATGAACCTTTTATAGTGTCTCCATTAATAAATGAAAAATACCTTTATTTATAGTCCAATTTGAATATTTTGTATTGATACCATCCTTAATATTCCTATTTATGTTCTATGTTTTATTTGTCCAAGAATAGTATTAATATTCACTTCCATGATTAATTTTAAATCTTTTTAAACATTCAATTTCCTATGATCATTTGAATTTGAATTTCCCCAAAGTGTTGATATCATTTTTTAGGGATATGAATATTTATTGAACAATATAACATTTTTCATATGGTGGTTACATTGAAATTTATTTTATTTTCTGGGGATATATTTATAAATTCTTACACTTTATTCAATATGTACATTTGATAAGGGATATTGATTATGAGGAATGCTTAGGACATGAAAGACATGGGTAGATGGACCATTTAATAAATTCACTATGGGTTGTAGAGTAATTAATAAAATCCCTTCAATGCATTGGTAGTCTCATGAGATGAAATAAGTTTGAAAAACACCTTTTGAGTTTTTTCCATGTATTATAGATGATTTTCAAAACATAGATTTAAACTATCCGGAGGATTTATCTGGATAGTAGATGTTTTCATGCTCCTTACACTTGATGTCCAATAATTAATAATTTCATTCATTTTGATTCAATTATCATTATTACCATCAATGAGATTTTTTATGTACTTATCTATGGATTCATTTCATTATATGTTTATTTATTAAATTGAATGTGTTTCATTTTCATTCATTTACATAATTATTCATCCTTATCTAGTGATTTGAATAGAATGTGATTCTATTTATTTACATCACCATTTAATTATTCTAATTTATTCATTTTTTCATCCCTTTTACTTGACCTTGCTAAGAATTTTATCTCACGTTTACGATGTTTCCTTTCCCCAGGAATCCAAGAAGTAGGAACGATATGATAGGGTATGCTGAATAAAATAATCATATTTTCCTCCACATTATTTAGAAATATATTATGTTCTAATTAGTGTATTCAGTTTTAATGTAGGACTCATATGTGTATCTGGTTTAGCAAGACTACAAAACTCTTCAGTCCTTTGGGATGTGATTTACTTGTATCTAATTCCAATTTAATTTATAGATAAAATTGTCTCTGATCTTTCTGGGGTTAGTTTACAACAAAAATAACTAGTATCAATTATATAGTTTAACTAAAAAATTCATGAAACCAATGAAATCATATAGTCTAGTGGTAGTCATTTTCCCATTGTCTCCCTTTGGATGTGGGTTAAACCCCTGCAACCTTTCCAAATGTGATCGGTTGTCCCCCTGTCTATGGGTTGTCACCCAGTCTATGGGTTGTCACCCGGTCTGTGGGTTTCCTTTTTTCTAAGTCAAAATTAATATTATCGAAAAATGTGATATGAATCCACAAAATGAATATATTAAAGATATTTTTAACCACAACTACTCTCTCAAACTTTAAATTTTATATTCAAAAAAATACGACACATAATTAACATAAATTTAATGATCATATAATACATAATAGTCATCCATACCATTAATCAAATTTACATAGAATTAAAAGGTATTATTTCTTAAATAAAATTTTCCCACCTATTAATCCAATAGGTTGTGTTACCTAATCTATGTTTTCACAAATCCAATTCATGTGGTCTCTATTAAAAATTCTATAATACCAACTATAAAGACCTAGAATCCAGTAAAATTAATCTGGTTTCATACATTATTATATTAGAATATGATACAGGAAATATTATCACAATTTACCAAATAGTTTGTAGTCTTGGTAAACTGGATACATTTTTTGAATTCAAATTTCATTTCATGTATAAAATATAATACGTATTTTTTTAGATAAACTATTATGAACCTTATTATAACCCTACATATCAATAATAATATAATTTGTGTAATCTTTATGAATGATGAACCATATGAAATGAGTCATCTAAAATGATCAATAAGGGTTATGTAAAATAGAATCTATTATGAATTATTGACAACAAATAAACCTGGTGAGGTAAATAAATGAGAAATCATTCCTTCAAAATAACTAGACAGTACAAAAACAATATAGAATGGTAAATAACCAAAACGCATGACATTTAATTAGATGTCTGAAAATTAAATGCATCCATAGATTTAGTCATAGTGAAAATCCTCAAGATAATAACTAAAATGAATTCTTAATGAAGGAAATTCATGATTAGTGGTTGTCATGTATAAGACCCATTAACCACTATACCAAAAAAAATATTCTCAAAAAAGTTTCAAACTAACATATTTGGAAAATTGATTCATCACAAGAGACTACTAAAGCCTCAAGGGTAAATCTACTTCTAGTCCACACCCATGTCTATTATTCCAAATCATTCCTCAAACATTGAATAGTCAATTTTAAAAAGATATTTTTAAATCAAATTATATCATATTATTTGAACAATAAACCGTATAAAAGTAAATAATGATTAAATGAATCATTAAATATCATAAATATAAAGAGATTCATGATATGGTATATCAAAATGGGGAGTAAACCACAAAAATTAAATAAGTGTTGAGTAAGGAATATCTAATAAAAATATAGTTGATGAGAAAACCCCTATTACTTAGTAATCATTTATTAAAAATGATGCTAATTTATAAAAGAATTTTTTTTATTTTAAAATAATCTTGTAAACTTATAAATGAAGATTCAAAATAATGGGGAATCATTATAGTGGGAAATTCAATTAATTTCTTTTATGTTAAAAACAATCATTTTATTTTAATAAGATATATCATAAACTACATTTTTTTGGAATATCAAAGGAAGATTCCTTTTAAATAATTTTATTGAAATTAAAAATGGGGTAAAAATTAAATTAAAAACCATTATATAATAATAGAAAAAGGTTTGTAAAACATTTATAAGATACTAACATGGAAGGGAAACATTCCTTAGTTTAGAATTAAATAAAATCAATCTATAATAATAATGAGATTGTAAAATAACACGTCAACACATTATAATCAGTAGAATCATATTCCCTGTGAAAGAGAGAAAATTATATAGTTATTATAATACTATAATTTTCAAAATAATAGCCATAGAATATATTCATGGGTTGTATATACACCACAAAAAATAAATAAGTATTATATCGGGCATTTTTCCTATAGAAAATAAGTGAGATAGAATCCATTACCTTCTTGTTTCTATTAATTTAACAATCTTTAAGATCTGATATAATGGTTTAAAAAAAGTTACTAATTTATAACCGAACCATATTCATATTTATTATATCATATATCATCCTATTATATTATTTTTTCACATGTTTGATAAAAATATTTTGTTATTACCCATGTTTTGGGTTTTAAATTATTCATTTTCTTAAGCATGTTTCATAATGTAAGTTTGAGTAATTATACAAAAGATATAGTACAATCATCTATAATATTATATTAATTTCATATATATCATATTTATTCATTATATACAATTTTATAATCTTTTTCTAATGATTAAAGTAGAAAATGAACCACATCGCATCATGGAGACAGTAGTTGTACGTAATCACAAGAGACAATATCGTTCCCTTAATTATGAAAGTGTAAGGAAGTGGGTGGGGTATTAATTTTTTAATAATATATTAAATTTAATAATTATCATATATATAGATTATTTCCATCATTATACACATTCATGTAATGTGGTGATGAAAAAAAGATTACACAATGACGTGGAGATGGAAAGTCGTACATACACATGTGAGGTGCTTTCATTTTTAATAGGATGGATAAAAGGTGGAATATGGGTTTTCAATAATCATAATAATATCTAAGAATATATATTATTCTATATTTATTACATTATCATTGAAATAGCACATGGCGAGAAAGTCGATGAATAAAAAAACTCAGAAGAGACGATAAAGACATTTACCACTTATTCGGTGGACTTCCTCAAATCTATTCTAAAGTAATATAGGGTAGGTATTTTGGAAAGAAAAAACCTCAAAACTTTAAGTAATGATTTTTATAAGATTAATAATTTGGTTTTTGTCTATTTATATGCCACTAATTTGTTTGAGGATGTGAGGGATGATGTTCTCTTTTATATTTGTCATGAGAGGCACTTTCATAAATCCTCAAAATATTGAAATATAATATTGTTTTTCTAGATTCAAAGAAAAAAAAATTATATATAAATAAATAGGGGAAGCCGTTTTAGAGATTATATTATCCCCTTTTTCATTTTTTAATACTTTTTTTATTTTTACTAATTTAATAAAATATTAATTTCATAAAATATTATTATTGTCAACATTGATACAATTCATTTAATCTTCGATGAAATACATAAAAAAATTGTGAATTTGAATATAATAATTTAAAAAATAACTAATACACCCAATTGATCTTCAAAATTAATTATAAACATAAATAAATCACAAATATATCAAATTTAATACTTTTAAAATCAAGTGTATGATTTTCCTTGTAATTAAATAGATATTGTATTACCATTTCTGAAGCATTAATAGAAAATATATAACATATAAAAATTCAAAATAAATTTCTATAATGATAATAATTTAATTAGTTGATAAAAAGTTATTTAGGATCATTCATATCTTGATTTAGACACTATGTTGACACATCAATGAAATGAAATTAAAAGAAAGTGATATTTTGGAACTATCATTTATTTAAAAAGTATAAAATTATTTTCCTGGAAACGTTTCAATTAAACAATGAAAATTTGATATAAAGGTGATAGTAGTCAAATATTATTCATCTAAAAAATATTTGACATTTTTATGTCATGGTTATACTATTATATTTTTTGTGAACCCTCTTTTAATCCATTTTTCTCTTACCAAGAAAACTTATGTTTTTACACATTAATGGTTAACATAGTTACTATAAAATTCTAAATGAGCCATTATTTTTTTTAATCATCTCCAAATCCTTTTTCCATATTTTATTTTTTCATGAATTTTATATCATTTATTAAAATATTATTTATTTTAACATATCAGTATTTTCAATTTTAAAACTCTTCATTTATTGAATTTTTAAAATTTTCAATTCATTAGATAACATCAAAATAAAACCTTTAATATATCACTAATATTTCTAGGTCATCTATAAATTTACTAAAGGTGATGATGATATGTTTTTCACATTTTTAACAATGTAATTCAATGTTAATAATCCCATAATTGCGTTATTTAATGGAAAATTGTAACATTTTTTGGTTTTTGAAGTATTTTGAAATTGAAATGGAAACCTCAACCATTATATAATTATAACTATTTTAAATAGCTAATTTATTCCATGGTGTAGTGAATAAAAAAATGCAGTTTTCAAGTCATTGATGGTATTTCCTATAAATAGAGCCCATCTACCGCACATTTAGAAGTAATTTGATGGAGCCATTTCCAAGGGTTTAAGTTTTAGATTATTTTGTGTAATAGTTTTTAATATTTTTCAATATATATTAGTGTATCTTTTCTACTTTTTATTTGAATATTTATTTTTCATCAATTATTCTATTTTACATGTTTCTCCCATGGTTGTACCCATCTCAACCCCATTAAAAATGGAGAACTATCCACAAAAATTATTCTAGGGTAGGAATGGGGAATTTAATGAGTTTATTGTGCTCAGTTTTCTTATCACATTATATGAGTTTGGAAATATTGATGGTGGTTACATTGATTATGGTGAGTGGTCACCCCATATTCTCTTCCACCGAGATCTTTTGTCATTTATCATTATTCTTCCCATTGGAATTTGATTCATGCATACGACGGAGCATGTAATTGATTATGATGGCCAATGTAGATGTATCGTAGTTGTATTAAGAATGATAATCACCCTGTATATAGTGGTCATGGAATGGAGAAATGAAATTTCAAATGATAGGGTGTAGTGTGACAGGTCTTTATCACTACACTAAATTAACTATTGAAAATTCGTTTAAATAATGATTTCAACCACTATAAACCCCAAAGAACAATTTTCTTCATTTTATATTCAAAAAAAATTTATTTTTCATTTAATTTATAAATATTATATTTTATTAATCATTTAAAACCCCCCATTTTTATTAATATACAAGTTAGTTCTATATTAGTTAGTTTATAATAGTGACAATAGTTAAATTGGTGCGTGATGTATGCCTCCTTACGATTAAACATAGGTTGTTCTGCAGTGTTGAATTCTTAAGTAAATAAAAACATAATTAAATTGTGGTTAACGATAAATTTCTACAATCAATTTTGCTTCATTTCTAAGGAGGGAATGTTCTTTCACACACTGTTTTTCATAAAAACCCAAAAAAAACAAAAATTTCAAAAAAAATCTAAAAAATAGTTTCATTACATATCTTTGATTTCATCATTCAATATGGATTTTTATGGTGGTAAATATAATTTTTTTGTTGTTGATAACTTTTATGGTGAGGCTAGTATATAAGAGACAATGAAGAAGAGAATGGAGAAAATTTCCATGATGCTTCAAGAGAATTTCAAGGTTCTCAAAAAAAGAAAACATGATGGTTGTAATGATAGCCCATGATGTTGACAAAGATAAATACATATAGTTTGAATGAGAAAATACAATATGAATAGAATGAAATTATTTTTCCACCTACCTTTCAAGAATATATTTTTGAGGTTGAAAAAGACCTAATGATCCACATCACACTCCAATAAATGCATTCCCAGCTTTTGTACTTGAAGAAAAGGATTTTGAAACTAAATATTTTGTGGGAGATTTTATTTCAATTAATTATTTTCATAAAATATTATGAATTATGAAATGAAAAAAAATCTACCTTTTATTTATTTTGTAAATTCATCACCATTACTGAGAATCTGGATGAATATGATGAAGAAATTCCATGTATTGAGGAGAGAATATTGGATCTAGTCTATTTGTACACCATTAAAAATGAGGATGATGGAAAAAAATAATAAATCATTGAGGAATCATCTAATGATCCTAAAACAGATGAAAATCTATTTCCTATTCTATTACCCTCACCACCAACAGACATACTCCACCTGGATATCTAAGTAGGTATCACCCCTATCCCCCCCCTTACACCTCAAATTTTATTTTTTATATATTATAGGGGTTGAGAATATTTTTATATTCTTTGAGTCTTATCACTCCTCTAATATATTGATAGATGATGGGAGACATTATATGTGGTGGTTTCTAAGCAATAGGCCTCATCCACTCTTGGATTGGGATAAACCACTACAATTGCCTGACAATGGGCTGTAAAAACCCAACACTTGCTTAGGGGCCAAACACGTCATTATCCCCTTTATTGTCCCATCCTCATTATTTTTATTTAATTTATAATGTCTTGATTTATTTCATTCTTTCTAGGTTTATTGATATTATGAAGGAGCTTAACTAAAATCTTCAACTAGAAAATAAATTCAACTTGTATCTTTCCATCTCTTTATTTTTCCATTCCATTATTTTTTATTTTTTATTGTGCTAAAATGAGGGGTAGATAATTTTATTTGTGGGTGAGTTCAAGCCTATTAGTTATTATTTTTTTCTTTATTTGTTTTTTTCATTTTTAGGAATCTTGAGATTCAAAGAATATTCATATCAGTTTTCATATAGCAATTTATTTTGTATAAAATTGAAATTATTTTTGAGAAAATATATTTAAAATCATTATTGATCTGATAAACATTTCCTATATTTTGGATTTTCAAAAACATTTATGTGTTCAACTAATTATTGAAATCCATGCACATAAAACCCAAAAAAATTATTTTTCATGTCATGTGAGGTATTATGATCCACTATGACATCTTCTTCTTAATACCCACACTTTCTTGAGCGAGTCTTGGGTTTTGTGTGTGCACTAGAACATATGGTTTTTATCCTTTAAATAATTATATTTCATGCAGATTTTTTAATATAATTGAGGAACAAATTTTTATATACACATATTTAACTTTATACCCCCTTGATATATATATATTATTCATTATCACTTATATTCCATGAGTTTTTTATATTTTTATGCCACATTAAAAGGTAATTTTTCCTTACCTACCTGACTCTGTATTTTTGCCTCGATATTCCATGTTTGAGTATGTGAGAAGGGACTTTTGGCTGCATTATTTGAGATGTGTTTCATTTTCGGGTGGTTTGAGGTGTGTGTCAACATTTAGGAAATTATAGAATGATAGAACTATGATTTCTTGATCATATCAATTTCATTATTTCTATGATCTGGTTCTCTATCCAAAAAAATTGATAAAAAGGAGAAAAAATGGAAATGAGTTCGAATTTATCATTTTGACTGCTTTCTTGACTTATGTCCCTCTCAAAAAATAATTGAATGACTTTTCATTCATTATTTATATTTAATTTAAAGCTCATCCTCCATCAAATATATATATGTATATATATATATAATGTTGGGCCATCTAGATGATTGAATGAAAAAATAAAAAATGGGGATAATTTGAATGATATGATTCTTTGTAATCATTGAATGACTCATTTTCCATGCAATAAAAAGGGGTGGTTTTGTGTTTCAAATTTTCAAGGGGAGAATTAAATTTCCTATGTTTTCAGAATAATTCATCATGAATTATACATAAGAATCTATCCTATATAATCTGATCATAAATTTTTAAATCAATTTACCCCCCACTCCTAAGCTACAATAATCACATAGAAAAAGGCCCCGTGATTTAAAATATTGTCATGATTCACACTTTGGAGAGATGAGAAGTTTCTCAAGGCTATGGTGACACATTCATATTCCAAGTATGATCATTACTTCTAGATAAATTTCTCTTCAATGAATACTGACAAAAAATTCAATGTTAGGTAGGTTGGGGTTGGGTGATGGATGGATTTTTGAGTTTAATCAAATTGAAATGTGACGAATGAAATGTAAACAGAATTTATATTCATAGAGGATACATAATGGAATTTTTTTTGAAAATATCATTGATGTTTTCTCATTTTTTGTTGTATGATTATTGAATTCAATATATGATGACATACTAATTGTGTAATGGATATGTGTGGGGGAGTGATGAAGCTACCTTTTTCACATTTTTACCTCTATAATTTAATGGTTATAATCCCGCAAAAGTGTTATTTACTCGGAAATATCATTTCTCTTATATTGTTTATGTATTTAGATCTTGAAATGTGAAATTAAAAAATTCAAGAATTTTAACAGTTTTCAATAGCTTCTATATTTCAAGTTATAGTTGAAAGACACATCGCACTGCGATCGAAGTGATGTGGTGAGACACATGATTTTTGAGGATGCTGTGGAGTTTGTAAACTGGATCAGAACAATTACATGACATGTAACTCAGTTACACTTCATGACATTTTCAAAAGGAATTATCCTCACATGACAAGACGTGACATATTTGGAAAATTGATTCATCACAAGAGACTACTAAAGCCTCAAGGGGAAATCTACTTCCAGTCCACACCCATGTCTATTAGTCCAAATCATTCCTCAAACATTGAATAGTCAATTTTAAAAAGATATTTTTAAATCAAATTATATCATATTATTTGAACAATAAACCGTATAAAAGTAAATAATGATTAAATGAATCGTTAAATATCATAAATATAAAGAGATTCATGATATGGTATATCAAAATGGGGAGTAAACCACAAAAATTAAATAAGTGTTGAGTAAGGAATATCTAATAAAAATATAGTTGATGAGAAAACCCCTATTACTTAGTAATCATTTATTAAAAATGATGCTAATTTATAAAAGAATTTTTTTTATTTTAAAATAATCTTGTAAACTTATAAATGAAGATTCAAAATAATGTGGAATCATTACAGTGGGAAATTCCATTAATTTCTTTTATGTTAAAAACAATCATTTTATTTTAATAAGATATCTCATAAACTACATTTTTTTGGAATATCAAAGGAAGATTCCTTTTAAATAATTTTATTGAAATTAAAAATGGGGTAAAAATTAAATTAAAAACCATTAGATAATAATAGAAAAAGGTTTGTAAAAAATTTATAAGATACTAACATGGAAGGGAAACATTCCTTAGTTTAGAATTAAATAAAATCAATCTCTAATAATAATGAGATTGTAAAATAACACGTCAACACATTATAATCAGTAGAATCATATTCCTCGTGAAAGAGAGAAAATTATATAGTTATTATAATACTATAATTTTCAAAATAATAGCCATAGAATATATTCATGGGTTGTATATACACCACAAAAAATAAATAAGTATTATATCGGGCATTTTTCCTATAGAAAATAAGTGAGATAGAATCCATTACCTTCTTGTTTCTATTAATTTAACAATCTTTAAGATCTGATATAATGGTTTAAAAAAAGTTACTAATTTATAACCGAACCATATTCATATTTATTATATCATATATCATCCTATTATATTATTTTTTCACATGTTTGATAAAAATATTTTGTTATTACCCCTGTTTTGGGTTTTAAATGATTCATTTTCTTAAGCATGTTTCATAATGTAAGTTTGAGTAATTATACAAAAGATATATTACAATCATCTATAATTTTATATTAATTTCATATATATCATATTTATTCATTATATACAATTTTATAATCTTTTTCTAATGATTAAAGTAGAAAATGAACCACATCGCATCATGGAGACAGTAGGTTGTACGTAATCACAAGAGACAATATCGTTCCCTTAATTATGAAAGTGTAAGGAAATGGGTGGGGTATTAATTTTTTAATAATATATTAAATTTAATAATTATCATATATATAGATTATTTCCATCATTATACACATCCATGTAATGTGGTGATGAAAAACAGATTACACAATGACGTGGAGATGGAAAGTCGTACATACACATGTGAGGTGCTTTCATTTTTAATAGGATGGATAAAAGGTGGAATATGGATTTTCAATAATCATAATAATATCTAAGAATATATATTATTCTATATTTATTACATTATCATTGAAATAGCACATGGAGAGAAAGTCGATGAATAAAAAAACTCAGAAGAGACGATAAAGACATTTACCACTTATTCGGTGGACTTCCTCAAATCTATTCTAAAGTAATATAGGGTAGGTATTTTGGAAAGAAAAAACCTCAAAACTTTAAGTAATGATTTTTATAAGATTAATAATTTGGTTTTTGTCTATTTATATGCCTCTAATTTGTGTGAGGATGTGAGGGATGATGTTCTCTTTTATATTTGTCATGAGAGGCACTTTCATAAATCCTCAAAATATTGAAATATAATATTGTTTTTCTAGAGTCAAAGAAAAAGAAATTATATATAAATAAATAGGGGAAGCCGTTTTAGAGATTATATTATCCCCTTTTTCATTTTTTAATACTTTTTTTATTTTTACTAATTTAATAAAATATTAATTTCATAAAATATTATTATTGTCAACATTGATACAATTCATTAAATCTTCGATGAAATACATAAAAAAATTGTGAATTTGAATATAATAATTTAAAAAATAACTAATACACCCAATTGATCTTCAAATTTAATTATAAACATAAAAAATCACAAATATATCAAATTTAATACTTTTAAAATCAAGTGTAAGATTTTCCTTGTAATTAAATAGATATTGTATTACCATTTCTGAAGCATTAATAGAAAATATATAACATATAAAAATTCAAAATAAATTTCTATAATGATAATAATTTAATTAGTTGAAAAAAAAGTTATTTACGATCATTCATATCTTGATTTAGACACTATGTTGACACATCAATGAAATGAAATTAAAAGAAAGTGATATTTTGGAACTATCATTTATTTAAACAGTATAAAATTATTTTCCTGGAAACGTTTCAATTAAACAATGAAAATTTGATATAAAGGTGATAGTAGTCAAATATTATTCATCTAAAAAATATTTGAAATTTTTATGTCATGGTTATACTATTATATTTTTTGTGAACCCTCTTTTAATCCATTTTTCTCTTACCAAGAAAACTTATGTTTTTACACATTAATGGTTAACATAGTTACTATAAAATTCTAAATGAGCCATTATTTTTTTTAATCTTCTCCAAATCCTTTTTCCATATTTTATTTTTTCATGAATTTTATATCATTTATTAAAATATTATTTATTTTAACATATCAGTATTTTCAATTTTAAAACTATTCATTTATTGAATTTTTAAAATTTTCAATTCATTAGATAACATCAAAATAAAAACTTTACTATATCACTAATATTTCTAGGTCATCTATAAATTTACTAAAGGTGATGATGATATGTTTTTCACATTTTTAACAATGTAATTCAATGTTAATAATCCCATAATTGCGTTATTTAATGGAAAATTGTAACATTTTTTGGTTTTTAAAGTATTTTGTAATTGAAATGGAAACCTCAACCATTATATAATTATAACTATTTTGAATAACTAATTTATTCCATGGTGTAGTGAATAAAAAAATGCAGTTTTCAAGTCATTGATGGTATTTCCTATAAATAGAGCCCATCTACCGCACATTTAGAAGTTATTTGATGTAGCCATTTCCAAGGGTTTAAGTTTTAGATTATTTTGTGTAATAGTTTTTAATATTTTTCAATATATATTAGTGTATCTTTTCTACTTTTTATTTGAATATTTATTTTTCTTCAATTATTCTATTTTACATGTTTCTCCCATGGTTGTACCCATCTCAACCCCATTAAAAATGGCGAACTATCCACAAAAATTATTCGAGGGTAGGAATGGGGAATTTAATGAGTTTATTGTGCTCAGTTTTCTTATCACATTATATGAGTTTGGAAATTTTGATGGTGGTTACATTGATTATGGTGAGTGGTCACCCCATATTCTCTTCCACCGAGATCTTTTGTCATTTATCATTATTCTTCCCATTGTAATTTGATTCATGCATACGACGGAGCATGTAATTGATTATGATGGCCAATGTAGATGTATCGTAGTTGTATTAAGAATGATAATCACCCTGTATATAGTGGTCATGGAATGGAGAAATGACATTTCAAATGATAGGGTGTAGTGTGACAGGTCTTTATCACTACACTAAATTAACTATTGAAAATTCGTTTAAATAGTGATTTCAACCACTATAAACCCCAAAGAACAATTTTCTTCATTTTATATTCAAAAAAAATTTATTTTTCATTTAATTTATAAATATTATATTTTATTAATCATTTAAAACCCCCCATTTTTATTAATATACAAGTTAGTTCTATATTAGTTAGTTTATAATAGTGACAATAGTGAAATTGGTGCGTGATGTATGCCTCCTTACGATTAAACATAGGTTGTTCTGTAGTGTTGAATTCTTAAGTAAATAAAAACATAATTAAACTGTGGTTAACGATAAATTTCTACATTCAATTTTGCTTCATTTCTAAGGAGGGAATGTTCTTTCACACACTGTTTTTCATAAAAACCCAAAAAAAACAAAAATTTCAAAAAAAATCTAAAAAATAGTTTCATTACATATCTTTGATTTCATCATTCAATATGGATTTTTATGGTGGTAAATATAATTTTTTTGTTGTTGATAACTTTTATGGTGAGGCTAGTATATAAGAGACAATGAAGAAGAGAATGGAGAAAATTTCCATGATGCTTCAAGAGAATTTCAAGGTTCTCAAAAAAATAAAACATGATGGTTGTAATGATAGCCCATGATGTTGAAGAAGATAAATACATATAGTTTGAATGAGAAAATACAATATGAATAGAATGAAATTATTTTTCCACCTACCTTTCAAGAATATATTTTTGAGGTTGAAAAAGACCTAATGATCCACATCACACTCCAATAAATGCATTCCCAGCTTCTGTACTTGAAGAAAAGGATTTTGAAACTAAATATTTTGTGGGAGATTTTATTTCAATTAATTATTTTCATAAAATATTATGAATTATGAAATGAAAAAAAATCTACCTTTTATTTATTTTGTAAATTCATCACCATTACTGAGAATCTGGATGAATATGATGAAGAAATTCCATGTATTGAGGAGAGAATAGAGGATCTAGTCTATTTGTACACCATTGAAAATGAGGATGATGGAAAAAAATAATAAATCATTGAGGAATCATCTACTGATCCTAAAACAGATGAAAATCTATTTCCTATTCTATTACCCTCACCACCAACAGACATACTCCACCTGGATATCTAAGTAGGTATCACCCCTATCCCCCCCCCTTACACCTCAAATTTTATTTTTTATATATTATAGGGGTTGAGAATATTTTTATATTCTTTGAGTCTTATCACTCCTCTAATATATTGATAGATGATGGGAGAAATTATATGTGGTGGTTTTTAAGCAATAAGCATCATCCACTCTTGGATTGGGATAAACCACTACAACTGCCTGACAATGGGCCGTAAAAACCCAACACCTGCTTAGGGGCCAAACACGTCATTATCCCCTTTATTGTCCCATCCTCATTATTTTTATTTAATTTATAATGTCTTGATTTATTTCATTCTTTCTAGGTTTATTGATATTATGAAGGAGCTTAACTGAAATCTGCAACTAGAAAATAAATTCAACGTGTATCTTTCCATCTCTTTATTTTTCCATTCCATTATTTTTTTTTATTGTGCTAAAATGAGGGGTAGATAATTTTATTTGTGGGTGAGTTCAAGCCTATTAGTTATTATTTTTTTCTTTATTTGTTTTTTTTTCATTTTTAGGAATCTTGAGATTCAAAGAATATTCATATCAGTTTTCATATAGCAATTTATTTTGTAGAAAATTGAAATTATTTTTGAGAAAATATATTTAAAATCATTATTGATCTGATAAACATTTCCCATATTTTGGATTTTCAAAAACATTTATGTGTTCAACTAATTATTGAAATCCATGCACATAAAACCCAAAAAAATTATTTTTCATGTCATGTGAGGTATTATGATCCACTATAACATCTTCTTCCTAATACCCACACTTTCTTGAGCGAGTCTTGGGTTTTGTGTGTGCACTAGAACATATGGTTTTTCTCCTTTAAATAATTATATTTCATGCAAGTTTTTTAATATAATTGAGGAACATATTTTTATATACACATATTTAACTTTATACCCCCTTGATATATATATATTATTCATTATCACTTATATTCCATGAGTTTTTTATATTTTTATGCCACATTAAAAGGTAATTTTTCCTTACCTACCTGACTCTGTATTTTTGCCTCGATATTCCATGTTTGAGTATGGGAGAAGGGACTTTTGGCTGCATTATTTGAGATGTGTTTCATTTTCGGGTGGTTTGAGGTGTGTGTCAACATTTAGGAAATTATAGAATGATAGAACTATGATTTCTTGATCATATGAATTTCATTATTTCTATGATCTGGTTCTCTATCCAAAAAAATTGATAAAAAAGAGAAAAATGGAAATGAGTTCGAATTTATCATTTTGACTGCTTTCTTGACTTATGTCCCTCTCAAAAAATAATTGAATGACTTTTCATTCATTATTTATATTTAATTTAAAGCTCATCCTCCATCAAATATATATATGTATATATATATATATAATGTTGGGCCATCTAGATGATTGAATGAAAAAATAAAAAATGGGGATAATTTGAATGATATGATTCTTTGTAATCATTGAATGACTCATTTTCCATGCAATAAAAAGGGGTGATTTTTTGTTTCACATTTTCAAGGGGAGAATTAAATTTCCTATGTTTTCACAATAATTCATCATGAATTATACATAAGAATCTATCCTATATAATCTGATCATAAATTTTTAAATCAATTTACCCCCACTCCTAAGCTACAACAATCACATAGAAAAAGGCCCCGTGATTTAAAATATTGTCATGATTCACACTTTGGAGAGATGAGAAGTTTCTCAAGGATATGGTGACACATTCATATTCCAAGTATGATCATAACTTCTAGATAAATTTCTCTTCAATGAATACTGACAAAAAAATCAATGTTAGGTAGGTTGGGGTTGGGTGATGGATGGATTTTTGAGTTTAATCAAATTGAAATGTGACGAATGAAATGTAAACAGAATTTATATTCATAGAGGATACATAATGGAATTTTTTTTTTGAAAATATCATTGATTTTTCTCAATTTTTGTTGTATGATTATTGAATTGAATATATGATGACATACTAATTGTGTAATGGATATGTGTGGGGGAGTGATGAAGCTACCTTTTTCACATTTTTACCTCTATAATTTAATGGTTATAATCCCATAAAAGTGTTATTTACTCGGAAATTTCATTTATTTTATATTGTTTATGTATTTAGATCTTGAAATGTGAAATTAAAAAATTCAAGAATTTTAACAGTTTTCAATAGCTTCTATATTTCAAGTTATAGTTGAAAGACACATCGCACTGCGATCGAAGTGATGTGGTGAGAGACATGATTTTTGAGGATGCTGTGGAGTTTGTAAACTGGATCAGAACAATTACATGACATGTAACTCAGTTGCACTTCATGAAGTTTTCAAAAGTAATTATCCTCACATGACAAGACGTGACATCATTACAAGCTTGTAAACACCATTACACATTGTTTAACTACATAACATGGTATTACATTTTTTGAACACGTTTTTTTAGGAGATTATATCGAGATTGTAAATTCCCGAGGATCGAAGAATTGTATTTCATGTAACCTTGATACACATCTTGACGATGGCAATGAAAAGAAAAATAAATGTGATGCTGTCGAGGATTTGAGGGTTTTTTCTATAAAAAATCCTCATCGCCACACCTTGAAAAGAAATTCGATGAATCCATTTCAAAGGAGATAAGATGGAGTTTAATTTTTGTGATATTTTGTAATATTTTTTATTATATATTAGAATATCATTTCCTCTTCTTCAATGGATTTTTATTCTTCTTCTATTTCTTTTATTTTATCAATTTTCAATCACTGTTGTTCCCTTCTCAACTCTACTAAAAATGGTGAACTAACATCTGCGCTTATTTGAGGGTGCGAATAGTGTTTTTAATGAGTGTGTTGTGCCTTATTTTATTGTAGAATTATTTGATTTTGGGAATTTATATGGTTATTAAATCAATTATGAAGACCAGTCGCCCAATTTTCTCTTCCACCAAGTTCTTCTTTTCGTTTATCATCATCTTTCCCATCACTATTTGTGTCATGCATACAGTGGATCATGGAATTTATTTTGATGGTTAATTAACAGGTCTTATAGTTGTCTTAGAGAAGAGAATTATCTCGTTTTCTGATGTTTGGGTATGGGGAAATGAGATTTCAAATGTGAAGGTGTAGTAAAAATGGTCCTGATCATAACATTGAATTGAATATTGAGAATTCTTTTAGAAATGATTTCTACCACTGTAAACTCCAAATAAAAATTACCTTAATTTTTTTTTTCTAACAACATTCTATTGTTATTTTAATTTATACATACATATATATAAAATATTTTATGCATCATTTAAAACCCCCCATTTTTTATTATATATGTTCATTTTATATTATTTATTTTATAATATTGACAATATAGAAATTGATGAGTGATGGGGGAATCCTTGATATTGCCCTAGGATGTTCCACAATGGTGCATTCTTAGGTAAATGAAAAATTAATTTAATAGTAGATCATGAAAAATATCTACCATCAAGAGGATATTAGTTGACCCAAATAAAATTTATTCTAATTATTTTAATAACATTAATTATTTATTTCTGTTATTTAAATCATTAATGCATCAACATTGTGCAAGTTGTTAATGTAATAATTTATTTCCCAAATAATAAATCTAAACTACTTTTATTAATATAAAAATTTTATATTTGAAATGAATATTTATAATAAGTTATTTTTTTTGAAAAACCACATAAAAAAATGTAATACCTATTAAAACCATGAGTTTTACATATTTGAATTTCCATAGAATAAAATACTATAATAGACTTAAAGTCTTCCAAATTCCTTCATGAGCACATAATATAATCCCAAGGATGATTTATATCAACAAACACTCTTACAAAAAAAATTAAGACACATTTTTGGGTAATATATAATATTTATAACATTATTTTTACCCTTAATTAGTAGATTTACCTTTAGTAGTGTTAATAAAAAAATTCGAAAGTAACTATTAATAATGTAAAAAAATAAAAGAATATATTTTAATAATTTGGACCCACTAATTAAAAAATTGGATTCCATTTTTGAAAAATCCAATCATATAATTTTCAATAATTAATTTAAAATAAATTTCATCGACAGAATGAGAAAATGTGGTTTTAAAGTTAAAATATTAAAAAGATTAAAGTGATTTTATTTCCAAATTCAATATAAAATTGATTCTAAACACTCAATTAAATTAAATGTTAAAATATTTATATAATTATACTTTATAAACTAAAAATATAATTTATCATTATAAATTATTTATATGAAAATAATTTTTTAATTAAAATAAAGAAATTTTTTTCATTATTCATCTAAACATGAAACAAGTAAGAAAAAAAATTAACCAAAGAAAATTTTTATATTTTTCATTAAAATATTAAGTTTATTTTATAAATTAATTTATATTAAAGTGTCAAAAATAGATTAAAAGCAAGTGCACCATAAAATATTGGTAAAGTTGTCTTTTTATAAAAATATATATTTTATTAGTAAAATTGTATTTTTTTCTGATATTATGGATAGAAAACACATAGGATTTATGTTAAATATTATATAGAATATTATATATATATATATAATAAATATAATCCAAATGGTGTGATTTATTTATTTTATTGGTATAAAACACACTTGTGCGCATATAAATAATTATTATAAAAACATTTCCTCTATATTTAATAGGATTTTATATTTATTATAATAAATTTTTAACGAGTTAATTAAATAATATATTTTAATAACATAGTTAATCCTATTAATAAACAACAATATAACCTCTATGAGATAAAATAACTTTAAATAATTATTTTAATAGTATATCATTGTTCATTTATACTCGATATTGCGTGCAACGTAAACAATAGAAGGGATTAAAATTAAAATGAGACATACCATAAAGTCATTTGTTATTAAATTTATAAAATATATACCATATCTATTGATTCCCACATTTAGTCCCTTAATAGGCTGTACATTTTTTATCTAAATGTGACTACATCTTCTTCTATATTTTTATAACACCCCAAAAATCGAAAGTATGGACATTTTATTTGATATCGTGTATGACACAGAACACCAAGAATGTAAGGGAATATAATATCCAGGGTAATTATAATATATTTTATAATTTCAATAAATTTGGTATATTCTAAATCTTGAAATGCATGTGATACCGAGTTAGTGTGTGATATATGTAATTACATGTTTCTTTAATGCCATGTGTAACACATAAGACTAATTTTTAAGAGAACCACGATATTTTATTATAAAATCATTATTTCATATAATAAGATTTAATAAACTTGTTGTTATGAATATTATTTACAAAATAATTAAAATCAATGGTCTACCGAAATGATTCATCAATTACAAATTTATTAGAAATGAATCTAAGATCTAATTTAACCTAAAGTAAATATTTTATAGATACTATTTTTATGCTCACAAAGATGTATTACCTTAAAAAATTAAATTAATTAAAATTAGTGAGTGATATTAATTTAATATATTTATGTTATATATTCAATATAATATTTTCTATATTCATCCAATTGATTTGATAAAAAAGATTAGAAAAAACTGAATATTTCACATAAGAACCTCTATTTTATAAGTCACGTTTACCTTCATTTAATAACGAACGAATATTAAATACAATTTCTGAAACTTTTATAGATTATATATTTAAAAATAAACCTCATAATTAAAATATAAACATAAAAATTGGGTTATGTTAATTTTTTGGTATTTTTTGTGATGTTTCATTTTTTAATGAATAGTGAGAAATACATAACTTTAATTCAAAACTAATTTTGAATATAATTTATTTATAAGGATAAATTATATTTAAAATTTGTTTTAATGTTTAATTCGATAATATTTTTATCAATTAATCTAGTTCTGATCATTAGAATCATTTTCACTTTTTAATTCACTATAAAAACATAGCAATCATTCAGACATGTTTACTTTAAAACCTCATATTGTCAACTCATCTCTGAGCTTAAATTTAAATTATTTCACACCACTTCTATGATTGGAATTTGGACAATTGGATTCCATATTTATAATCTGGATAATTTATAATTTCTAATATGTTCAATAAATTTGTGGGCCAAAAAAATCAGTGAATGTAACTAAAATTAATTACAATGATTAAGTTAAAATTAAGCTTAATAGTTGATTATACCTCAATCTTAAGGGCCCAACTGACATAAACCATTTTACAAAATCCATAGTATTGTCATATTTCTTCCTTATAATATATTTTTCACAATTTTACCATTATGGTACCCATTTTAAAAATGCAAAAAATTTGATTGGAATTCCATTGTTAAAATATTACAAGACTGCCACTCCTTCTCCACTATAAATGGTCTTCCTCTCCTCTAACATCTTCACAACTCTCAAGTAAATTTTGGTCAACCAATATCTTCCCAAATAGAACTTTAACATTTATCCACTCATCCTTGAATCCTTGTATTTATAATTTTGTAATCCAAAAAATCTTTTTTGTAAAAACTAAAAATAGTTACCAAAATAAGAGGTAACAAAATTCATCATGTTTTAATGTTTATTTCCATTATATACACCCTAAAATCATCTTATTCCAAGATTATATAATACAAATAGTCTCTAGAATATAAATTTTTTATTATTATAATTTCTATAACTAAACTTTCACACACTCCCATCTAATGGGTTGAAAACATATTGTCTACGTGAATGATGAACTAACACATCACGAAACAATGATTGTTCGTTATTCCTTTACCAACTATCATGGTGGTAATTATTATTTAAACACTAATTATATATGATATATATAATATTTATAATGTATTTATACATCTTTAATTCTTCTATAATATTCAAATTTATGCACTCCATTTTGTGGTATTATGACAACATCGTTAGAGAAAGCGTGGAATACCACCTCTTAAAAAGAGATGTCATTCGATCACATGATACATGTATTGTATAAAGGATAGTTTTTATTAAAAATATTTTAAATAGAAAACATCTATATTATATTAATTAATTAATTAATAATCTAGAAATATAATACACATCAATATATTTATAACCCTTTCAAACACTTAAAAACTAATAACTTTGTTCGTGGACCTGTAAAGTACCGCCTCAGCAATGAAATTTGATTCCTTCTACATCACAAAAAAAAATATATATATATATGATCAAATAACCTGGTAATGTTTTATAATGATCATTCTGTAAATATATGGTGTTACTTACCTTATTTCAATAATTATCATCGAAAATTGTGAATGTTACACATGTGAACGTACAACTTGCCGTCTCCATGATTATAACATTGATTCATTTTTCATACCCATATTTATTTATTGAGTTTAAAAGTATAATTTATGTATAAATATGATAATTATGTTATTTTTATTATTTTATAGATTTTATATAATGGCTTCATTCACTATAGTTGACCGGCCGAAGTTGTTTTTAACAGATGAACCAAATTTGGTCAAAACACCCTATATAAACAAAATGGATTATATATTTTTATAAAACATAGTAGTAAGTGAATTAAAAGTGATGATTAATAAGAAAATGGTTCTAAAGAAATTAAATAATTAAGATAATTTTATTATTCATTAATTTAAAGGAAGTTCATCTGAAAATAAACAATAGGAATGGGATTCATACTTCACTTTTCAGTCTATGAGGTATACTTTGGTTTTATTTACCTAATTTATTATAGATGATGTACATATAGCCACACTGAAATGTAATATCTTGAATTATATTATATTCATTGTATTTAAAGGTTTCATTTAAGGATTATTACATTTGGGTTTTCTAATTCATATGTTACCAGAGTGGCAAGGGGTTTTGATCACACTTTTTACATCTGTGTGATAAAAGTAATGTTCACCACACTTATTTTTTGTGGTGTATCCACAACCCATTTTTATATAATATATCATTAATCCTTTTATATTTTTTTATTTAGTATATCAATTTAATGTTATTTTTAATTGAGGTTTATGATTTAAAATGATTCAAATTGGTTTGTGACACATTGAAATGTTTAATGACTATTTTCCCCCAAGAATAATTTTACTGATCATTAATTTCCATTTGATTAAATTAAATAACCATTTTTCAATAGACACATTTATTTTCCACTCATCTGGTTATTTGTTAACTTTTTTCAATTATTTGTATCATTTTCCACTCTTTGGTAATCATGGTTTATTACAAAATTATATTATGAAATCCTATCATTATTTCTCTCTTTTGTTGTAGAACCTATTTTATTCTAAATATAATGTTTTTCTACAAATGTTGTCACAATTGTTATTAAAATTAATTTGTGAAGACTTATTTAACCATTTTTTCTTTTAAAAATTATTTTAATGGAATACTTTTGTCATTATCTTCACAAGGAATTTTTCTAAGCATTTTACCATGAAAAAGAAATATTCATTTTACCTTGTATGACATGTTCAAATTTATAGACTCTCATTCCTTTAAAGATTCATTTTCATTTTATAAAGGATAACTTCTTATAAAAATTAAAAAATTTATTTTCAATGAAATGGATTTTGACAGGGTATTTCAAAACAAAAGTAAATTTCCCTCAAGAATATTTTAAAAATAACTTTTTATAGTATTTCTATTATGAAATGAAAATAATAATTTATTTCAAATCCACATAGTATATGTTGTATTGGTACCATCCTTACACTTCCTCTTGATATTTTATGATTTATTTGGCCATTTATAATATTCATATTCAGTTACTTGATTCATTTTTTAGCCCCCTTTTCAAATTTTTATGTTCATTGTACATTGCATTTCCCCTAATTATCCTTATCATTTATCATGTAGAAATCATTTTCCTAATCCACATTAAATTTTTCAGATGGTGTTTAATTTTGAATTCATTTGATTATGTGGGGAAATACTGATAAATCTGTACCTTGTACTTTATATGGATATTTGATAAGGAACATTGTTAAATATATTATTAGATATGTGAGGAATTCTTTGATAGGTATAACACTGGTTTTCCCTAATTATATATATCCCCTTAATGAATCGATGGTATTGTGTTGAATGTTAGTATGATAGATTATTTAGAAGGATTTTAACATAATATTTAAAACCATCTTGTGAAAGGTATTAATAGTACTACTTCGACGTACTTGTGAAACATGGAGTCCAATAATTAAACACATCCATCATTTAGTTTTAATTATTATTCATCAATTATGTTTTATTTCACTGAAATATCTATGCATACATTTAATTTTCAGTTCATTGATTTAATGGATTGTGTTTCAATTTCATAAATTTCCATATTTATTTATTCATTTCTAGTTATTTTAATGGAATGTGTTTACATATATTACCATTAAATATTGCATATGAATTTGTATTCTAATTATAGATTACTTGGCATGTGTATTCTTTTAATTACCATGACATAATTATTATTCTAATTAAATCAATATTTAATACAATTTAATCTTCCCTTAATGAGTATTTGAGCTCATCCTTAGTTTTTTCAATTCTTCGGAATCCATGAAGTGTACTAAGAATGATATACAAGGATGCACTAGATTTAATAGACTTACGATCCATGATGTTATTTATTTAAAAAAAATTATTTTTCAATTGCAGTATTCTTTTTATAAGATAAGTTGCTTTTATGTACCTAGTATACCAAGAATACTAAATTGCTTGTTCCTTTGGGATTTGATTCCTTATAATCATAACAATTTAATTGATAGAATAAACCGACTCTAGGCTTTCTGTGGTAATCTTTCTACATGTTTCTTCATTATTTTCATCTTAGAAAGGCTAAAAGAATTAAATTCTTTAGTTTTAAAAACATGAAAACGTGAGATTTTTTTTCAAAATATCTTTAGAAATATTTAATAAAATTCAATTATATAATGGATAAACTCGTTGTTTTAACTTTTTATATGGTAATTTATACTCTTGGTGAGTACATTGAAGGGTTTCATAAGTGGTGGTCAATAATAAGTCATCCAAATTTTTATATTAAATAACCCCCTTAGTGGTTTTTATTTCCAATTATTCATTAACTATATTAGTCTTTTCTTAGACAGAATTCTGAAAACAATCCATCGAATAATATTTTTTCAATTATTAATCAACAATGTCCAAAATTTATGAATTTATAATTGAGTTTCTCTCTATGTAAAATCTTCATTTAGTTCATTTTGAGTTTCAACATCACTTAAAATTTTTCTAGGAGTCTGATGTAGTAGTTAACCACATATAGGTTCAGATAAATACAAAAAACCTCAAATGTATCTACTTTTTTCACTCAATAATTATACAAGGGAACAACATCATCATCTTTGGGAAATCATATTTCATGTCATGATAGAAAAAATCAATCCAATACTCTAAAAAACCACATTGATCTCTGATGATTTTTTATTAGATTTCTTTCATTAAATTACTTCTCCTACAACAAAATCGCTATGTTCAAGAATAATTCCTTAATTAACTCATCCACATAAGAAATGTGACAACCCTATATCATTGGTTTTTATTACTATTGATTATATCATTTATTTATTTTAATTTTTTTTGCTTTATATATTGGAGGTCTGAAAATGGAAAAGGTTGACTCGGATCACCATCATCACATAGTTATTACTAGTTTTTCAATAAATTCATTGAATGTTGGGGGGATTTAACCAGTGCCATATGATTTTTAGCACATTGTTCCGAAAACATACTGAATATACATGTTTCATATGTAATAGTACATACATATATAATTATTAGTTTATTATTTGGTTTAACCATATGGGTGAATATTATATAGGGAAATCTTTCCTAGTGACGACTACATGATTGGCTCATGGTTTCTTAAATAGTGAAATCATCCGAGAAAACTATAAACTGGAATGTCCATTTTTTCATACTAGATTTATCTCATCCATCCTCACTCATTGTACTAAATATTTAGAGAACACATCCTCTAGGTATATTCCTCATTTCCCATTAGATATCCATCATGATCTTCCCTTGATTAAAAAGAATCTATTCAATGTAAATACTCATTTATCTTTTTTTCTTCTTACGTATTATTTTAATAACATTTACTTCCATTTTACTATTTTTTTCTTAACTTATTTGTTTAATAAAACAAAACCCAAGACTATATATGTGTATAAAATAAAATATTTAGGATATTATTTCTAATTAGATAATAATATAGATATAAACAAAGACCAAATTTGATAATTATGCTTAATCTTTGCTATAGGGAACCTATAACCATGAGTATATATTGATCGTGGATATAGTGTATAATGTTAACTGGAAGAATATATGGGAAGACTATGACAATGGAAAATTATAATGTGAAATAACCTATAGATATTATCCATATAGATCATGGCCATAGGCCTTCGTATCAGGGCCCAATTTCAAAATGATATATCATCCTGTGGTAATAAGAAATATATTTCCACCATCTATGGAGGCCACGAGTATTGGTCGTTATATCAGGGCCCTATTTCCATAAATCATGTTTACCCAATGAAATATTCTACATATAGCCATGATTTATAAAGCTCATAGCTATATGAATTTTTAGAATTTGACTTTTTCTATAGCCATAGAAGGCTCATAGATATAACTGATATAGCAGGGGTTAGAGCCAAGGTGAGAGTGTCTGTGGAAATAGTTAGTTAGAGTGAATATTTAATGTTAAATATTTTCAGAATAAAAAAATATTTATATATTATCACAAATATATATATTTATATTACATATATATAATTAAGTTTTTACTGGAGTTGTAATGTTTCTTGTTTCATATGTGACAAGTAATTATTTGAATCAAATGGGTGTAAAAAAATTTATTACAAGGGTATATTCACAGGTATCATTCAATTGTAAATGTATGTCACAATGTAGATACAAAAACATAGAAGAGGTTCTCGCCTATGGCTAAATGCCATTCTAGAAATGAGTGAAATGTTAATGTTGTTATAGCCCAGACATCAAATTGACTATAGTGTAGGCACTTATTGTGGCTATAGAGCAAGGGTTTTAGTGACTATAATTGGTTTCATGTTTTGTTATAACATTGTTTATAACCTATATCCATAATCACAGGGGATATAATCAGGGCAATGAACCATGGATATAAATTTTTGTACAATAATGTTTTCATAAGATCCCTTTCTTCTTAATCTCTATCTATTTATGTAGATGACAAGGTTCAAGTGTTTTTGATGTGGCTGTTTTCATAGCATTATTTAGATATGGGATTTCCATTGATGATTTTATTTTGAAACATATTTTTTTAGTCAGAGAAATACAGTAAAAGATTATTATGATTTAATTATCTGGGAATAATTTTTCTTACCCATGTTTTACTTTTGGTATAGGGGGTAGAATTTTAAATTCATATTCACTTTCATTATGTAGTCTTTTTATGCAATCAAAATGTTTGAGGAAATGAACTTATGGATATTATATAAAAATAAATAACTTATATGACATGACCCTAAAATTGATTGCCACACCCTAGGAAGAAATAAACATAGAGTTCCACCCAAGAACACATCCAATTTGAAAAGTACTGATACATGTTCATATTATTTATTTTCATTTTATTTTTATCATAATATTATATATAATACATCTTATAAATCTAGAGGTATTGTGTTTTTGTATAATTAGAAACACAATACATAAATATAATAATAAGATATGTCATCTTTATTTAATTCTTCATATCGTTCTCTTAAATCTGATATATATTATAATACTACATAGGATGCATAAAAAAAATTCATAGAAAAATATGTGAGCAATAAATCCTAGTAAGGTAATAATAAAGGTAATGTATAATGACAAGTTATAGATATGTGATAATTTGTGTATCATGATATATCATAAGATTAGTCTCATATATAATCAAATGGAAGTATGAAATAAATAATATAATATCGTTGGATCAAATAATAATTTAAATTTGTAAACAATATAAAACATGACATAATACATATTTTTCAAGTCTCATTATAATGATAACATAATGATGTGTACTAAAATAACATCATGTTCACTATACATGGTATCTCGAGATATGAAAACAATACCAAATGCATTAGGGGATATATAACTTGTGGACCACTCTAAATCTTCATATCATTTATATGTAAATTTTTTCCATATAATGAAATCATCCCTTGGAATAAGTATAGAATTTCATGAATAGGAAATTAGTTAATAAATATTATCATAGATAACAAATAAATAGAATATCCTAAATATTCCCTTGGTAAAATGGATTAAATAATTATTATATGTTAGTAATTGGATAAATAATAACAGTTTCTAAAAATGATTTTAAATAAAATTTAATACATAAAAAAGATTGGATAAGTAACATTGGAAATGAACCTCATAAGATTCGTTGTATAAAAAAGGGTATGTGTTTTTAAAAAAAGTGAGTGAAAAAATATATTCCATAAAACATAGAAATGATCCAAATGGGTTTCCATAAAAAAATTTACGTTTAAAAACCATAAAAATATAAAATAAATATATATAGTGGTATATGAAAGGAGATATTAAATAAACTAGTTCACTATATATGAGGTTTCTTAAAAGCTATAATTGAGATGGGAAGATAAATCATATGTATTATCCCATATAAAAAGGTTAAATTTTACTTGGTATATATGCCTGAAACATATGTATAGTATATATAATAAGTAAATTTTAAATGATATATTTAAATGGGTAAAAACATTGAGAATGTGAAACCCAAATGTCATGAGGATTGTTTTTAAAATCCCCTTCCATAGGTCCTCGACATGTTTGGTATGTTCATATAAATTTATGAATAATACAATTAATATTTTTAAATAATATATTTGAAGATAATTCATATATATTTCTTTTACTATTAATCCTTTCATTTAATTGAAAATAATATCATTATAATATTATGAATGTGTTCACCTTCCCAGAGATTATTATTACATAGTTCAAAGGTTACATTATATTAAAAATAATTATAAAAGTTATTTTCTAATGACCCCATAACACTGAGAGTATAATTTTATTTAATTAATTTAATTAAAAATGATTATATATTTCCAAACATCGATATGTGTTTTGAAATAGTGTTTATTCATTAATTAAAAAAGTTATTGTCATATAGTTAGTTAATTTTTGGAGTTTTCAAACTATGTGAAAATTATTTGATTTTATTTATTCTTATGATTATTTTTCTATTAGATAATATGAAAAAAAATATCTAATTCATTTATAACCACAATATGTTAATTACAACCATCAGTAATTGTGGTGGTGAAAAATGGAATATGTTGCCCATAGAGGTAGTAAATCAACTATTATATGATCAATATTTTATTTTTAAATTAGATTGATAAGGGATTAGATAATAGAAATTCATGTAGTATAATAATATCTAATCATGTAATAAATTATGGTTTCATCATAATATTGTTGATAATGTATATTTTTTATGTATAAGAATAAGAAAAAATTTAGAGTGTTTAGTTGGGAAGGTTAAATATTTATTTAGATTGTTTCTCTCAGATTACACCACAAAACTCTCTAAAATGGTCTTGTAGTGAAACCTTAACTCCATATACATGGATATGGTATTTAGGGAGAAGTTTTTTTTCTATTTTTTGGTGAGATTGATTTTATGTGAATAGAATTGGGTGGATATGGTTGGTATTTACAAGGGGGAGAAGGGGTTCTTGAATATAATATTCATTAGTTTATTATTTTTTCTTATGAATCCCAGTAGTTTTTATTAATGTGACTATATAAAGTAATTGTTCCATGTGAGGATATGAAAATAGTTTTTTTACATCACCCCATTTTTAATTACTCATGTATTTAACTTATAATGTAAAATATTCTATTTTTCCATATTTCAAAATTCATTAAAAATTATAATTTTTCAAAACAAATATAACACATCACATAGGGATAATTTTTAATTTTTTATTAAAAATAAAAATCCATTTTATCAAAATAATTTCCTAAATATAATTTATTTAACTTTCAAATTAAAATCCTTGTTTATTGAAAAGTTATGGTTTCTATGACCTAAATTTTTTTTGAACATTAGAAAAATTACATCTAATTTTATAACATCATATTACCATTCAGATTAAAATAAATAGTGTTATATTAATCCATAATACAAAATTAATATTTTATAGAAATATTGAAAACTTCTCAAAATTATATATATAAACAAAAATAAAAAAAATATTTCAACATAATAATACTTTTTCATTATTTGTGTGAAACATTTATTTTATCATATTTAATAATTTTATTTATTTATATTCTTATATAAATTTCATATATTTTAATTTTATAATATACCCATTGTATTTTTATAGTATTCCATTAGTCTGGTTATCTTTTTAATGATCAGGTTACAATTCCCACCATTCATAGTTCTATTTCTAAATGCTAGATCACTCTTCCAAATGTAATCGTGGTTTATAACTTCCTAGAAACACCTTATATTAATATTAATCAACATTCAAATCACATTATATCAAAGGTAGGATTTTCATTTTACGAAATGGAACTTAAATTACTATTATTTTCTATCTTTTTTACAGAGTTGTTTGTGGGTGTGTTAAAACTATGTGATATAAATACTCAAATTTTTTTATTTCTAGTTATTTTATTTGTTTTTAATTATTGTCCCGTTATAATTATATAATTTTTTTGGGATTAATTAATCAAATAATTTAACATTATTCGTTAATGAATTTAGATTATATCATTTTTATTTGTTTAATGTGTTTTATACTATATTACATTCCTAAATATGACCCACATATTTACTCACAAGTTATATCACATATATAGATGTCTTGGTTAATATATACCCTCCCTATTATTTCTATATAAATTTCATTTCATATTCCAATGTGAAAAAATTAGGGTTCTTCGATTTCATCAAATCATTATTTTCCCATTATTCCTTTTCATATTTATTCTTATTCCTAAGTACATTGGTTAGGCGAGTTATCTTATTGCGTAGAACTTTGTATCGGTAGTCAATATCATCCCTAAATTCTCATAACAAGATATATCATTCACAATATATACCACATTTGAATTTATTATGTATGTGGAATTTGATTTGTACTATTTCTATAGGGATACATGGAACATATTATCCACTTGAAATAGGTATACGGGGAGTACTATTCGATTGGCCACAACTCCGTTGCAATCCAGAATCTCATAGGGGAAAATGTAGAAAGTACATAACATTCCCCTTTCTATGAACCATATGTATATCTTACCTATAAATATATGGATGAACACTTTATGTAAAATATCGAATACTAGGTCACATTTACAGTAATATTCATAACACATCTATCAAATTTGAGAAGATATGATGTGTTACTAAACAAAATTAATGGTTTCTACCATTTAATCAACCATTTTCTGTCCCAAAAGATTTTGGTCACCATCTTTATCCCTACCCATGGTTGTTATATGTATCTTATCATATATGAATTCATATGGAACCATCTGAATGATGAGCTGTATAATATTGTAATAAGATAACTCTACTAGTGGGGGATATTGGTCACAACCTACTTTTAAGTTTATATATTAGGTTGCCAATATATCATCAATTGTATAAAAGGTTATTTACGATTTTAAATTATTTTGGGGGTGATATGCCATACTATAGATCCACTGTGTGCTTATATAATTTTGGATACATTTTCTAAAACTTTTGGGGAACCATGGATCATGATCAAATTCAATAAATAGTTATGTTACTTGCAGCCTCAAAACTTCTCTAATGTATATCAAAACATGATGATCGAGAAAAAAAGTATTATCTAATAGTGATTGAGTGATAATTATTTTAGAAGTTCCACCATAAACCATATGAGTTAGTTTCATTTTGAATGTTTGGAAAATACCCATAAAAATTGTATAGTGATATTCTCCCATTAATATGTCAGTACAGGTAATTATTGCAACATACATTTGGAAATTTTCTTTTATGAATTCACTTTCGGATATACTAAGCACAATATTGTATATTATAAAATATAATTATACATATTTATTCTCTGTAATCTCTCTATTAAATCACTATACATATTTATACTCCTTGTGTGGATAAAGAATATCTAGATATGTGAATCATTAAATAGATAGTTTTTTATATTAGTTATTGTTTTTACATATAATCATAGACCAAATTATTCAATTCCTTCATCATTAATTTTTAAATATATGGATTTCTCCTTTATTATGGAATCCACTTTATTTTTTATCTCTACATCATTGATTTCATATTCTTTAATAATCTCTATAATTAATGTCTAATGAATAATTTTAGTAAGGGAGAATGATATTCATTTCATTAAAATTCATATTTCCATCATTTTTATGTCTAAGAATACGATATCTATTCCAATGATCATCCTATAAAATGTTATAGGATATTTCCCACATAAATAATTTGTCACTTTATTATCCTTCCTATGATGATAACATATAGACCATTTATAATCCTTTATCGAATCATACCATCTTTGATTATTCATATTGATCTCCCCCATGTGTTTATACACTTATGGATCATGTGATCTTTATATACGTCAAACCTCTATTTGTTTATATACTTTATACCAATATTCAATGCGAATATCACTACATTGAAATCCAGATCAGGGATTAGATTGTAATTCTTATGGGTCTTTAATTGGGTAGAGGAATTGGATACCAAATTATAATTTTCCATGTGCACATAACCTAATCCCCACATTGAAGAATCAATATTGATCATAATTCCTTCACAACAGTTGGGTATTGTGAGTATAGGTGTCCTTTTTACCCTCATTTTCAATAATGTGAGCTCTCTTCATATTCATCAGTCTAAAAAAAAGAATACATCTTTCTGAGTTATCTTGGTTAGAGGGATTGAAAATCATGAGATGTTTCTAAAAAATTGTATATAATACCAAGATAATCAAAGGAAACCAGGGACCACTATTTCAGATATATTTCTTGTCCATTCCTCAACCAACTGTTTCTCTAATGGATCAAAATATAGGCCATTACTTATGATTACATGCATTAATAATGATACTTTCTCTATACAAAACCTAAATTTACTATACATTACTTATAACATATACATTTACAATTTATTTAACATATTATTAAAATCATTAACATGTTCATCCTTATTTCTAGAGTATCTTGTAATGTAAACTGTAAATACTACCACAAATTTATAATTTTATTCTGTAAAGGCGTTATTTTTCTTGTCCATAAATTATTTTAGAGAATTGGTGACTGTTATGGTAAATACAGTGAAATCATATTATATTTCCCTTTTATGAAATTATGTTTTGGGAATTCCATATTTCCTCACCTATAATTAATGGTATCATGATCGAAGATCCACTTTAGAGAACAATTGGTCCCCACACTACGTAACAAATAAGACATCAATATATGATATGAGACACATGATAATTATTATGATTTTTTGAGTCCATGATAGTCAACAAATATTTTTTCCCTATACTTCTTCATGATAATGAGGTTAGGAACACCACATAGGGAAGTACTCGGTTGCATGGATCCCTTTTCGAAATTCTCACATAGTTTCTTCTTTGGTTCATCTAGCTCAATAATGGTTATTCTATAGGGAGTCGTGGATATTATCAATGATACATGTATAAGATAAATTCCTAAATCATCCTCTTGTTTTGATAGAAGTCTGATAATCTTTTGAGATAATACATTAGTAAATTCTATCATAATGGGAATGTCATGAAGGATGATTATCTCATTTGGATCAATCATTTATACTATATATTATTTCTTATAAGATATTAATATATACAGATAAGCAGAAATTTCCAAAGTTCATTTATCCTCCTCTTTGAACTTATATTGAATAAGAATATTATTTGGTATATGGTATGTGATTTCCTTCTCCAAGAATTTGATGTTGCTCTATATAAATACATCCAATCCATTCCCATTATGACATAAAATTCATCTAAAGGGAGCATGATAAAATTTTATCTAAGATTCAACATGAAAATAATGACTTGTGATGAGTTGTATACTTGAGATGAAATAATTACCACATTTTTTATTTTAAAAAATACCTAAAAATTTATGTTTTATGGTGGTGCATGAATATTTTCATGAATTTTTCATGATATGGTAAAATTAATAGAACATAAAATCAACTAGTATGTTCTAGGTTATTGATTGAATAACTAACATATGTGTTACAACTTAATTGTATGTTTTAAAATAATTTGTAGTTATAGAAAAACTACAGAATTTATCACATATCCTATGAGGTTTTTTCTATTATATTATACAATCATTGTCTTAAGGAATTGTTTTTCATACCATCCATATTCCTTGCAGTTGAAACATTATACCATAGGATGAGTATTGATTGGAACCATTATTTCACCGTTAATATTGGTGATCTTCTTCATATATGTTTAAAATTCCTTAGCATTATGTATTTATCTTATATTATTTAATCATATTATTATTCCCTTGTGAATGTTTTTTATATTTCCATTTACAAACTTATAACAAGGGTATAGTTTTATTTTTTCCTTCCATGGGATTTATCTATTAATCCTCATGAATTAAACTCTACCCACATATACTTATATCCAATACCATGATTCAATTTAAAATCATTTATCTGAATCCAAACATTTAGTTCATATCAAACAAATTTTTCATAGATTTCAATGTATCAAATTATGAAATATTTTCAAGGAATCATCATTATCCCACTACATTAACACATAATATGAATTTTGAGGTTAATGATAAAGACAAATGTGTAACTAAAATCCATTACCATGAAATAGAGGTTAGATAATTCATCAATATTTCTCCCATATGATACACAGGGAATGAAAAAATGATCATTGTTCCGATCATGGTATAATGGGGTGTGCTTGTCAAAAATAAGAAAGATGAGAAGAACACACTAATTTATTTGGCATGTTAAGGGGAAACAAAAAAAATATACTTTACTATTTCATGGTTAAGGGTGTGTCCTAATGTGGTGTGTTAGGCTTTAGGGAATAAATATTATAGATTCATGAATAAATCATGAATGATTCAATAATCAATGGATCTAGTTTTAGGAAATGATTCTGGTATAACTAAGGGGATTATATAAAATTAATTTTGGTATAAGGAAAGGATATTTTTTCCAAATATAATGAATATATATAAGACCTATAAGTTGTTACCTTGGTATAATTATGGAATATTATTGGGGGTGTTATTGGGGAGTTAATACGAATTTGATATTCCCATTAAGGTGATGTTAAACATAACATGTCTTATTGCATGGCCTATGTATTCATGGAAGGATAATCTTAACATGATAAATAAGGGATAGATAAGGATACATGAGAACATTTTGGAATTTTTTAGAGAAAAATAACCTTGATAGAAAGAAAGATAAACTCATTATTTAGGATAATAATAAGCCAATATAGACTCCATGGAGAGACATTGTTATTTCATGAATTAAATTATTCTAAACATGATGTTTGGATAATGAATAGATCATGAAGTAGTAAATCCTAAATGATTGATGGTGTCTTAATCATTCATATTTTATGGAATGTTGCAAAAAAAGGATGGGAGTCTATGTTGTTGAAGATATATATGTATAAATATGTTGATCCATAATTTCTTCGAGGAGGACCATCATCAAGATGTTAATTTTTCACTTCGTGTTTCATATAATTTTTGGATCATTTATTGTTGATATATTGTATCTTTTATAGGATTTTAATATTTTTTTAATAAACACTATATATTTAGGATTGTAAATTAATTTTTGAGGTCGTGGATTAATCCATGTTATGGTGACTATCAAATATGTCAAGGAGTAGGCATTGGGGATAAACATTGTAAATATCATATGACTGTATTTTTCATTAATTTATTCTTATAAGGAATTGTTGAGAGAATTAATTTATTATTGGAAATGATTAAGTAGTTTAATAAGTTGAGTTTAATGTGGGGGAAACTAGTAAAATCAAAGGAGGATCTAATATTCTCTACCACCCACTCTATGTGATGAAATCATGATGGTAACAAGTGGGATATGTGGGAGGTTAGCTAATAAAAATACAAGGATCATGGAGAATAAGAAATATATATATAATCTTGGGGTTCTTATATATTAAGGGAAAAAATGGAATATTTTGAGTAATGTGATGTATCCTTACACACTTTCTCCCATCCTTGAGGTATACGGTGCTCCAAAAATTGGTTTTCAACCAGTTTCTAAAATTTTTTATACTACCCATGATGTTAAAAAGAATGATTTAAATGGATTAAAATGAAAATAAATGTTGTTTCTATGTATTTTTTAGATAAGTTAAACAAAAATATTATGGTTGTTCAAATTCTAAAATAGATATGGGATAAATTGGGGATACTTTATGAGGAAAATGTATAATAGAAGAAAGTAAAGATCCAAAATTAAAGGAGTTGATTTGAGGACATGAAGATGGATTAAGATGAATATATTCATATATATTTCACTTAGGTAAATGAAATATATAGTAATATTTATGTTTTCAGTTGGAAAATTAAGGACTCTGGTATTGTGAAGATGTTTGTAAGGATCTTTTTGGGTCTGTTTAATTCCAAGGTATGAGATTTGGAAGATCAAGACGTATATTAACTAGATAATATAAATAATAATATTATTGCGTACAAAATGAGGAATCAAAAAGCATTCCAGAATCCCAAAAATTGAAATTTACATTCACATGATTATAAATATTAATAGTAATGAAGTTGAATACTTCAATTATTCAAATGATGATGATGATATTAATTAAATTGTCACTCACTTATCAAATATATTCATAATGGAAAAATATAATGGAAAAGAAAAATAATTTCATTGATTATATAATTGTAATTATATTGGTCATAATGAATTTTTTTTTCCTGAAATAATTATGATAAGATATACATAGAAAATAAGGAAGAAGAAATAATTTTAAACGTAATAAACGATAATAAGATGACGAAACATTCTAGTTCCAAAAGAAGATTCTTCTTAGCCAATGATGATGACTCATATTGAAATTATTATAACGATTTCAATATTATTTCCGATGTGGTGTATGGTTAAAATTTTTAATGTATTAAATATGACAAAGAATAAATAAAATATATTTATTGGGAAAATTGTTGTATATCAAAAAACTGTATAATATTGATTTTTGAACTCTAGAAAGATATTAAAATGCTGGAGAAGGAGATAAAGGCAGTGGATACTTAAATAAGTGAGTTTCATAAAAATTGGATAGGTCTTTTAAATTAATTAAAATTTTATATAATTATATATGAGTCAAACCTTATTAAATATATCAAAGAACATAAGTTACGAAATATGATCAAGAGAAGATTCTAGGTGATGTTAAATAGAAATTCGCAAATATATAAGGTGAATTATTCGAGACACAATCAATCTATGTTGTAGATCAAAATAAATTTAAAAAGTCTATAGAAGATTACGATAAATCTATTTTTCTTTTAGGATAATACATTCATGATGGTCCAAAATATATGATCAATGGAAAAAAATAATCCTACAATTATTCATCCTAAAAAAGAACGTTTATTTTAAATGGTAGTGAGAATAATTTCAATTTAATAAGAATGAGACTAAAAATCCACATATGAGAAAGAAAGGAATTATATAAGAAAATTACATTCCCCTAATAAAAATAAGGGTCAAGGAAGACAAAATATGCACCATTCTATAGAATTATTGAATCTGTATAGGAAATCTAAATTCAGGGTATATTTATTGTTTTGGGGATGGTAAAACCAAAAAAAAATCATGTTTGTTAAAATTTTCATTAGTATAAATGACCCAAGAAAAAAGGGGTCGTTTTTTAGAAAATGAGGTTATTATATCTATGAGATATATTTTTGTTAAAATAATTGGATATGGTTTTTAAATATACATCCATAGGTGATGAGATAATGATGTTTCAAAGGTGTTAGAATGATGGGACTGTTTTAAAAACCCTTCAATCATAATTAAGTGATTTTTCCTTGATTCCTGAGGTAAATAATGACACATTCCACATGAATGATATTTTAATTTGAAGAAAATAATGTCTTAGATTGATATAAATCTCTAAACCCAAGTGTTTCCAATTATGAATAATTAGTTTCATTTTTTATTTCATAAATCTTTTATATATCTAAGATAACTTATAGGGAGTTGCAAGAGATGTGTAATGATATTATTTCTGGATAACGAAGAAGATAAATTGGTCAAGGATTATATCTACATGATTAATGGAATAGGATTTCATCCCTTGAGAGGGGATATTTTTATAATAAAGTTGTTAAATATAGAAATAATGTATGTTAATCACACTTTTATACAATTTTTATGATTATGTTCATTGTATTATTCAAGGTAGAGTGTTAGTTGACTTTTTGTGAGAATAATGGGTAGATATTTTTCATGATCATGAACTATATTAGACGTGTGTTTAGATGGCTTTAATATAATCATGTTAAACAAGTTTTATTAAAAACATTATGTGAAATCTGATGTTCTATTAGCATGTTATCACATGATGAGATTATATGGAAAACATATATAACTTTAATTATATCTCTCTTATTTTATACATCTAGTTATCCCCATGTAGACATAGTGGATTAAGAAAAGTATCTTCTATAAGGAACGGAGTAATATCATACCTCTTTATGGAATTTATAATGGAAGGAGGAAATCATTGTGAAATAAATGATTATATGACCCCATCATTTTGAATTATAATTTCATTTTCAATAAGGGTGTAAGAATTTGTGCAGATATAGATTATGAAGATAACAGTCCTAAATAATATCTTAAGGTGTATGTTTTTTATTTAATGGATTATAATGAATTTATTTGATTTTTTACAATTATTTATGAAGTCATCTTAGAAATGGCAGGAGGGGGTCAATAAATTAACACAAGGAATTGGGTGTTAATGATTCCAAAAATAGGCAAGGAAAATTTATAGTGGTGGGTATGGTGAAGATAGTGAATTAGGATATGTTTAGGCTACAACCATGACATAGCGAATATTGAGAATAAAATTTGAAACCATAGAAACCGAGATAGTGACCATGTAGTAGGAGTCCCTATGCTGAATCATTGACATGTTCAATAGATAAAAGACAAAAATGGGTGTACCACCACCTAGTGGAATATTTTGTCATTAGAAGGAGCTATAAGACAACATGACATGACCCACACCATATAGGTGTGTGTGGTGATTGATATGTCTCCATGTGATACATGGTGATGGCCAAAATGGTTTTACTAGCTATCATAGTAAAATGTAGGTGTGACTGTGAAAATTTTGAAAAAGTAGAATACTATGATGTAGTGTTTCACGTGTTAAGTGAAAAGGGAAAATATACTATTCAATATGATGTAGTGATTTGTGTTTTATTGATTGATGTATCAAACCACAGGACAATTAAATATTGTTATCAATAAATAAATCTTGAATTATTTTATAATCAATGGATTTAGTTTTAGGTCATTGTTGATTCAAAATTCAGAGGAGTTGAGAACAATCATTTTGGTGTTTTAAATGGAGATTTAATCCTAGTTATCTGAAGAGAGATAAGTACCTAATCAGTTACATTTCTGCATTTAGGGAATTTTTCAAGGAGATTTTTTAAGAAGTTAATGTAAATTTTAATTACTCATTAAGGTGATGTTAGGTTTCCAGTGGCCAAGTGCATGGACTAACTATTTGGGGTAGGAGGATTGACACCTGTAAAATGAGGGTGAAAAAAGAATACATGAGCTACTCTATGAATTCATTCTAGATAGACTACCATGAAAGAAAAATAAATATACCCTATATCGAGGTGAAGTGGAAGGATTAACAAAATACAATGAGAGACTTTGGTCTTTCATTAATCATTGTATATGGTAAAAGGAGCACTTATAATTAAAATACCATGATGAAGTACATTTGAATCAATTGAGGAAGACTAAATTGGTCAGATTCTTGAGAAAGATTGAGACCAACAGGATGAGACTCTACATCAGTAATTTTTGTTATTGAAGAAGCATATGTATAGATCTATTTATATATTTGATCATAGAGAAGAACCGCTATTGAGAGTTGAAATTATAACTAAGTGTTGTAAAGACTTATTAGATCATTTCTTATAAAGTTATTGTATCATATAGTGAATTCTATAATTGGTTTGTGAACATGTGGAATCTGTTTTGTAAAGGAAATTGTTTGTTAGTGGACGAATCTAGAATGGGGGGACCAACCAACATGGTAATGTGTTTTCTTGGGTGTCATACCCTATAAATATCTTGTTGTATTATTTATACATTTATTTCCTCATATGAGGAATGGTTGACATAATTTTTTAATTAGATCTAGAACCTCTACAAATTAAATAGTTTTATATAAAACATCCAAAACATCTAAATTAAAAAGTGGACCCCTAATTATCCTTTACCCTTATTAGTGAAGCAATCATGTTGGATCCTTAAAATAATTTACCATTTTTTTATTTTTCCTTAAAATTAACCCAATAGTTTTTAATATTGTATTTATATCGCTTTCTATAAAATTAAGTATGATTTTATCTATTACTAAATTTATAATAGCACAAAAATTATATTTTTCCTTTTATTATTTTAAGCATAATGCTCCATAAATAAAAAATTGAAATTATTTTGTCTAATGCAATTCAAATATTTGAAATATTATAAATAACCTAAAACTAAGATGGAATGTTTTTATTTAATTATCCCTATAGTACTCTAAAATTAAATTTATGTTCTATTTATTTATAGGATAGCTTGTAAAAATACATAACAGAGGATGGTGAGAAAAAAATCTGAGTGAGAGAATAATTGGGTAAAACCAATAAGACATGTAATATATGTTTGAAAATAGTCATATCTTTGAAATGTAATATAGTAATCTCATATAGAGTCTTGGGGATGGATGGAATAAATGGGAAGATATAATAATATAATTTAATGATAATAATGTGGAAACAACATTAAACATGTCATCATAAACATATGTTAAGGCTCGCATATATGAAAACATTACATATTGTGCTTAGATATCTGCCTGTATATTGACCATGATATCTCTTGAGATTAAAATAATACCAAATTAATTAGTGGTATGTAAGATTCTAGTCCCAACCATCAGAATCATATCGTTTTCATTTCGATGTGGGCAATATAATCAAATCAATTATAAGGTATAACCATAAGAAAAAACAAAATTATAGGAAATGTGATCTATAATCATTTCCTAGAGGATAACCAAATAGAATATAATAAATATTCCTTTGAATTAATGGATAAAACAATTATTCGACGTTAATCAAGGATTACATAATATATTTCCTAAAAACTATGTTTTTGAAATAATAAATATTTTATTGTATGTTTGGAAACTACCCTCTTAAGTTGGGTTGTAAGATATAGTATAAAGAGCCTTTAAAGTGGGTAATAAAATAATAATTTACATCGAATAAAAAATACATTATATAGTTATTTTTAAAATTAATATATTATTATTATTATATAGAGTTTTACATGAAAAGTGATATTAAATAAAATAGTTTTCTTTAATCGTATTTTATTAAAATAATCAATTGAGAAGGGAATATGAAGAAAAAATTTCATCCCCAAAAAAACATGGTAAAATATACTATGTATATATGCAGGGAAAAAATATATAGAACACGTAAAAATTAGATGAAATAGGATATAGTTAAATATGTAGGATAAATGAAACTTATTAATAAAAGATTAATGAGGGTCATTCAGAAGATCCCATATCTCAGGTACTTGAATAGTTCCGTAAATTCATCTAATATCATGAATAATAAAAATATGTTTATGAAATACATGATTATGAAATATATATATATATATATATTTAATTTATTATAACTCTTTTATGTTATTTTATAACCATTATAATATAAAATTATGATTATGTACACCTTCACATTGATGGTCATTATGTTGTTCAAAGGTCACATTGTCTTATCATTAAATATAAATGTTATTTTTTAATTATACAAAAAAACATAAGTGTAATGGTAGTATTTTTTGTAATTAAATAGGTCTATATTTTCCCATGTATCGGTTTGTGTTCTGAAATATTTATGATTAATTTATTATAAATTTCCTCGTTATATAGTCAGTTTATTAAGGATTCTGTCCCTGAATATGATTAATATATATTGTTTTATTTAACCTTATCAATATTTTCCCATTCAGGAATATAACAGAAATATAAAATATACTTATGTAGTTCCTTTTATTCATAGTGCATAAACATCAAATATCCATGAATGTAGTGGTGAAAATGGGAAATAGTGTACATTGAAGTGGTGAACCGACCATAATATGAAAAAAAATTATTTTTTTCGATTTATAGGGGGTTAAATAATATATATTACACTTGTATAACTAAAATTAATCATTTTAGAATTTTTTTATAATAAAATACTTGGTAAAATATATTTCAGAAGATATTTTGGTGGAGTTTCAATTGTTTCAGTTGAGAACGTTGCCTCTTCTTAAGATGTCTTCTCTTTGGATACACATTAATACTATTTAGAAATGTCTATTGGTGATACAATAACTCTAGAGACAATAATAAGTGAGTTATGTGACATATGGGTATGTTGTTACAGAGAATATTTTTGAAAAGTTAATAGAAATTATTATAGGATGGTGGTATTTATAATAGGGGAGAAGTGTGTATTTTAATATAATATACATTAGTTTATTATTGTCTCTCTAGATAAATATATTGATTATAATTGTGACTATATATTGTGATTTTTTCAGGTGAAAACCAGATAATGTCTTCATAAATCATCACATATGTAATTAATCTTTTATTTATCTTAAAAAGTAAAATATATTATTTTGATATATTTTACTATTCTTATTTTTTTTAAAAAATTCTGATAAATAACCATGAGATAAAAATAATTTAATGATGCAAAAATACATCCATTTTATCAGACTAATACTTTAAATGTATGAAATTAAATGTTAAAATTGAAATAATCATTTATAGAAAAATAACTATGTTTAAAATATTACCAAATTACTAATCCTTAGAACAATTACTCATAATTTAATAAAAACATTTTATAATATATATTCAAATATCTAGTTCAATATTATCCCCTTAATTAAAAGAAATTTTAATTCAAAATTTTAAATTTATCATAAAAATATATTTTATAATAATATAACATATATGTTTTAGAAAAATTATAATTATTTTTTCTCTATGTTAAATTTTTTTTCCATAAATATCACTATTAATTAGTTGTATTGTAATGTAAATTTCACAGATTTGTGTATGAGATAAAAAATATTTTATTTTACTATTCTATTAGTCTGGTAATTATTCAAATTTTCATTTTACTACTCTAAATGATCATATCCATTTTCCAATTGGAATATTTGTTTTCTACATCCTCTAAATACCTCATATTAACATATTCCAACATCCAATTCAATTTCTATAAAGGTTATGTGCTTTATTTTTAAAATATAAATTACATTACTATTGTTTTCTTTCTTTTCAGCGGTGGAAGTTGGTGTGCTTATATTAGGAGATCAAGATGATCCAGATTTTCCTATTATAATTTTTTTTGTTTTTATTCACCAATTATAATTATGAAAATTTTATTGGTTTTA